>CM060978.1:68520920-69145920 GCA_030765065.1 Deroplatys truncata | reverse complement strand
GAGCGCTTGTGGCTGAAGCCCCTAGTCCCCAGTATTATCGGGGCATTCGGACCATGTCGTACCACCAGAGCAGACCAGCTACCCTGGTGAACTTCCAACAAGCTCTAAAATAAACTATAATATTAACAAACGTAGAGATATAGATATAAACTCTGCGTAAATAATAAATAAATATATATATATATATATCTAAATATAAGCTCTGTCCTCTCTCAACAAAATTAAGCTGATAAGAACAGAGTTTTTTTTTATTTATAAATGTTCTAACGTACATTTTCATTGGTTGTATAGACATAGTTTCAGTAACAAAAGTTTATATCGTTGGATTCAAACATTGGTTAAAATGAGTTTTTTTTTTTTTCTCTCTTATTTGTCCATAAAGTTAATGTTGCATTAAGTACACATCCGACCAGACTCTAAGTTCTTAAGTTTTTATGTTCATTGTCGGTCGTCATCAACTCACACTTAGCACTTTCACATATCACTCACACTTGTCGCTTCCCTGTTAAGTGCTCGACGTATATGTCCCTGGACCAGCGGGTGCAGTCTGACACACAAAGTTTTTTGAACTGGCCCAGGTACTTTGGCGAGCACATCTTCTTGAGTATTGCGTCGTTATTCGGATCCCACGATCCCAGAGCACCCACAAGAGCCTCTACCGTCACGTTGTGGGTGGCCGACATCTCTGCGAGTTCCAGGTATTTCTGTATCTTCCTCTCCCTCCTGCTGCAGCGCCTCCGGGGAACTCTCGAAGGGGATGGTGACGTCGATGATCACGGTCTGCTGGTCATTCTGCAAAACGAGGTCCGGGCGTAACCCTGGCCCGCAGGGAGCCCGGTTCTCGAACAGCAGCCGGAACTTTTGTTGGGCAGCTTTCTTCACCCTTTCCACTATGGCGTTGTGACGCCGGGTGAAAAGCTGCGAGTACTGCATTCAGTGGCATACTACATGCGGTAGTGTCTCTGTTGCATATCCACAGCGCCTACAGGCCTTGTTGTCCTGTGGGTTCCTCTTCTGTCCATTCAGCGGAAGGAGGTCAAGGCAGGCCTTGTGGATAAACCTCCAGTCGGCGAATCTGGTATACTCCTGTGAAGGTGAAGTGCGCCGAGCTCTTGTTTAAGGCAGACGCTTCAGATAGCCTTGCCCTGTCGCACCAAACCTCTGAGCCGCTCATCATGTTGGTTTTGCATCCCGGCTCTGAGGCAGCGCATCACACGGCGTCTCTCTCCCTGGTGGATCACAGCGTCTCCCACTTTCAAGCTCAGCGCTTCGCCGTCTGGTACCCACTCTGTCCTGACTCTCCTAGAGGCTGCCCTTGCCCGCATCCACGTGTTTCTACTCATGGACGAGGGGTTTCCCAGCTCTTCCTCGAGGACTCCGGTAAGATATCTGGCGGTGTCCTCCGTCGTCGGCACCATTTGAATTCTGTTCTCCACTGCGGCTGCCAGCTCCTCACGCCCCAACTCGGATACCCTCTGGTCGATTGAATTCAGGATTTTAAAGACAGAGACAACCAGGTAGAAATCCGAGTCGGCTGCGGCGCAAGGCATCCCCAGCCCTCCTCGTTTTTGGCTGCCGTAGAGGTAGTCGAGGGTCGCATTGTTGGGCAGGTACAGAATTCTGCGAAGCCTGTTGGCAAGCGTCCTGTCCACCCCAGCCCACTGGGTTTTGCTGAACATCTCCATCCTCATGGGGAAGTTCAGGGCCGGGAAGAAAAACGCCTTTAAGGCGTTTAACTGTTGCCAGGGGGCCAGCTTGGAATCTAGTATTCTCAGCCCCTGCTCAGTATCTCCTGTAGGTCCTGTTTGCTCGCCAAGATGTTGAAACCCGTTGGCTTGCCGAGGAACTTGGCAGCTTCTCCGTCCTTCAGCTGGCGAATCGTCTGCCCATCAACCAAAAACTCTGTCGGGCGAGTGCCTCTCGGGGTCCTCCCTGTGATGTGGAGGCTGCAGCACTTGTGGTTGACAGCGATCCCCACCTCAGCCGCCATGGACTCCACGGTTTGGATATTCACCTGGAGCTCGTCACTGCTGCCTGACAGCAGAATGACATCATCTGCGAAGGCCAGGACCTTTACCTTCGCCGCCTCCCCTGAACCCTTCGTAGGATCGGGTCCACCGCCAGATTGAAGAGGAGACCACTAAGTGCGCACCCCTGCTTGATTCCCCGTCGTATCTCCAGCCTGTCCGTCGGTCCCTCCCTCGTCAGCATCCGGGTGGTGCACCCGTATTACAGGCGCCCCACCAGCCGGCGGAACTTCCCTCCTGTCCCGTGATGCCTCAGGCTCGCCTGGATCGCTCTGTGTGGCAGCGAACCAAAGGCATTCGAGAAGTCCAGCCATGCTATAAATAAGTCGCCGGCGTTGTTTCTAGCCCTGTTGATCTCCGCGTCCAGCACGAAGTTATGTTCCAGGACCCCGTCAAACGGCATGAAACCTTTTTGGGCCGGCGACAGAATCTAATTCTGTTCTGCCCACTGGGCTACCCGGCCAGCCAGGATGCCTGTGAACAGTTTGTACAGCAGTCCAGGATGTTCACGTACTTCAAGCAGACGTTGAAGACCGCTGCCAGAAGCTTGCCCCCGGGATCGACCTCCCTCCAGTGGGTGTAAGTTACTCGGTCGTCTCCAGGAGCCGAGTTCTCACATCTCCGGAGACGGCGCTGCACCTCCTCGGGTGTGATTCGGTCCAGCGCCACCGGAGCGTCCTTGTCGTTTCCATCCTCGTACCAGCTGCCGGCGACATCTGCCTCTAGACCGGCGCTGGCCAAGTGGTCCTTTCCTTAGTGTGCACACCTGTGTCTCCTCCCCCAGGATCAACCGGATCGCCCTTCTCCTGTTGCGACGGTAGAGCCGCTGGATGAACTTGTCGTCAACATCCGGCGGACTCCGTCGCTCTGTCGGCGCAGATGTCGGGATCTGCATTGACGTTTGCACGTCACGCGTAATTTCCTCTAGGGCTTCCTGGAAGGCCTGCCACCCTTCCTCACTCGTACTCTCGACGAGTATGCGTTGCAGGCGAGGAACATGAGCCTGGCCGCCGTCTCGTTTGGTGATACGTCGGGGGCCGCGACCGGGTCCTGTCCCTGCTGGTCCTCGAAATCTCCTGCCTCGTCTGCTAGGTCCGAGTGGGCCGAGTCATCATGGCTGTTCACATCCTCAGGTTCGTCCGCGAAGTCCCTTTCCTGGCCCGATGCAGGCTCACCCCTGCGACGCAGGGTTCACGGACAGGTACTCCTATTGCCCCGGGGCGAGCATCCTCGTTCGTCGGGCCATCCTGCGACAGAGGGGTTGACGTCTCTGCCACAGGGAACACCTGTATGTCTAGGACATCTGTCCCGGGGGGACGCGTTGGGCTGCCAATCGGTGATGACACCTCCGGCTCGACCGCTACTCCGGCTCTGTCATTCTCCCTTTGGCCGTCCCCTTCCTTGTTTCGTGGCACCTCATGTGGTTAGGCACGGCGAGAAGGGAAGGTCCTCTCACATCTGCGGCAGACGTGCATGAATTCCGCCTCCGGGATGGCAGGTCCCCTCTCTACTGAGCACCTATGAGCTGTAGGCCTGAGCCCCAACTCACATCTGCACCCTTTACAGATGTTCCTTGTGCTCACGATGTTGACCCCGTGATGTCTGGCCAGGTCCTCTCCAGACTCCTCGTTGCCGTCCAATCATTTGCTTTGAACTTCGCGCTGCAACTATCCTCCCTGGTGATTTGGCGCTCCATTTCTGGGGACTTACCGGGTAGCCAGCTACCCAGTCTCAAAAATTGATGGCTTGCGGCACACACTCCTAGTTCCCCGTTAATCGGGGCATTTAGGCCATGTCGTACCACCAGAGCAGACCAGCCACTCTGGTGAACTTCCAACAAGCTCTGTGAATAAACTATATGATTTAAAACACAACAAATATATATACTATGAAGAAAATAAATAAATATATATATGTAGATAAATAAATAATTCGCTCTAAACCAGCCCGCAAAAACAATTAAGCTGATAAGAACAGATTTTGTTTATTGATCAAATGCTAAACTACTACATTGAGTATACATTTTCGTCGGAGATTTTCTGTTCAGTCCATATACAGAAATAGAAGTTACAGAGATAATTCTCCAAGTTCAATAAATATATATACAATTATGTACAAATTCAATATGAATGTTCATAGTCATGTTCTCTTGATGCACTAGCACAAGTCACAATGCACACTAATGTAGTGGTGCCGTAGTCCACACACACATATATATATGTATATGATAGACATATATAAGTCAGGTATGTGTCTGTGGCAATTTGGGTGACCCCAGTCAGGGTACTTGATCACTGTCGGACGCCAGTAATATGCTCGGCGTAGATGTTTCTGGAGTACCTAATGACGTCCGACACGCACAACTTCTTAAACAGCGATAGGTACTTCTTTGAACATAACCGTTTCATGGTTTTGTTGTTCTCGGGATCCCAGGAGCCTAATGACCCGAGAACGATAGCGTCCACCTCCACCTTCTGGAATCTGGTGCTCAGAGCCTCGGCCAAATCTCTGTACTTTTCTTCCTTGCTCTCCTTGCCTCAGGGAAAGCCTCCATTTTGTTGTCAAAAGGGATGGTAACGTCTATGATGACAGCATTACCATCCTTCACCAATATGAGATCTGGCCTCAAGTTTCCTTCACAACAACTTGATTCTCGGCCAGAATGGTGAACCTGCTGCTGGCTGCCTTGCGGACCCTACTGACCACGGCGTTATGTCTCCGGGTGATGATGTCGGAGTACCTCATGCAATGGTTGATCACATGAGGGAGGGTCTCGCTCTCGTATCCACATATACAGCTCCTGTTGCATCGTTGGTCGTGATGCCGGCATCCATTCAGGGGCAATAAATTTAGTCGTGCCCTGTGGATAAACCTCCAATCAGCAAATCTGGTGTAGAGGCCCGTTCTATTGAAATGGGAGCTTGCAGGATCAGCGGATACACAGTCGATAGCTTTTCCTTGGCTGGGCAGCTCTAAAAGACGAGTCAGGTGCTGATTTCTTCTATTGTCTCTTAGTGTTCTAAGCACCTGATGTCTTTGGCTCGCACGCAGGATCTTGTCATCAATGGTTATGGCAGGCTTGTAGTGCTCGAAAGACCATTTTACATCACACCTAGCAGAAGATTTACGAGCTTGAGTCCAGGTCGAAGAAATGGCATTGGTGTTTCTCCTGAACTCGCCCTCATTCTCTCTAGTCAGGTAGGCAGCGACGTCATCGTGATCGACTAATCGTCCAAGCCTCTTTCTTACGACACTCTGTAGGTCGCCAAGAGCTAGCTCTGCAGTGTACACATCTTTGGAGGAAAGGAGCTTAAAAGCATTGTCGATCAGATGGAAGTCTGAGTCGCTTGCTGCTACCGGAATTCCTATGCATCCAGACTTTGAAGAGCCATAGATGTCATTTGCAGCTTCCTGTGGGACATTCAGAACTTTCTTGATCTCAGCCCTAATGACATCATCCAGCTTGGCCCAGTCACCCTTAACGAATTGGGCAGTCCTCATCAGGAATTTCAGAGATGCATAAAAGAATGTCTTGAGGGCATCCAGCTTCTGCCAGGGAGCTAGCTTGGACTGGAGAATTTTCCTTGCAGTGAGCATCAGGTCAGCTAGCTCTCTCAAGTTTGACGTGATGTGAAATCCAACTGGCTTCCCAAGGAACTTGTCAAACTCACCGTCTTTTAGCTGTTTAACTTCTTGTTCTCCGACTTTGAACTTGGTGTCCCTCGTGCCAATTGGGGTCCTTCCAGAGAGATGGAAAGTGAAGCATTTCCCTGGGTTTAACTTGATGTTAATTGATGCAGCCAAGGTATAGACTGAATCAATCATAGTTTGCAGTTCTTCAGGCTCTTTACCTAGCAACACCAGATCATCAGCATAGGCCAGGATTTTATGTTCGGCCTGTTGTCCTTGGATTTTCTTTATAATCGGGTCAATTGCGATGTTAAAAAGCAGGCCGCTGATGGGGCATCCTTGCCTAACCCCGGCATTCATGTCAATCGTGTCAGTGGCACCTTGACCCGTCAATATTCTGGTCGACATATCAGTGTACATATCTTGTACAATCCTGATAAACTTGGCACCAGCGCCTGTCCTCTCTAATCCCGCATAGAGGACTTGATGATGAACGAAGTCCAACCAGGCTGCCAAAAATTTGCCCTTTTCAGTTCTTGCGATGTCCAACTTTCTCTGGAGCGTGTAGTTATGTTTGAAGACTTCGTCATGAGGCTTAAACCTCTTCTCTGCTGGTGTCAAGATATTCTGATTCATCAGCCAGGTGGTGACACTCTTTGCCAACACACCTGTATATATGTTGTACATGTTCCGCATGATGGCTATAGATCGTCAGTTTGCTATTTCATGCGGAGGATTAGTGACGTAATTGAGGTCTTCCATTCTTCAGGAGTGTTCTCGTACTTCGGGCAGACATTAAAGATGCTAGGAAGTATGGAACATGATGGGTGGACCGACTTCCAGTGAATGTATGTGATACGTCCCCAGGGGCAATATTCTCGCATATTTGCAGCCTGATCATTACTCCATTTGGCGTGCTTCCATTGGTTCATCACGCCTGGTCTGCCTTGGATGGTTTTGTTCTCCTGATCTTCTGGAGTACACATGGACAGGTCACAATCCTTCCTTCTCTAAGATTTCCTGAAGAAGGTCGTCACTAGGTCTTTTTCAATATCGCATCTGTTGCCTTTCTCCCCGAGGATCAAACGACCTTTACCTCCTGTTGACCTTTGAATAGTAGTTGGATCCTCAGGGTCGATTCTATGAATTCTCTTTTTGTACCTTGGTGGACGGGGATCTTGACTATTTCTTTGACTTTATCGGTGATCCTCACCCTGATCTCTTCAAGCCTCAACCAGTTGTCTTGAGAGGTTTCGGCCCTGAGGATGTCGTTTATCTAAGGAAGGAACTCGTGGATCTTAGATCTATCGTCCACGTCTATAAGAAAATTATCCTCGACGGGTTGCACCTGTGGATCACCGACGCCATCTACGCTCTCTTCCAAGTCAGGTGCAATAGATGTACCTTCAAGAACTGGAGCTGTCTCCAGTTGCGACACCCGCGAGTATAGGGGAGTCAGGTTTATAGGAGATGCTCCGCGCCACTCCATTTCTGGTAACACAGCTATTGGCATTTGCTGCGTACCAACACCGCCTCTGCTCCATGTAAAAACCTTCTACTCCGTAGATAGAGACGGGTCGGGTAACTGGCTCAGGTCTTCCTCCTGTCCGGACACCGTAAGATTTGGATCCACGGACAGTCCAGCTGTTACTGGCATCAGCAAGACTTGCTGGCATGTCCTGCGCTGGATCTGCATGCTCGTAGCTCTTCCAGAAGAGTCTGGCATTGAGATTGACGATCCCGGTGAGGCCACAGGAACCTCAGCCCTAGTCGGGGGCAGAGCTACCTCAGCCCCTCGTGCGGGCATAGCTACAACCTCAGCCCGATTACGAAGGGGACGTCTAGTGTCTGGATGAGGGAGCTCGACAGCGTTCCTAGACCGGATGGTCTGGTCCCGATGCCACATCAGTTTCTCAGCCCCTGATTGGAGGCAAACGTCCTCCCACATTCCACACATGCATAGGCTAGGACGGTAGGAGTCCTTGGTGCACACCCTGTGGAGTAGGCAAACCACAAGAATGATTACTCGGTCTTAGGCCAAGCTCAGAATTACACTTACAACACATGCTCCTGGTCCCTAAGATCCTGATGCCGTGGTTCCTCTCCAGGTGACACTCCACAGATCTTTGCATTGCTGTCCATGAACTGGCTTTGAAGCAGGAACGGCAGCCTTCCTCTGCAGTAGAACACATCTGCAAGAGGGAAACAAACAAGCAACACAGTACCCTGCTGCCTCAAAGACTCCAGCGCCACAACGTTGGCAGGAGACGACATATTAATAAAACGAATAAAAAAGTAATTAAAACTTAAAATTAACTATGCACATAGCTGATCCCATAGTCCCCAGTTAACTCGGGGCATTCAAACCATGTCGTCCGCAAGCGAACCTCCATGTGCACCTCTCATTAGGAGAGCACTTTAAACAACTTATATATGCCAAACAAGGCACTAAAAACACCCAAGTGTAGTATCTAAACTACGCTTTGATCTTAGCCGGTAAAAGGCCGAGAAGCGACACCTTTTATTGCAAATGCATTGAATTTATTTACTTTTCATAACTCTTTGTTCTTGGGCAAAAGCATTCGCATCAGTTGTAATATGAGTATATCGTAATTCCGCTCTATTTGCTAAGACAGAGTAAATAAACAGCTAAGTCTCTCTGAATAAAAATCTTTTTACATGTTTTAATTCATAAATACTACAATATAATGTTATTTTGAATTAAAAGGTATAAAAGTGATCTTAGCGCTATCTCTTCATGCTATAGAGAACGGCCTGTAATACTCCTACCAGCGATAATTTCTCCCCCTCCCCTGGAAACGTTTGATATCAGCACTGAACATGCGCCTCCCAACGGCGTCACTCAGTACTAGAGAGCGTGTGTGTAAAACCGGTTACGCTCCCTTTTGCTCCAACATATGCTGTTTTCGACCGGGAGATTCAAAATCCCTCTGTCTCTTTTACAGGAATAACTCGTTATGTTGACAGCGGAAAGGTCAAATGTCCCTCGGATGTTCACATCTGAATCAGCCTCATAGCCATATTTTAACTCTGTATTGCAGAAGTTTGAACGGCACTAGAAATTGTTGATTCTTGCGAAGACATTTAAGAAATGTCTGGTAACCTTAGTCAACAGCTTTGGATTAGCACTGCGCTCCTTAGGGCTAACTGCAACACTGGAGCCTGTCTCATTAAAAATAACTCAACTGCACACTCATGCTAAGGATGCCACCGCGGTAACACATCCTCGAACACAATATTGTCTTTTTTTCCTCGTCGCTGATCATAGTACTGCTGCTATATATACCCTGAATGCCACTGATCGTAATATTACCGCTTTTGGATTTCCTTGGTCACCATATTACAACTGAATTATACATTCTGTCAGCCTTGATCACAAGACTATCGCCGTTAGGTATCCTTGGTCATCTGTAATCCTAATGCTACAGCTATCGCATATATGCGGTCATTTCTTATCATAACCTCTACAGCATATCCTTGGTGATCTCTGATCATAATACTACGTCTAAAGCATACCCTTGGTCATCTCTGATCATAATACTACCACTATAACATATCCTTGGTCATATCCGATCACAATACTACTTCTGTTGCATACCTTGTTCATCTCCGATCATATACTGATATAACATATCCTTGGTATCTCTGATCATAATATTATCTTTATAGTATATCCTTGGTCATTTTCTATCATAATATAGCATACCCTTGGTCATCCTTATCATAATACTACCTCTATAGCATACCCTTGGTCATCTTCGATCATAATGCTACCTCTATAGCATACCCTTGGTCATCTTTTATCATAGCACTACCTCTCTAGCATTGCTTGGTCATCTTTGATCTTAATATCACCTCTATAGAGTATCCTTGGTCATAGTACTACAGCTATAGGATATCCTTGGTCATTTAGATTAGGTTCGATTCTTTATTAACCGTAGGATTTACATATAAATCATGGCTTCGTCAATATAATTAGATAACAAGTAACATTATTTACAATTATGTGGTATTATACAATAACAATATTTACAGATTAATACAATTTTGTAAAGAGTAACATGTTTACAAGTAGTGGTATTATACGATGAGTAAAACTATTTACAATTAAATGTCTTTATATTCCTGGGTGTTAAAAGGTATATGCTGTAACAGAACTTTGAATAATGATGCTAAAATTTGCTGTGGGGCAATGCTTTGAAGTGGTCAGGTAATGCATTGTATAAATAAGTTCCACTGTGGGTGATGCTATTGCGACTCTTATTTGTACAGCAGAATGTAGCAGGTATATGATGTGATGATCTGATGTCATGCGTATGACAAATACTATTTGTTTTGAAGAGATTGTTATTTTTGTGTATGAAGCAGAGTGTTTCAAGAATATATATACATATAGAATGGAGAGGTAAGACTTTTAATTCTCCAAATACTGTTTTGCTACATGTTCTTATAGGGACTTGCTTTATGAATTTTAGTATTTTATTTTGTAGTTTGAATATTACACATAGATTTGAAGACATGCCCATACTGGAATCCCATAGGTTAGAACTGAGTGAACATAACCAAAATACATGGGTTTTAATATGTCAGTGGTACAAACTTTACTTGCTACTCTGAATGCATAGCAGATTCGGGACAGTTTGCTAGCCAGATAATCAATATGTGCATTCCAGTTTAGCTCTGGGTCAATCCATACTCCTAGTAATTTGGTTACCTTTGTTTTATTTATGGGTTGGTTGTTAATGTTATCTCCAATTCTTTATGTATTTTACTGGGACTGAAATTTATAAAGGTTGTCTTAATAATATTTAAGTGCATCTTATTTCCTGTCAGCCATTTATACAATATTGCATTCTTTTGGTTTATTTCGTTTCCCAACTCGGTAAAATTGCTTTTTCTGTAAAAGATATTAGTATCATCAGCAAATAAAGTTATTTGTGCTTCTATGAGATTTGATGACAAATCATTTATATAAATTAGGAACAAAATGGATCCCAAAATTCATCCCTGCGGAACTCCATTTTTAGAGGGAAAATGAAAAAGGAGTTTTATTTATGGACGCTCTTTAACTGCTATGGTCCTTAGCGTCCCATTCTATATTGGGCGTGAAAGACCATAATTTTGTTCAGAGGCCTCTTTATCAGACTTGTGGTTCTTTTACACGCCGTAAATCTGCGTCACGGGACCACCGGCTTTACTTTCCTTCCGAAGGAAGCCATGCTAAGGATTTTTACGCCGGAAAAAATCCATCGCCCTCCGATTTTTTAGAGGGGCTGAGATAGAATGACTACCGTTAACTTCCACATACTGCATCCTTAGGTTAAGGTAAGGCTTGAACCAGTCATTTGCTATGCCTCTTATGCCTGCTTTATCCAGTTTGTATAATAGTATTTTATGATTTACTGTGCCAAACGCCTTCGAAAGATCTAAGAGGAAGCCGACGGCTCGCTGTTTATTGTAAGAATATTGTTTATAAATGAGTGTAGAGGATTAATAGTGGAGTTTCCCTTTTGGAAACCGAACTGCGAGTGGGTTATTATATCATATTTGTCAAGAAAGGGTACTATTCTTTTGTACATAATTCACTCTAGTATTTTTGAGAACACCGACACAATGTTTTATGTATTGGTTTAAATGCAATATCCTCCTTGACTAGAATGGCGGCTACCCTATTTTTATAAACCTTTATACAATATGCGCTCCCAATTTCAAAATCTTTGACTTTGTAAAAGGGAAGTTCTTGTTCATGCATCCAATGTTCTGTTAGGCATAGAAAGTTGACCTGGTTGAATTGTGAAGCTAACATTACATCTAATTCATTTAGTTTATTTTTTAAGCATTGCATATTTAAATGAAGGAGGACTAGTTTTTGGTGCACACTATCTACAGACAACGAATTTGAAGCATGAGTATAATTAACAGATGTTTGCTGATTATCTCTTTCTGTCTTACTCTTGTACCAGTTTGAGGTTTTGCCTAGCTTTTTGAGCTGGTTGTAATTTCACTGTTTTCACTTAAAATTTGCAGACTCACTTTGAGCCTTCACAGAAAAATTCGCCTGCATAATTCAGAAATAACTCTTGCATTGGTTTCACTCAGTAATCGCTCTCCTCTTCTGTTGAAGTGCATACCATGTTTTGTGTGAAACTTGCCAGGAACATTGAATGTGTTCATAAGTTTAACATGGCTGTATGGTTGGCACGTATTTTATAAATTTGAGTTCACATCCACTATCTGTTGGTTCATTCATGAGTGTAGAAGTTGATCGTGCCTACGTGGAGGTTTCGCCACAATCACATTCATATATTTTAGGTTACTAATCACCATTTTCAGCCCAAGTACCACATTTTCCGGTTCTCCATTTGCAATATCGTTGCTTCCTCCTATGAGAACCACAAAGTCGTTTCTGTCCAATTTGGCGCACTTAGCTTCGATTCTTTTTGTGATTTCGTCAGCTTATCAAGTTAACATAATACTACCTCTTCAGCATATCCTTGGTCATCTCTGATCATAGTACTGCCTCTGTAACAAACCCTTGGTCATCTCTGATCATAGTACTGCCTCTGTAACATATCCTTGGTCATCTCTGATCATAGTACTGTCTTTATAGCATATCCTTGGTTATCTCTGATCATAGTACTGCCTCTGTAGCATATCCTTGGTCATCTCTGATCATAGTACTGCCTCTGTAACATACCCTTAGTCATCTCTGATCATAGTACTGCCCCTGTAACATATCCTTGGTTATCTCTGATCATAGTACTGTCTTTATAGCATATCCTTGGTTATCTCTGATCATAGTACTGCCTCTATATCATATCATTAGTCATCTCTGATCATAGTACTATCTCTATAGGATATCCTTGGTCATCTCTGATCGTAGTACTACCGATATAGTTTATCCTTAGTGATCTTTTATCAATATACTACCGTTATATTGTAGCATGTGTATTGTCGCGTCGGACACATTATTGCTGTGTATAGTATTGTTGGGCTAATTGTTGTGTTTGTATGCTAAGTTCTTGTCCGGCGCGGCAATTACATCTTCCTAGTTGGGGATGGAGGCAATTGAGGGATTAGCTCTCTTTGTGTGGTGACTTGGCTTGGCTTGGTGTCAGTTGTAGCCAGTGTGTGTGAGTCTTCCATGTGTTGCTATGCGTGGGGCATCACCCCCAGTGTTTTGTCTGTAACCTTTTCGTGTACAATGTTAGCAACCTTAATTTATAATAAAACTGAGCAAAATGTGAATTTAAATGTAATTATTTATAAATATTCCACGCCCGCTTTAGCTTTGTGTAGCAAGTTCTTGGTATCTTTCGCCGTCTCTGTAGCTACGTCCCTCAATGTTTATGCCGAGTAACTAAATTTAATATTTTAGCTGCAAATCTGTTGGCCTCACCGCGGTGTATAATATTTTTGGTTTGTTGCTGGGTAATATTTGTGATCACATTGCTGCGAAGAAGAAAACATTTTTGGGTGATAGCCCGTGTGTAAAAAAATATTTTTTTTATGTGTGCACATGGTAGGTGTATCTGTGGTTTAAGGAAAGCTTTTTTTATATGCGAGTGTGTGAAGGGTTTATTTGTTTATCTGAATTTGCATAGTGAGTTGTGTTTTTATGTAGGATCGCAGCGGTGTGATACAGTTCTTTTTAAGGGTTGACATACCACGTGTAAGGCAGCAGGTTTTGGCGTTACATAGAAATTCAAAATTATTCCAAAGTGTGGCGTGGCGATAATTTCTTTGGCATAGCAAAATTGTATTTTTTTCCCCTCTATTTCAGCCCAGAAAATGTTTCACATTTAGTAGACTTAATTTTTTTTATGTGATGGTTACATAAATTCTTGGTGTCGCTACATTATCACTCCCTCCTCCTTTCTCTTTCTCTTCTCTTCCTTTTTATCCCATTCCCGGCCCCTAAGCTGTGTGTATGAGTGTGTGCATGTGTATTATGTATGTGAGAGTGTTTCAGGTTTTTCAGTGAAATTTCTGATTTTATATCTCTGATACAACTACATTAATCTTTCAAATGTGACTATTGCCTCCTGATATTGACATCTGTATGTGTGCTATACCACCTTGCTACTATATCTTATGCCTCCGTTAATAACTTGTGCTAGTGAAATTATTGAGGGTTATGAATCATGCTTTCTTATGACAAATTTGTCACTGTAGTGCATTACAAATGTGTTGTATAACCTAACTTTTCTGACCAGTGCTCAGATTGAATTTTCTTTTCTTTACAGTCAATGTGCTTATTGTTTTTCATTTCAGATACTGTCAGCATTCATTTTTGTATGATTTTAACACAGGCATGACTAGTTTATGCTAAATACTAGGAACATTTCTTTGTTATTTACCTTGCTACCTAGATTTGGTTCATAGCATTGCATTTAACTTTTTGAACTAATTTTTCAGCATCAAATTACTAATTTTAGCATACTGTCACTGAGTACAATTGTACTACTGAAATTGTGTTTATTTTAGCCTCATTAAGCTTATTTGCTTGTGGCTCCACAATATAACTATTTTGCTTTCATTACACTGTGATATGATACTATAATTCTTTGCCACTGTTATATATGTTTCTGTGAATGTTACTGCCCTATACTGTTTTATACCGAGTGATTAATTCTCACCAGTGTGTTACCATTGACTTGCATATTTGATTTATTGCTAATTTCTGGCATTGTCTATGGACATTTATTTTTTTAACTGTGTTGTGTTATAAATGCAAACTCAACCTCTCTTACAGCATTGATATTTATGCATTTTGCTTATACCTACTTTTTTTCTGACACAATAATATTTTTACATGGTGCATGTATACTCAACTTTTTTCCACAGCTACTGTTTAATTGCATGCCTGCGTTTAATTCTTTTGCCTACCTTTCTGTGTTAATACTGTACTATATAGTTTCACCATGCCAAGGAAAAATAACAGACAACCCTCAGACATGACTGTGGAAGACCACCCTTCTACGCTTTCTACTGGTGCTGGGTCATCGATTCTGGTGGCCACCAATAATATTTAATTACACTGGTACAAGCGCTTGTTCAGGGTACTGTGTCTGCTAGTAGACCCTGTGTCGAACCCCATTTCTTTAATGCTGCAGTAGACTATCCTTTTGATTTTCTTAATACTTTTGAAAGAGCAGCTTATACTAATAACTGGTCAGATTTGCAAAAAGTGAAGTATTTGCCTTGTTACCTTAAAGATACTGCTATACAATGGTTTCAGACATTTTGTCACAGACATCCCTCTTATAATTGGGCTCTTTTAAAATCCTCTTTTATTACAGCTTTTCAGGTTGCTTACCAAGATGAATTGTTCAAAATCAAACTCTGACAAAGAATTCACTTAGATTCTGAACCTGTTTTGCATTATGTTTATGATGTACTGTCTTTATGTGATCAAGTTAATCCAAGTATGACTCAAATGGAGCAAATAAGTAATTTACTAAAAAGGTCTGAAACCTGAGTATGTCAACATTATCCTGCCAATGAACACTCTTACTGTAGATGATCTGTTACAGGCTCTTAAGCGGGTGGATAAAGCACAGTTTTATATGACACAAAGAGAGCACCTGGTCGCTGCACAGGTACAAACTACTGATCATGTTGTGGCTCCTCCACCTCGGGCTCTACCAGCTGGGACTACTAACCCTTCCCTTACAGGTCATTCACCTTTGCCTGCTCTTCTAGATCCTTCTACTAATGATGTCACTGAGTTAACTGCAAAGGTGGATCAGTTGACTAAACAGGTATATGCAATGAATACTTCTCATCCTAAGAGGAACAGACCATCTTCCACACAGAGAGGACAATGACAACCACATTCACCACCTCCAGATCGGCGCCAACTCCTGATTTGTTCTAGGTGTGGCAAACCAGGTCACAGAGCAAGATTTTGTTCACAGCAGGTTTCCCAGTCAAAGTAAAAAAGTTAATTGCTCTCTCTCTCTCTCTCAGATAATTTTTTTTGTTTTTGCTCATTTTTCTATGTATTTTGCTGTAACACTACATTTGGTTTGGGGATAAATTAACGTGTACTTGCCAAGATTCTTTAATATGATTCCTTACAGCTTTGTGAGGGTCTTTTGAGTGTTGTATGATTGTAGGGTGGTGTTTTTTCAGTTTTTTGTTTTATTGGTCATGTTCTTGCTGAGCAGCCGATATGTAATTAGCAAGGCGTGTTCGTTGCTGTATGTCCACAGTAATGTCTGTTTGATGCACTGTTTGAGTTTGATTACAGTTGCTATAGATGCTTTGTGTGTTTCCTGCATGGAAAGAGGGAAATGGTCATTGAATCTTCCTTCTGTCCAGCAGCAATGTTATACCTGTCACTATATGTTTACTGGGTGAGTACATGTTTCCAAAATTTGCAGGTCGTGAAATCCGTAATATGTCATAATATTTATCTACGATAATTTCTTTCTTTTGGTCAGCTCTAACTGTTTTCATTTTATTCATTTTGGTTGTGTCTGCTTTATGAATGTGTTTTTCAGAATCCCTTGACTGGGGCTTGGTCCACACTCCAACCATGACAGAATATAGGGGGCTATATGTATCTGTGAAAGCAAAAAAGTTCGAACCAGCCGCTTGCGAACTGCGCATAGAGCGTTCCTTGGGCAGTAGATCCTTAGCTTAGTTGGTGATAGTTCCTCTACTTATATTTGATCCTGTAGTTAGTATGTCTGTAGCTAAGTGGTAGTTTGCTAGTAGATTGAAGTAACAAAATGTTTTTTTCTTTGAGGATGATATTTTTTAATTTTTAGTACCAATGTCTCAATGTGTTTTGGTTCTTGTATTAATCTCATAGTAATATTGTCTATGGTCAGATTTCATTGTAAAGCATTAACAGCTCTAAATTTTATTGTCATGTTAAAACACTGAAAATTGTTGTCATTAAATTTTGACTTGGTGTCACTACTTTAAATGTATTCATGAATCGTTGTTAGTCATAGCCACAAATTGAGTGCTCAATCAATTTTTTTTTTTTTTTTTTTTTTTGTGTGTGCAAGGCCTTGCTCTAGATTTAAGTTTTATTATCTTTGTGTGTCCCCTGCCTTTTTGTTTTTGTAATATTTTGTGTATTTTTTCTTGTATATTGTGACCCTGATGCTTTCCCCAAATCTTGTTCCAGTCTGTTGGTAGCCCCAGGAAATGCTCCCCTCCACAGAAGAGGACAGCCTGATCATCAGGAGAATGGTGGTACTTCCCCGGCCGCACCCGCACAGCTTTCCAGCTGCACTTCTTCTTCGACCCTCTCACCATGGCAGTCTGCGGGGGTGTTCTCCCCTTGGGTTGTCTGTACCAGCAGGGCCCGCTGGTCACAGAACTATTTCTACAGTGTTGCAGCAAATTCATCTGTGGTGCCATGGTGATTGAGTGGTACAGTTATCCGTGTGCTTAAGTTTTTTCCATCTTTTCTTCGGTGGGTGTGGTTCAATAGTGGGAACAGTTACCAGACAAAGCAGTTTTGCTCCATTCTCAAACAGTATGTTGTGATACACTGTATACACACAGAAGAGGAGTTACGAGCTGGAGGGGGGGTTCCTGTGGGACTGCTTTATTGTCAGAGAATCATTGTCTATGTGGGGAGTCATCAGGTTTATATTTGTATGTTCACTATTGTATGTGTATGTTTTCTTTGTGCTATTCATTTTTTTTTCTTTTCTTTTTCGGCGGGGACGTCTCATTGTTGTGAGTGGGGGGAGATGTAGCGTATGTTTGTGTATTGTCAGGTTGGACACATTATTGCTGTGTATAATATTGTTGAGCTAATTGTTGTGTTTGTATGTTAAGTTCTTGTCTGGCACGGCAATTTCATCTTTCTAGTTGGTCTTCCATGTGTTAGCATGTTAATAAAAAAAGTTATTAAATAAGATTTTAAATCATTATATTGAAATCATTGATTAAAACCTGTAAGAGTGCGTGTTGCCATGTATTTGGGTGGGACATCTCCCCCCAGTTTTTGTAACCTTTTCATGTACAATGTAGGCCATCTTAATTTATAATAAACTTGAGCAAAATGTGAATTCAAATGTAATTATTTATAAATATTCCACGCCCGCTTTAGCTTTGTGTAGCAAGTTGTTGGTATCTTTCGCCGCCTCTGTAGCTACGTCCCTCAATGTTTATGCCAGGGTAACTAAATTTAATATGTTAGCTGCAAACCTTTTGGCCTCACCCCAGTGTATAACAATAGTACATCCTTGGTCGTCTCTGATCATAATACTATCTTTATAGTATATCCTTGTCTATTCCTGATTATAATACCAACAATGAAATATATTTTTCGTTATACTTTATCATATTACCGATATTGTATTAAACGTTGGTCATTCTTGATCAAAATATTACTGCTACAATACACTCTCTGGCATATTACTAACGCAGCAGTGCATTCTTAGTCATTGCTGAATATAGTATTATCTCTTGATATTGGTTATAATATCAAACTGTAGTGCACCCTTGGTTTCACCTGAATATAATATCACCGCTGTGGTACATCCTTTGTGTTTACGCATACGCACATTGAATGTCAAAGTATGCAATGCGTACTTGGTGCCAAAATATCTTTTTCTTCAAACATTTAGTGCAGATTAAATATGGAAGTGGAAGTTTGGCATTAATTTAAAGAGACTGTTCGAATATTTTATTTAAATTACTGAACGGACCTCAACGAAAAGTTAGCTCTCTAATTAAAATTCCAAATAATACCATTGATCATTATTATGAAATAAAAATAGGTAAGGCTTTATAATGACGTTTTGTAACCAAATGCGATGAAACGAGTTTATAACTTGCAAACTGGATTGTATGCCTTGCAAATCATAAACATCCTCGTTTCCATTGTGCAAGCAAACTTTATTCAGAATATGGCCCCTGTCTCCACTCATGACGCCACTAATGATGTGCAAACCAAACACACTATGCCATTGCAATTAATGAGTTCCTCCCACGAGAATGTGTGTGTAAGGAATGTGTTGACACCAACAATTCTATCGCTATCTCATAAAGATTACGGCTTTACTTTCAACAAGACTTAAGGCCTCTCAGAAAACATACGCTCTTCTGCTAATAATGCTGAAGGCCAGTTGCTTTTGTTTGCTTTCCTCCTCACAAATTTTAATGTTTGCAGTAGAACACCCCGCAAATGTTTTCTCATCAGAGGCCTACAGTACTTGTGCACATATTCATTTTCATGTGGATATGTCATTTGTTGGTGGCATAATAATCCGAACTGAAATAAATATTGAAATTACAACAAACAAGCTGTAAGATCAATCTGCAATATAAACATGATAACCACCATAAGCCTTTATCCAGAAAACTGAACGTTTTAACAGTTGTATCACATGTTATGGAATGCTCGATGCGTGTGTGAAAAGTGAATAGTTCATCTTACAATAAGACCAAACGATGTAATGATCATAAAAATTAACTTTTATAGAAACACAACATTTAAATTAAGTTTCAGTGAAATAGGCAGGAAATTGTACATGCAATGTCTTAAAAAGTTCAAATCAAAGATATGAAATGTAATGCATTTGAAATAGTGATGGGCCGATACTACTATTTCTCGATACTGATACTGATTTTTGAGCACCGACACTCGATACCCACTTTATAAAAACTGCAAAGACTTGTTCACTGAATTATTTCTTATTAGTGATTTTCTGTGTATAAACGCATGTAACCAATTTTTGTATTGTATGCTAATTCCGAAATTGTTCCTGTTAAACATTCTTCAATTGCCAGCAAGTTTTTATCTTGATAATGCCTATTGTTAGTCGATGATGATAATAATTTGTTTGTTTTACTTTTTATGTAACTATATTTTGTGCAGAGCGTTTTCTTTTAAAGAATTTTCTATCCATAGAAAAACAAATACTGTTAATTCCTCTTTATTCTGCAATCTTGAAAATATAAACTAATAAATGTTTTAAATGAAACTCAAACAACTAAAAATGTCTGTGTTACACTATTCTGTCACTATTCACAACTATCACATAACATGTGTAATTTCTTTTCTTCCGGTAATAAGTAATTAGTCATGTAACACCCGGAAACATAATAAGTTTGTGGATTAAGTCTCTGTAATACCCATCCTCATATATTAGCATATACATGCTTAATACACAGATTTGACTGTCGTAAATACAAACAGCTGGAAGGAAAGAACAAATATTTCCATGCGCTGTATCTTCTTACGTCTTAAGTTCTGATTTGTTTCTGCTGGATTCACAGATTTTGATCACCGGAGTAGTTAAATGTAATGGCTGACAGTGCATCACCAATCCAGACTATTGCAGAAACGTGATGTCGCTAAATCAGCTTATTCACAACTCATAATGTTGCATGTTAATGTGAGTACCTTACTCCTTACCCGATTGTTTTGCATGCTTTCATTCTAATGACACACGGCAATGAGACATAGAATGTTTCATTAATTCACCCACAGGAAACATAGGCAAGGTCTGTCAAGAACTATAGTCTGGCAACACTTTGGGGACACGTGCGAGGCAATAACGTGAAGTCTCAACTCCTTTCATTCTTTATCTAGCATAAAGTTAAATGCAACAACTTTCAATAACACAAAACTTAAAAATTTAAAAGTATCGAAGGTCTATCTCAAGTCTTAGACATACTTCAATATCACCCAGCAGGGCCATATTTAGAGGGGGGGGTTAGGGTTCAAACCCCCCCCTCGGAAACTTTTGACAGCTTTATTTATTTAAATTTATATCAAACCAATATGGGAAAATGTGGTTGGATAACAGTAGGACTACTGCTAGTAGCACATTTACAAGAAAAGGGGAAACTTAATATTGTCAGCTTATATAGGTAAGGTGACCATACATTCTGTTTTTCGAAGCAGTCTATGTTTTGTGCTGTAAGGTGGAATATCTTCATTCTGGCAAGATTTTCCTGTCTCTATAATGTCTCCAAACAATTTTCTTATTGACATAACGTATATTTACTATGGAGTAGGTACATGGTAACTGTGTGGGGTACTGTTAAGTTTAGATCTAGTTATGGAAAACCCTCCCTGAAATTTTTTTCTGGGTACTGGCATGTCGCCCAGTATTGAGAATATCGAGCACGGTAACTATACTTCTAGTTACCATGGTATCGAGTGTCGACGTTACCGAATTCTCATCTGTAATTTAAAGAATCTATAAAGAAATTATTGCAGAATATTTCGAAATATTCAGGAGGTAAATATGAAAGCTGTGATTATACAAATGACTTTAATTTTTATTATTATTATATCTGGCAATGTAATGCGTATACATTATCTTTGATATTATTACTATTATAGTTGTTGGGTGTTTATTTTGCAATATTTCCATATTTAGTAGTGTAAAAGATATGCATATTGTATCACTTGCCACATTAAATAGTGCATCACCATTTTTTTTTTGTGGGGGGGGGCCCTCAATGTCCAAACTTTGGAACCGTAAGAAAGGTTGGTATCACTATCCATTATAAAACTTCATACTCTCTCTCCATGTCTTTTTATTTAAATTTCTTCTTATGGCTGAGCACATTTTTATATGTTTAGTTTTATATCTAAATCTGGGTTTCCTCTGAGTGCAATATTACATCCTAAGCAATTAAATGCATTTACTTGTTTGATAATTTTATTATTGATTTTATTATTAAGCTAAAAGTTAAATTATTTATTCCTCCATGCACATTTTCTATAACAGAGGCAACAGTGTTATGTAGAACTACTTCCATTTTAAAACCTGTTATAAATGCTCATACACTGAACAAAATTAAATGTCGTAGTTGAGGTTATGAGACTCCTATAATGTATGGACGTCATTGTGGAAACATTCCATCTATTTAATAGATCTATAATATATTTCCACCTTCTACTAAATTCAATACCATGCCAATCATAATTATGTCATATTGTTTTACATACGTATTATAAGAATTAGTGTGTTAAGTCAATACTATAGCACTTAGTATATTGTGCAGAGAATCACATTTTGGCTCCCATTGTACCTCCACTATCAGCATTCTGGCTTCTCAACACAGTGGTCCCAGGTTCGATTTCTGGCTGGGGCGAGAGAATTCAGAATAATTTTGTACCCTCCGCAGTGTATGTAATATTATTGAAATCTGTCTTAAGGTAAGGAAGCTAGAAACTGGAATATGCAACAGAAAATTAAATGCTGTTGGAAAACTTGAACCATGGTTTTGGGCTTTCCGTGCCTACAATTGTGAAAGAACTATTAATGGATAATAATGTAACAGTTGAATACTGAGTTTTCTTTTTCACGGGTTTATCAACATCGAGAGAGAACTTTTAACAGCCGAACGATTGCCAAAATTGACCTTATTTTCAAGATATGGGAGATGGGTTGTCACTAGAATTCGACCTCAATTAGGGTGAAGTTTTTTCCGGGGTTTTGCCATTTCTGATATGACAAATTTCGGGTATTTCAAGCTCTGTGCATTCCGGGATTTGAGCTTCATTGCTCACACTTCATTCGTCATCTCTGTTGACCTGATTAGTTTAAGGATCATTACATTCTTAAAGTATAAATGAATAAAATAGCTGATGTGTAACATTCATATGATTTCTCTATACACTCTTATTTATTTTATGAGTTGCATTCATATGACTTTCTATACCCACTATTATTTATTTTTATGTGTGTGTTGCACTCATATGACTTTCTCTAACCACTTTTATTTATTGTTATATATGTTTGTGTGTGTTGCATTCACATGACTTTCTCTACCCACTTTTATTTATTATATTGTGTTACAACACTCGTATGACTTTCTCTAACCACTTTTATTTATTGTGTGTGTGTTAAATTTACATGGCTTTCTGTACCCACTTTTATTTATTGTTATAATTGTGTTACATTCATATGAGTTTCTCTACCCACTATTATTTATTTTTATATGTGTTGTTGTTCACCAGTGGCACTGGGGATTAATTGATCTGCATCATTTTTCGTCTTGCTTCACTATATAAAGTGTGTAAGTTATCACTTTTATGACCTTTGCATTTGCCGAGATGGTGTTTCTTCAGGATGATATCTTCACAGAGAGTACACTTGGTGTAGGTAGACATCTTATCTTGTAGAGGTGTTCTGCGAGGCAATTGTGGCCAGTTGCCATCCTAAATAAGACCATAACAACTCTATCTTTATTATTCTTATGATCTTTATCTTTTAATTTATCTTCATCAAGTCTCAGCTGTATTTTGAAGTGTTGTTTAATGTTATTTAATTGTTTATTTATTTCTATTTGTCTTACAGGTTTTATTGCACCTTTCTTTGCTAATTGATCTGCATGTTCATTGCCCAAAAGTCCAACATCAGCTGGGATCCATTGTAGAGTGACATGATTTCTAGTTTCTACTGCTTTAATTAGGCTTCTTATTTTTTTTAATATTTCTTGTTGTTTTATTATTGTAATTTATCATCCCATCTAAGGCTGATTTTGAGTCTGATAAGATGACTATTTTTTGTTTTATGTGTGGTCTATATAAAATGTTCTGTAATGCTGCTTTTATAGCTGTTCATTTTATTTTATGGTTTGACGTTTCATCTAATGTTAGATACTTGCAAAATGTTTACAGCATATTCCTGCACCGACATTTTTTTTTTAAAGATGAGGTATCCATCTGTATATATTCGGAGCCATTCTTTTTCTGGGTATCTTTCATTTTCCGTAGCTATTGTTCTGGCTCTCATTTCATCTGTTATATTGTTTGATATTGTATAAATCAGGTCTTTCTGATATTATATATCAATATATTCTATTGAACTTGTTACCTCCATTGCTATTATATTTGTTGTAATTATATTCTTGTATTTTAAGTTATTAATATATCTTCTGAAGCTTATTTAAGTTTTTGAATTACTCATAATGTCTGCTGTGACTTGCAGTTGGAAGCACTGTTCTAGAGCTTGGTTAGAGTGAAGAATATGAAAGCGACTGAGTTGTGTGCAGCCAAATACTGATCGAGTTAGATTATTTAATGCAATCATTAATTTTTTTTTCTCTTCTTTTGTAAGAGAAAAGAACGGCATATATTATAATGATAATTTTATAATGGTCAAATGCAAAGATTTGCTTTCCAGAAAAACGATATTTTATGTGCAACTTACTGCCATCTATCGGAATAATTCCTCATCAAGTTACAGTAGCCTCTGCCAGGTTGCAGAATATGCTCAGTGTACACTGAAAACCCTGCCATCTAGCAACCTTGGATGTCTGCAGATAGTGCATCCCGAAGTTCTCTGAATGTAACCGAGGTCAAAATCCACAAAGCAAAAAGTTAATGAACGAGACAACTGGGAGCAACAGGATTACATATAAAAATAGTTACAATATCGTGTTAATAACCTGTGATGCTTTTCACTCTGCAGTTCTGTGCATTCTCCATATATGGTTTGATTTTACATGGCTTTTAACTTTTATCACTCTCTCACGTAAATTAAGGATAGACTACTGTAGTATAATGAAACTCATAAAGTCAATGCTGTTTTAGGTGGATTAAATGGAAATGTAATAATAATAATAATCTTGCTGCCAGCCTCTCCCTTTGCTACATCACACCGCTAAACCACATGAATGTTACAGAACGAAATTTGCAGGGAAGATATGTGGAATTTTAAGTCCTAGTTCCCTTCCAGCATGTAGCAGAACGGAAGTGACGTAAGAGGGGAACTTGAGTTAGCGGAAAGAACCAGAATTAATCTGTGACCGGAATTGAAACGGATCATAGAGTAGGTGAAGTCACCAATTAAAATGCAGAGGCAAAAGGGGTGTATGATTTTGTTCTTACCTAAAAACTAGAACACATTAATAGTTATTGTGCATTTGCAATTCCCTTTTAATGCTCAATAATTTGCTGAAATTAATTTTGGTAATATAGGATATTTAAATCATACTAGTTCTCGATCACACTAGCAAATGAAACTACATGATGGTTGAATAAGCGTATATTACAAAATGTATTTACATATTAAGGTTACTTCCCTGTTGCGAAATTGTGCGAGGTAATGCTACATACATTAGCTTAATTTTATTTCATCAGAAATGAGGTAATTTTCATTACGACATGTATTCACATAGGTTATTTGGTAATGTTGTGTTTGCTGCATAGGTCTATGTCATTGCAGACACCACACAATGTCAGGCAGACTACTTTGTAAATATTAGCATTGCTAAAATTCCCGAAAGTATGGCATTTTTGCCTTAAGCGAAAGTTATTACACCACTTCCAATTACGTATTCTGGTGTGATTTATTGAATTTCAGTTATGGTATCTGGCATTATTTCAATGCCTGTCCTCTTCTCCAGAACTCCATATTTCTTCTACATACATCTTCCAGAACTCTTATCTTCCTTTCTTTTTTATGTACATTGATGCAAAACAGCCTTTACTAACATTAACAACTGCATCACAAAAAGCAAGTATATCCTTGAGCATACTTACAATAGTCTTTATTGTTTACTTTCTCTACTACGTATAGTAAGTAGGAGAAGTATTGCATTCCACCCAAAAATTCAATACCGAGATTTCGCCGGAAATACATGTTTTGAGACGACCTGAATCCAAAAAAAGCATTTTTGGAAACATGTCCGTGTGTGTGTGTGTGTGTCTGTGAACAGCATAACTCAAAAACGAACAGTCGGATAAGCACCAAACTTGGTATTTAGGTTCAGTATCTTCCAGAGATGTGACACGAAGGTTTTCAAGAAAATCCCCCTACGCCAGACTACCCTTTACATGGAACATTTTTCGAAAATTTTAATTTTCTCAAAAACGGCTCTAACGATTTTGATTAAAATATCATATGTTAAAGATATTGTCAAGACAAATAAAATGTATATCTCGAATTTTCTGGGAATGTCTCCAAAAGTATTCTTCATTATGAACGACTTTTTCATAACTGGTAAACCATAAGAGAGAGACAAAATTTTACTACACGAAAAATGTAGATCGCGTTAAAATACACAACTTATGTCATATACATTTCTTTTGTTGAGTGAACCGTTTTCGAGATATTGCTTGTTATTTCCTTAAATATTTCAATACTTATACTTATTCTCAAATTCGTTATTCATTTTTTTTATGTCCTGGACATGCAAAGAGAATGAAATGCGCCACATAGCAACCAGCGTTAAAATATTTGACTATCGCTTAAAACCTACCATATTCCCCTTGCATCTACAAGAAAATTATCAATAAGATTGACATCCCGATATCTCGATATATCCATTAACATGAAGCATATGGAGAATAAGCGTTTGTAAAAATAGTTTGTACAAGAGTAGAGAAAGTCATGTGAGTGTAACACATCAGATTTTATTCACTTGTATTACATTTGTTTACAACTTTGCGGTAATGATTTAGATGTATTACATTTACTTACAGCTTTGCGGTAATTATTTGAATGTATTATATTTGTTTACAACTTCGTGTAGTAATGTAGTTATACTACATTCGTTCACTTCGCTGTAATTATTTAGTTGTATTGCATTTGATTACAGCCTCTTGGTAGGTAATTATTTAGTTGTATTACATTTGTTTACTACTTCACGGTAATTATTTAATTGTAATTGTTTACTGCTTCGTGCTAATGGTTTTGTTGTATTACATAACTGTTTTCGCGCTTTTGTATTACCACAGCTTATAACATTTCACAATTCCACCAACTGTTTCCGTGTTTCACAAGGTCGCAGCGCTTTTTCTGCTTCACAGTTGGTACCTGACAGGGAAATTAACATCGTCCGCCCTGACATGTCGACCTCGGCAGCAACACTACCGGTTATGTTACTGCATAGTTTGATGTGTCATGGGGGAGTACCGCGCAACGTCAGGCAGGCTACCTTGTAGATATAAACATAGCTAACATTCCCGAATTTTTTTAAATAGTGAAAGTTGTTACATCACTTCCGATTACGTATTCTGGTGCGATTGATTGAATTCCAGTGTTATCTGGCATTACTTCTTCAAAGCCTGTCCTCTCCTCAAGAACTCCATCATTCTTCTACATACGTCTTCCAGAACTATCTTCCTTTATTTTTTATGTGCAATGATGCAAAACAGACTTTACAAAGATTAACAACTGCATCATAAAAGAGCATGTCCTTGCGCATAATTACAATAGCATTTATTTTTATTAACTTGTATTACATTTGTTTACAGCTTCGTGGTAATTATTTAGTTGTATTACATTTGTTTACAGCTTTGCTGTAATTATTTAGATCTACTACATTTGTTTACACTTCACGGTAATTATTAAATGTATTCCATTTGTTTACAACTTCGCGGTAATTATTTAGATGTATTACATTTGTTCACTACTTCACGGTAATTATTTAAATGCATTCCATTTGTTTACAACTTCGTGGTAATTATTTAGTTGTATTACATTTGTTTACAGCTTCGCTGTAATTACTTAGATCTACTACATTTGTTTACACTTCGCGGTAATTATTTAAATGTATTCCATTTGTTTACAACTTCGCGGTAATTATTTAAATGTATTCCATTTGTTTACAACTTCGCGGTAATTATTTAGATGTATTACATTTGTTCACTACTTCACGGTAATTATTTAAATGCATTCCATTTGTTTACAACTTTGCGGTAATTATTTAGTTGTATTACATTTCTTTACTGCTTCGCGGTAATGATTTAGTTGTATTACATGGTAGTTTCGCGCTTTTGTATTACTACAGCGTATAACATTTCGCAACTCGGTTGCTAAAGACCTAGAAGTTGAGCGCCCTTAAACAAAACCAAAATCGCAACTCGGTTTCTGTGTTTCATAAAGCAACGTTTTTTCTGCTTCACAGTTGGTACCTGACATTGCGCATTAACATAGTCCACCATGACACGTCGACTTCTGCAGCAATATTACCAGTTATTTACCTATGCGGAATTGCGCGAAGATATGATGTAATAGTTACCTGGTATACGCCTTAGCTTAAGTTTATTTCATCAGTTATGAGGTTATGTGGTACATGAACATGGATTTTCCCGTCTTCTTCCTCTCGCCGTCATGGCTGCGTATTGCCAACAACACTCATATTCCGTAATAAAACTTCTCGCTTAATTTCAGCGACTTTACATTCACAAGGGTTGACAGCGGTGACGTAGCCTAGGGAGAGGCTGGCAGCAAGAATACAATAATAATAATAATAATAGCTTCAACTGATAACCTTACCAAGTCGATATATCCTTGCTTTTCTTATTATGTGTAAAAAAATATACCACATTACATGGAACAAATAATTCTGTATATAAATAAAACACCAACAAGATCGTAAATATACACATAAAGATACATTTCATGTGCGTTCACAACATTTTGTGTTTATTGGATATTTTAAGAAACTATATCAAAAATTGTATCCAGGTATCTTCCGACATAAACAATCCTTATATATAAATCGATTTCAAACAAGTTAGATCCATAAACTTTTGTTTTGCATTTGTTAACATTGTTTATGTAGCACCTGCACTTGTTTTGTTGCCGTTTAAAAAGCACCAACATAACCGATATCCTATTGTAGTTTCATTACCAACCATAGTGTGTAAATTTTGGAAGCTCACCCGGATGTGTCAGATTTTACCGTTACACTGTATGATAGGATGTTTTGTAAAGCTATGAAATTCCCCAGGGTTCATTTACTTTTAGCTGTAGCATTAATAGTTTTAATTTGTAAAATATCTTTGGGGATTCCAGGGAATACAAGGCATTTATGGAGCATACCAATCTATTCATGGCAATAAATTTAAAATAAAAGGCGTTATTTCCTTCAGGCAAGTTGCAAATGATAAAAAATGCATTTAACCCATTCAAGGTTTAATAAGGCGCAATAAAGTTAACCATGGTCTTCGGCATGCCATATGCATAGACATGCACAAGCCATTACACCACGAAGATATGAAGGAGTTTATAAATAAGTTAACTGCTATTGCACTGGACTGTATTATGGTGGTATTCTACTTCTAATAACAATAAATAGCAAATAAAACAACATATTTATTTCCTCCCGCTAGGCAATTCGATATATATTTAATTGCAATATCTCTTCTAGGTATGATACTAAACTTATGAGACAATAGATTTATTAGAAATAGACTTTTGATGGAAAGTAATGTAAATTAGAAGCCGTGCAAAGGATATTTTTCGCATCAGAGGATAAGTATGCTGTGTCAGGGATATAACGAGGTGGGGGGGACTTGTATAAACTACATTTTAATTGGCTCTTACACCGTCACTGAGGGGCGACATAGCTCCTATTTTTCGTGGATTCTTCGTTTCGGTAGGCGAATCCTGTTGTTAAATTGAATTTTATTTGTGGACGCTCTTTAACTACTATGTTCCTTAGCGTCCCATTCTATATTGGGCGTGAAAGACAAGTAATTTTGCTCAGAGGCCTCTTTATCAGGCATGAGATTCTTTTACGTGTCGTAAATCTACGACACGGGACCAGCGGCTTTACTTCCCTTCCGGAGGAAGCCATGCTACGGATTTTTACGCCCCAAAAAATCCATCGCAATCCCGCGACCTTGGAAACTAGAGGCTAGCACGGTTCCACTAGTCCACGGAAGACAATGAATCCTGTTGTGATTGCCCTTCTACCACGAATTTCCTGACCCCATCATTTTCAGGTTTTCAGCGCAAATGAAACAGTTTGGGAGGTACGGTTTTTCTTTTATACTATTATAGTCATTATGCCTGTAGTCACAACCGGCTAATCTTTAATAATAATAATAAATGGGACAGCTCTATTTTAAAATAAAAAAGAACTGGACACTTTACATTTTAAAGATCAAATTCGGCCTAACTTGTGCTTGTGCTTACGAGAGCGATACTGCATATTTTTAGAATGCTATGTTTCTAAAAACAGTTTATATTTGACAGTTATTTTCTAATGTTTTGCGAGTTGATTGCCGTATAGTTATTTTGATTTTCTCTAATAGTTTATTAATTATCATTTAAAGATTTTGTGTTCAACCAAAAATGAATTAGACTAGAGAACTTTTGCGGTCTATGATTTTCTTTACGATTTTGAATCGCTTAAACAATGTGAAGATCGGCTTAGAAATGCATTTGGCGAAGAATCCCTATCTAAGGCAACAATTTATAATTTGCACAGCCAATTCAAAAGAGATCGGTTTTTTCTTAGTGATGAATTTCACAAAGGACGCCCAAGAGCTGCCGTTACTGATGAAAATATTGGCACTGTTCGGGCAATCCTTTAAGAAGATCGACGGACATCTTATACATTTATTCCGGCGGCATTGGGCATTGGTATGAGTCCAATCCAAAAGATTTTACATCAACAGTTAGGCGTGAGAAAATTTTGTTATCGATGTATTCCGCATAAACTGCCTCCCAATCAAAAACAATAACGCATTGATTGGTGCAGGAAAACTCTGAAGAAAAATTGGTTTGCAATATCGTTAATGGTAATGAATCTTGGATTTATTGCCATGATCCAAAAAAGAAGTCAATCGGCTCAATGGGTCTTTCGAACAGAGCCTAAGCCTACAAAAGTCCGACGAATTCGCAGTGCTGGTAAGATGGTTGCTAGCTTTTTCTAAAACGACCATATTGCTATTATAGCATTAGACGATAGACGTACCGTTACTGCCGATTGGTACACAAATGTCTGTTTACATCAAAGTTTTGAAAAAGTTCGTGAAAACGCCCACAAGGAAAAATAATGTTGCATCATGACAACGCAACGTCGCATACAGCAAAACCAATAATTGAGTATCTGGATGCCCTAAAGATCAGCACCATGAACCGTCCACTACGCAGTTCTACCTAGCAACTTGTGATTTGATTTTGTTTCCAAAAGTTAAAGATAAAACGCGTGGAATCAATTTTTCGTCATCAGATGAAGCAGTGAACATTATAAAACGCTGGTTTCTGAAGTGCCTCAGGAAGAGTGGCATTATTGCGTTTAGCACTGGCTTCATGAAAGCAAAATGTATTTATATTAAAGGGAATATTTTTAAAAACTATAAAATCGTTTAAATTGTTTTAAAGCTAAATGTTTGATTCACTTTCTAAATATTTTCAGTGTCGCTCTCGTATTTAAATCTCGAAATTCATTCCCGTTTGTTAAGATTTCTAATGAACGCTATTTGATGCTGCTGAATGTTCCTACATAACAGCCATGTTCACGTTGCTATTGTGAAAATATGACACCAAGCACCAACATGACACCCATTCGCCTCTTACCAAGCTACAAGAAATGCTTTCACCCAACACCTGACACAAACTGCTTTTCTGGAGATGATCTCCAAGAAATCTTTAGTGCCTGAGGTTTAAAGTGGTGGGGTTAAAACACGGTCGAGAACCTTTGTCTTATGAAATTCTTAAAAAAATGAGCTTGGTTGCTAATCTACTTCCACAAGCCAGCATAACTATTATACCTGGAGTGGTTCAATACCATCCCTTTCTTGGATAGTCACTTCCATGGGTTACCTGAGAATGACATGTTCGAGATATTCTCAGAGACCTGAAGGAACGGTGGAAGTAAAATGATAAAGAAGTAGTAGGATTAAGGTCAGTCCATAACCATGTATAAACTTAGCACTTAATAATTAAATATAAATAGCATTTAAGCACATGAACATATTCCTTTACATTCAACTCAAAGGTTATAACGAGAAAAAAACAAAACTTCTTGGTATTAGTCCGATCTTGAATTGTATACACTGCATTTTAATTGGCTCTTACACCGTCAGTGAGAGAGCGAAATGACTCCGAGGTAACGTATAAGGCTCGTATTCGGGAGGTTCCTGGCGGGGCGGTCACTTGTTAGCCCCAAATTTGGGAGCCAATTTGCGATGGTAAATTTATAATGTTATTTGTGTATGTGTGTTTACTCCACGTGTTGAAGCCATCTTGTGACGTGATTCTTTGTTAGGTTTGTAGCTCCATCTGGTGTTAGCAATTTGCGGCAGTATTAGTTTTTGTTTGAAAGAATGCTACTTTTATTTTATTCAATTTTTGTTCACTGTCCTCCGGCTAGCTATGATCTTTTGGTCAAGCACTTCTCTTTATACAGGTTGTGTAAACGGAAAGGAATCTTTTATCCAAAGATAACACTGATGAAGAAATTTGTTTTACACTTTTATTGTCGAAACACAGTCACTATCACATTTACACATTGATCTTGACACTCGCCAAACTGAAACTGTTATAATAACTTCATTACTGATCACTCTTAATTCACGTACTTCAACTTTTTGTATAATTAACTTTACAACACTTTAGATTTTTCATAATTCTGCTACGCGTAACATGTGAATCGATAGCCGACGGTTAATATTTCTGCTGGACTGAAGGCGACGTGTATCATACAAAATATTTTCGACGAACTGACGGACTGAAGGCGACGTGTAATGTACAAAGAATTTTGATGAACTGCCGGACCGAAGACGACGTGTAGTTTACAAATATATTAGATGAACTGACGGGGTCTTTACCTCTAACGTACCTTTTATACACCTACACACCGATATGCCTAAAGATTATAACTGAGCTGCAATTGGCTAATAAAACGCGCCAACATTAGCGTCTATTTTTATATCCAATGAAAATTATGAATACATATGCTCTAGGGAAATGTTCCAGCAAATTCTAAAAGAAAACGCGCCAACATTACGTAACTTCCTCGTTTCCAATAATGATAAACAGCTCACCCCCTCGCTGCATTATTGCACGCTATTATTGTCAGTTTCAGTAAGGCAGTATAAACTTACTTCCCAACAATAATTACAATCAACAAACATCTCAAATCAATGTCACATAATAATGCATATTCATACTATAATCACTCTTTACATTTAAATAATTTGTGATACAAATTACTGCATCAAAGTCGGTATTGTGAAAAGATGACACCAATCACCAACATGACACTAATCCCTCTCTTACCAAGCTACAAGAGATGCTATTACCCGACACCTGACACAAACTGTACTCTTGGTGATGTTATCCAAGACACCCTTAATGACTGAGGTTTAAAGTGGTGGGGTAGAAACACGGTCGCGGGTCTTTGCCTTATGAAATTCTTGGAAAATGAGCATGGTTGCTAATCTACTCCGACAAGTCAGCATAATTATTATACCTGGAGTGGTTCAATACCATCCCTTCCTGGATAACCAGCTTCTGAAAGGTGGGTTACCTGAGAATCAGTGACATGTCCCAGTTATTCTTAGAGACCAAACGGTAATTAGGGTTAAGATCAGGCCATAACCATGTATGAACTTACCACTTAAATAAATAAATATAAATAGCATTTAAGCACATAAATATATTGTTTCACATTCGACTCAAGGGTTATAACGGGAAAAAAAACTTTTTGGTATCTATCAGTCCGCTCCTGTATTGTATACACTACATTTTAATTGGCTCTTACACCGTCACTGAGAGAGAGCGAGATGGCTCCGAGGTAACGTATGAGGCTCGTATTCGGGCGGTTCCAGTTTCGATTCCTGTCGGGCAGGCCACACTGATTATTGTTTTTCGTGGTTTCTTCGGGTCGGTAGGCGAATCCTGGATGGTTGCCATTCTATTACGAATTTCCTGAATCCAGGTTTTTACGTTCAGGTTTTCAGCGCAAATGAAAGAGCACTGGAGATACGAATTTTTCTTTTATACATTTTAGTAATTATGGTTGTAGTCACAACCTGTTGTTCTTTGGCAATAATAATAATGATGATAATAATAATGGCGTTGTTTTATTTTAAAATTGAAAATCTGCTTTCAAAAATTACTGATATGACTTCTAAAGCATATATTCCTGCAGCAATGGAGACATTTGTAATGAAGGAGGCAAGAATGGCGCACTATAGACTGCAACACGCTAAGTGTCGTTCTATGTGGTGCAGTGGTTACCATGCTAACCTCTAGTTACCGAGGTCGCGCGTTCAAACCCGACGGAGGCCGATGGATTTTTTCGGACGTAAAAATCCTTAGCATAGCTTCCTTCGGAAGGGAAGTAAAGCCGGTGCTCCCGTGTCGTATATTTGCGGCACGTAAACGAACCTCAAGTCTAATAAAAAGCCCTCTGAGTAAAATTACCGGTCTTTCTCGCCCAATATAAAATGGGACGCTAGAACCACAGCAGTTAAAGTGCGTCCATAAATAAAACTCAATTTAATTTAACACGCTAAGCAACTGAGAATTTCTGAAATAGACTCAGGTTTATTACGAATTAGGAGATGCATCTTTAGAAATGCCGTCAGACTGTATAATTCCAATTCTACACTTTATAAAGAACTTCAGGGTCAACGCTGATCCTGAATGTTGGACTAATAAAACTCTGGAAACTCCTGAGAAAACTTTGATGTGGTTTACAGACGGCTCAAAGGATGCCTCAGGGACAAGTTCCAGAGTATACGGCATAAGACCAAAGTGCAATAAGCATTTCCCTTGGGTGAATATGCTACTATTTTTGAAACAGAAACTTGTGCTATTATTCAATGCATGCATGAAAACATACGGAGTTGAGTTGTACTCTTGAAGCACACACACGCACGTGGACCTTTTTCTAATTTTTTTTATTTTGGTTTCATTGTACTTCAAAACGTTGTATTTCCGGTGAAATCTCTATACCAAATTTTTAGGGGTGGATTACTATAGTGCCTCCATCCAGTATAGGTAAAACTAAAGGTATGGACGAACGGAGGGATCCCCTCAAACAGAGCAGAACACAAGTAAGCCGAAACGCCCTTTTTGGTTCTACCTGAGGGAGAGAGAGATGAGAGGAGAGACCTGAAGAGCGATCAGATCTGGATGACTACGGGCGCAAGCATGGATGGGGTCCATAACATTTCCAGACCGTAGCATTCGCCGGCGCCCGGGCCCATCCACAAGCCATGGAACCCCCGGCGGGGCCCACTCGGAGGCGGGTCCTAACTAAGCATTCCCATAACGACGCCAGGGAAGAAATCTCTACAGATCGCACAGCCATCACCCAGCCGCAACCCGGTGAACGGTTCTAAAATCCTGAACATAGATGACCTGGAAGATAATGGGTAGGGAAAAAGGGAACGGGAGAGTCGTGGTAGAAGATGAACCACCCCAACATGCGCCTTTCGACCCGGGAAAACTACGAAAAACACATGGGTCAGAATGGGCGGTCGAACCCGGGACCTCCCGAATACGAGTCGAACATGTAACCGCGTCGCCACCTCGCTGGGTCCCTGCAAAATGTGATTAACTCTGTAAGCTTATTATTCTTGTGTTGTTCCACCTCATTAAGTCTAAACAAAGACAATTCGGAAATGCAACTCCCCAAAATAAAAGCTGCGGTTACAAGGTCCATGGACAGATACATTTTCATTATTTTTCAGGCAGGTTGACGGTCAATGTCCTCATAGCGTGTACATGCAGTAAATGTTTCATTAGCTTATTCCTGGCAGGCTAATTCACGTCTACGTCTCCTGTCAAACATAACCTCAGATGAACTTTGGTTCCACCTCGTCCTAAGGTTAAGGATACACATTCGCTGCTCAAATCTAAATGGTCAGAAACTGTTTCTATGGATAAGGACTGAATCGGGTATCCTTTTACTTTCTCTACCACGTATAGATATACGGAAATACATGTTTTGAGAACCCCTGAATGACAAGGAAACCCCCTACACCAGACCACCCTTTACATGGAAGATTTTCCTAAAATTTTGATTTTCTAAAAAATGACTCAAACGATTTTGATTAAAATATTATATATTAAATATATTTACATCACAAATAAAATGTATACCTTGAATTTTCTGGGAATAGCCTGAAATCCACTTCAATTGGAAGACATTTTGTATAACAAGTAAACCTTAAGCCATAGACGAAAACGCACTACACAAAAAATGTAGATCTCTTTAAAACACACAATATTTCCAATAAGTTTCTTTGTGACATAAGTTATTTCTGAGATATCCGTTATTAAAGGTTTGAATTGTCCATTTCTGGTCATTCTCTTAATTCTGTCAACATTCACTTGTTTCTCGCTATTGCATGGAAACAGTATGGAATTTTAAGGCAGCGTCCAGTTCCTAAATATTTTACTATCGCTGTTCTCTTTATATCTATTTCGAAATGTGTAATATAGCTATTTCTGCAAAGGCTTTTTAGATTAAAATGTAGTAGACACAAAAATAAACTAGTAAGAGTATTTTGTATACCGACTAATAAACGATAGAGGGTAGAGAAAGTCATGTGTATGTATCACATCAGATTTTTATTTTCTCTACTACGTATAGTAAGTAGGGGAAGTATTGCAATCCACCCAAAAATTCGATACCGAGATTTCACCGGAAATACATGTTTTGAGGCACCCTGAATCCAAATAAAGCAGTTTTGAAAACATGTCCGTATGTATGTCTGTGTGTCTGTTTGTGAACAGCATAACTCAAAAACGAAAAGTTGGGTAAATACAAAACTTGGTATTTGACTTTAATATCTTCCAAAGATACGACGCGAATATTTTCAAGAAAATCCCCCACCCCAAACACTCTTTAACATGAAACATTTTTCGAAAATTTTGATTTTCTAAAAAATGGCTCTAACGACTTAGCTTGAAATATCGTATATGGAAGATATTTACATGACAAATAAATGCATATCTTGAATTTTCTAGGAATACCTATAAAGTTCTCTTAATTCTGAAGGAATTTTTATGATCTTGTATAATTTCTAAACGTTAAGCTATAGACGAAAACGTACACACAAAAAATGTAGATCTCTTTAAAACACAATTTACTTAAAATAAGTTTTTTGTGGCATAAGCCGTTTCTGAGATATCCGTTATTAAAAGTTTGAATTATTCAATACTTGTCATTCTTTTGAAGTCCTATTCATTTTCAGCTTCTCGCAATTGCATGGAAACAGTATGGAGTTTTAAGGCCAGCATATAGCGTCAGTTCTTAAATATTTTGACTCTCGCTGTTCTCTTTGTATTTATAACGAAATGTGTAATGTAACTATTTTTGCAAAGGTTTGTTTGGATTAAAAGTAGTAAATAGGAAAATAAACTTTAGTCAGAATAGTGTGTATACCCGTTAATAAAAATAGAGGGTAGAGAAAATCATGTGAATATATCACATCAGAACTTTTTTTTCGGTTTTACATACTGAATGTACATAAACTTCTGATTCATCACATTCTATTATTGGGGTTTCCAGGGTTTTAATTCTAGAATTTCAGCTGTCGACTCCTATGACGCTCCAGCATTTTCCGGTTTAATTCTGGTGTCAGACTCTTGCGAATGTCTTTATGCATGGACGAAACCGGTGGCCGGCAGGAGACTAGAATAATAAACAGAATAATAGCGGCGGGGGTATAGGATGCGACGAGATTTTCAGGAAAATTCCCCTACCCAAGCTATCCGTGTGTCTATATATATATATATATATATATATATATATATATATATATATAGAGAGAGAGAGAGAGAGAGAGAGAGAGAGAGATATGTCGCTCTTTTTCCCTTTCTCAAAATAACGACAACGATTTGTATTAAAACATATGTTTGACATAGTAACACGAGGAATAAAATGCACAGGTTTTAAACACCACAGGCTTAAAAATTCGTCCGCCCGTTTTTTGAAATGTATTCCCTGCTGTTGGTTGGAATTTCCAGCATTTCAGGTAGCCCATTTTTTAAATGTGGGCGCCGGGTGGCGCAATAGTTTCTTTCCGGCTCGTAATGAGAGTCGAGGGTTCAATTCCCGGCTCTGGGGTAGCGATTTTCAGTCAGGCCTATTCTCTGAATTGTTCATATGAAGATGTAAGTGCATAGAACCGTCTGTCGCTTCTCCCCCGACCTCTTTTCCAGGAATCCCATTCGGTGTAATCGTATTGCGCTGATGGCCACTTTCCACTAACGACTCGGCTAATGAGGTCATTAGGAAGGAGCTGTCAATCAATGCGGTTTAAGGTAAAATTACCGGTTAGACAACTAAGACCACAGATAGAAGGAAGAAAAGGATTAAACAAATATTCACAAAGTATTAGTATAACTGTATATTTGTGCAAAGTAACAGTTTTATGCGTTATATTTGTATATGCATACTGACGTATAAAAGTACATGCAAGGAGAAATTGGGGAAAATAGTAAGTAAAAGATTTAAATTGATTTAGTTAATATTAATACTTATTATTTAGGCACAGTTTTGTGTAAAACAATTTACCTCCACGAATTTGAAATAACAATATCAAACATCTGTGATGGTGTTACTGAGAGACGTGGTAGGGAATTTGTACGTTTCTCGAAATCTCAACTCCTCATTTATCCCGCATTTGCTAAAAAAATGTTGCAAAGTTTCCTGTTTGCATGTTGTATTGTTTATGGAAATACATAACTTAAAAAACCAATGTTCTCAGAAATTGTATTTTATAATTTTTCGCACTTAAAATGCTCGTCACAATGCAGCATATCAGTGCGACATTTTAACTTCTCTGCAGCGTACCTATTGCTTTTCATAAAAGGGCCCACCAAATGTTTCAGATATTAGAATGGGAAATAAAATGTATATCTTGAATTCTCTAGGAATAGCCTACAAAACCATCTTTACTTTATGTGAATTTCATGCAACTTAAAACCACAAGGAATAGGCAAAAACCTTTTATATAAAAAAGGCTGATGTGTTACACTCACATGACTTTCTCTACTCTTGTACAAACTATTTTTACAAACTCTTATTCTCCATCTATTTCATATTAATCGAGATAAACATTTGCAGAAACGATCTTTTGACATGCAAAGAGAATTACATTTTACACATAACGACCAGTTCTAAAAATATTTCACTATCGCTTAAGATCGTACTATGTTCCCCTTGTTTTGTATTTGCAGTGGCCTTTAAGCATATACATATCTCTTAATAGCTGGTTGCTATGTGCAACACCATTCTGTTTGCCTCAGATTAATACTCTTTGCATATACAAGACAAAAAAATGAATAACGAATTCCCATTTGAGAAAATAAGTATTGAAAAATTTAAGGGAATAACAAGCAATATCTCGAAAATGGTTCACTCAACAAAAAAATTATATATGACATAAATTGTGTATTTTAACGCGATCTACGTTTTTTGTGTAGTAAAATTCTGTCTATCTCTTATGGTTTACCAGTTATGCAAAAGTCGTTCACAATGCAGAGTACTTTTGGAGACATTCCCAGAAAATTCGAGATATAAATTTCATTTGTCATGAGAATATCTTGAACATATGATATTTTAATCAAAATCGTTAGAGCCATTTTTGAGAAAATTAAAATTTTCGAAAAATGTTCCATGTAAAGGGTAGTCTGGGGAGGGGGGGATTTTCTTGAAAACCTTCATGTCGCATCTCTGGAAGATACTGAACCTAAATACCAAGTTTTGTGTTTATCTGACTTCGTTTCTGAGTTATGCTGTTCACAGACACACAAACGGACATGTTTCCAAAAATGCTTTGTTTTGGATTTAGGGGGTCTCAAAACATGTATTTCCGGTGAAATCTCGGTATCGAATTTTTGGGTGGAATACAATACTTCCCCTACTTACTATACGTAATAGAGAAAGTAAAAATGTAATCTCAAGAAAATGTTCAAAATAGTTTTTTTCCTAATATATTATAGAAATAGTTTTTGTCGTATGTTTACAGTTCCCACTTGTAAGTATATCTGCACAGTATGCGATAATCTCATCAAAAACGAGAAATATGATGCCGTACACTTACATGACCTTCCCTATATCTTGCAATTTCACAGGTATTTACTATTCATACAAAATGCAATTCTTCCGTTTCCTTACGTTCACTAGGATAAAATATTTGGGCGGAAATGATTTTAAGTTTAGCGGAATTAGTAGTTTCTGCATGTTCGTGTTCAAGGCTGTTACAACCCTCTGTGTGTGTGTGTGTGTGTGTGTGTGTGTGTGTGTGTGTGTGTGTGTGTGTGTGTGTGTGTGTTTCTGTCATGAGATCATGGAGATAAACAAATGAACAGTTCGCGAATTTTCAATCTATATCTGCCAATTGTGCTTAACTTGGCAAAATATAAATGTATTATAGCATGAAATATTTCCAAAACGGTTGGCACTAAGGGAAAAGTTATTTGGGCAAGATATGTATTTTATTGAGCTTCACGTTTTGCTGAAATTGTTTTTGCCTATCTCTAATGGTTTCTCAGTTAAATGCAATTTTGTAATATTCACAAACATATGGTACCTCGTACTTTAATCAAAATCGTTAACATCCGTTTTTAACAAAATGAAAAATAACAAAACAATCTGATGTGTTACACTCACATGACTTTCTCTACTCTTGTACAATCTATTTTTACAAACGCCTATTCTCCATATGCTTCATATTAATCGAGATATCGAGATGTCAATCTTATTTGTAATTTTCTTGTAGATGCAAGGGGAATATGGTAGCTTTTAAGCGATAGTCAAATATTTTATCGCTGGTTGCTATGTGGCGCATTCCATTCTCTTTGCATGTCCAGGACATAAAAAAATCTGATGTGTTACACTCACATGACTTTCTCTACTCTTGTACAATCTATTTTTACAAACGCGTATTCTCCAAATGCTTCATGTTAATCGAGATGTCGAGATGTCAATCTTATTGGTAATTTTCTTGTAGATGCGAGGGGAATATGGTAGCTTTTAAGCGATAGTCAAATATTTTAACGCTGGTTGCTATGCGGCGCATTCCATTCTCTTTGCATGTCTAGGACATAAAAAAATGAATAACGAATTTGAGAAAAAGTATAAGTATTGGAAAATTTAAGGAAATAACAAGCAATATCTCGAAAACGGTTCACTCAACAAAAGAAATGTATATGACTTAAGTTGTGTATTTCAACGCGATCTACATTTTTTGTGTAGTAAAATTTTGTCTATCTCTTATGGTTTACCAGTTATGCAAAAGTCGTTCACAATGAAGAATACTTTTGGAGACATTCCCAGAAAATTCGAGATATACATTTCATTTCTCATGACTTTATCTTAAACATATGATATTTTCATCAAAATCGTTAGAGCCATTTTTGAGAAAATTAAAATTTTCGAAAAATGTTCCATGTAAAGGGTAGTCTGGGGTGGGGGAATTTTCTTGAAAACCTTCGTGTAGCATCTCTGGAAGATACTGAACCTAAATACCAAGTTTGGTGTTTATCCGACTGTTCGTTTTTGAGTTATGCTGTTCCTAGACACACACACAGACACACACACGGACATGTTTCTAAAAATGCTTTTTTTGGATTCAGGAGGTCTCAAAACATGTATTTCCAGTGAAATCTCGGTATCGAATTTTTGGGTGGGATGGAATACTTCCCCTACTTACTATACGTAGTCGAGAAAGTAAAAATGAATAACGAATTTGAGAAAAAGTTTAAGTATTGGAAAATTTAAGGAAATAACAAGCAATATCTCGAAAACGGTTCACTCAACAAAAAAATGTATATGATATAAGTTGTGTATTTTAACGCGATCTACATTTTTTGTGTAGTAACATTTTGTCTATCTCTTATGGTTTACCGGTTATGCAAAAGTCGTTCATAATGAAGAATACTTTTGGGGACATTCCCAGAAATTTCGAGATATACATTTCATTTCTGATGACATTGTCTTAAACATATGATATTTTCATCAAAATCGTTAGAGCCATTTTTGAGAAAATTAAAATTTTCGAAAAATGTTCCATGTAAAGGGTAGTCTGGGGTGGGTGGATTTTCTTGAAAATCTTCGTGTCGCATCTCTGGAAGATACTGAACGTAAATACCAAGGTTGGTGTTTATCCGACTGTTAGTTTTTGAGTTATGCTGTTCACAGACACACACACACACACACACAGACACACACACACACACACACGGACATGTTTCCAAAAATGCTTTTTTTGGATTCAGGAGGTCTCAAAACATGTATTTCCGGTGAAATCTCGGTATCGAATTTTTGGGTGGAATGGAATACTTCCCCTACTTACTATACGTAGTAGAGAAAGTAAAAAGTAGTTTGGGGTGGATACAATTTTGTGAAAGTGTTCATGTCACATACTTGGAAGATATAGAACTTAATCGAATCAGGGACCTCAAAACATGTATTTTCGAGTGAAAACTCGCCTTAGGTAGATTGTAGAGAAAGCAAGTCGACTTTCTTGCATAAGCAAGAGCATGGCGAAATAAACATAGCAAAGTCATGCAGCTTCATTTGCAATCACTTCTAGCCAAACATTTTGAGCATTATTAAGGCAGGATTTGAAGCATCGCTTTTGAGACGAATACTATAATATGCAAGGGCAATGCAACGTTTGGTTGGAATACAATACTTTCTTACCTACCATCTAGAGGAAGTAAAACCGGGAATGTTAACTTTGTAAGAATTCCTAAGTTTTGCCGAAAGTTTAATTCAAGTGGTCAAACATATGTAAGCTGTTGAAAATATATTCCCTAACAATTTTTTTGCTGAATCGTGATTATGTTCCCCAAAAAGTCTGTAATTCACGTCTTCATGTACCTCAGAGAAGAAATACGCGTTTTAGTTTTTACGTATACACCGCCATTTCTGAGCGGCCAGTGTAAGCATCAATTTGCGAAATTTGAAAATGTCAATAAGCCGCAACTCGCGGTTCCATTTGCTGTACATGGAATAGATATTCATTAGTAAACACAGTATAAAAAGCAAGATGAAGTATGAGAACGTCTTGATCGTCGGCGCAATGCGAATACCTAGTTGAATATAAATTTAAAATGTTAGCGAAAATCTTTCCTGCAAATTAACTTTTAAGATTTTCATCGACAAGCGAAAAGTTGGATATAAATTTAACACTTTAACGAGAACCTTTCCTGCAAATAAACTTTTAAACCGCCAGTAAAGCTCTATAGGAGAGCTGCCAGTCCCAAGGCTGGGTAAAAATGTGAGGGAAAGTTTATTTTTAGATAATGCTTCTATGAGTAACATTCTCCATTTGATATGCTTTTTACTTTCTCTACTACGTATAGTAAGTAGGGGAAGTATTGCATTCCACCCAAAAATTCGATACCGAGATTTCACCGGAAATACATGTTTTGAGACCTCCTGAATCCAAAAAAAGCATTTTTGGAAACATGTCCGTGTGTGTGTCTGTGTGTGTGTGTGTGTCTGTGTGTGTGTGTCTGTGTGTGTGTGTGTGTGTGTCTGTGTGTGTGTCTGTGAACAGCATAACTCAAAAACTAACAGTCGGATAAACACCAAACTTGGTATTTACGTTCAGTATCTTCCAGAGATGCGACACGAAGATTTTCAAGAAAATCCCCCCACCCCAGACTACCCTTTACATGGAACATTTCGAAAATTTTAATTTTCTCAAAAATGGCTCTAACGATTTTGATGAAAATATCATATGTTTAAGATAATGTCATGAGAAATGAAATGTATATCTCGAAATTTCTGGGAATGTCTCCAAAAGTATTCTTCATTATGAACGACTTTTGCATAACTGGTAAACCATAAGAGATAGACAAAATTTTACTACACAAAAAATGTAGATCGCGTTAAAATACACAACTTATATCATATACATTTTTTTTGTTGAGTGAACCGTTTTCGAGATATTGCTTGTTATTTCCTTAAATTTTCCAATACTTATACTTTTTCTCAAATTCGTTATACATTTTTTTATGTCTTGGACATGCAAAGAGAATGGAATGCGCCACATAGCAACCAGCGATAAAATATTTGACTATCACTTAAAAGCTACCATATTCCCCTTGCATCTACAAGAAAATTACAAATAAGATTGACATCTCGATATCTCGATTAATATGAAGCATATGGAGAATAGGCGTTTGTAAAAATAGATTGTACAAGAGTAGAGAAAGTCATGTGAGTGTAACACATCAGATTTTTTTTATTCTGATGTACCAAAGCCTGTCCTCTTTCTTGTACCTGTGGTCCCATTTGAGTAACCAGTTTTTCCTTAAACCGCGGTGATTGATAGGTCCTTCCTAAAGACCCTCATTAGGCGGAGAATTTTGACTTCGCCTAAATGCAACAACACCGATATGAAGTATCCCCAAGGCCCAATGTGGTTGGAGTCTACGGTAAAAGCTGTAGGTCCTCTCATTTCACCGCCATCTTCATCAACGGATGCAACGGATGCCGTCTACTCGGTGCCTCCAACTTAGAAATCGGTCCAGTCATCGCTTATTGGAATGCTTTATCCGAAGGTCATAGGCCATAAGGGAAGATCGTTAGAAAGGACGACTAATTACTTTCTCTATCACATATCTAATAGCTAAAGATATTCATTCCACCCAAAAATTCGATACCGAGATTTCACCGGAAATACATGTTTCGAGGCCCCTGAATACAAAACAAAAGCATTTTTAGAAGAAAAAAAAAGGTCCTTGTGTGTGCCTATGAACAGCGTAACTCAAAAACGAAAAGTTGGATTAACACAAAACTTGGTATTTAAGTTCAGTACTTTCCAAAATAGCGACACGAAGATTTTCAAGATGTTTAAATGGAACATTTATCGAAATTTTTGATTTTCCAAAATATGGCTCAAACATTTTAATTAAAATAGCATAATTTTAAAAATATTTACATGACAAATAAATCTACATCTATCTTGAATTTTCTGGGAGTAGTCTTTGAATACCTCTTCATTTAGAAAGAATTTTGTATAACAACTGGTAAACGTTAAGCGATAGACGAAAATGCATTACAAAAGGAATTAGATTTCTTTAAACACACAATTTATTTCAAATAACTTTTTTGTGGCATAAGTCATTTCCTAGAATGGTTCGAATTGATCACTAATTAACCATTCTTTTTAAGTCCTGTCACCATGCAGTTGTTTCTCGCGATTCCAATGAAACAGTCTGGAATTTTAACGCAGTGTTTAGCGTCCAGTTCTTAAAAATTTGACTATCACTGTTCCCTTTGTATCTATAACGAAATACGCAATATAGCTATTTCTGCAAAAGTTTATTTGGATTAAAATGAACTAAAAGTAAGCGTTAGTAAGAACAGTTTGTATACCCACCAATAAACGATAGAGGCTAGAGAAAGTCATGTGAATGTATCACATCAGATTTTTTTTAAATATCACGTATGTTCTTTTGTTTACTTCATGCAAAGAGTATTTAAAATGTACATCCAGAATATTTATAGTGAGCGTTTTTTTTTTAAACATTTGACTATCGTGCAGAATATACGTACAAATAAATTACAGTAAGTAGAGAAAGTCATTTTTCCCTGTTAGATGATATAATTCATCCCCTATTTCCGTGTTCTTTACCTTATCCAAGATTAGCCTGTCAGCGATCTAAGAAATCTGGTTTCAACAGCTGAAATTCTTCTTGTCCTGTTCTTTTCATAATGCAGTTACCATATTCCTAAGTAATTAATGAGACTGCCTTTCTTTGTAGTATTAAAGATACCTTTCCTGGCTTGTTACGTATAAGTAGGGGAAGTATTGTGCTCCATCCAAAAATTCGATGTCGAGATATCACCGGAAATATGCGTTTCGGGGCCTTTTGAACCCAAAAAAAAGACATTTTAGAAAAAGTTACGTGTGTTGTGCGCGTGAACAGCATAACTCTAAAACGTAAAGTGGGTTAAAAACCAAACTTTAAGTTCAGCAACTTCCAAGGATGCGACACGAATCTTTTTAAGAAAATCCCCAATCCTAAACTACCCTTTACATGGAACATTTTTCAAAAATGTTGATTTTCTCAAAAATGATTCTTACAATCTTGATTAAAATATTTTATCACAAATGAAACTATCTTGAATTTTCTGGAAATGGCCTCTGAAGTCTGCATTCGGATGACGTTTGCAAAACTGATAAACATAAGAGTTAAACAGTGTCTTACTACATAAAAAATCTGATGTGTTACACTCACATGACTTTCTCTACTCTTGTACAACCTATCTTATAAACACTTATTCTCCATATGCTTCATGTTAATCGAGATATCGAGATGTCAATCTTATTGCTAATTTTCTTGTAGATGCAAGGGGAATATGGTAGGTTTTAAGCGATAGTCAAATGTTTTAACGCTGGTTGCTATGTGGCGCATTCCATTCTCTTTGCATGTCCAGGACATAAAAAAAATGAATAAGTAATTTGAGATAAAGTATAAGTATTGGAAAATTTAAGGGAATAATAAGCAATATCTCGAAAACGGTTCACTCAACAAAAGAAATGTATGTGACATAAATTGTGTATTTTAACGCGATCTACATTTTTTGTGTAGTAAAATTTTGTCTATCTCTTATGGTTTACCAGTTATGCAAAAGTCGTTCACAATGAAGAATACTTTTGGAGACATTCCCAGAAAATTCGAGATATATATTTGTCATAAAAATATCTTAAACATATGATATTTTAATCAAAATCGTTTGAGCCATTTTTGAGAAAATTAAAATTTTCGAAAAATGTTCTATGTAAAGGGTAGTCTGGGTTGGGGGGATTTTCCTGAAAACCTTCTTGTCGCATCTCTGGAAGATACTGAACCTAAATACCAAGTTTGGTGTTTATCCGACTGTTCGTTTCTGAGTTATGCTGTTCACAGACACACAGACACACACACGGACATGTTTCCAAAAATGTTTTTTTTTGGATTCATTGAGTCTCAAAACATGTATTTCCGGTGAAATCTCGGTATCGAATTTTTGGGTGGAATGCAATACTTCCCCTACTTACTATACGTAGTAGAGAAAGTAAAAATGTAGATCTCATTAAAGCACATTATTTATGTCAAATACATTTTTTGTGGAGTTAACCACTTCCAAACACTCCTTCATATTGGTTTGAATTTTCCTTTAGTTGTACTTTTCTCAAATGGGAAGTCGTTATCCCATTCACCTACAAGGAATATGTAATTAATCCATTTTAACAAACGTTTATCTCGATTAACATGAAGAAGATGGAAGAATAAGCTTGCTGAAGAATGCGTCGAGAAAGTCATGTAAATGTAACACAATATTTGTTTTACTCTCAATGTGTCTTTATCCTGCTCAAAAATGACCATTGTAATTGCCAACTACAAGCCCATCTTCATACAAATTCAAAGAAACCTGATCCCATATCGGGCAGCGATTCACGTTTTACAATATTTCGTCATCTTTCAAGTGTCTCCGCGCTATGTTACATAAAAGAAGACAACTTCATAAAATATGTATTATGAGTTTTCAATTTTTACTCGTGTTACTGTAACTTGATACGTTAATAAATAACAGTAATAAACCATTCTTGAGTTATGGAAACAATGGATCGCTAATTTTTGTTTGCAGAGCAACAATGTAAGTATTCATTTTAACACTGTAGAAGCAGGAAAGACGAAATATGTTACCCGTCAATTTGATTTTTAAGCATAGCAGTGTACATTAAAGCATTTATAAGTCATATTTCAAGATTAAAACTTAAGTTCTATTTATATCCCGCCTTTAACTGCAGTGGTGTTATCCGCGGCCTTTGCTTTGTAACATATTACCTATTGCTTATAGGTACTTGTATATCGTTGGATTTCTGATAAACTTTGGGTTTTATTCATTAGTTCACACGCATTCATACTTCCAGAGTTTGGGGAGGATAGAGAACAATCTTGGCTAGAGACAAATTCCGACCTCCCAGCCGGGAATCGAACGCGGGACCGCTCGCACAGCAGGCAGGTGCTCTACCAACTGAGCTTAAAACTTGAAATGGGTCTATAAATCGTCAGAATTCAAAAGTGTCTTACATGATTACACATTTTTAACAGTTAAACATAGACCTCAGAATTCTCGTACATTCTGCATACGAGAGATTTACCGTCCCGAATTGGTGCTAAATGGACCGCGTTCCGGAAAGTTCTGATACCGTAACTATTGACGGGAAAATATAAATAATTAAATAAAGAAATGATTACAGTAAATAATTTCCATGTATCAAATCAATGTATAATGTAATAAGGTTGAGTTGAAAAGATTTGTCCGAGGAAAAGGGTAATTAGCGAGCAAAGTCATTAGTAATAGCTGAGGAGCGAAAGCGATTCCTCGAATGCAGTTAAGATTATAAGTTCAGTACATTTGCCAGTTCAGAAAATTGAGAGTCTAAGACCGCGCTGGGTTATCAGTTACTTAGCGGTAACCGCGAGGGGTTCTGCCGGTAAGCGACTCTCGGCAAGTTACGCTTCTAGTTTCTTTTATTGTGTAAAGTTACTTCAAACCGTAAAACTGGTACTGCAGAAGTTACTAGTAATAAGTCAATTGTTATTGTTTCTAGTGCTACGATTCTTAATCAGTTTCATTCTTTATCTTCAAACGCTCGGCAACTCGCATCCAAAGCTCGAGTATTAGATCACATTAAATTTTTCAGTCAATTTAAACTGGTGTTATCCTTTCAAAATACTCCCACGCATACCCTGAGAGAAGGACCTCATAGCCAATCACTGTAACAGCCGGTAGCAGAATCAACAGCAGATATTGAAGCAAAGGATACGACTTAAAAAAAGTTAAGACAATCGCCCGGTTTCAGTTCGTATCCGCAATGGTAAGTGTTCCGTTTTTTGAGTATTTTGAAACTTGAAAGAAAAAAAAAAAACAGTTTTCACCTGGAGTTGGTAAAACCAACTGCTATATTTATTTATACTTACGAAGTAATTCCTGGTAAGTTTTACCCTGTTGTAACAGTTGGTGGTGTCATCCTCCGTGGTGTAGTGGTTACCATACTAGCCTTTAATCGCTAAGATTGCGGGCTCAAATCCAGCGATTGATTTTTTCGGGTCTAAAAATCCTTAGCATGGCTCCCTTCGGAAGCGAAGTAAAGCCGGTGGTCCTATGTCGTAGATTTATGGCACGTAAAAGAACCTCAAGCTTAATAAAGAAACCTCTGAGAAAATTTCTGGTCTTTCACGCCCAATATGGCGAACGCTAAGGATCGCAGCAGTTAAAAACCGTCCATAAATAAAATTCATTTAATTTAATTTCAGTTGTTGGTGTTGGTACTGATCCACTTACAGTTGGTTCATTGTCTACAAGTTTGGCGATTATTGAGAACTGACCAGCCTGGCGGTTATGATGCCTAATAACACTAACAACTGCTGTACTGCTTATTTTACCCTTTTGTTTGATATCCGTCAACAATGAAGAGTGTTTGTTGGAAGTTTGTGAAGTGAACAAGAACACGTGGTTATTTTGTTGGAAAACAGAAAGTAAATTAATAATGCAAATGAATAGGAATTTGAAACGCAAAGGTGAGCGTGTTTAAAAAAAAAAAAAGAAAGATAAAAGACTGTGTTTTTACTAAGGATTGCGAAAACTAAACAGAATTTAGCATTTGGTTGGTATGCAATGGCGACGATAAAGCATTTTGTAAATTTGACCTAAATGTTTTCTGAGTTACACATGGGTGGAGAGGAGAATGCGCATCTGTCTCTTATTTTGATTTCAGCAACCCTGCTCGTACATGCTGCAAGCATAAGGTAACGCGCACCAACAAATGAAAAACTCTGGCATCAGGTATCTATTGTCACCTGCAGTGTCGCTTAGTCAGCGTGGTCATGTCTTATCTGGTTTCGTAACAACAATAATATGATCGCCTTGTGACGGAGTCTTGCAGAAGTCAGCATTAGTAACCTGGCATGTTCTTATTATAGAAGCTTCATTCAGTCGAGGTCTCGGACTGGAGTGATACAGAAAGGTAACTGCAATAATTGTTATTAATACCTATAAGATAGTAATTACATTGCAACACACTTATACGTCTTTCGCAGATATACCCGAATGTTTTTAGCACAGAACTTTGTCCATTAATAAATCTAAGGCTTTCGGTTACACGTTTTCTCATTAATAGTAACATTTGTTCTGCCCTCATATACGAAATATATTAATTTACTTTACGTTACGTTAATGCTATGTTAAGATATATTATGCTTTATTTATTTATTGATTGTAGAATCCGGCAACACAAAACAGTGCGCATGTTTAGGACGTGGTTTCAATTATTTTCGGAACGTATTTATTGCTATGCACGTGTTAACAATATGGTCGGACAAGGCAGAAAGTATCTGATGATACTGATGGGAAAGCAGGCCTAAGGTGCTCCAGAAATTACCCAGCTCTGTCATCGTAAAGCCTAATGATGATTTAAAGCCATTTCTATGATTTAGTGCATATACACCCCCTCAAGAAAGTATTCGTCTGCACTTTAAAGAATTCTAGAAACCAAATTAATGAGGGAAAAATCTAACTTTTTTAAATATAAAGATCAAATCGTAATAGAGTTAACGTGTTTTTGGCGGTTTTCAGATAATTTATTTTACCAGTTTTATATATTTCTTAAATATATGCCAAAATGCAACTCTTTTGTACGCGGTGTTTTCAAAATTATCTTACATGCATTGAGTAGAGCAATTGTTTTTCTTGTGTATTGATTTTGCGATGAAATAAGATTTTATTTGGAGGAGAAACAAAATATAGAATTGGGAATTTTCAACGTTTTTGCCTTAATTCCTCATTTTCGGCTCACTTTTTACGAACTTCACGAATTTCTTTATCCACCAATTTGAGTCCCATTTCGATGAAAGTGTATGGATGTATGCAAACAAAACAAAACAAAAAAAAAAAAATGAATGAAAGGATTATGAAAACACCACGTACCAAAAAGTTGCAATGTTGACATATATTTTAAATCAAATTATAAAACATAATATATTTTATATATACAGGGTAGATCATTTAAGTTGAGGCAGTATCATATTTCCAAAACTAAGCGTTGTAGAAAGAAATGGCTTTAATAAAAGTTGCTTGATATTATGGGGCAAAGTAAATGCCATTAGTCTTGTTTTGTTTGAAAGATGTTATGATGGTTATTTTATGGTCAATTAATTTTTTATAAATGGGAACCTACATTTTGTATGTTGTTTACTGATTAGAAAATGGTTCATAAAAATCTGATTATTTTGTGATGGAGAATAAGGAAACAAAATAAAACATGTTGGTTCCCAATTACGAAACGTAACTTGACGCTTAAATGACCATCTATGGATGGCCCAACCATTCATTGCGCTCTTCGTAATGAGCCATTCAGAATGTTCGTTGTTATTTACGTTGGTGTAAGAACAAAGAACAATTGCATTGTTTATTACAGACATAGATAACAGCCGGGCAAAATACTTGCGCGATCTTAGTAGAAGAAGACTTGCATGGGCAACAGGATTCATTACAGTACACTGTGCCCTAAAATTTAATCTGCACAGAATGGGATTGTTTAACAACCCCTGTAGTAGATGTCTAGAAGGAGATGAGACTGTTACTCATCTGCTATGTGATTGCCCTGCTCTTGCGAATCAAAGAGCAAGTATTTTTGGCAATCACGTTCCAAAGATAGATGAACTATCGAAAGCCTCAGTTAGCAGTCTGGTTAAGTTCATATCAAGCAACAAACTACTTAACTGATGAAAGGGGGGATGCGCAATAGCTCTTAAGGTCGCAGTGCTTGGGCATAAAACCCACCCCTTTTCAAACTAGAACTAGAACAACAATTGCAAAGTGCTTTACACAATTTGTATATTTTATATAATTTATATGTATTATATATTTTATGAAGAGTGAGAAAACAATATAAAAAAGTTAGGTTCCCATTTAAAATAAAATTAAATTGACCCTAAAACGAGCATCACAATGTCCTCCAAATAAATCCCAATTAATGGAATTTACTCACCCCCATAATATCAAGAAACTTTTATTAAAGACATTTCTTTCTACAACACTTAATTTTTGAGATATTGTACAGTTTTAACTTAAATTGTTCACCCTGTATTTAAGGGTGGCGAATTACTAGCTCCAAATAAGCGATGAGATTAGTACACGAGCGCAGGGATTTGCCACAGTGCATTAACCAGGTATTTACTACAACGGCATTGCTATTAAGAGAGATGTAATTACCAGAGTACATTAATCAGCAATGTACTACAACGGCTTTCCTATGTCCAGGAATGTACCACAGTGCACTAACCAGGGATGCATCACAATGACGTTACTATGACCAGGGAGTACCATAGTGCATTATTCGGGGGTTACTACAATGCCATCACTATGAACCAGGGAATTACCACAGTGCATTAACCAGGGATGGTACAACGGCACTATTATGACCAAGAAGTGTACTCTAAGGACATTAGACCAGGGATGCACTACAGTGGCACTAGACAAGAGATGTACTACAATGACAGACGAGTAATTTACAATGACCATGAATATATCACAGTGGCCTTCAACAAGGGATGTACCATATGGCACTCGAACAGGGATGTGCTAGTTACACTAGACCAGGGATGTACTGTAGAAGCACCATTTTGACAAGAGGGTACTCCAATGACATTATTGTGACCAAAGATGTATTACTGTACCAGCACTAAGTTTAGGGATGCATTGTTATAGTGATGGTCATTATTGTAGAAGTATTCTCTTAGCTTGAACATAGGTGCTAGAATGATGCAGTTAGCTAGGATACGTGTCAGTGACAATGTAATGAATTTATTGATGGAGCTTGTCAAACGCACTTATACGGTTCATGACAACCACCAAACCATTTCCACTACAAGATTTTAAAAATTGAAATGCACGGCCGGAAGTTAAACTACAGATCATTGACTTTCAGTAGTGTTGCTCCCATTCCTGGTATAGAAGTTTTTAAAACGTGATGCACCTTTTCAACTTAAGCCTACAGAAGAGTGTGAACGAACCATTACCGGACTAATTCCTGTAACGTTCTCAGATCTGCAATACACAGTTGATATTCTATTTTAGAGAGACTGCTTTGTTGTTTTGCTGTGAGCAAATGTAATGGGTCTATTACAAATGGTTATATCTCTTTCCTACGAAAACTGTTTCAGGGATTTGAAGCGTGCGGTCGACCGCAGTGCTTTGTTGGAATCATGGAATGTAAGAGGGGAGGAAGTAAACCTGTTTTGCCGGTTATATGCAGTACTCTGTGATTCCACAGGGAGGCGTTGCCAACATTGATCTGATGCTACTGAGGGGAGAGACATTCTGCAAGCCGTTCTCTCTGGCTGCAAGAGATAGCGCTAAGGTCATTTTTACGCTCTGTAATTGGAATTATCATTATATTATAGTATTTGTAAATAAAAACATGCAAAAGCATATTTATGCCGCAGGGAATTAGCTGTTTATTTGTTCTGTGTTAGCAAATAGGCGAAAATTGCGATATACGGATATTGTGATTGATGCGAATTTGTTTCCTCACGAACAAAGAGCTATGAAATGTAAATAAATTCAGTGAATTTGCAGCTAAGGGTATCGCTTCTCGGCCTTTTGGCTAAGATCAAAGTGTAGTATCTGTTCTTATCAGCTTAATATCTGATACGTCCTCCATTGGGGGACCAGAATATTAAACTGATTTTTGGAATATGACGGAGTGCTAGGGGCTTGCTCCACCTCTGTCACGGGTTGGCCTGGCATTGCAGTACCGCCAGGATCGGCCCACCTAATCGAAACCAAACATAGTCCTTAGGTATTAGTTCGATTACCCCAATATAATTTACCTTTCAGGTAATCTTTCATTGTTACTATGACATTACCATTCAGATTGCCGCTTGGTTGTGGAATCTATAGTAATTATATTAAGAGTTACGTTGGGACAGTTTAAGTAACAATTTGTACCACTTCCACTCCGCAATTGGGAGTGTTTATCAGAGAAATGATTTCTTTGGAAATTGGAAGTACTACTCTATACACACGGTTGTCGTAAATCAAACATAACCGTAACTCTATGGCTATAATAGGGGTCGGACGATGTGAGTAAACCGGTTTTTCTGGTTCTGAAGCTTCTACATGGTATACCGAGTATACCGCGGTTCCATTCGAGTAAAACCAGCTTTTCCGGTTCTGGCGCCTCTAATACGGTATAACGGGTAAACCGGGTTTTCCGGTTCTGGCGCCTCTATAGGGTATACCGAGATAATCGAGGGTTGTACCCGAATGAGTAAACCGGCTTTTCCGGTTCTGGCGCCACTATAAGGTATACGACTAAACCGCGGTTGTACCCAAACGAAGGATGAATTAAATGGCGTTGTCGAATATAGGCCCTGCTTTTGAATACTTTCTCTTGGTTTTCTAGCTTTTCGGTACTACTACAAGTACCCACATCACCACATTCAATATTATGTTTGTATGGCACTTATGTGGAATCTTCTTTAGATAAAAAGTTCACATAAATATGTAAAAATATATACCTATTCAATCAATACAGATACCTTTATGTCAGCTGAGGAAGCATTTTCTGCAGCAGGGCAGATAATCTCTGAGATGTACATCTCTCAGCCCAAGTCGGGCAAAAATGCTTACAATTTTACATAAAGTTCTTATTTTTAGATTTTTTTTTTACCTTAGCTTTGTACGAAGGAATTTGTTTCAATAGGATTATATTTTATATACCTATATACTTCCTGTATGATAGTACGACTTTTTGAGAAATTGGTTTCTTTTTGGAAGAATAAAATTTGCTTTTAACTTCATGTAAGTCATCACACCAACAGCCTTTCCAAACCTGCCGCCAAATAACAGCTTACAGCAGAAAACAGCGGTGCGGCAGGAACAATTTTCGGGAGTGATAAACGGTTTAATTCAATATTACTCATTTTATTATTGTTACTATTTGCTGATATAGCGATGGTGATGTAATGAGTCTTAATAGTCCACTAACTCACCATTTATCCTTTATCTTAGTTTATTAATTATGAAATCTACGTAAATATGCTGGGGTTTTGTTAGCAAATAGAGCTAAAAATTTAACCATTGTGTAATAATTACCCTCTAAACGAGAGTCAACTAGTGTGATATTCTAGGGAATAGCAGAAACTTATAGGAAAACCTTTTAAAGCAACATTAAAAAGACATACCCGTAACGTAAGCACTAGAACACATTCTACTCTCTTTTAACGTGAAGCAACTTGGTATGTTTCGCTTTTTAGGCAACAAGAACATCATTCCGTATGCGAGTAGGAGGTATGAAATTTTAAGAAACTTACGGAATCTGTGTTTTTTAATACGCAGAGTTGATTGTATAGTATCCTGGGTTCTCATTCGAGTTCAGACGCGCAGATCCCTCGGCTACGCTTTGAGGCTGAGGGTCCTCAATCCCTCGGCTACCCTTGCGGCTTAGGGCCTTCGATGTTACAATGTTGAAACCCCGATTTTGCAAGTTTCTTAACATTCCATACCTCCTACTCGCATACGGAATAATGTCCTTATTTCTATCTAGAAGTGAGGTTATATACTGCTCTTTGAAGACTTGTAGAGCGGATCCAGAATCAGGCACTGAACAAGCAATTGCTTGTTCTGCGTCAATGTGACATTAGATGTGATCCTTAAGATGTGATTGTACTACTAAGTATAGATGATGCAACTCTTCCATAGAGCAGTAAGGTGTATCTGCAGAAAACTATTGCACTACAAAACTGCTTTTTCAGCGCATTTGAATACATGCAATAAATATTTGACTCATATTCTTCCATTCTCTCTATGTTCAGTGAACAGCGAAAGGTTTGAGGCTGAAAATAATCGATTTCAATAATTTCGTTGGCAAAAATATAGTTTATTCTACTGCTTGAGTAGTGTTTTGGCTGCACCTCGTGTTGTCAGTTATTTTGATTTAAAACCCTGCTTGGATACGAATTAGAAAAATTGTCTGATCGGATTCGTATTCAGTTGTTAAAATCATAAGTACATGGAGTTCACAGAACAACGAAACTAACTCACCTTAAAACCATTGAAAGTACAAACCTCAAAATACTTTTCAAGTGGTGCACAAAATGTCCCTGTTATCTAAGCAGGTAATTGTCGAAAAGTTGTAATAGATCTCACTGTTGATTTCTCGAATAAGTGGCCCGCCTTGGATCTTATAAAATGGCAAAACAATTACCCGCACAGTAGACTTATTGCTACAAAGTTTAGGTGGCCAAATCCCTATAAAGAACTCAGATTTTGCAATAGCAATTCTTTCCCTTCCAAATATCAATAGTTTTTAATTTTATTTAGCGACTCCCTGGCGGCTTTAATTCAGAATTCATAGACTTGGCATCGCTGCAAGTTCGTTGTTCTCTGGGATTCTAGATGGAACTATTTCAGATTGTAATGAAACACACTTCTCTAGAGTATTACCTAGACATCTCATCAATGCAAGATGAGTGATCTACTTTAAACCGTGACTTAGATGACTGGTATTTTCTCCTCCACACCTCGTATCGACGCAGACGTCGATTAGTTTACTAATGATCGAGGTAGTGCTTTTAACATGTACCTCATAGCCTTAGAAACTAGTGTTTGTTTCCTAAAATATAATAAGTAAAGTAGAGGGAGTTTCCTATACTAACCACCACCAAAGTGGTAAGTGGCAAACTCTGGCAACTAGGCAGCTGTTGCTGTTACCATAGCAAAGAGTGTGCCACAGAACAGCAAACTATTGGTCTGCCACGCTCATTTGTTTTTCTTCCGACTGCAGCGCTTATGTCAGAAACCAATTTAGAAAAATAGAGCTTAAGACCAACGTGTATCAATTGGAATAGTAATTTTGGTTGCAACATCCACATTCCCGTATCCATCAACCCAAAATATTGCATATCTCAGATTGAGCGCTCCACATGCCCATCGCTTTCAAATGCACACGCTAGATGATACCCTCAGCCCGCACGGCATAGCAAGCGCTTGCAAATAGCTCACCCGAAGGTAAACAGCACCTTCCAGAGCGAATAGCGCGACCTCTGCCATGCTGAGGCTTGAAACTAAGATGGAGTCAGCTGATAAAATAGCAATGCCGAAAATATAAAAATAAAGCTGAATTTTCGTATCAACGAGCAATTATGTAAATGTAGGAGTTTATAGTGATACCTTATTTAATATTGAGTACCAAATAACGCGCATTCGATGTTTAAAACTGGAACATGACCTGAAAACCTAGTAAGGTAGAAGACAGGTTATGAATGGAAAGTCACGTTAGTTGGTTTTAATGAAGAATTGAAATATATATATATATATATATATATATATATATATATATATATATAGCGAAAACAAGCTAACCTTAAATATAAAGTATACTTAGTATGTTAAGGTGTTAAAATGTGTTCGAATTAGGGACTGTATAACGAAAAGTTTGTTTTTGTGGATTGCACACTAATATCGTAAAACAAACAGAAGTCCTGCTCAAAGGTTATGTCTGATACGTATTTCAATTTTGAATGTGATGTAATGATAATAGTTTGGGATCCATAGTTTGATTTTGGATCGTAAAACAAACAGAAGTCCTGCTCAAAGGTTATGTCTGATACGTATTTCAATTTTGAATGTGATGTAATGATAATAGTTTGGGATCCATAGTTTGATTTTGGATCGTAAAACAAACAGAAGTCCTGCTCAAAGGTTATGTCTGATACGTATTTCAATTTTGAATGTGATGTAATGATAATAGTTTGGGATCCATAGTTTGATTTTGGATCGTGTATTAGTGTTGTGCTCAAACACTATTTGGTAATAGTGATAAAGTCGGGCCCGTGCGCTTACCCGTCATTCTCCTCGCACGAACGGGAAGTGCCCCCACTACTCTTAACCACGTGATAGCCCCCACCATAATGATAACGTGATTACCTTTTCCCCTAATTTAGTTCTCCACCTCTGCGTTTGAAAACTTTAGCGCGAATATCTCATTCTGCTAGCACATTTAGACCTGTTCGTTCGACATGAATCTTTTCGAAGTTACAAGTCAATTTGCTACCATAGAAGGTGCAGTGGCATTTCTTCGGGCTAATGGAATATTGGCCAGAGATCCGCCGCGATGCACTATAGTTGGCTGCGGCAGAGAAATGACGGAGGTTCGACATGCGGATGCCCAGGATGAATTGGTGTGGCGGTGTCCCAGCCACAAAGGGCACAAGAAGTCAATTCGAAGTGGCTCTTTTTTAGACCACAAAAACATCAATCTCAACATATTCTGCCTTTTGATGTACTGCTGGGCCTACTCCATTCCAGTTGGAGTTGCAGAGGAGTGGGCCAAAGTATCGAACAGAACAGCGATTCAGTATTATCAGTATTTCTTTTGCGTGCAAACTATTCCTTCTTTGCCCCAATTCTTTGAAATAAAATAAATTGCATGTCATTCACGTGGATTTGGCAGGCAAGCACAGGGTCCCGACAATTTCACGTATCAGTGCGTGGTGCTCCTACACACCGATATGCCTAAAGATTATAACTGAACTGCAATTGGCTAATAAAACGCGCCAACATTAGCGTCTATTTTTATATCCAATGAAAATTATGAATACGTTTCCAATAATGATAAACAGCTCACCCCCTCGCTGCATTATTGCACGCTATTATTGTCAGTTTCAGTAAGGCAGTATAAGGCAGTGGTGGGGGAACCATGTTGCGTGGAGGGGAAGGTGGAATTTGGTGGATATGGAAGGTAAGCGCAGGGACCCGACTTTATCACGTATGCCCACTATTTCCTGCTGTTATACCAAATAAATAAATAAATTAGGACATAATGCTCTTCTCATTGCAAAATAACTTAAAGCATTTCATAAACAGAAAATTCTCTATATGTACTGTGTATCTTTGGGAATTTTTTGTCAATCTGGGTAACTCGGTTAAGCGCTGACCTTGGAAGCACAAATAGTTACATAAAACTTGTGTATTACCACATTATTGCTGAATGATTTCTACATATCGAAATGTCAGCTACCATATTTATGACAAAACACCCAACTTAAATTATATAAATGTATAATATGGCAAAATATCTGCTGAAATAGTTATTTTTTTTAAGTATCTATTAATGCTTTATTTACTTACATACACCTCATTTGTGAAGTCATAGTGGGAGCTGCCTTGTAAAACAACTTCTTGGTTTCATTACTTGATAGTATTGAGTAATACTATCTCTGTCTTAAATGTTGTCTCATATTCACACTTTTAATTGGGCAGCACTATAGCCTCTCACAAAAAAGCCTGGAATCAATCCTAGGGATCAGAGGTGGGATTTTGTGGTAGATAAAATGGCACTTAGAATGAGTGTTCTCTGGTTTTCCCAACCATAATTCCATCAATTGCACCATCTTCATCATTGTCATCCCCCATCCCACCAGTCTCAAATCTCTGTAAACCTGTGAGGTTAAAAGGGACATTAAAATTAAAAATACTATGGAGGACAGAGAGCAATACTAATGAACGAGTGTCTCATCCAGCCACCCAAATTTATAAACCAGCATGTGGACCATTAACCCGCAGAAACAACAATATAACTATACTTAAGTGATAATAAAATTGGGTAAGGAGGTAAGTAGGTAATAATGAAATATTGCATTTTAAGCAAATTTAAATTCTGTAATTGCCTAAAAAACAATAGTATGAAAGTCATACAAAATGCTGTTACATTCCTTCTGCAGTCAACATATGAAAAACAATTAATACTGGCACACTAAACTACATGTTACAGTGATTGACAATTATGAAGGGTGGGTGATATGGTTAAACACGAAGAGACATTGTTATTATTTAGAGACTTGCATTCACATTCATATTTAATAATACTGTATAATACATTTGTATTGTATTTTAAGGAACATGTGCCTACATTAATATACATTTGAATGGCCTACCCAATTAAAATGTCCATTAAATTCTAACCTCTTGAATGTCTGTTATTACAATCTATTGGAATGATCCTATAGGTAATTGTAATTGCACTTAGTCACTTATGCATACACAAAGCCAGTTCTAGTTAATAAAACTTACAGCTACTGAATAGAAAATACACTTTGATTCCTTTTCCTGGGAAAGGTTCTATATATAACATTTGATATAACACAGTGGAAGTCCTACAGCACATGGGAACCTTAAATTTATTGACAGGTCATATGGGAGAAAAATCAATTGAGCCCATACAATGATGTTTGTTTGTGTTTGTTCATTTGGCTCCACTGTGAGCAATGCTCAGGGAAATTGAACACATCATACAATTATGAAGTATGCAGAGTAAGTAGGAATATACCCAATGCCAAGAACAGCATTTGGGGGGGGGGATGCTCCCTCCCCATTATGCATTATCTAAGAGAGTGAAATTTGTAAACCATCACCATTTCAACAGTAAACTTCTCGACATGCATTACAGTAGGACAACAATAGCAAATAAGTGTTAATCACCATCACATGCAATCTGCCCTACATGAGGTTGATACTATTATGTTGATTAATTCACTTTGAATAAGCTCGAAATTATAACTTTATACTTATGTTATGCTTAAATTTCAATTTCCCATGTAATTTCTATTACCTTGAAGACATGTTTGAGAAAGACATCACTTGAAATGAGAAATTCTCATTATTACTGCATGGGTATTATTTGGGAGGACAGTATACAGGGTGGAAGGTACTGCTTGAACCATACGTTAATCATGGATTCTATATAATGAGTAGTGCAAATATGTCCAATACAATTTTTGTCATTAAACCTACAAAAATGAAACATAGTGATGTTCCTTGTGCCTGTGTCTATTACCCATTTTATTACAGTTCAAGCAATACCTTTCACCCTGTATAAGAAAACATTTAGAGGATGGTGGAGTTTGCATATACATAAAACATTATAACATATAAAACTGGGATGCAACAGATCCATATATCCCATTGACATTTTTTATGTAGCCCATTTTCCTTTGTTGCTTAAATTTACCAGTTACACAAGATTATACAAAATTCCTTCTGAATGAAGAGGACTTCACAAGCTATTCCCAGAAAATTAAAAAGAAACATTTTATTTTCATGTAAATATCTTTAATACAATGTCATTTTAATCAAAATCGTTTTAGTCATTCGAGAATTCTTCCGTGTAAAGGGTTATTTTGGGTGGGGAATGTTCTTGAAAATCTTTGTGTCGCATCTTTGGAAGGTACTGAACTTAACTGATTTGTACTATGTATGTACAAATTCCTAATTTGAAACGCATGGCTTTATGTATTCACTTTCAATTGCCAGTCGAAATGCGCGCGCCAACGTTCCACGTAACGTATTTAACCACAGCCAATGGGAGCAATGGACCTCCTTCCCCTTTGCACTGGAATGCTCCATAAAGATCGTTCGCTTTCGTTCATTTTCGGCATTCGCTCCAACTTCGCCGGCTAACCGATGAGTTATCTCGACGCGCTTCTGCACGCATAATATTCAAGACTGCCAACACATAAGTCTAGACTGCTGTGTTGCATATTAAATAGTTTTTTAAAAATAACATATATTTGGTCCAAAATTTGATGTAATATACCATTTTACTACGTTTAAAGTCGTTTTAATAATATTAGTGGACTAGCTGTGCTGTATTTGAACTCAGTGCACGATGCGAGAAAAATGCCAAGATTGGCTAACTGTATCCGATTTGAAACTAAATTTTAAAGTTGCAAGGTGTATTTTAACGTTAGCGAAAGCAACTTGGACAGAAAATGTTTCGATTTAGTAAAACTGGCAGGATTGAAAGATATACACAGCAGCAAGAGAAGAAAGAATATGTTTCTCAAAGATCTTTTGGTAAGGATGTATGAATGTAATAAGGTAGAATACTCCAAAAATTCAATCCATGTTGTAACCTGAATAGCATTATATATATATTTATTTTCAAAATAAAACACTATTCATGTATTCATGACTCGTATGTGCTTGGCTAATATGTTTTGCAAGTCAGCTGTAGTTCCATAGTTTGCTTGTGCATGATAACAGTAATAATAAATCAATTGGTAACTGTGAGTGAAATATTAGTGAAAAATACAAAATACATTTGATATCCTAGTTAGCCAATACAAAGCTAAAATTGAAAGGCTTTTCGGCAATTTTGCTCTAGTTGTGGCCCGTCGAAGTAGCTGAACGTGAATGATTCGAGTTTTAGACGCGCAGATCCCTCGGCTACGCCCTGTCGTCGCTTCGCTGAGGGCCCTCAATCTCTCGGCTACGCCTTGAGGGTGATACTTCGACGGGCCACAACTGGAGTAGATGTGCGGGCCACAACTAGAGCAAAATGTCGGGCTTTTCCTCCCCATTTCAACATTACATTCACTTTTGCATTCTTTGAATTTCAGAACTCTGTATCTCACATTTGGCCTACTGCAGTGCATTCTCCTGCTCAACACTTATAGTAGTCTGCGATAATCTGCTTTTAGTCCTCTTCCTGAGTGAGGAAAATGTGTTATGTCCAACATGTCAGTCTATGTCATACGCTAGCTCAACAGATGTTACTCTTAAGTCAATGCTGGCAATCGATAATCTGTTCTTAGTCCTCTTCCTGCAAAATGGTTATAAAAGGAATAGGAAAGTGAATAAATTACATTAAGAGTGAGTTTAGAAGTGGATGTGATCTCTTCAATAGCTGGTACCCACCTGCCCGCTCTTTTTAGGTGTTTTATTTTTATAGGTAATTCGCATTATGAACACAAACATAGCTATTCTTTCCCTAAATCACAACCTAAATGAAAAGGTGAAATCCGCTAAATATGCGATGTGTTGTTGTTACTAGAATTTCTTCTTCATTTAGTGTTGCCGCTCACAAAAATGCAACGCATTCATAGTAAGAAAGACTATCCACCAAAATTGTAATTTTTGTATTCTTTTTGTGAAAGTTTGTTATATTAATATGTTATTTCCATTAAATAAAGAAGTTCCTTTACTGTAACAGTGGTAGATAATTAATGCAAGCTTACATAAAAAAAACCAACATTATGCTCTAGTTGTGGCCCACACAGCGATCCCACTGCTCCGCACAGCGATGACAATGATGTATATTACCAACAGATGTCACTCTATGCAAAACACTAGCTCAACAGATGTCACTCTATGTCACACGCTTGACTAACACAATACTGCCAACATATGAATAATTGATGCCACCAAAGCGCCGCAACTTCGACCACAGGGCGTAGTCGGATATTATATAACCTTAGGTTTATGAATTCACGGAAGATTACGTTTAGGTTACATTTTTTTTTATTTATATAACCTTACGTTTCTGAATTCACGGAAGTTTAGGTTACTTTTCTTTTAATATAAGCTTAGGCTTCTGATATACTTTTATAGGTTAGGTTAGGTTAGTATTTTTTTATAAGCTTATTTTAATTAGTTACCACTGGTTACATCAAAGCACGCATCAAAGCTCGCATGCGTTCCTAACCTTACGTTTCTGAGTCACGGTAGGTTAGGATTACTTGTTTTTATATAAGCTTACGTTTCTGAATTCAGGGAAGGTTAGCCTTAGGTTAGGGTTTTTTTTTTATGTAAGCTTGCGTTAACTATCTACCACTGTTACGGTAAAGCAACTTCTTTATTACACTGTTATTACAATCAAAATAACCTCTTAATAAAATATAATTTGACAAAAACTATTACAAACTTAAAACTTTGGTCCATATTCTTTTGCTGCTTTCAATTAGTGCATGGTGCAGCCAGTCTTTGAATGCGTTACGTTTTCTCAGCGGGAATAACACACAAAGAAAAACAAGAAGAAGAAGAAAAAAACACTACTAACAACTGCGCATCACATTTCTAGTGGATTTTCATTTATGTTGGCAGTTCCCACTATACCTCTTTTTCAACGAAAAAATGGCTACGTTTGTTTTGTAACACCATCGAAGGGCGGGTCGGTGGGCACAAGCTATTGAACAGATCACATCTACTGCTAAACTCGCTCACAGGGTAAATTATTCGCTTTTCCTTGGCTAATTTAAGCTACTTCGATGGGCCACAACTAGAGTAGGTTAGCCAAAAAAGACTAAACCTAACCTAAGGCTAACCTAAGCTTAAGAACGCAACTGCTACATTCCTCTCCTAAAAACCATCCCTCGGCTATGCTTTGAGGCTTAGGGCCCTCAATCTCTCGGCTATGCCGTGAAGCTGAGTATCTTACCAGCTTTGGCAACATTAGTTATTCATATGTTGCCTGCATTGCGTTAGAGCTAACGTATGACATAGTGTGACATCTGTTTAGCTAGTGTATAACATGTCATTTTCATCGCTGTGGAGGATACACTATGAGCAGGATGTCGGAAGTGAGTTCTATTTAATAGGTTTTCCAGTTTGCTCTCATAAGCTAATAGCTGCTAGTTGCACATCCTTAGTGAAGGTTTTTTTCTTTCTTTTCATTCTTTCTTCACTGTGAGAGCATTAATTGGTAGAACTATAGACATTTTTGGGACAGTATTAGGCATCCCAGTATTATGGCATAGACTAGTACCATATGCTAAGATTAAACATTTTTGCAAACTGCACAAAATAATTTCAGAACTCTGCACCTCTTGCATATGGTCTACTGCAGTACCATATTCTCCTGCTTGCATAATGCGTTGCAGCCAGAGCATGACATACAGTGCCATCTGTATGAGACACAGTGACATCTGTTGGACTTGTAACACATAACTTCAGTCGCTAATGCAGGCAAAAGTATGACAATTTACCCGTTATATGTCCAACAGACGAATATTTAATGCCGCCAAAGCCGGTAAGATACTTAGCCTCAAGGCGTAGCCGAGGGATTGAGGGCCACTACCATATGCTAAGATTAAATATTTTTGCAAACTGCACAAAATAATTTCAGAACTCTGCACCTCTTGCATATGGTCTACTGCAGTACTATATTCTCCTGCTCAACACTTCTAGCAGTATTATCTTAAAGGTCATAGCACAGATTGTCTGTATTCATCATTTGAAGTGGGTTCTATTTAACAGGTTTTTCATTGGCTGCATTGCCACGTATCTCTTGCAAATTGTTTTTTCTTTCTTTTTCACTGTGAGAGCATTAGTTTGCACAACCATGAACACTTTTGGGACAGTTTTATGGCATTGACTAGTACCATATGCTAAGATTACACACTTTTGCATACTGCACAAAACAATACTGCTATTTTATCTAAAAATCATTTAAATTTTCAGACTTCAGTAAAGAAAGATGTAAAACATTTGGTATTGGATACTTCATAAGGGAGAAATGCAAATAAAGAATGTTGAATACCTGCAAAATAAAAAATATGGAATACATGAATACTAATTGTGAGAACTATCAAACAATGAGAAATTAATCGCATTATTGCAAATTTCAATGGTTTCAAAATTTTCTACCTCCACCTGTGCCCCCACTATTTCCTATGACCATGTGGCTGCTCCTTCCCCTGCCCATGTATTTTCTTTTCCATAGTGCCACAAAACACCATTGGGGGCATTGATGTGTTTAGAGGGGAAAATTGTGGATAATTGGTGGGTTCCAGAATGTCCACTATTTCCAAATGCTCTTCCAGGGGAGCATGACTTGTGAAGAAAGTAGTGGAAAACCTTTAATACTTCAGGGAAAATGTCTTAATTCTCCTACAAATGTTACCCTATGTCATTCTCTAGCTGTGTGCAGTTTCCAAATGTACAAACAAAATGCTGGCAACATATGAATAACAAATACTGCCAATGCCGGCTAGTGAAGCAGGCGTGCAGGTTTCTCATTTATGGGAGATTAAGGTTCGGTTAGACTTTTCATATATAAGCACTACCTATACCCCCGCCGCTATAACGTTGCACTTGACAGTTCGTGTGGCTTCGCGTAAGGTTGGCTACATCGTGGTTGCGACGTTGCCAGAGTGGCTAGTAAACAACAACAGCTGATTGTTCTCATTTCTATCGTGTCTAAGCCGCATACAAAAAGTGTATGTAAGTAGCGAACGTCACTGAATAATAACTATTTCGTATTATTATTGTTAATTGAAAATAAGCGATATAAGCAGCTTTGGTATGGTCGGATACTCCTTTCTATGATAATAGGCATAAATGTGTCTACGTATGGCGTCTAATTGGAAAGCATCAATATTTGTGACTGGACGAGGTTTCTTTTTTTTCTTCCCTGGAGTTGATAGAAATACCTGTTGTGTTCCAGATGGTTCAGGAATTTGGTCCTCTTTCTCTTGTAGTTTCACTCCTTTGTGAACAACAGTTCTTGTGCTTAAACCAAGAGCTGCTGCAGTTCGTTGTACGGCTTTATCAGCAGGAATAGAGGGATTTCCGTGAAGCTTCACGTACTCCTTTTCCTGTTCAAAGAACTCCCGGCTTCCCCTTAATAGTTCCAATGCCTGACTATTAAGTGGCACACCTCGGCGCAAAGGATTTTCACTACGTGAATCATCACTCGGCGATCGGCGTCGTTTTTCCGACATTGTCGCACTTAAGTTTTGTTTAAATAAATAATATGAATGAAATATATATAAAATAGATAAATATAAATAAATAAATGTATAAACGAACAATAACAAAACTATCAAACAATAACCACAAATCTAAATAACAAATAACAATGAATAATATGTAGCTTGCAAAGAACAACTCGACGCTCTGCTAGAGATTCACAAACTGAAGCACGTGGTTGGGAATAGTTACATCCGGCAACAGAGCCGATTCTAGATCCGGTTCCACTTTGTCATCGACCATCCGGAATGCTGCCTTGTGATTGGCTTAGGAAGTCAAACGGTTGAAGCTTTTCATCTGTTTTTTCGCGAGTGTACCAACTTAAACGCTAGCTGTCAAGTGCAACGTTATAGCGGCAGGGGTATATATACAGAGTAAACCAAAAAATTACGAACCAGCTGCACAGTGTTTTTCGTGTCTGCATCCTTGGCGCTTGTTGCGCTATCATTAAAGGGCGTGGATGAAACCATACAACATTTTTAAAACTACTTGTAAAGGCTTTACTTACCAACTTTATGAAAGGAGATGCTGAAACTGGCCACCGTCATTCATACATTTTTGACTCCTCTTTAGGAAACTATCCATCTCTCGCCATAGTTCACATTGAGATATGCTGGCAATTTCCTGGCAGATATTTTGTTTGGACGACGACGGTGGTCAGTTTCAGCATCTACTTTCATTAAGTTGGTAAGTAAAGCCTTAAAAAGTAGTTTTAAAAATGTTGTATGGTTTCATTCGCGCCCTTCTATGATAACAACAACGAGCACTGAGGATGTGGACAGGAAAAACACAGTGCAGACCAGTTCGTAGCTTTTTGGCTCACTCTGTATATGCAGGAAGCAAAAACGAAGACAAAGAAATAACACATTGCTAATCTTGGGGATTTTGCTTCTCATTTAGATTGGTGCATGTGCAGTAGCGACAAGATGGCCATCTTTTTCTTTACAACGTAACTCTGCTATGAAAAGTAAAGCACCTAAAAAGGCCGAGCTGGTGGGCACCAGGTCTGGGACAGACATCAGCTACAAACAACGCTCCTAAGGTAATAACTTAATCACTTTCCTTTCATCTCTTAGGGCTTGTATTACGATCTCTGGTTAAAAACTGTGGTTTTCTAACTTATTGTTATTGTTACCTGTTGTTTAAATGTAGTGCCCTGGATTAAAATGCAAGGTAACTGTGGGGTAGTTAACCTGGAGTTTGTTAACAATTTGTATGATTGGCAACATTTTCATGTGTGTTTTCACACCACCTACGTGTAAACTTGTAACATTAGATCTTTAAAATACGCTTTCTGTTGTAATTCTCTTGAGTTTGCTATCTGATTTGTGTGTATAAAAATGTCTATAGTTTCTATTCAATTAGTTTGAGGAATTTCTTGATGTATATGTATCGTGGCTGGATGCATACAGGAACGTAATAAAGCATATTTGTTAATTTTACGATTTGTATAGGTTAGTTGGCACATTTCTAAGGGTTATGCAGTTAGTTCAGTGTGCATTAGAATTGGTTAAGTTCATTTTGGTATGTTGAAATAAAATGATTTTCCATTAATATATTTCTTGGAGGTAGTGTAAAATAGGATAGTTGTACATGTAGCGTAGTTTGAAAATAAATTAGAGCATTTTGGAATATTAGGTTATGTGGGATATCATTCTGAATATGATTTAGGTTAATGCAAAAAATAGATTTTGCATATAAGAACGTGGCGGTAGCAGGAATGCTGTAGTTCCTCTTGATTTTCTAACATACGCTAACATGTATTGTATTAGTATTGCTGTTAAAACCTTTGAAACTGATTAGAGCAGGAATGAAATGCTAGTGTACATAGTGTTGTACTTTACTTCTGCCATATGCTTGATGGCACGGAGGTATTAGCTGTAAGGCTTACTCTGTTACATTGAAATTTGTGATGCTTTGTTTAAGAAACAATTTCGATAGGTGTGTTGAGTTAAAAAAAATACTAAAAACTCGGAAAGAGGTTGTGACGCTGCTACAAATTGTTGCAGAACTCAAGTATGATAGAAAATAGATCTATAGTGCAATTTTTGTTAGCCTGAATCATTTCCCAGCTTCCTCGCCCCTCTCCTCAAATTTATTTTTCCGAGATCTTATTCCTGTTATATAAATAATGCCCGAGCATTCACCTTGGCATTGCTACAAAAGGAATAATGTAGAGTTTTCACTAGATTAAAACATTTCAGAATATTAAATTATATAGGTTTTGTTGTTAACATGCTGTGTGTAATGTGAATAAAATTATTATTAAATGCTTATGTTCAGAAGGAAACCCCACAAACAAACAAAAAATAGAAAACCTATGTTAAGTAGGATTTTGCCGTTAATATACTCTTGTAGATTAGTATGGAAATATGTTGGGTGATTTAATAACTTGTATGGATTTTTTTTTTCAGCTTCCCATAGGACATTTTGGAATATAAGGTTTTTTTTTATGTTTTGTAAAGGTTACTTGCAAAATAGGTTAGACACATGAATATTGGATTAATGAGTTACATTATACCTTTAAGCAAATACTACTGTCATTCATGTTCAAAGAAAAGTGCAATAAAATTATATGCAAACTATGCCTTTTGGAGGTATTATGCACTAGAAATCAGTAGAGCTTGAAGGAACCAGTGCAACTTTTGATAATGTGATAATGTTTATGAAACTCACGCTTGTCCCAATCCTGGAAATTACTTTTTCGGCAAGTCATCCTCCATGGTGTAGTGGTTACCATGATAGCCTCTAGTTCCCGAGATCGCGGTTTCAAACCCGGCAGAGGGCAATGGATTTTGTTTTTGGGGGGGAGCATAAAAATCCTTAGCATGGCTTCCTTTGGAAGCGAAGTAAAGTTGATGTTCCTATGTCATAGATTTACGGCACTAAAAGAACCTCAAGCCTGATAGAGAGGCCTCTGAGCAAAACTACCGGTCTTTCACACCCAATGCCCATAGTAGAATGGGATGCTAAGGACCACAGCAGTTAAAGAGCATTCATACATAAAACTCAATTTCTTTTTCCTTTTTTTCTCCCCTGCACTCTTTTGGAAGTCTGATTATTTTAGCTCTCCTCCCGTCATATAAATATTGCTTTAATATTTTTGCCTTGGAATAGCTATCGACTATTAATTGAGGCCAAAGGTACACACCATCTTTGTATGGTTACCTCCAAGTTGGCACCCTAATTGCTACTCGATGTGCAGTTAGTTCATCGCTAAGAATAATTTCTGGTTAGCTGTTAACTGAAGGTCGTAATACGAAAATTCCCTGACTCCCAATTGAGATCTAACCACAATCTTAACTGAAGATTGTAATACAAGCCCTTAATCATCATTTTTATTCCTTGCCAAGTATGCAAGTTAAGCCAAATCCTTGCCTATTTCCTGGAGTGGAGTTTGAAGCCAGGATTCGTAATGCTTTATCTTGGACCAGTTCTTAATATCCTCTCTTACCAAATACAGAGGTGTTCCTGCACCCTCTGATCCAAATAATTGGAAAGCTTCCCTTGCTATGCTAGCTCAACAACTTTCCCATTTTTCTCAGTGACAGTAACCTGGCACCCATTTTAGCTGAACTTCATTCTGTTCTGCCAAGAGTGTGATCATATTTAGTCAATTTAAGACCAGCCCTGGTTTCTCAAAGCGTTAAGTGTGGCCTGACTATCTGTGAAAATAAGAATCTGTTCATCAATGTAGCGTCTCTTATATTTTCATGTATGCATCGAGTGTTAGCATAAATTTCTGTTTAAAAAACAGTAGCTTATTCTCCCAAAGGGAGAGGTTTTTCACATCTTGGTCTTAAGCCATACTCCAGATCTCCAGATTCAGCTATGTATGAACCACAAAAAGTCTTCTCAGGAGTTGCCAGAGTTTTATTAGTCCAATGTTCAGGGTCAGTGATGATCCTGAAGTTCTTTATAAAATTATTAACTGGAATTATAAGTCTTGATTGCATATTTAAAATGGCATCTCTTTCACAGAGCCTTTGTTGGGATTCATGGCCGGCCTAACAGGAATTTTCTTGTCACTGGGAAGCATGCCATTTGCCAGTAGAGTAGGATACTCATAGGCCCCTTAAATTTAAGATTTCTCATGGAAATTATAACTACAACATAACTTTGTTATAGAAGATATTGGAAATTATGTTCTGCTGACACACATCTCTTACACCTTTTAAGAAAATTTGCATTAACACGAGTTAATTCTTCATGGCGATGTGAATGCTTTGTTGTAAAAAAATTAAGCACCGTTCAATAGAGTAATTATTAACATTAACTGCACTGTGATAGCTCAGTTGTTTCATTGTGGCTCTTGTGCTGAGGGTCCACGGTTCAATTCCTGTTAGTTTTAAGTTGGTCCTATCCAAGCATTCACCTTTGACTAGCTCATATGAAGCATCCTCAAGGACCAACATGGTTTTTTAGTCCACGGTATGCTCTAGGTCCTCTTATTCCATCACCATTTATCATTATTACCCCCTCATAGGAAAATAAAACTGAATTTTATTTATGAACACTCTTTAACTGCTGTTTCTTAGCATCCCATTCTATATTGGGCATGAAAGATAGGAGGTATTTGCTCAGAGGCCTCTTATCAGGCTTGAGGTTCTTTTGTGTGCTGTAAATCTACTACACGGGACCATCAGCTTTACTTCCCTTCCAAAGGAAGCCATGCTAAAGATTTTTACATCTGAAAAAAATCTATCACCCTCTACCTGGTTTGAACCTGTGAGCTTGGAAACTAGAGGCTAACATGTTACCCCTAGACCTTGGAGGAAATGGTCTCTTCTCTCTGGGTATCTCCATTTAATAAATGTAGTCCATATATTATCTGGTGGCACAAGGTTTCCCAGAGGTCATCAACTGTATGGGGAGCGTTACAAAATGAGGAAAGTTTCATTCACACTGGAGAGTTCAATATCCAAAATTGAGTGAATTTCTCGCCTGATTATTTCTTTTAGTTCTTACAATGTATGGAGTTTGTTGCATACACCTTATTTTTCATGTGATCATCAGAGTCAGGTAAATTTCTGTAATTGGATTTTGCAGAATGATAGAATAATTGACTCACACTTAACGTTCTTCTCTGATGAAGTATGCTTCCATTTATATGGTTATGTTTAGTCACAAAACAGATATTGGAGTACAGAGAAACCTGATTTTACACATGAGATTCCCTCGCATGACGCAAAAATTGGTGCAGAGTAAATGCAAAATAATAGGACCTATAATTTTTGAACAAACAATAAATGCAGAGGTACAGGAGTGACCTACTCACACCATCTATTGAACAGCTGACCAACATTGAATGTCAATCACGATTTTTCCTATAAGATGCTATCGTGCACTCAGCTGCTGAGTCATTAAATTTAATTCAGGAATTTTTTTAAAGATAGGGTAATTAGTAAAGAATTATGGTCTTCACGATCTCCTGATTTAATTGTATGTGATTTTTATCTATTGGGGAACTTGAGAAGTAGGTGCACGTAGTAAACTCCATACATTGGAAAAACTAAAAGAAACATCAGGCGAAAAATCGCTCAGTTTCAGATATTGAACTCTCCGGTTTGAATGAAAATTTCCTGAGAAGATGCAAGAAATATTCGGATAGAAAATAGCATTTCCAATGTCTGCTATGGTAAGGTATGTTGTTATTATTGTAATTGTAAGTTCTGTAAATATGAGAATGCAAGGTGGTTGCAGGGATATATATACCCCCGCCATTGAATCTTTGCACTTGATACTTTGTGTGGCTTTGCATAATGTTGTCTATATTGTGGTTGCGATGTTGCCACAGTAGTTAGTAAACAACAACAGCTGATTGTTCTCCTTTCTATCGTGTCTAAGCCGCATACAAAAAGTGCATGTAAGTTGTCAATGAACAATAACTATTTTGTATTATTATTAATTGGAAATAACTCAGCATAAGCAATGCAACGTATGTAGAATAATTGATGCACTTTTGACAATATAGAAACAGAATAATGCAAACGTGCCTGCTACAATGAGGAGAAATAAAACAAATTATACGCTGCGATAACATTATTTTCACTCATGGTGCGTTCCAGATGATTCAGGAATTTTGTCCTCTTTCTGTTGGAGTTTCACTCCCATGTAAATAACAGTTCTCGTGCTTAGTCCAAAAGTAGCTGCAGTTCGTTGTACAGCTTTATCAGCAGGAATAAAGAGATGCCCATGAACCTTTACATACTCCTCCCAGTCCATCTTAACAGTTCCGATGTCTGATTATTATGGGGCACACCTTGAAGCAAAGGATTTTCACTTCTTGAATCATCACTCGGTGATCGGTGTCATTTTTGAGACATTGTCACACTTCAAATCGTGTATAAAGAATATGAATTAATAAATATATATATATATTTGTGTGTGTGTGTGGGTGTGTGTGTGTGTGAGAGAGAACACTAACAATAGACAAAACTATAAATAACAATGAACAATATTAGCTTGCAAATAACTCGACACACGTATTAGAGATTCACAAACTCAAACATGTGGTTGCAATAGATCTGGCAACAGAGCTGCTTCCACTTTGTTATAGACCACCTGAAATGCTGCCTTGTGATTGATTTAGGAAGTTTAACGGTTAAAGCTTTTCATGTGTTGTTTTGTAAGTGTACCAACTTAATCGCTAACTGTCAAGTGCAACGTTTCAGTGGCAGGGGTATAATAACGGCTTAGGTAGGAGCTCGAGCTGTGGTGGCCACAATATAAAAGAAAAGCACTGCATTAAGATAATTTTGACATAAAAACAACATGCAATTCTGTTACTCATCTACTCTGGTGTTAATAAGCTGGTTAGTTATATTTTAAAAAAATAATTGCTAGCAAATTTTAATTAAAAGAAGTGTGTAATTAAGAGAAAAACCCTATCTTCCTTATACCACATTATTGTATGAAAGTAGATTGGTGAACTCGGAAGGCATGCATCTATATCCTGTACAAATTTGTCTGATATTTTAAATATTTTCTGGTACAACACTGGTGCAGTCAGCACTGCTAGGCTAATGGTGCTTACACAGTGGTGCATGTTAACTGTTGAAAGCATGAATATTTCAGTTTTATAGATATTTATGTAGATCTTTAGTTCTGATGAATATTTTTGGTGGAACGGTTAAATCAGACTGAAAAATCCACAACCAGGATTCGAACCACAGATCTTCAGCTTTCCATGCCATTGCTCTGACCAACTGAGCTATCGTGGCAACATGCCAGTTCGACATTAAATTCCCCAACTGGCTCAAATTTTCTCCTGTAAATCACAAGACATTCTCAAATTTATTTTGAGATAACATTGTTAAGGCTGCTGAGATTCATAGTTAATCACTATTAATTAGAAAATGATAATTAGGAGTACTTAATAGTGCTTAGGAAGTGCTTAAGATATTGTAAGTTGCTTTTTGGGTATGTTATTTCCAAATGAATTCGACAATGTATTATGGTTTACCGGGAAATATTTGAGTCATACCGGCATGTTGCCATCATAGTTTGACTATGGCATTGAATTTTTCAGTCTGATTCTACCTTAACAACTTCAGCCTTCAGGACGTGTAGAAGAACAAACAATTACCAATATTTTCAGTGTTTTAATTTTATCACCTCCTCCCCCATTCCTCAAAATGCTGAGAATTTTCAACCTTTTAAGTTTAACTTAAAGTGTCGCCAAAATGAATTGTCGTTAAGTTAGATGATGCACTTGATTGTTTCAGGATGCAAAAATAACTCGGAACCCTAAGGCTATGAGTACATCTGGACTCCCAGAAACCATACTGTCATCTCCAGGTTAGAGTGAACCTCAAACATCTGACCAGTTCTAGCCCAGCACTTTCTCCTATCATTGTAAGTTATCTCAGAGTTGATCATTCAGTTGTAACACTATTACAACTCAAAAAGGATGCCCATAGCAAGCAATTGAAAGCTTTGCAAAAAGAATTGGATTATCTCCGGAGCACTGCATGGAAGTACCAACCTGTTGACGAGTAATCAATGCACAATGTTTCTGGTAAAAGCCATTAGAGTCTTGTTTTTTGGTAGTCAGCCAGAAGAATCCATAGAAAACTCTCAGCCATTGATATAAATGTACTAAGTGCAAAATATGAATCAAATAATATCAATCCTTATGGTTTGGAAACAAAAGATGAAGAAAAGGAAAAATGTTTTGAGGGTGTCTTGGCAAAAGTAAGTAAACAAAGTGATCATTGATGAGAGTTTACAGTTCGATACCACTGACTTGCCACAGGAGAAGCTTATTGAAGGAGATCATGTAGCATACAGGGTATACCTAAATTGTAACAAACTTCGGGAGGTGATGCCTATGAACGTAAAAGAAAAATGGCCTATGACATGACTGAGCTATAGACTAAAGAAATACAGAATGTACAGTGACCACAAGCAGATGGTGAACGTATCCTGTCCTACAATGAGTTGGTAGTGAGGTACCAGGAAATATGCAGTACAAAATAAACCTACACTCAGTATTCACAATATGTATGACAGTATACAGATGATAATGGTCGTCAAACACATCAACAACATGCAGCATACAGGAGGCATGACACAGTTCTACATGTGCAGCAAGTAGTGAAAGGTAAATAGAGCAAAAGCTGAGTGCATGAAAATGGTGCATTTTTCAAACCAAGAACAAGGTAACGCGTTGTTCATGTATGGTTGAAAATGGTAATGGCTGCATGCCCGTATTGGGAGCAGTTTCCAGGCAACAACCATCATACCAAACATTTGCAGCTGTGTGTGAAACAGGCTCGGTACTGCAAACCCGTGTGAACCGTGGTCGACCCTAGCATCTACGAACATCTGCCCTGGAAGAATGCATGTTATGACGTGTGGACAAGGTACCAGGTACAAGAACATGGCAAGTGGCCTATGAAATGAATGTACGAGGTGTGATAAAAAAATAACGGGAATTTGTTAATTTTGCGAGCTTTATACGTCTGATGTTCAAAACTTTTGTTTTATCTTGTTGGTGCACATGTTCCTGATGTATGTTTGCATTTTCAGCTATTTTGAATATTTAGTTTATTGTTGACAGTTGAAAAAGTTATACATGTTTTCAAGTGTTCAGTGAGTTTTTACTTTTGTAAAAGATGGATCAAAGAATTTGCATTAAGTTTTGCTTGAAAAATGAAATAAAGTGCAGCACTGCAATCAAAATGTTGACTGTGGCTTTTGGTGAATCAACAACTATGAGTAAGACAAGAGTTTACGAGTCGTATAAACATTTCAAAGAGGATCGAAAAGACGTTGAAGATGACGACCGCCCTGAACGCCCTAGCACATCAATTACTAATGACAATGTGGAAGAAGTAAAGAAAATGGTTCTGGAAAATCGCCGAATCACCATCAGAGAGGTTGCTGATGATGTTGGCATACCCTTTGGCTCATGCCAAGCAATTGTTTTGGATGTTTTGGGCAAGAAACGTGTAGCTGCAAAGTTTGTTCCGAAATTGTTGAATTTCGAACAGAAACATCATGTAGACATTGCTCAGGAATTGCTGAATGAAGTCAAAGATAATCCAGAACTTCTAAAGAAGGTTATAACAGGTGACAAAACTTGGGTATATGGTTATGACTCGAAACTAAGGTCCAATCGTCCTAATGGAAACTGCCTGAAGAGCCAAGACCGAAAATAGTTCGACAAGTTCAATCACATGTGAAGGTTCTTCTCATTGTTTTCTTCGATTACAGTGGGATAGTGCATCAGAGTTCCTGCCTTATGGTCATATGGCCAATAAGGAATACTACCTGGAAATTAGGCGCCATTTGTGTGAAGCAATCCAAAGAAAACGACCAGAACCATGGCAAAACCACTCATGGAAATTGCATCACGATAACACATCCGCTCACACCTCAAGGCTTGTTTGTGACTTTTTGGCAAAAAAACAAAACCATTATGCTGCCTCAGCCATTATATTCACCAGATATGGCCCCCTGTGACTTCTTTCTATTCCCGAGTCTGAAGAGGACCATGAAAGGATGTTTTGCCACCTTTGATGAAATAAAAACAGAATCGCTGAAGGAGCTGAACACCATAACGAAAAGCGAGTTTCAGAAGTGCTTCCAAGATTGGAAAGATGCTGGCCAAGTGTATTATATCGGAGGGGAATTACTTTGAAGGAGACAAAGTTGATGTTGATGATTAAATAAACTTTCTTTAAGAAAAACAAAAATTCCTGTTACTTTTTGATCACACCTCGTAAATCACATGTCTGTGTGGTGTATTGTTCATGGCAATGCTTTGTACCATCTGCAAAGGGTTCAGGAACTAAGCGAGGCTGATTTCCACCTGTAGCGAGCGGGATGTAGCACTTCACATATACATATGAAACCACCTCACCTTTATGAATTCCAGGCTAAAGTTTTGAAAATTGGGGCTGTACCTTTCTCTTAACTCTGCGTATCTGTTCTCCCACTCCCTGGATAAGTCTTCCTCTTGGTTTTCTAGGGCCAATATGAGCTCGGTCACCTCAAATGTCTCTTGGTTTGGCTATTAACAGGTAATTTTGTATTGAAGAGATAATGCTTAGTCATTAGGATCACAAAATTTTCCTTGTTCATAGGAAGTGATAGGTTCTTAATTTGTCCTGCATGCCGTAGAAGGTAATCTCTCATTGACATACCATCTCTTCGATTGAATTGACTCCCTGATGTTAGTATGTATACAATGTTGAATACTGGTGTTCCAAAATCTGTTTTTTAATATTCACTTAAATGCCTCAAAATTTAGTTCGGCACCTGATACCATCCGCAAGCAGTCTAATGTTTTTTGATTTAGTCACCTTATGATAACCATTTTTAACACTTCAGGAACCTGTTTTTAACTAAAAGTATTCTTATAAGTCCCTAACAGATTGAATGAATTGGAGTTATCAGTCTATTTTGGTAGTGGTAAATCATTCAACATGGTATTATGATGGGTATTTGCATATTTTTCATGTTACGTGGTTCACTGTGAGTGCATAGGTTAAGTGCAAACCTACCGCTTCACTCACATTATTATAGATTATTGAGCATGCACCCTGTTCATTGTTATTTTAGTGTGATAAATTTACACTTCTGCTAGTATTGCCTCAAGAGTTTAATTTTAGGTAGCTTAAGCTACTTTGGAGCAATCCTTCAATTGCTCTGAATTTGTGCCATGTGATGCTGGTTAATTTCACTGATGCCCATTGTATTTATATTCTGCTCTAATTCTTCGAACCTGTTCTGTTGAGAAGCAGCTTCAGATTTCAAGCTTTAATGAATTTAATTAAAGTGAATTAACTTGCATCTCATTTAGGCCAATGCTAGTTTCATTTACTATCCTTTTCAACTCAATTGTGACATTATTTACTCTATTGTTTACATTTTCTAGGTTACTACTAAGTTCTTTGTCAACTGCTAAAGAAGAAAGGGATTGACATTTTGCGTAGAGAGGGAGGGGGAGAGGGAGAGAGAGAGAGAATTTATATTTGTATATGAAGGTAATTATAAAATAATGAATCTGCATGTAAAGGATAGAACATGCAAGAATATATCAGTGTAAAGATCTGCGTTAACAAGAGACATACCTGTGAAATATTGATACTTTAATGGGAAAATCCCGCTGAGTCTTTCACAGAGTATATTATTTCCCATGCATGTCCTTTAATTGGGATACCTTTATCAAATACATTTTATTCGGTTACTGAGTATGTTCAGTATTTCGTTTGGCTTGCTGTCTTTGTCACTATTTTTTGGATATTGTGAAATATCCATTAAAAGTGTTAACACAATTGCAAATGCTCACAACATATGCACAGATACATGGACTCAAACACACATAAACACAAAGCAAATAACCGTACAAATAGGATGATGCAAAATAACTTGTCAGTACACAGGCAATCTCTAAAGTGATTCAAATACATTAAGCTGAGGCTAAAGGAAGCATTATTTATAACTGCAGCAACAGCAGAAGATAAGACGTGCAGTTCATGTTCAACAAGGTTTTTGCGTCTATCTTTGCTATGGAAACGTCTTAGTTCTAATTGGTCCTTCAAATCATTTCTATGATGACCGCTATGTCGTATCCATCCCCTCCCATTCATTTAAAGCTCTCTGCCACGTGGTTAATAACTGTCAATTACCTTCTTGATTAGCGCTGACTATAGTTCTCTCAATTCTTTACTATTCTTACTAATAGTAATTTGTTTAAGGTTTCCCCAAAATTCCTGTGTATCGTTTCCCTGAAACTTCTGATTGTTTCCTTCATCTGGCTTCATTTCATTCATTTAGTACTAAACTACCTGCTGCTTGTGCTTGACCTACTAACATAAAGGAGCTGCCTGACTGTATCTTTGTCTGCGACATATTTATTGCTTCCACTAAGAGAGGTGATTGCCTTTGCTTACAAAAGTTTCCCCCAGCTGAAAATACACTTGCATTTTCCGTTCCTAATGGCTCATTTTCTACAATATCTACTTCAAACTGTGTCTGTTCATAATCACTTCCCTCCATATTAATATTGGTAATATTCCCTTCTAGAGTATTATAGCCTCACTGTTGAATCTCTGCATTTGATAGTTTGGCTAAATTGTGGTTGCGACGTTGCCATGGTTAGTAAGCAACAGCAGCTGATTGTTCTCCTTTCTATCATGTCTAAGCCTCATACAAAAAGTTTAGCGAACGTCATTGAGTAATAACTATTTCGTATTATTATTGTTAATTGAAAATAACTCAGCATAAACATTACAACGTATGTGGAATAAATTAGCAGTTTTGACAATATAGAAACAAAATAATGCAAACTGCCTGCTACAATTAGGAGAAATAAAACAAATTATAAGCTGTGATAACAAAGTTATTTTCATTCACACTGCGTTCCAGATGGTTCAGGAATTTTGTCCTCTTTCTCTTAGAGTTTTGCTCCCTTGTTAATAACACTTCTTTTGATTAGGCCAAGAGCTGCTGCAATTTGTTGTACGGCTTTATCAGCAGGAATAGAGGGATGCCCATGAACCTTCATGCACTCCTCCTGTTCAAAGAATTCCTGGGTCCTTAACAGTTCCAATGCCTAACTATTAAGTAGCACATCTCAACGCAAAGGATTTTCACTTCGTGAATCATTACTTGGTGTTCGGCATCTTTTTGAGACAGTGTCACACTTCAAATCTTATATAAATAATATGAATGAAATATATATAAAAAGATAAATATATATACATATATATAAACGAGCACTAAAAATAACCACAAATATAAACAACAATGAACAATATTGGTTTGCAAAGAACAACTCGTATGTGCTAGAGATTCACAAACTGAAACACATGGTTGGAAATAGCTAATCTGGCAACAGAGCCGCTTCCAGTTCTGCTTCCACTTTGTAATAGACCACCCGAAATGCTGCCTTATAATTGGTTTAGGAAGTCTAACTGCTAAAGTTTTTCATCTGTTTTCTGCGAGTGTACCAACTTAATCGCTAGCTGTCAAGTGCAACATTTCAACAGCGGGGGTATAGCAGACATTCTTTTCTTTACTTTGCCACTCCTAAGCAGCATCTAACCTGATGTATATTTAACACTCTTTATTTATTAAACATTTATATGAATGTGTACATTTGGTCTGACCTTGTGCTTACTTCTGACCTGGCTGACTCCTTAGAGTGTAGTCCTGTCTCTCTCTCCTGATTGTAATTGGTGTAAAGATGGTCGTGGGATAGGTCCTCTCGTCATACAGTTGTCTTCATATCTCGAAGTTCTGCGTTATCCGTGGTGACTAGAATATCTGCGTGGTCATCCTGATGCTCTGCATGTTTGGATCCATCGTCGTCGTCTTCTTCTTGAAGTAGTTCTCTGTCGTTTAACCTTTGTTTTTGTTGTCTACTCTCTCCTATTATTCTCGCCCTACATTCAGGGAGTTTTCATGTGTGGGTTGTTAATGTGTCTTAATTTCATGTGTTATCATACTGAATCACCTTTGTCATTCTATTGTGGGTTGCTTGTTGAGCTGACAGCTCTTATTTGCAGCCGAGCATGTATTTCTGTTCAGTTGTGTGAACGGAGAGGATTATGTTGATAAATGATAACAGTGAAAAGCTTTTTTAGTAATTAATAAACTCACCACACTATGGACATATACACAATGTTCACAATATGAACACAGGGTGGAAGTTAAATAGTCCTGCGAATTGGGGAAGGTGGGAAAGTGGATGTACATGAACGAAAACCTCCAACACTATTTTGTAATTAAATGCTCTGTTAACTAGATAATGATGTTTAAAAGTAGGAGTATTTGGCAACGTGGCGCAACTTGTTGATTGAGTAGTTTTCTTCTACTGGTGGTACCTTGAACTATTCCAACAGTCTATAAAACCATTTAAGTAATGTTGGCCATCTGTCTAATTCAGATGCTTTGTCGCTGATGTGTGAAACGCCATACAAATTCTGGGAAAAAGTCAGGTTACGTTCACTGCACCGTATTTAAACATTACCTCGAATTCTACATTCCCATGTAATACAACCAGGTTCATGGTTCACAGCATGGAAGCGGAAGTCCTCGACTTTGGGGTATCCAGAGCAATGATGTACAGCTGTACAGCTCAATCTATCATTCGATTTGGCGGTCCCAACAGTCAAAACCTTTCCTTTAATCTCTGCTAATAAACTAATAAAGTTCCTCAAAATTTTTCCCACAACATTTACGCAGTAATTCCAGTCCCCAAAGAAGTCATTCTTGATTATAGTAATAATACGTGTTTTCTGACGTAAAGGTTTGATCGGACAAACTAGTCCATCCTGACTAGTGCGTTTTGCTGGTTTCGCGTAGTAATGAATCGTTTTATTGCAGTTCTAGTGTTCAGTTTACTCTTATGGTTATGTCGCAAGTTAGTACGAAAAACAAAAGGTAAATTATCACCGGCTCCATTTTTAGAATCCACTTATCCACTGTTTAGCATGTAATGAAACCACATTTAAATACTACTGTGGAATCTGTTTAAATCCCCGCATTGCGCAAAACTCAACTGACCTGGCAACATCTTGCACATGCTGTCTGTACGGCGTGCGAACGACACATTGTCAACTCCACTGTCAACTGAATTGTGCGCTAGCTTAATTTGAAACGTGGCTTCCTTTTCTTTTTCGGAGCAGAAGGCAAATTTACTCCTTGCACTTAATTGTAACATAATTTAAAGAATATAACTTGACTCCAAACAAATCTTTCAGTATAGCGGACACACAAGGCATATGTAGACAAGCATTCACACTATGGCAATGTCGTGAGACAGCAACGATTTTCGTGTGAGGGGTACAGGAAACGGAAACAGTGATCTGTAGAAGAGGCTGTTAGAATTGACTTGAACCAGACTTAGAAATTCATGCATTATGTAACGATACTTTTGTGACAGTTTTTTCCAGCCGGCATGAAATGGGTCGATACAAGCACGAATCGTTAAAATACGGCATTAGAGAAGAATTGCAGGTAGTATTGTCATTTAAACCCAAAGAATAATTTGAGTGAAATGAGAGATCCGTCACCGATGAGTTGTTGCCGAGTTCCGATAAACATGGCATTCCTTTTGTTGTGCATGCGATAGGTGAAGAGTGAAGCGGACTGGGTAGCTGAAGCAATACCGATGTTTGCCAAAGCTCTGGTTAAATCACAGTGCAGTTTGGTGTTTGTGCCATACAGCACACAACATGCAGCATGGCCGTAGCGAATGACAATACATGGCGTTTGTATTCATAAATGATTGATAAGCCAATTATCTGATTGTTTATGTGAAAAAGAGACAAACGCCCCCCCCCCCCAAAAAAAAAGGAGATAGAGATGTAGAGAGGGAGAGAAATTTCGGTGTTATTTTGTACATTTTTTTTCATAATGGTGTTATTTCGCGATATAGAATTAATGTCGCGTTATTATGCAACTCAGAATGGTTATATATGTGGAATTTAAAAATAATTGATTAAAGGTTTCCCTTATTGTTAATTTTCGGCCAATTTCGCAAATTAACTACTTGTGAAAAGTCGGGGTCCCTACCTATGTATGTAGTTTACATTTTAATTATTACGCAATTCCACACTGCAGTGATATTTATGTAATAATGTAATGCATTACTTGAAATGAAAATAAGCATTCCAAAGCCTATGACACTTATGTGAAACACCTCTTATGTTATTAACAGCATTATTCTATGTTGAATTTAACAATGTGGTACTAATAATTGCTAAACCCGTTTTAAAATGGAACCAATGTGCTTCATGCCAGTACGTACATCTAATTACCGGTCTAAAAAAAGGATTCTGTACAACATGATGCAGAAGCTTTTAGAAGCAATTTCGCCAACGGTTACTCCAATGTGATTTAACAATAAGCTTATGAGCGTAAAAAGAACCTCGAGTTAATGAAACTTGTAACACTAATGTTACTGATAAGATTTGTGTGTGTGAGTATGTGTGACTGATATCAAAATATTTAAAAAAAATGTAGGTAAACAAAATTGACATTGCTCTTCGTGCATAATGAACTCCACAGTCACGGAACTACTGTTATTTATTTGGCAGCTTTAGAAACAAAATTACTAGCATTTATTAGCATTTACAAGTATGTGAAAACTTTGGGATTAATTTAAAATATCTGAACTTGCCTCCAGGATGTAAATTTGAAATAAGGGTTTAGAGGAAGTGTTCCATATGCACTCGATTACAACAACTCGGAATTAGACTACCTGTATCATGGACCTGCTGGCAAACAGCAACAATTATGTTTGCACTTGGCACAAGTCTCTTAGGAAATCTTTCAGCATAGAGCCGTTGAGCAGATCGAGAATTCCACTGCGTTTCTCTGTAAATTAAAATCATGTCCAGATATTTGGATGTTGAAAATTGCGGCATAGTGTACATTGTTCTGTAACAAGATTTTCTGTCCTTTTTTTTTTTATCCATGCCTCCTTTAACTGCTCTGATCTTAACTTGTGGCTTTGACATAAAAACAATTGCATGCAATTAAGTAAACATTCCCCATGATCTACACCGATATCAGAAGAAAGTAAATGCAGCTGATGCAATGTTGCCAGCTGTAACACAGCTAAGGAGCAACAAATTATGGACTTCTTAAATTTAATTTGCACAAAAACCATTTATTCTATTGAAATATGTCAAAGGAAAAAGTCGTTTATTCGGTTTTCTATGAATATGGTCATAAATTAAGAACCTTTAATCAACTGTAATCCAGCAAGGTGATAATAAATGTTTTGGATAAAAGCATTTTTTTCTCAAACGGTGCATTTAATTACAAAAAAGGTTTGGAGGGTTTTGTTCATTTACATACATTCTCCCAGTCCGCAGTACTATTTCACTTCCACTCTGTATATCTATCCTGGCCTTTGCTGAGACTCTACGTAGATTTATGCTACTGTTCTTTGTTAACCCCCATGCTAACTATAACAATCTGAGAATCTCTGTTACTTATGTCACTGCGTACCATAAATACTTTTAGAATACTTTGTTATTTTGATGATAACAAACTGTTTGTTACACTTGCAACAACTTTGCAATTGATTTTAAATATTAGTACATGGATGAAAATACAACTGTTTACATGTGGTAAACTTTACCCTTAGCAAGCATGTATTACATCAGAGATAAAGTTAAACAGTGTGCATTCTGGTTTGCTCCCGTAATTTATAGTTTTGCACTAGGCTTTTGCTTAAGGGTTTAGGAATTGAGGATTGGCTTACGTTTGTGCTACAAGTAGCATCTTAATTTTTTTTAATCAATCATCATTGATGTTGCAGCCTCTCATAGGTTAGAATCCAAGCCAGCTTTCTAAAATGCTACATTTTTTATTCTCGAGCTTCTCACTCCACTGATGCTCTTATTAAGTTCAAGGCTTCATTTTTATTGTTAGCCACCTCATCTCCTGGCTAGATTTTTGTAATTGTAATTTATTTCATCCTCAAGTCATTAATACAACGTGGGAAACGTCAAACATTGTTTACAGCAGTATATCAAAGATCAATGAGTTTACAATGCAGTTGTTAAAAGTATTAACAATTTTTAGTAATTACTAAGTATTAATTACATTCTTGACATAGATTGAACGATTTTCCAGTTTTTCTACCATTGGAGATGGTCCTTCTGTCCCCCTGTCTACTGATTTAAGGTCCAGTTCTCAGTCACATGCAACAGAGGACATAAAATTGGCATTAGAATTTTTCTATTATAATTTGCACCTTGCAATAGTTAAATAAGGGGAAGAGATGACCATGTTCACATCATTTTAATTCATTCCTATGCAATGATTTCTTAATTCATTAGTTGAATAAACGTGATGAATTAATAAGAAGTTGAGGATTTTTTTTTGAATCTTAGTTCAGAATTTAAATTTTTCAAGTATATAGGAAGCTGATTATATAACTCAGTACCAGTTATTTAAATTATTTGTTAAAGAGGCTGGTTTTATGAAAACTAAAATGCAAATTATTTTTATTACTGGTGTTGTGATTATGTACTTCAGCATTGGTTGTTGTACTTGCCATATTTCTCTTAGGGACAGTTTCACCAACCGATGTTGGTGTACTCTAACATCTTGTTTGTTAACAATGTGTTCAAAGTTTAACATAATGTCTAAAGCTTTGCATTTTATCAAGCTTTTACAGCAAATTGTTAGCTAACATTTTGTTAACGTCAAAGGTAACTGCGAACACTAGGTTTCGAGAGGGCGGTGGCTGAACTACATTGCTTTTGAACGTGCTCCTGTGCACTTCTGTTTACGTATTGCTGCGCTCTCTGTGTCAGTAGTAGACAATTATTCACATTCATGATGTTCCTGATTGAGGTAGAATCACGATGTGAACTGAAATAAATGTTTCACTGTTTGAAATGCGTTAACATCTGGTTAAAAATATAGATATATTATCAAGTGCGAAGAAGGCAACAGTCTTGCATTAATGGATAAGACTGCAGTCTGGGACAAAATCTGCATTTCTCCTAAGTCCAGTAGGCGGAAATTTTATGCTAACATAAAGAAATGTTCGGTGCGAAGAGTGTTTAAGACAGTTTAAAGCTGATGGTGGACACTGCATTGAAACTAAAGTGGACGAAAATGTGTTATCCCTGATTAATCAACCATACCTGTAAAAAATATATTTGCTTCTTGAAGCAATTGCTTTGGAAACCTTCCAGAATAAACCACAAGTGGTAGCTTTGGAAATACCAACATTATCACCCACCAAGTAAATGAAAAATGTTAGTAGCATAAAATCTAAGTACCTAATTAACACTTATAGCATAGGAGATAGAGACATGCTGCTGTTGGTAGTATTCTAACCACCTCTCATATTTCCCATAAAACCATGCTCATGACCCCTTGGACAGTCTTTCGCTTTAAAAATTCCTCCTTTTGCAGGGTTTCAAATTTATTATGATGTACGAATGCTCTTCTGTTAGGAATGGCATTAAAAAATGCCAATTGTAGCAAAGTCGCATCAACAGCTTGGTTTGCGGCAGCCATTTTCCAACTTCTAATGTTTGTTAACACCGACTTTAACACGTTAAAGTTAACAGTGTTTGATGTAACAGAATTTGTGTTAACTTCAGTGTTAAATCAGTTTAACATTGTGTTAAAATTTAGCATCTGTTAGTGAAACCAACCCTTAATGTAAACAAAAAGCTGTTTTAAATATTCACGTGGTAGTGAAAGTACAAAACACACAATGCCCTTCTGTTGAACCCCTTTTCGCTGTTGACTCATCTCACATGTTGGCTTGGTAGATTCAAAATTGTCAAGTTATAGACAAAAAATTGTCTTTTATAAAACAAAGACTTGGAATACTACAATACTACCTCCAACTCATATTCTGCCATAACACATTCACCTTTTTTTGCTTCATCCTTTTTCTTATTCTTCATTTCTCGTGCTAATTCTTTCTTCTTGAGGTGATCATCATGGTTTTTCTTCATATTTTCATCTTCCTTCTCCATCTGTGTAAGATTAGAATATTTGAAACATTCATTGTTATACACGATCCAAATATTTAAATATGCAGGTAAGTATTCCTTGTTAAACTTCTTCGTGGAATAATGTGATGGGAGAACTGGGAATTTCCGGATATGGTTTCTGATTTCCTCCTTATCTTCCGGTGGTTTCCAACCAGGTGCATGGTGACCTCTTTTCTCCTTCTCTATTACATTGTGATCACCTCTTTTCTTAATGGTTGTCCTCACAAATATTTCCGATATGTCAAAGGTAGTGAGGAAAAATTGCTTGTATACCTGAATTTTATCAAATCTTTGACTAGGAAAAGACGTTTACTATTTTTTCTTCTAGAATGTTCTGATTGTGTTCGGATACTTTCCTTTTCATATTCATCAACTAATGAACTCAAATATTGTCTCTGAAGTTCAGTAGAACCAAAGTCCCAGAAAGCTTGATGATGGACTTTATGTCTATCATCGTTACTGAAATTATCATTACATTTTCGAATACACCTTGAACAATCTTTTTCACTTCGAGCTGGAACATTTTGTTTGTGGTAGAAGTGTATGCTTTCCCGGACTGTCTATTAAGTTTTTTTTTCTTTCTTTCTTTTCTTTTCCATAACAATCCTCTTCTTTCTTTTCCTTGTAACGTGGTCTTCACTGATTTTACCATTTCTTTAGATTCTGCAACCTGCTCTGTACATTTTCATCGACATCCCTTCCTGTTTGTTCATCATAGTTGGAATCTGTAATAAATTAATAATAAATAGTAGCTATAAACAGGCCTATTCATAAATATAGGAATAAATATGGTTTAATAAAATGATACTTCCCTGGGTTCTATGATGACTCACCCTTTCACACAGATCATCTAGCACAGGCTCTTTGCCTGAATTAGTATCATCCATTTCCATAGATTCTGTAACTTGAACCATGTTTACAGTAATAATGCCTCTCTGCATCTCCTCATTAGAATCTGTAATACATTATATTCCAAAATGTAGCACCTATGTTAATCAAAAGAACTCTCAGAAGGTTATAAGATCATCACCCTTCTCATCCAGATAATTAGATTCATTACTGGGTTCACTAACTGTCTCAGGACTATTAATTTCCATAGATTGTCACCAGAATCTGGCTTTCACATTAGGATTGACAACGCCCCTCTATACTTGTTCATCATTAGAAGCTGTAACAAATGAATACTGTGTCTATAGTGTAGACCTCCAAAACACAATAATAATAACAATGATAACAAGGTGTAGGAGTAATAGTAACTAGTCCAAAACCATAACATCACAATTATTACTCACCATTCTCACTTAGGTCACTTTTTGGCTCAGGATCAGTATCTGAGTCAGCTGCTGCTATAAATTCTTTAAACAATGCTTCTCCTTCCTCATCTTCTGATGTCCCACTGTCATAAACTATAAAATAACAAAGTACTGAATGCTTTAAGTAAGTTACAGCGTTTAAATGACAGTTCATATATAATTCAATTATTATTTCAATATCGTATATACAAGTTTAATAATTAACATAAACATATATTTATTTATATTTTGTTCTAATGTATTTTATACTTACATTTATCATTATTTTCATTATTTTTCTGTTCACTTACTAACTGAACTATTCTTCTCCCTCTGGATTCCATAATAGAGTTTCACTAATTTTTAAATCTACAAATGTAATGCTTGTGAGCTAAAAACACACTGCTAAGCAATATTGCACTAAATAACAAATTGCCTTTAAATACATGCACTTTCATGGGCGATTTGGTGATGTGCACTCCTTCAAATGTGGAATTGTGTATGTAAAGGCAATAATTAAAAAATAACAGGAAAATTACAGTGGTCAGTCACGTAGACAGGAAGGATGAGACAAACGTAAGAGCTTATCAGGTGTCAATAAAACGAAGTGTTAGGGTCAGACAAACGTATCAGCTTTTACCATCCTCTGATCTTTACCAAAATTATTATTTTGCAGATAGCGTTAGGGTCAGTCAAACGTAACGGCTTTTACGTTCCTTTGACTCTTAAAAAGGTATGACCTTGTAGTTACGTCGACGCATAACTTTGACACTATTATAGCTAGAGATACGATTATTTGATCCTAAGATAGAGTGCAAATTTCTGATTATGGAAGTAGCAGTAACTCAGAAACAGCAAAAAGTGTAGTTATGTCAGTCTGATCCTAAGGTAGCGAGTTGATATTGAGTTTTTCCTGTATTTATTTCCATATTGTTATTATTAGTCCACTGTTCTAGGGTTGTGATTGTATTCTCCATTGTGTTTGTAGTTTTTTGTAATGTTTCCCAGATCTTATGATCTTTTCTGAAGTCCATATTACCGAGTCATCTGCAAACATTCTTACTTGTATGTTACCTATTTTCTTTAGTACATCTACTAGGTCATTTTTACTTTCTCTACTACGTATAGTAAGTAGGGGAAGTATTGCATTCCACCCAAAAATTCGATACCGAGATTTCACCGGAAATACATGTTTTGAGACTCACTGAATCCAAAAAAAGCATTTTTGGAAACATGTCCGTGTGTGTGTCTGTGAACAGCATAATTCAAAAACGAACAGTCGGATAAACACCAAACTTGGTATTTAGGTTCAGTATCTTCCAGAGATGCGACACGAAGGTTTTCAAGAAAATGCCCCCACCCCAGACTACCCTTTACATGGTACATTTTTCGAAAATTTTAATTTTCTCAAAAATGGCTCTTAACGATTTTGATTAAAATATCATATGTTTAAGATAATGTCATGAGAAATGAAATGTATATCTCGAATTTTCTAGGAATGTCTCCAAAAGTATTCTTCATTGTGAACGACTTTTGCATAACTGGTAAACCATAAGAGATAGACAAAATTTTACTACACAAAAAATGTAGATCTCGTTAAAATACACAACTTATGTCATATACATTTCTTTTGTTGAGTGAACCGTTTTCGAGATATTGCTTGTTATTCCCTTAAATTTTCCAATACTTATACTTTTTCTCAAATTCGTTATTCATTTTTTTATGTCCTGGACTTGCAAAGAGAATGGAATGCGCCGCATAGCAACCAGCGTTAAAATATTTGACCATCGCTTAAAAGCTACCATATTCCCCTTGCATCTACAAGAAAATTAGCAATAAGATTGACATTTGGATATCTCGATTAACATAAAGCATATGGAGAATAGGCGTTTGTAAAAATAGATTGTACAAGAGTAGAGAAAGTCATGTGAGTGTAACACATCAGATTTTTCAATACTTATTTTCTTAAATGGGAATTAGTTATTCATTTTTTTGTCTTTGATATGCAAAGAGTATTAATCTGTGGCAAAGGGAGTGGTGCTGCACCTAGCAACCAGCTATTAAGAGATATGTATGTGCTTAAAGGCTACTGTATTTCCAAATTGCCCTTTAAATATATTATCCCCTTACATCTACAAGAAAATTAGCAATAAGATAGAGTCTGCAAATGTTTATCTCGATTAACATGAAGTAGATGGAGAATAAGCGTTTGTAAAAATAGTTTGTACAAGAGTAGAAAAAGTCATGTGAGTGTAACACATCAGATTTTTTGAAATGTATTCCCTGCTGTTGGTTGGAATTTCCAGCATTTCAGGTAGCCCATTTTTAAATGTGGGCGCCGGGTGGCGCAATAGTTTCTTTCCGGCTCGTAATGAGAGTCGAGGGTTCAATTCCCGGCTCTGGGGTAGCGATTTTCAGTCAGGCCTATTCTCTGAATTGTTCATATGAAGATGTAAGTGCATAGAACCGTCGGTCGCTTCTCCCCCGACCTCTTTTCCAGGAATCCCATTCGGTGTATTCGTATTGCGCTGATGGCCACTTTCCACTAGCGACTCGGCTAATGAGGTCATTAAGAAGGACCTGTCAATCAATGCGGTTTAAGGTAAAATTACCGGTTAGACAACTAAGACCACAGATAGAAGGAAGAAAAGGATTAAACAAATATTCACAAAGCATTAGTATAACTGTATATTTGTGCAAAATAACAATTTTATGCGTTATATATGTATATGCATACCAACGTATAAAAGTACATGCAAGGAGAAATTGGGGTAAATAGTAAGTAAAAGATTTAAGTTGATTTAGTTAATAACTGAGAGACGTGGTAGGGAATTTGTACGTTTCTCGAAATCTCAACTCCTCATTTATCCCGCATTTGCTAAAAAAAATGTTGCAAAGTTTCCTGTTTGCATGTTGTATTGTTTGTGGAAATATATAACTTAAAAAACCAATGTTCTCAGAAATTGTATTTTATAATTTTTCGCACTTAAAATGCTCGTCACAATGCAGCATATCGGTGCGACATTTTAACTTCTCTGCAGCGTACCTATTGCTTTTCATAAAAGGGCCCACCAAATGTTTCAGATATTAGAATGGGAAATAAAATGTATGTCTTGAATTTTCTAGGAATAGCCTACAAAACCATCTTTACTTTATGTGAATTTCATGCAACTTAAGACCACAAGGAATAGGCAAAAACCTTTTATATAAAAAAAGGCTGATGTGTTACACTCACATGACTTTCTCTACTCTTGTACAAACTATTTTTACAAACTCTTATTCTCCATCTATTTCATATTAATCGAGATAAACATTTGCAGAAACGATCTTTTGACATGCAAAGAGAATTACATTTTACACATAATGACCAGTTCTAAAAATATTTATTTATCGCTTAAGGCGTATTATGTTCCCCTTGTTTTGTATTTGCAGTGGGCTTTAAGCATATACATATCTCTTAATAGCTGGTTGCTATGTGCAGCACCATTCTCTTTGCCTCAGATTAATACTCTTTGCATATACAAGACAAAAAAATGAATAACGAATTCCCATTTGAGAAAATAAGTATTGAAAAATTTAAGGGAATAACAAGCAATATCTCGAAAATGGTTCACTCAACAAAAAAATTGTATATGACATAAATTGTGTATTTTAACGCGATCTACATTTTTTGTGTAGTAAAATTCTGTCTATCTCTTATGGTTTACCAGTTATGCAAAAGTCGTTCACAATGCAGAGTACTTTTGGAGACATTCCCAGAAAATTCGAGATATATATTTGTCATAAAAATATCTTAAACATATGATATTTTAATCAAAATCGTTTGAGCCATTTTTGAGAAAATTAAAATTTTCGAAAAATGTTCCATGTAAAGGGTAGTCTGGGTTGGGGGGATTTTCCTGAAAACCTTCTTGTCGCATCTCTGGAAGATACTGAACCTAAATACCAAGTTTGGTGTTTATCCGACTGTTCGTTTCTGAGTTATGCTGTTCACAGACACACAGACACACACACGGACATGTTTCCAAAAATGTTTTTTTTTGGATTAAGGGAGTCTCAAAACATGTATTTCCGGTGAAATCTCGGTATCGAATTTTTGGGTGGAATGCAATACTTCCCCTACTTACTATACGTAGTAGAGAAAGTAAAAATGTAGATCTCATTAAAGCACATTATTTATGTCAAATACATTTTTTGCACTTCCAAACACTCCTTCATATTGGTTTGAATTTTCCTTTAGTTATACTTTTCTCAAATGGGAAGTCGTTATCCCATTCACCTACAAGGAATATGTAATTAATCCATTTTAACAAACGTTTATCTCGATTAACATGAAGAAGATGGAAGAATAAGCTTGCTGAAGAATGCGTCGAGAAAGTCATGTAAATGTAACACAATATTTGTTTTACTCTCAATGTGTCTTTATCCTGCTCAAAAATGACCATTCTAATTGCCAACTACAAGCCCATCTTCATACAAATTCAAAGAAACCTGATCCCATATCGGGCAACGATTCACGTTTTACAATATTTCGTCATCTTTCGAGTGTCTCCGCGCTATGTTACATAAAAGAAGACAACTTCATAAAATATGTAGTATGAGTTTTCAATTTTTACTCGCGTTACTGTAACTTGATACGTTAATAAATAACAGTAATAAACGATTCTTGAGTTATGGAAACAATGGATCGCTAATTTTTGTTTGCAGAGCAACAATGTAAGTATTCATTTTAACACTGTAGAAGCAGGAAAGACGAAATATGTTACCCGTCAATTTGATTTTTAAGCATAGCAGTGTACATTAAAGCATTTATAAGTCATATTTCAAGATTAAAACTTAAGTACTATTTATATTCCGCCTTTAACTGCAGTGGTGTAATCGGCGGCCTTTGCTTTGTAACATATTACCTATTGCTTATAGGTACTTGTATATCGTTGGATTTCTGATAAACTTTGGGTTTTGTTCATTAGTTCACAAGCATTCATACTTCCAGAGTTTGGGGAGGATAGAGAACAATCTTAGCTAGAGAAAAATTCCAACCTCCCAGCCGGGAATCGAACACGGGACCGGTCGCACAGCAGGCAGGTGCTCTACCAACTGAGCTTAAAACTTGAAATGGGTCTATAAATCGTCAGAATTCAAAAGTGTCTTACATGATTACACATTTTTAACAGCTGAACATAGACCTCAGAATTCTCGTACATTCTGCATACGAGAGATTTACCGTCCCGAATTGGTGCTAAATGGACCGCGTTCCGGAAAGTTCTGATACCGTAACTATTGACGGGAAAATATAAATAATTAAATAAAGAAATGATTACAGTAAATAATTTCCATGTATCAAATCAATGTATAATGTAATAAGGTTGAGTTGAAAAGATTTGTCCGAGGAAAAGGGTAATTAGCGAGCAAAGTCATTAGTAATAGCTGAGGAGTGAAAGCGATTCCTCGAATGCAGTTAAGATTATAAGTTCAGTACATTTGCCAGTTCAGAAAATTGAGAGTCTAAGACCGCGCTGGGTTATCAGTTACTTAGCGGTAGCCGCGAGGGGTTCTGCCGGTAAGCGACTCTCGGCAAGTTACGCTTCTAGTTTCTTTTATTGTGTAAAGTTACTTCAAACCGTAAAACTGGTACTGCAGAAGTTACTAGTAATAAGTCAATTGTTATTGTTTCTAGTGCTACGATTCTTAATCAGTTTCATTCTTTATCTTCAAACGCTCGGCAACTCGCATCCAAAGCTCGAGTATTAGATCACATTAAATTTTTCAGTCAATTTAAACTGGTGTTATCCTTTCAAAATACTCCCACGCATACCCTGAGAGAAGGACCTCATAGCCAATCACTGTAGCAGCCGGTAGCAGAATCAACAGCAGATATTGAAGCAAAGGATACGACTTAAAAAAAGTTAAGACAATCGCCCGGTTTCAGTTCGTATCCGTGATGGTAAGTGTGCCGTTTTTTGAGTATTTTGAAACTTGAAAGAAAAAAAAACAGTTTTCACCTGGAGTTGGTAAAACCAACTGCTATATTTATTTATACTTATGAAGTAATTCCTGGTAATTTTTACCCTGTTGTAACAGTTGGTGGTGTCATCCTCCGTGGTGTAGTGGTTACCATACTAGCCTCTAATCGCTGAGATTGCGGGCTCAAATCCAGCGATTGATTTTTTCGGGTCTAAAGATCCTTAGCATGGCTCCCTTCGGAAGGGAAGTAAAGCCGGTGGTCCTGTGTCGTAGATTTATGGCACGTAAAAGAACATCAAGCTTAATAAGAAACCTGTGAGTAAAATTTCTGGTCTTTCACGCCCAATATGGCGACGCTAAGGATCACAGCAGTTAAAGAACCTGCATAAATAAAATTCATTTAATTTAATTTCAGTTGTTGGTGTTGGTACTGATCCACTTACAGTTGGTTCATTGTCTACAAGTTTGGCGATTATTGAGAAGTTGAGAACTGACCAGCCTGGCGGATATGATGCCTAATAACACTAACAACTGCTGTACCGCTTATTTTACCCTTTTGTTTGGATATCGGTCAACAATGAAGAGTGTTTGTTCGAAGTTTTGAATGAACAAACACGTGGTTATTTTGTTGGAAGGAAACAGAAAGTAAATTAATAATGCAAATGAATAGGAAGTTGAAACGCAAAGGTGAGCGTGTTAAAAAAATAAGATTGTGTATTTCCTAAGGAGTGCGAAAACTAAACAGAATTTAGCAATTGGTTAGTATGCAATGGCGACGATAAAGCATTTTGTAAATTTGACGTAAGTGTTTCTGAGTTACGCATGGGTGGAGGGGGGAATGCGCATCTGTCTCTTATTTTGATTTCAGCAATCCTGCTCGTACATGCAGCAAGCATAAGGTTACGTGCACAAACAAATGAAAAACTCTGGCATCAGATATCTATTGTCACCTGCAGTGTCGCTTAGTCAGCATGGTCATGTCTTATCTGGTTTCGTAACAATAATACTATGATCGCCTTGTGCCGGAGTCTTGTAGAAGTCAGCATTAGTAACCTGGCTCGTTCTTATTATAGAAGGTTCATTCAGTCGAAACTTAGCCATTATAGAGCTCGGACTGGAGTGATACAGAAAGGTAACTACAATAATTGTTATTAATACCTATAAGATAGTATTTACATTGCAGCACACTTATACGTCTTTCGCAGATATACGCGAATGTTTTTAGCACAGAACTTTGTCCATTAATAAATCTAAGGCTTTCGGTTACACGTTTTCTCATTAATATGTAACATTTGTTCTGCTCTCCATATACGAAATATATTAATTTACTTATATATACGTTACGTTATTGCTATGTTAAGATATATTGTGCTTTATTTATTTATTGTAGAATCCGGCAACACAAAACAGTGCGCATGTTTAGGACGTGGTTTCAATTATTTTCGGAACGTATTTATTGCTATGCACGTGTTAACAATATGGTCGGACAAGGCAGAATGTATCTGATGATACTGATGGGAAAGCAGGCCTAAGGTGCTCCAGAAATTACCCAGCTCTGTCATCGTAAGGCCTAATGATTTAAAGCCATTTCTATGATTTAGTGCATATACACCCCCTCAAGAAAGTATTCGTCTGCACTTTAAAGAATTCTAGAAACCAAATTAATGAGGGAAAAATCTAACTTTTTTAAATATAAAGATCAAATCGTAATAGAGTTAACGTGTTTTTGGCGGTTTTCAGATCATTTATTTTACCAGTTTTATATATTTTTTAAATATATGCCAAAATGCAACTCTTTTGTACGCGGTGTTTTCAAAATTATCTTACATGCATTGAGTAGAGGAATTGTTTTTCTTGTGTATTGATTTTGCGATGAAATAAGATTTTATTTGGAGGAGAAACAAAATATAAAATTGGGAATTTTCAACGTTTTTGCCTTAATTCCTCATTTTCGGCTCACTTTTTACGACTTCACAAATTTCTTTATCCACCAATTTGAGTCCCATTTCGATGAAAGTGTATGGATGTATGCAAAAAAAAAAAAAAAAATTAATGAAAGAATTATGAAAACACCACGTACCAAAAAGTTGCAATGTTGACATATATTTTAAAACAAATTATAAAACATAATATATTTTATATATACAGGGTGGTAATGATGTGTTATAGCGGCTGTCGTCTGCTAGCGAGCGGCCTGGGCGTGGCTTAAGGAGTTCGAACGTTGCCAACCGTAATAAATGTACGTGCGGAAGATAACAACTATGTAACACGAAAATCGCAATGCGGCGCGGTTATTTCAAACACACAATTTGGCGATGTTTTTGTATATTGCATTGAAGCACACCTATTGTACAAAGTTAACCAAACGTGCATGTTGATTCATACCCAAAGATAATGGTGTTATTTCAGGCCAAACACATTATCGCACATATACGTTATTACACAGAAGCAGTGGTAGCTTTGTTGACATTGTCCTTGAACCAGAAACACACATTGTTGTAAATTAGGTGAAATATCAGCAGCATACCTTATTACACAGAAGCAGTGGCAGCATTGTTCTCATTGTCCTTGAGCCACGTACACATATTGTTGTAAATTAGGTGAAATATCAGCAGCATACCGTATAACACAAAAACAGTGGCATCATTGTTGTCAATATCCATGAGTCACAAAACACACATTGTTGTATTAATGTACTGCAATGACGTGGCAATAGGAAACTGGAGAAGACGTGTAAGTAGGTGAATTACCAGCAGCATACGTTATTAGACAGAAGCGGTGGCAGCATTGTTGTTCACTGTTCACTCAGCTTGCTCAACTGCATTTTAATACATTGGTGGAGTTCATGATCTTGGTTCCAGAGAGGAAAATAAAAATCACACGACTTTCTCTATCACTCTTTTTCAAACAATACTTACAAAAGCTGATTCTTGGTATCTACTTCTTGTTAATCGAGATAAACTTTCATTGTAGGAATAAGAAGAATGCAGTAAACTAAAGGGATAGTCAAATATTTTAAATGTGGGTCGCTATTTGATGGATTTGAAATTCCGTTCTTTTCAGGTGATCGCGGAAAAAAAATCGTGATGAGATGCTTTTACATGGCTTTCTCTAATCATTCTTCCACAAAGTATACTTACAAGAGCTTATTATTCCAGCTTCTTCTTGTTAATCCAGATAAACGTTCAATTCACATTTACAATTTTGTTATACGATACAGTAGGTAAAGTGTGTCAACTTTTTAAAGAGCGCGTGGTATATGAGGGTTTTGAAATTCGATGCTCTTTGCGTGACCACGAGAAAATATCGAATACCGACTTCCCATTTGAGAGAATTATAAGTAGGTGTTTGAAAGTTTAAACCAATAAGAAGGAATATCTCAGAATGGTAAACTTAAAAAAAGAAAGTAAAACAGAAATGCTTTGACATAAATTGTGTGCTTTAACGAGAACAATTTTCTTTTTGTAGACAGATTTGCCTATCTTATAGTTTACCAATTGTGCAAAAGTTACTCAGAATGAAGAGGGCTTCAGAGGATATACCCAGGAAATGCAATATATGCATTTGACATGAAAACATTTTAAACATGTCATGTTTAATCAAAATCGTTGAATCATTTTTGAGAAAATAAAAAGCTTTTGGCAAAAATTTCCATGTAAAGGGTATTTGGGGGGGGTAAATTTCTTGAAAATCTTCCTGACGCATGTTTGGAAGGTGCTGAGCTTAAAATAGCAAACTTGTTATTTAACGACTTTTCCTTTCTGAGTTTGCTGTTCAGACACATGCGTAGTAGGACTCCTGTAGTATAATCTCTTACAGCTTAGTGTTACATAAAAGTCATTCAGAATAAAGAGCACTTCACTGGCTATTCCCAGAAAATTCGAGATATACCTAGTTATATTTGCCATGAAAATATCTTCAACAATAGCGGTTTTTAATCAAAATTGTTGGAACCATTTTTGAGAAAAGGGATAGTTTTGGGGTAGACAAATTTTCTTGAAAATCTTAACACATTTTGGAGGATACTAAGTTTGAAGAAATGTTTTTTTTGTTTATGCTGTTCACACACACACATTTCCTAAAGATGTTTCTTTTTAATTCAGGCACCTTCAAAACGTGTATCTCTGATGAAATCTCGGTATTGAATTTTTGCGTAGAATGCAATACTTCCTCTACTTGCTATACGTAAGTGATAGTGAAATTAAAAATTGTTTCAAGACGCAAGGACTCGGATGTGTGCTGATATAAAGTTATTTAAAAGAGAAAATGTAAAAGGTTGCGCAACATTTTCTTCCAGAGGCAAATCAAACACGAGGTGGAGCTTCTAACAATGCTGAAAAGATCCTGAGGTGTTTTCATCTGGGTACTATAACGCTAAACAGAATGTGAGTGAGGTCATAGTGAGCCGCTCTTATTACCGGAAGACTGGTAATATAATCAAAGCGATATACAGGCGGTAATATAATCAAAGCGATATACAAATAAACTTACATAGAGCAGAATGTTCGCACAAATCAAAAGCGGATTATAACTAAAGAATTTCAATTAAAACCAAACTTAAATTTAACTTTCAAATGAAACTCTTTCATCCAGTTTAACTTTAATTCATGGTAACATCTTATAAATTCTTGGAATTACGTCGTGATATTTTATATAGATGCAGAGGATATCAATGTAAAGGTGCAAAAACAGAAGTACAAATAACCTACTTTCAATATATCAGTTGGTGACACGTTTGTAATACTATCAAATAAGGAAATGAGGGATTGGATTTAGAAAGGGGATGAGCGTTACCTATTATAAGTTGGTGAATCTCAATGTCTGTTTCATTTGCGAAATCTTTAATTATAATTGTGTTATATAAAATTTGCATCTCTATTAGGTTTCATAAATGAGAGTATGATTAACATGAATGAGTATATGAATATTTAGGTTCAGTAAAGATTTAAATCACCTGCTGACAGAAGAATGGGCGTGTTTGTTTACTTAGATGATGTGTCGTGGTGAAGGTCACTGAGCAAAAGCTTGGTAGGTGAAAGCAATAGCTCATCGAAGAGCCGAAACTTTTATTTATACCAAACCACGACTGATGCTCGTTTCTCAACTTGCTTGGAGCTACAGCTCACAAGCTTTTGCTTGTTTTTATTTATATCACCCAATGTCGTTCTTTAAGTTTAACGTCCCTAACTTGGTAGTCGTATCGGATGACGAATGAATGAAATGGTGAAATGATGCAAATGAGCCCGGGGTCCATAGAGCTTACAGTTATCCGACATTCGACTTCTCAATATAAGGGAAAACTACGAAAAACGTTTATCCGAACAACTCACCCTAACCGAAACTAGAACTCGGGACCTCTTGAATGTGAGGCAAACACACTCCCCGCACACTGCAGAGTCAGTACTTTCTATATTGTTTTATAACCACATACAACGAAATGTGTCATGCAGGTTTATCTATATTAACAAGGAGATAGAAGAAGAAACTGTTATAAGAATAATGGGTAGAGAAAGTTATGTGAATCCAACATCAGGTTTTTAATTAAGCACAACCTTAAGAGCTGAATCTTTGCAGGGTTGCAGTACTTAAGGAACAAAAATGTTAAGTGTAACATCTTGTATGAACGTTTCCATTTTTCATAACACTTGTACGTGACTTTTAAGAACCGCAAAGCTCAGACCCTCCCTACCTGCCTGGGACTTTGCAAGGGGTAGTGTTTGAACATTCCGAAAGCAATTCATGTTTATGATGGGCAGTAAGTGACTCTCAACCAGGAATACAATACAACAGCACCACATGTTAAAAGTGGATGGGGTAACATCTGTTCCGCAGAAGGTACAACCTTTGGCTAACAAGAAACTCCAGACCACACTGCAAACAGTACTCAAGCAATTCGAATACACTTATTTACGTTTAATTCCGAGAAAAATTCCGCATTCTAGATTAAATAAAGTGAGTAGCATATACCGCGATTTAAGGAATATAATTGACGAATGCTTTGTGGTAAAGTGTTTCTGTCGGCCTGCGTTTTATTTCAGTAGCAAGAGCTATTCGGAAAGGCTTTCCCCAGTTTTCGTTTATCCCGTAGAGACAATTTCCAAGAAAGTTTTAAGAAGAAGAATATCGTACTCATCTATGCCATAATTATTTTTTCCATTCCTTCCATTATTAAGAACAATCAGGCAGAAAGGAATTTGAAGAATACTCCATAAAATTCTATATTTGCAAAACTATACTTTTAGTCATTGATTTACTTTACACTAAAAAACAAAGAAAAAAACGGGGATTTAAGGAGGAAAGTGCAAGAAAGGATTAAACAATCCTTAGATAATATAGCTTAAAACGCTGACACAGTGAATTTACACTGTGTAGTTCAAAATCAGAATTTTATGTTTAAGGATTAGAAATCAATAGGAACCTTCACAGTTAGACGAAGTCCTCTACTGATTAAAAATCAATATTCTTACTCGACAAAAAATACTCATATCGTGGAAAATGTAATGTGAATAGAAGCCTAATTTTGCATGAATGCTATATGGTATTCACGTTAAATTTCCTACGAAAAATATTTTTGACCACTCTTAATTACATATTTCATTATAATGAACTTGGTTACATCCACCATACGGAAAACTAAAAACGCCACATGTAGCATTTGTGTATATGTGTGTGTGTGTGTGTTTATGTGTGTGTGTTAATGAGAGGTAGTGTCTGACTGCGTGTATGTGTGTGTGTTTTAATGAGTTGTAATGCCTGAGTGTGTGTGTGTTTTAATAAGTTGTAGCGCCTGAGTGTGTGTGTTTTAATGAGTTGTAGTGCCTGAGTGTGTGTTTGTTTTAATGAGTTGTGGAGCATGAGTGTATGATTTTGTGTGTATGTGAGCATTGGAGTGTGCTGGACAGAGGACCAGGCACCAAAATAACCGGAGAAATAGACTTCTTTAAGTAATGACTAAAATCATCCGCAGGAACACAGAGGCTAAAATAAGATTGGGATAAAATGGCACTCTTGGCAGCGGCATGCGCACCTTCATTGGATATATGTACCTTCATTATCGCGTATGCCGAAATTAAATTAAAGTGAGTTTTATTTATGGACGCTCTTTAACTACTATGGTCCTTAGCGTCCTATTCTATACTGGGCGTGAAAGGCCGGAAATTTTGCTCAGAGGCCTCTTTATCAGGCTTGAGGTTCTTTTACTTGCCGTAAATCTACGACACGGGACCACCGGCTTTACTTCCCTTCCAAAGGAACCGTGCTAAAGATTTTTACGCCCGAAAAAATCCATCGCCCTCCGCCGGGTTGTAACGACGCCTCGACAAGAATTCAAGGTGCGGTGCTTCTCAACACGAATGGGATAACCGTGGAGAAGCATTGCGCGCAACAAAGTCTTACTTTGTTGATCGGACTTACTCTGAACCAACAATGAACCGAGGTGAAGGCGAAGGAATGAACCGGACCAGTAATAGAGTCAATCCCTTCTGTATTATAAAAGGGTTCACCTTCTCAAACGTTTGTCCTTTCTCTGTTTGCGTAATGACTAAGTAACAACCAGATGACGGTGATGCTACTTCTGTTACCAAAACTTTTCGGCGTGTTATTAATAATGGAGAAAGAGGGCTCCATAGCGAAATAAATCCTCCAGCACTGCAACCGTCTCCGACTTCAGGCTCTGTCTTCCCGGGCGTTACCCCGGCTTGGGTGAGTGGTCTATCCATACCGGTCTCACCCCAGGGTCACACCTCCCAGAACATAGACAGAGGGACAAAATGGCCGTGGGAAGTCAGCAGCTCATGTAGTGCCCCCCGCGGGACTGCAGTTGAACAGCAGATACGAACACACCCTACATGACGACCCCGGGTAGTGGGGATGACGCCATTATCCATTCACCCAGCTGCGCACGCAGTGCGCGGGTATCCGTCAGGCTGTGTCCACGGAGGATTAAAATAAAATTGGAAAATAAACCAAAAGTGTGTGGGCGTTTCACACGCAAGGTAGGCCGGCGAGGAAGAAAAAGAGATATGTGAATGGTCGTGGTGCGAAATGTTTGTAAATGGATTAGAGAAAAAAGAAGCGTGGCGAGGGGGGTATGGAACGAAATGAAAAGAACGCACGAGAGCGCATCTTGTGTCTCCCGGTCAAGAGGACGAACCCACCTCGACCGGATAAGGGTGGAGGGATGACGATGGTGATGAGTGGCTCGGGACCCCGGGTGTGCCAAACCCGTACTCACATAAAGTGAGCCCCTGGGGGGTTGGAAGCTGCGTTGAAACAGTGGGACAGCAACCACGGAAATAGAAAAGATCCCTGTTGGTGAGACAGGTGTTAATAAAACCATAGAACCTGAACCCAGTATAAGAAATAATTGTAGAAAAGGAACAGTAAAATAAATGAAGTTAATGTGGCTAGTCCAGATGAGGGTGAGGACTGGCTCGGACACTCTGGGTACGTCAAAGCCATACTCACGTAGTGAGCCCCTGGGGGGGGGGGGTGAACTGTGAGTGTGTTTTGCTGGTGATTTGTAGTATTTGAAGGCGAGTGTGTGAACTACAGAGTGTTAGTGTGGTTGTGCTGCTGAGTTCAAATAAAGCATGCATTTTGAATTTTCTGGAAATAGCCTGTGAACTCCCGTTCATTCTGATTGAATTTTGTATTGCGCTAAGTATCTAGGAAACTATGAAATGCTCTAAAATGAAGGAAAGATGTACAGTTTGAGGCAAACCAATATTTTCTTGTGTTAGCATTTGTGATAATATTCCAGGATATGTCATTGCACCTTTGCACTTAAAAGTGTACTATAAATGTTTGAAAGTTTGCATAATCTTATAACAGCCTTAGGGGTGTTCTAAGTCTGAAAAATCATTTTATATTACAGCTGCTTTACCCGAAAATTCATTCATTTAATATTTCTTGCTTTGTACAGACTGGAAAAAAGGAATTGCTGAAAAGCATACATTTAGTAGCTCAAAACGCTTTAATAATGACATTCTTTGTAGCTTGGTAGCACAGAAAGTTAATTTGCTTTCAACTCCTTTTATAAAAAACAATAATAAAATTACAATTGATTCATTCACATGACTTTCTCTACCCTCTATCGTTTTTTAGTAGATACATCAATTATTCTTAATCAACTTTTTTTCTGCCTACTACATTTTAATATAAAAAAAAGACTGCAGAAATATCTACATTACACATTTCGTTATCGATACAAAGAGAACAGGAATAGTCAGATATTTAAAAACTGGACGCTATACGCTGCTTTAAAATTCCATTCTGTTTCTATGACATCACGAGAAACAACTGAATGTTGAAAGGAATTTAAGATAATGGCCAAAAAAATTGAAAAATTGAAACCTTCAAAAAATGAGCAATTCGCACATTTAATAACGGATATCTCAGAAAGGGCTCATGCCACAATAAAGCTTATTTTAAATATATTGTAGCTTTAAAGAGATTTACATTTTTGGTGTAGCACGTCTTCCTCTAGCACTTAAGGATTACCAGTTATACAAGGTTATAAAAAAAATTCCTTCCGAATGAAGGACTTCATAGGCTCTTTCCGAAAATCCGAGATATACATTTTATTTGCCATGTAAATATTTTTAATGTATGGTATTTTAATCAAAACCGTTTCAGCCATGTTTAGAACATCAAGAATTCCCAAAAATATTCCGTGTAAAGGGAATTTAAGTATTTATCCGACTTTTCGTTTTGAGTTATGACATACACGACGTTTCCACAAATGCTTTATTTGGATGCCGATGATAATAATAATAATAATAAATAATAATAATAATAATAATAATAATAATACATCAACAACGATAAATAACAACACGCGGGCCGTATAAGTATACAACTACAATGGCTCGCTGTACATTGCGTGCATGGGTTGGCTACATATTATGCCTACAGCGTGTTTTCGATTCTCACCGTTGGCAACAACCACCTAAGCCATGCCCAGGCCGCTCGCTAGCAGACGACAGCCGCTATAACACATCATTACCATACAGGGCAGATCATTTAAGTTGAGGCAGTATCATATCTCCAAAACTAAGCGTTGTAGAAAGAAATGGCTTTAATAAAAGTTGCTTGATATTATGGGGGAAAGCAAATGCCATTAGTCGTGTTTTGTTTGAAAGATGTTATGATGGTTATTTTAGGGTCAATTAATTTTTTATAAATGGGAACCTACATTTTGTATGTTGTTTACTGATTAGAAAATGGTTCATAAAAATCTGATTATTTTGTGATGGAGAATAAGGAAACAAAATAAAACATGTTGTTTCCCAATTACGAAACGTAACTTGGCGCTCAAATAACCATCCATGGATGGCCCAACCATTCATTGCGCTCTTCGTAATGAGCCATTCAGAATGTTCGTTGTTATTTACGTTGGTGTAAGAACAAAGAACAATTGCATTGTTTATTACAGACATAGATAACAGCCGGGCAAAATACTTGCGCGATCTTAGTAGAAGAAGACTTGCATGGGCAACAGGATTCATTACAGTACACTGTGCCCTAAAATTTAATCTGCACAGAATGGGATTGTTTAACAACCCTATCTGTAGTAGATGTCTAGAAGGAGATGAGACTGTTACTCATCTGCTATGTGATTGCCCTGCTCTTGCGAATCAAAGAGCAAGTATTTTTGGCAATCACGTTCCAAAGATAGATGAACTATCGAAAGCCTCAGTTAGCAGTCTGGTTAAGTTCATATCAAGCAACAAACTACTTAACTGATGAAAGGGGGGATGCGCAATAGATCTTAAGGTCGCAGTGCTTGGGCATAAAACCCACCCCTTTTCAAACTAGAACTAGAAGAACAATTGCAAAGTGCTTTACACAATTTATATATTTTATATAATTTATATGTATTATATATTTTATGAAAGTGAGAAAACAATATAAAAAAGTTAGGTTCCCATTTAAAATAAAATTAAATTGACCCTAAAACGAGCATCACAATGTCCTCCAAATAAATCCCGATTAATGGAATTTACTCACCCCCATAATATCAAGAAACTTTTATTAAAGACATTTCTTTCTACAACACTTAATTTTGGAGATATTGTACAGTCTTAACTTCATTGGTTCACCCTGTATGTAAGGGTGGCGAATTACTAGTTCCAAATAAGCGATGAGATTAGTACACGAGCGCAAGGATTTGCCACAGTGCATTAACCAGGTATTTACTACAACGGCATTGCTATTAAGAGAGATGTAATTACCAGAGTACATTAATCAGCAATGTACTATAACGGCTTTCCTATGTCCAGGAATGTACCACAGTGCACTAACCAGGGATGCATCACAATGACGTTACTATGACCAGGGAGTACCATAGTGCATTATTCGGGGGTTACTACAATGCCATCACTATGAACCAGGGAATTACCACAGTGCATTAACCAGGGATGGTACAACGGCACTATTATGACCAAGAAGTGTACTCTAAGGACATTAGACCAGGGATGCACTACAGTGGCACTAGACAAGAGATGTACTACAATGACAGACGAGTAATTTACAATGACCATGAATATATCACAGTGGCCTTCAACAAGGGATGTACCATATGGCACTCGAACAGGGATGTGCTAGTTACACTAGACCAGGGATGTACTAGTTGCACTAGACCAGGGATGTACTGTAGAAGCACCATTTTGACCAGAGGGTACTCCAATGACATTGTGACCAAAGATGTATTACTGTACCAGCACTAAGTTTAGGGATGCATTGTTATAGTGATGGTCATTATTGTGGAAGTATTCTCTTAGCTTGAACATAGGTGCTAGAATGATGCAGTTAGCTAGGATACGTGTCAGTGACAATGTAATGAATTTATTGATGGAGCTTGTCAAACGCACTTATACGGTTCATGGCAACCACCAAACCATTTCCACTACCAGATTTTAAAAATTGAAATGCACGGCCGGAAGTTAAACTACAGATCATTGACTTTCAGTAGTGTTGCTCCCATTCCTGGTATCGAAGTTTTTAAAACGTGATGCACCTTTTCAACTTAAGCCTACAGAAGAGTGTGAACGAACCATTACCGGACTAATTCCTGTAACGTTCTCAGATCTGCAATACACAGTTGATATTCTATTTTAGAGAGACTGCTTTGTTGTTTTGCTGTGAGCAAATGTAATGGGTCTATTACAAATGGTTATATCTCTTTCCTACGAAAACTGTTTCAGGGATTTGAAGCGTGCGGTCGACCGCAATGCTTTGTTGGAATCATGGAATGTAAGAGGGGAGGAAGTAAACCTGTTTTGCCGGTTATATGCAGTACTCTGTGATTCCACAGGGAGGCGTTGCCAACATTGATCTGATGCTACTGAGGGGAGAGACATTCTGCAAGCCGTTCTCTCTGGCTGCAAGAGATAGCGCTAAGGTCATTTTTACGCTCTGTAATTGGAATTATCATTATATTATACTATTTGTAAATAAAAACATGCAAAAGCATATTTATGCCGCAGGGAATTAGCTGTTTATTTGTTCTGTGTTAGCAAATAGGCGAAAATTGCGATATACGGATATTGTGATTGATGCGAATTTGTTTCCTCACGAACAAAGAGCTATGAAATGTAAATAAATTCAGTGAATTTGCAGCTAAGGGTATCGCTTCTATGAACATTCATATTGAATTTGTATATAATTGTACATATATTTATTGGACTTTGAGAATTATCTCTGTAACTTCTATCTCTGTATTTTGACTGAACAGAAAATCTCCGACGAAAATGTATACTTAATGTAGTAGTTTAGCATTTGATCAATAAACAAAATCTGTTCTGTTCTTATCAGCTTAATATGTGTGATAACGTGTGATAGTGATAGTATTCCTCACCGGGATCTTCAATCTCGATGCCAGACTCTTCTGGATCGAGCTACGAGCCTGCAGATCCAGCGCAGGACATACCAGCAAGTCTTGCTGATGACCCGGTGCCAGTCACGGCTGGACCGTTCGCGGCTCCAGAGCTTCCGGTGTCAGGACAGGAGGACCTGAACCAGTCACCAGACCCGTCTCCATCTACGGGGTCGGATGCGTTTTTACAGAGCAGAGGTGATATTGGTACACAGCAAATGCCAACAGCTGTGGTACCAGAAACGGAGCGGCGCGGAGCATCCCTTGTACACTTGACTCCCCTATCCTCGCGGGTATCGGAACTGGAGACAGCTCCAGCTCTTGAAGTCTCATCTATTGCACCAGATTTAGAAGAGAGCGTAGATGGCAGCGGTGATCCACAGGTGCAACCCGTCGAGGATAATTTTATTATAGATGTGGACGACAGATCTAAGATCCACGAGTTCCTTCCTGAAATAAACGACATCCTCAGGGCCGGAACCTCAGAAGACAACTGGATGAGGTTCGAAGGGATCTTGGTGCGGATCACCGACAAAGTCAAAGAAATAGTCAAGATCCCCGTCCACCATGGCACCAAAAAGAGAAATAACATCATCGACCCTGAGGACCCAGCTACGATACAAAAGCTGTACAGGAGGAACAGGAGGAAAGCAGTCCGTTTGATCCTCGGGGAGGAAGGCAAGAGATGCGACATTGATAAGGATACAGTGACCAACTTCTTCAGGGAATCTTCCAGAAGGAAGGACTGTGACCTGTCCATGTATGCTCCAGAAGATCAGGAGAATGAAACTATCCAAGGCAGACCAGGCGTGATGACCAACCGAATCACGCCAAATGAAGTAATGATCCGGCTGCAAAGATGCGAGAATACTGCTCCTGGGGACGACCGTATCACATACAATCACTGGAAGTCGGTCGACCCAGCATGCTCTGTACTTGCTAGCATCTTTAACGTCTGCCTGAAATATGAGAAGATCCCTGAAGAATGGAAGACCTCTATCACGGCACTGATTTTCAAGAAAGGTGATCCGCATGACATAGCAAACTGGCGACCTATAGCCATCATGCGGACCATCTATAAGATATATACAGGTGTGTTGGCAAAGAGAGTCACCACCTGGCTGACAAATGAGAATGTCTTGGCACCAGCACAGAAGGGGTTTATGCCTCACGACGGAGTCTTCGAGCATAACTACACGCTCCGGAGAAAGTTCGACATTGCAAGAACTGAGAAGGGCGAATTTTTAGCAGCCTGGTTGGACTTCTCCAATGCATTCGGCTCCGTCCCGCACCAAGCCATCTATGCGGGATTAGAAAGGACAGGCGCTGGTGCCAAGTTTATAAGGATTGTAAAGGATATGTATACTGACACAACAACCAGAATATTGACGGGTCAAGGTGCCACTGACACAATAGACATGAATGCCGGGGTTAAGCAAGGATGCCCCATCAGCGGCCTACTTTTTAACATCGCGATTGACCCGATAATAAGGAACATCCAAGGACAACAGGCCGAACATAAAATCCTGGCTTATGCTGATGATCTGGTGTTGCTAGGTAAAGAGCCTGAGGACTTACAAAGTATGATTGATTCAGTCTACACCTTGGCTGCATCAATTAATATCAAGTTAAATCCAGGGAAATGCTTCAGTTTGCATCTCTCTGGAAAGACCCCAATTGGCACGAGGGACACCAAGTTTAAGGTCGGAGAAAAAGAAGTTAAACAACTAAAAGACGGTGAGTTCGACAAGTTCCTTGGGAAGCCAGTTGGATTTCACATCACGTCAAACTTGAGAGAGCTAGCTGACCTGATGCTCACTGCAAGGAAAATTCTCCAGTCCAAGCTAGCTCCCTGGCAGAAGCTGGATGCCCTCAAGAATTTCTTTTATGCATCCTTGAACTTCCCGATGAGGACTGCCCAATTCGCAAAGGGTGACTGGGCCAAGCTGGACGACGTCATCAGGGCCGAGATCAAGAAAGTTCTGAACGTCCCACAGGAAGCTGCTAATGACTACATCTATGGCCCTTAAAGTCTGGATGCATAGGAATTCCGGTAGCAGCAAGCGACTCAGACTTTCATCTGATCGACAATGCTTTTAAGCTCCTTTCCTCCAAAGATGTGTACACTGCGGAGCTAGCTCTTGGCGACCTACAGAGTGTCGTAAGAAAGAGGCTTGGATGATTAGTCGATCACGATGACGTCGCTGCCTACCTGACTGGAGAGAACGAGGGCGAGTTCAGGCGAAACACCAATGCCATTTCTTCGACCTGGACTCAAGCTCGTAAATCTTCTGCCAGGTGTGACGTGAAATGGTCTTTTGAGAACTACAAGCCTGCCATAACTATTGATGACAAGATCCTGCGTGCGAGCCAAAGACATCAGGTGCTTAGAACACTAAGAGATAATAGACGAAATCAGCACCTGACTCGCCTTTTAGAGCTGCCCAGCCAAGGAAAAGCCATCGACTGCGTATCCGCTGATCCTGCAAGCTCCCATTTCAACAGAACGGGCCTCTACACCAGATTTGCTGATTGGAGGTTTATCCACAGGGCACGATTAAACTTATTGCCCCTGAATGGATGCCGGCATCACGACCAACGATGCAACAGGAGCTGTAGAAGATGTGGATACGAGAGCGAGACCCTCCCTCATGTGATCAACCATTGCATGAGGTACTCCGACATCATCACCCGGAGACATAACGCCGTGGTCACCAGGGTCCGCAAGGCAGCCAGCAGCAGGTTCACAATTCTGGCCGAGAATCAAGTCGTTGAAGGAAACTTGAGGCTAGATCTGATATTGGTGAAGGATGGTAATGCTGTCATTATAGACGTTACCATCCCTTTTGATAACAGAATGGAGGCTTTTACTGAGGCAAGGAGGGCCAAGGAAGAAAAGTACAGAGACTTGGCCGAGGCTCTCAGCACCAGATTCCAGAAGGTGGAGGTGGACGCTATCGTTCTCGGGTCATTAGGCTCCTGGGATCCCGAGAACGACAAAACCATTAAACGGATGTGTTCGAAGAAGTACCTATCGCTCTTTAAGAAGCTGTGCGTGTCGGACGTCATTAGGTACTCCAGAGACATCTACGCCGAGCATATTACTGGCGTCCGACAGTGATCAAGTACCCTGACTGGGGTTTTGCTGTGGTTTTCCCCAGCCTCTCAAGGCGAATGCCGGGGTAATAGATTACCCAAATTGCCACAGAGACATACTGACTTATATATGTCTATCATATATATATATATATATGTGTGTGGGCCACGGCACAACTACATTAGTGTGCATTGTGACTTGTGCTAGTGCATCAAGAGAACTTGACTCTATGAACATTCATATTGAATTTGTATATAATTGTACATATATTTATTGGACTTTGAGAATTATCTCTGTAACTTCTATCTCTGTATTTTGACTGAACAGAAAATCTCCGACGAAAATGTATACTTAATGTAGTAGTTTAGCATTTGATCAATAAACAAAATCTGTTCTTATCAGCTTAATATGTGTGATAACGTGTGATAGTGATAGTGATAGTGTTAGTGTCAGTGTCAGTGACCTTGTTATGTGATAACAATTATAATGTGATCGCTTTGTGACGGAGTGTTGCAGAAGTCAGCAGTGGTGAACTGGCTCGTTCTTCTTGTTTTAGAAGCCTTATTCAGTGTAAACTTAGTCATCATAGAGCACGGGCTTGGAGCGGAGGATCGTGAGGGAGGAGGACACGCTGGTCGTGTTCCATCCGACACCAGAGTGCTTCCGCTGCACCGAAGAGGGGTGCAGCGCGAAGTTCAAATCGAAAGACTGGACGTCAACCAAGAGGAGTCTGGAGAGGCACCTTTCCAGGGAGCATGGCGTCAACATAACGAACACCCGCAACATCTGCAAGGGGTGCAACCAGGAGTTGGGGCTGAGGCCGCGGGCCCACAAGTGCTCAGTGGAGCGGGAACCGGCCATTCAGGAGGCAGAGTTCCAACATGCCTGCGCCAGGTGTGGAATGACCTTCCCTTCTCGCCGCGCCCTGACCAACCACACGAGATGGCACGAGAAGGAGGACATTCGTGCCCGAACGGTGATTCCGGAGGAGGACGAGGAACGAGCTGCGGAAGAAGTGCACCCGGTGAATCAGGATGAGGGTGCAGCCGAAGCAGAGGACACGCCTGGGGAACCACCAGGTGTTGGCAACCCAGACAGACTAGGGGAGGTCCTGGACCTTGAGGTAATCGGCCCCGATCTGCAACCCCTGACGGAGATGACAGAGAACCCGCAGGCGCCACTGGACAGCGCCTGGCAACAGGAAGGAGAGGAGGAGATAGGTGTTCTGGCTGCAGCCACTCACACCGACGCCGTGGACAGCGGTAGCAGGTCTACGCTATTGGAGGATGACAGCTCCATGGCATCAGACGACTTCCCCGATGTAGAGGATGATGGGGGAGATGCCGGGGATGAACCAGAAGGCCACGTGGTGGCAGATGCACCTAGACTGCAGCCAAATGATGAGACGCCCCTGCACAAACACCTCCCGGCACAGCGCATTCTTGCAGATGGAGAGAGTGCAGCCAGCTGGAATCGATTCGAGGAGACCATGGAGGTCATCACAGCGGATGTCCAGAACAGTCTGGGCATTCAGACATCCAGGCCAGCGGCCCCGGGGTCCCAGCCGGACCCGGAGGACCCAAAATGTATACAGAGACTGTATCGCAGGAACAGGAGGCGGGCCCTTCGCCTAATCATGGAAGAGCAGTCAGAGCGCTGTAGGATTCCTAGGGAGGTAATCCAAGAACATTTCGAGAGCGCCGGGAGGAGTGTGGAAATGCAGTGTGATTGGTACCAGCTGGACAGAGCACTGATGCACCGGTAGCTCTACACAGAATCACTCCAGAAGAAGTAGAAAGGCGGCTGCGCAGATGCGAGAACTCCGCACCGGGTGATGACCGCATCACGTATGCACACTGGAAGGAGGTCGACCCCGGCTGCAGGATTCTCGCGACAGTGTTCAACATCTGCGTGAAGTACTCGGATATCCCGGGCACCTGGAAGACCAGCAAAACCATACTAATACACAAGAAGGGGGATAAGGACGACATCCGGAACTGGCGACCCATTGCGCTCACCAGGGCAGCTTATAAACTGTTCACGGGAGTGCTTACTGGCAGGCTGGCGCAGTGGGCTGAGCAGAACAACATCCTGTCTCCCGCGCAGAAGGGGTTCAGGCCCTATGACGGGATGCTGGAACACAATTTCGCGCTGGGGACGGAACTGGACAGAGCTAGAAACTCGGGGAGCGACGTGTTTATTGCTTGGCTTGATTTCGCCAACGCATTTGGATCCCTTGCTCAACAGGCAATAACAGCAAGCCTGAGGCACTACGGTGCGGGCGACAAGCTCTGCCGGTTAGTGACAAGGATATATGGCTCGTGCACCACCAGCGTCATGACAGAACAGGGAACGACGGAGCAGATACAAGTGCAACGAGGCATAAAACAGGGGTGCCCGCTAAGTGGGATGTTATTTAACATAGCGGTAGACCCGATATTAAGGAAGATCCAGGGTGAAGAAGGAAACTTCAGGATACTTGCGTTCGCCGACGACATAGTCTTGATATCGCGGAGCGCTGTCGAGCTACAGCAACACATCCAGATAGTACAAGAGATGGCTGGAAGCATAGGCATCAAGATTAACGAGGACAAATGCTGCAGCCTACATCTGAGCGGACAAACGCTGAGGGGCTGCCGTCCCACAGTATTCCAGGTGAACGACCGCAACATTCGAGCCCTGGGAAATGGAGAGGTCGTGCACTTCTTGGGGAAGCCCACGGGCTTCAACATACTGAACAACCAACAGGACCTGGATGAAATTCAGCGCAGGGGGCTAAAAATCCTGGATTCAAAGCTCGCCCCCTGGCAGAAGTTGGATGCCCTGAAGGCGTTCTTCTTCCCGGCACTGAACTTCCCCATGAGGATGGGGCAGTTCAGTAAAACACAATGGGCAGAAGTGGATAGAGCGGTGCTAGCAGGAGTGAGAAAAGTCCTATACCTGCCCAATAACTCATCGGCAGACTACATATATGGCAGTCAGAGAAGAGGGGGTCTCAGTCTTCCCTCGGCAGCGGCTGACTCGGACTTCCATCTGGTAGACACCATTCAAACTGCTCACGTCACCAGACCAGCGGATAGCCGAGTCCAGCCACCAACAACTTACCGCAGCTGTAAAGGACAAAATTAGAAGAGAGCCCACCATCCAGGACAACGCAAAGTACCTATCGGGCGATATGGATGCTGAGTTTGCGAACCCGGCATCTACCAATCAGAACACCTGGACGAGGGCGAGGGCAGCGTCCAGGAGGATAGCAGTCAAATGGACAATGGACGACAACGGTGTGCCGAGCCTAAAGAAGGGGGACATTAGCACCCATCAGAACGATCGCAGGAAGGTGTTGTGCAATCTAAGAGCCGACTTCCAAACCACACACGACAATCGGCTCGAAGGACTGGTGCGGCAAGGGAAGGTCCTGCAGTGCGTCTCCCTGGACAAGAGCTCAGCGCACTTCTACTATAATGGCGCTTACACACGATTCGCCGATTGGCGCTTTATACACAAAGTGCGCCTTGACCTGCTCCCCCTGAACGGAAGGAAGCGGAACGCCAACGAGAGCAAGGCCTGCAGAAGGTGCGGGTATGCCAACGAGACTCTGCCACATGTGGTATGCCACTGTATGAGGTACTCATCCCTTTATCAGAGGCGCCACAATGCAATCGTGGACAGAGTCAAAAAGGCAGCGGAGAGGAAATTTCGACTACTGTTCGAAAACCAGGCGCCTGGACACCCCGGACTGAGGCCGGACCTGGTACTCCAGAACAACGACGAGACCATCATTGTAGACATCACCATCCCGTTCGAGAGCTCCCCGGAGGCTCTCGATCAAGCTCGACAAAGAAAGGAGGAGAAATACCGAGCCTTGGCGGAGGAAATGGCAGCCAACCACCCAAAGGTCAGCGTGGAAGCGATTGTTGTCGGGGCCTTGGGCTCCTGGGACCCGCGCAACGAGAAGCTGCTGAAGAAAATGTGCTCCCGTAAATACCTGGGCCTGCTCAAAAAACTCTGCATTTCAGACTGCATCCGGTGGTTCAGAGATATATACGTGGAGCACATAACTGGACATCGACAAGTGTAAACTGACAGTGAAGTGAGTTCAAGTGAGTGAAGTGAAATTACAAAACATGAACCAAATCCTACAGACAATAAGGATAAAAACAATTTATGTAAATATGGATATATTTAAGTGTTTTAGCGTTGAGAGTAGAAACAATAAGACGCCTGAAAAAGACAGCAAAAACATTCACAGAACTGAAAAGCAAGTGCATAGCAACATGAAATACTATGTATTGGCTTTGCTCAAATATTGTAATCAATTTACTACTGTTAGGTATTCGCTTGATATGTACGCAACTATGACTAAATAAACAACTCTGTTCTTATCAGCTTAATATCTGATACGTCCTCCATTGGGGGACCAGAATATTAAACTGATTTTTGGAATATGACGGAGTGCTAGGGGCTTGCTCCACCTCTGTCACGGGTTGGCCTGGCATTGCAGTACCGCCAGGATCGGCCCACCTAATCGAAACCAAACATAGTCCTTAGGTATTAGTTCGATTACCCCAATATAATTTACCTTTCAGGTAATCTTTCATTGTAACTATGTCATTACCACTCAGATTGCCGCTTGGTTGTGGAATCTATAATAATTATAATGAGAGTTACGTTGGGACGGTTTAAGTAACAATTTGTACCACTTACACTCCGCAATTGGGAGTGTTTATCAGAGAAATGATTTCTTTGGAAATTGCAAGTACTATTCTATACACACGGTTGTCGTAAATCAAACATAACCGTAACTCTATGGCTATAATAGGGGTCGGACGATGTGAGTAAACCGGTTTTTCTGGTTCTGAAGCTTCTACATGGTATACCGAGTATACCGCGGTTCCATTCGAGTAAAACCAGCTTTTCCGGTTCTGGCGCCTCTAATACGGTATAACGAGTAAACCGGGTTTTCCGGTTCTGGCGCCTCTATAGGGTATACCGAGATAATCGAGGGTTGTACCCGAATGAGTAAACCGGCTTTTCCGGTTCTGGCGCCACTATAAGGTATACGACTAAACCGCGGTTGTACTCAAACGAAGGATGAATTAAATGGCGTTGTCGAATATAGGCCCTGCTTTTGAATACTTTCTCTTGGTTTTCTAGCTTTTCGGTACTACTACAAGTACCCACATCACCACATTCAATATTATGTTTGTAAGGCACTTATGTGGAATCTTCTTTAGATAAAAAGTTCACATAAATATGTAAAAATATATACCTATTCAATCAATACTGATACCTTTATGTCAGCTGAGGAAGCATTTTCTGCAGCAGGGCAGATAATCTCTGAGATGTACAGCTCTCAGCCCAAGTCGGGCAAAAATGCTTACAATTTTACATAAAGTTCTTATTTTTAGATTTTTTTTTTACCTTAGCTTTGTACGAAGGAATTTGTTTCAATAGGATTATATTTTATATACCTATATACTTCCTGTATGATAGTACGACTTTTTGAGAAATTGGTTTCTTTTTGGAAGAATAAAATTTGCTTTTAACTTCATGTAAGTCATCACACCAACAGCCTTTCCAAACCTGCCGCCAAATAACAGCTTACAGCAGAAAACAGCGGTGCGGCAGGAACAATTTTCGGGAGTGATAAACGGTTTAATTCAATATTACTCATTTTATTATTGTTACTATTTGCTGATATAGCGATGGTGATGTAATGAGTCTTAATGGTCCACTAACTAACCATTTATCCTTTATCTTAGTTTATTAATTATGAAATCTACGTAAATATGCTGGGGTTTTGTTAGCAAACAGAGCTAAAAATTTAACCATTGTGTAATAATTACCCCCTAAACGAGAGTCAACTAGTGTGATACTCTACAGAATAGCAGAAACTTATAGGAAAACCTTTTAAAGCAACATTAAAAAGACATACCCGTAACGTAAGCACTAGAACACATTCTACTCTCTTTTAACGTGAAGCAACTTGGTATGTTTCGCTTTTTAGGCAACAAGAACATCATTCCGTATGCGGGTAGGAGGTATGAAATTTTAAGAAACTTACGGAATCTGTGTTTTTTAATACGCAGAGTTGATTGTATAGTATCCTGGGTTCTCATTCGAGCTCAGACGCTCAGATCCCTCGGCTACGCTTTGAGGCTGAGGGTCCTCAATCCCTCGGCTACCCTTGCGGCTTAGGGCCTTCGATGTTACAATGTTGAAACCCCGATTTTGCAAGTTTCTTAACATTCCATACCTCCTACTCGCATACGGAATAATGTCCTTATTTCTATCTAGAAGTGAGGTTATATACTGCTCTTTGAAGACTTGTAGAGCGGATCCAGAATCAGGCACTGAACAAGCAATTGCTTGTTCTGCGTCAGTGTGACATTAGATGTGATCCTTAAGATGTGATTGTACTACTAAGTATAGATGATGCAACTCTTCCATAGAGCAGTGTGTATCTGCAGAAAACTATTGCACTACAAAACTGCTTTTTCAGCGCATTTGAATACATGCAATAAATATTTGACTCATATTCTTCCATTCTCTCTATGTTCAGTGAACAGCGAAAGGTTTGAGGCTGAAAATAATCGATTTCAATAATTTCGTTGGCAAAAATATAGTTTATTCTACTGCTTGAGTAGTGTTTTGGCTGCACCTCGTGTTGTCAGTTATTTTGATTTAAAACCCTGCTTGGATACGAATTAGAAAAATTGTCTGATCGGATTCGTATTCAGTTGTTAAAATCATAAGTACATGGAGTTCACAGAACAACGAAACTAACTCACCTTAAAACCATTGAAAGTACAAACCTCAAAATACTTTTCAAGTGGTGCACAAAATGTCCCTGTTATCTAAGCAGGTAATTGTCGAAAAGTTGTAATAGATCTCACTGTTGATTTCTCGAATAAGTGGCCCGCCTTGGATCTTATAAAATGGCAAAACAATTACCCGCACAGTAGACTTATTGCTACAAAGTTTAGGTGGCCAAATCCCTATAAAGAACTCAGATTTTGCAATAGCAATTCTTTCCCTTCCAAATATCAATGGTTTTTAATTTTATTTAGCGACTCCCTGGTGGCTTTAATTCAGAATTCATAGACTTGGCATTGCTGCAAGTTCGTTGTTCTCTGGGATTCTGGATGGAACTATTTCAGATTGTAATGAAACACACTTCTCTAGAGTATTACCTAGACATCTCATCAATGCAAGATGAGTGATCTACTTTAAACCGTGACTTAGATGACTGGTATTTTCTCCTCCACACCTCGTATCGACTCAGACATCGATTAGTTTACTAATGATCGAGGTAGTGCTTTTAACATGTACCTCATAGCCTTAGAAACTAGTGTTTGTTTCCTAAAATATAATAAGTAAAGTAGAGGGAGTTTCCTATACTAACTACCACCAAAGTGGTAAGTGGCAAACTCTGGCAACTAGGCAGCTGTTGCTGTTACCATAGCAAAGGGTGTGCCACAGAACAGCAAACTATTGGTCTGCCACGCTCATTTGTTTTTCTTCCGACTGCAGCGCTTATGTCAGAAACCAATTTAGAAAAATAGAGCTTAAGACCAACGTGTATCAATTGGAATAGTAATTTTGGTTGCAACATCCACATTCCCGTATGCATCAACCCAAAATATTGCATATCTCAGATTGAGCGCTCCACATGCCCATCGCTTTCAAATGCACACGCTAGATGACACCCTCAGCCCGCACGGCATAGCAAGCGCTTGCAAATAGCTCACCCGAAGGTAAACAGCACCTTCCAGAGCGAATAGCGCGACCTCTGCCATGCTGATTGCTGAGGCTTGAAACTAAGATGGAGTCAGCTGATAAAATAGCAATGCCGAAAATATAAAAATAAAGCTAAATTTTCGTATCAACAAGCAATTATGTAAATGTAGGAGTTTATAGTGATACCTTATTTAATATTGAGTACCAAATAACGCGCATTCGATGTTTAAAACTGGAACATGACCTGAAAACCTAGTAAGGTAGAAGACAGGTTATGAATCGAAAGTCACGTTAGTTGGTTTTAATGAAGAATTGAAATATATATATATAGCGAAAACAAGCTAACCTTAAATATAAAGTATACTTAGTAAGTTAAGGTGTTAAAATGTGTTCGAATTAGGGACTGTATAACGAAAAGTTTGTTTTTGTGGATTGCACACTAATATCGTAAAACAAACAGAAGTCCTGCTCAAAGGTTATGTCTGATACGTATTTCAATTTTGAATGTGATGTAATGATAATAGTTTGGGATCCATAGTTTGATTTTGGATCGTAAAACAAACAGAAGTCCTGCTCAAAGGTTGATTTTGGATCGTAAAACAAACAGAAGTCCTGCTCAAAGGTTATGTCTGATACGTATTTCAATTTTGAATGTGATGTAATGATAATAGTTTGGGATCCATAGTTTGATTTTGGATCGTGTATTAGTGTTGTGCTCAAACACTATTTCCTGCTGTTATACCAAATAAATAAATAAATTAGGACATAATGCTCTTCTCATTGCAAAATAACTTAAAGCATTTCATAAACAGAAAATTCTCTATATGTACTGTGTATCTTTGGGAATTTTTTGTCAATCTGGGTAACTCGGTTAAGCGCTGACCTTGGAAGCACAAATAGTTACATAAAACTTGTGTATTACCACATTATTGCTGAATGATTTCTACATATCGAAATGTCAGCTACCATATTTATGACAAAACACCCAACTTAAATTATATAAATGTATAATATGGCAAAATATCTGCTGAAATAGTTATTTTTTTTTAAGTATCTATTAATGCTTTATTTACTTACATACACCTCATTTGTGAAGTCATAGTGGGAGCTGCCTTGTAAAACAACTTCTTGGTTTCATTACTTGATAGTATTGAGTAATACTATCTATGTCTTAAATGTTGTCTCATATTCACACTTTTAATTGGGCAGCACTATGGCCTCTCACAAAAAAGCCTGGAATCAATCCTAGGGATCAGAGGTGGGATTTTGTGGTAGATAAAATGGCACTTAGAATGAGTGTTCTCTGGTTTTCCCAACCATAATTCCATCAATTGCACCATCTTCATCATTGTCATCCCCCATCCCACCAGTCTCCAATCTCTGTAAACCTGTGAAGTTAAAAGGGACATTAAAATTAAAAATACTATGGAGGACAGAGAGCAATACTAATGAACGAGTGTCTCATCCAGCCACCCAAATTTATAAACCAGCATGTGGACCATTAACCTGCAGAAACAACAATATAACTATACTTAAGTGATAATAAAATTGGGTAAGGAGGTAAGTAGGTAATAATGAAATATTGCATTTTAAGCAAATTTAAATTCTGTAATTGCTTAAAAAACAATAGTATGAAAGTCATACAAAATGCTGTTACATTCTTTCTGCAGTCAACATATGAAAAACAATTAATACTGGCACACTAAACTACATGTTACAGTGATTGACAATTATGAAGGGTGGGTGATATGGTTAAACACGAAGAGACATTGTTATTATTTAGAGACTTGCATTCACATTCATATTTAATAATACTGTATAATACATTTGTATTGTATTTTAAGGAACATGTGCCTACATTAATATACATTTGAATGGCCTACCCAATTAAAATGTCCATTAAATTCTAACCTCTTGAATGTCTGTTATTACAATCTATTGGAATGATCCTATAGGTAATTGTAATTGCACTTAGTCACTTATGCATACACAAAGCCAGTTCTAGTTAATAAAACTTACAGCTACTGAATAGAAAATACACTTTGATTCCTTTTCCTGGGAAAGGTTCTATATATAACATTTGATATAACACAGTGGAAGTCCTACAGCACATGGGAACCTTAAATTTATTGACAGGTCATATGGGAAAAAAACCAATTGAGCCCATACAGTGATGTTTGTTTGTGTTTGTTCATTTGGCTCCACTGTGAGCAATGCTCAGGGAAATTGAACACATCATACAATTATGAAGTATGCAGAGTAAGTAGGAATATACCCAATGCCAAGAACAGCATTTGGGGGGGGGGATGCTCCCTCCCCATCATGCATTATCTAAGAGAGTGAAATTTGTAAACCATCACCATTTCAACAGTAAACTTCTCGACATGCATTACAGTAGGACAACAATAGCAAATAAGTGTTAATCACCATCACATGCAATCTGCCCTACATGAGGTTGATACTATTATGTTGATTAATTCACTTTGAATAAGCTCGAAATTATAACTTTATACTTATGTTATGCTTAAATTTCAATTTCCCATGTAATTTCTATTACCTTGAAGACATGTTTGAGAAAGACATCACTTGAAATGAGAAATTCTATTATTACTGCATGGGTATTATTTGGGAGGACAGTATACAGGGTGGAAGGTACTGCTTGAACCATACGTTAATCATGGATTCTATATAATGAGTAGTGCAAATATGTCCAATACAATTTTTGTCATTAAACCTACAAAAATGAAACATAGTGATGTTCCTTGTGCCTGTGTCTATTACCCATTTTATTACAGTTCAAGCAATACCTTTCACCCTGTATAAGAAAACATTTAGAGGATGGTGGAGTTTGCATATACATAAAACATTATAACATATAAAACTGGGATGCAACAGATCCATATATCCCATTGACATTTTTTATGTAGCCCATTTTCCTTTGTTGCTTAAATTTACCAGTTGCACAAGATTATACAAAATTCCTTCTGAATGAAGAGGACTTCACAAGCTATTCCCAGAAAATTAAAAAGAAACATTTTATTTTCATGTAAATATCTTTAATACAATGGCATTTTAATCAAAATCGTTTTAGTCATTCGAGAATTCTTCCGTGTAAAGGGTTATTTTGGGTGGGGAATGTTCTTGAAAATCTTTGTGTCGCATCTTTGGAAGGTACTGAACTTAACTGATTTGTACTATGTATGTACAAATTCCTAATTTGAAACGCATGGGTTTATGTATTCACTTTCAATTGCCAGTCGAAATGCGCGCGCCAACGTTCCACGTAACGTATTTAACCACAGCCAATGGGAGCAATGGACCTCCTTCCCCTTTGCACTGGAATGCTCCATAAAGATCGTTCGCTTTCGTTCATTTTCGGCATTCGCTCCAACTTCGTCGGGTAACTTCGATGAGTTATCTCCAAGCGCTTCTGCACGCATAATATTCAAGACTGCCAACACATAAGTCTAGACTGCTGTGTTGCATATTAAATAGTTTTAAAAATAACATATATTTGGTCCAAAATTTGATGTAATATACCATTTTACTACATTTAAAGTCGTTTTAATAATATTAGTGGACTAGCTGTGCTGTATTTGAACTCAGTGCACGATGCGAGAAAAATGCCAAGGTTGGCTAACTATCCGATTTGAAACTAAATTTTAAAGTTGCAAGGAGTATTTTAACATTAGCGAAAGCAACTTGGACAGAAAATGTTTCGATTTAGTAAAACTGGCAAGATTGAAAGATATACACAGCAGCAAGAGAAGAACGAATATGTTTCTCAAAGATCTTTTGGTAAGGATGTATGAATGTAATAAGGTAGAATACTCCCAAAATTCAATCCATGTTGTAACCTGAATAGCATTATATATATATTTATTTTCAAAATAAAACTCTATTCATGACTCGTATGTGCTTGGCTAATATGTTTTGCAAGTCAGCTGTAGTTCCATAGTTTGCTTGTGCATGATAACAGTAATAATAAATCAATTGGTAACTGTGAGTGAAATATTAGTGAAAAATACAAAATACGTTTGATATCCTAGTTAGCCAATACAAAGCTAAAATTGAAAGGCTTTTCGGCAATTTTGCTCTAGTTGTGGCCCGTCGAAGTAGCTGAACGTGAATGATTCGAGTTTTAGACGCGCAGATCCCTCGGCTACGCCCTGTCGTCGCTTCGCTGAGGGCCCTCAATCTCTCGGCTACGCCTTGAGGCTGATACTTCGACGGGCCACAACTAGAGCAAAATGTCGGGCTTTTCCTCCCCATTTCAACATTACATTCACTTTTGCATTCTTTGAATTTCAGAACTCTGTATCTCACATTTGGCCTACTGCAGTGCATTCTCCTGCTCAACACTTATAGAAGTAGTCTGCGATAATCTGCTTTTAGTCCTCTTCCTGAGTGAGGAAAATATGTTATATGTCCAACATGTCAGTCTATGTCATACGCTAGCTCAACAGATGTTACTCTTAAGTCAATGCTGGCAATCGATAATCTGTTCTTAGTCCTATTCCTGCAAAATGGTTATAAAACCAATAGGAAAGTGAATAAATTACATTAAGAGTGAGTTTAGAAGTGGATGTGATCTCTTCAATAGCTGGTACCCACCTGCCCGCTCTTTTTAGGTGTTTTATTTTTATAGGCAATTCGCATTATGAACACAAACATAGCTATTCTTTCCCTAAATCACAACCTAAATGAAAAGGTGAAATCCGCTAAATATGCGATGTGTTGTTGTTACTAGAATTTCTTCTTCATTTAGTGTTGCCGCTCACAAAAATGCAACGCATTCATAGTAAGAAAGACTATCCACCAAAATTGTAATTTTTGTATTCTTTTTGTGAAAGTTTGTTATATTAATATGTTATTTCCATTAAATAAAGAAGTTCCTTTACTGTAACAGTGGTAGATAGTTAATGCAAGCTTACATAAAAAAAACCGACATTATGCTCTAGTTGTGGCCCACACAGCGATCCCACTGCTCCGCACAGCGATGACGATGATGTATATTACCAACAGATGTCACTCTATGCAAAACACTAGCTCAACAGATGTCACTCTATGTCACACGCTTGACTAACACAATACTGCCAACATATGAATAATTGATGCCACCAAAGCGCCGCAACTTCGACCACAGGGCGTAGTCGGATATTATATAACCTTAGGTTTATGAATTCAGGGAAGATTACGTTTAGGTTACATTTTTTTTTATTTATATAACCTTACGTTTCTGAATTCACGGAAGTTTAGGTTACTTTTCTTTTAATATAAGCTTAGGCTTCTGATATACTTTTATAGGTTAGGTTAGGTTAGGTTAGGTTAGGTTAGGTTAGGTTAGGTTTAGTATTTTTTTATAAGCTTATTTTAATTAGTTACCAGTGGTTACATCAAAGCACGCTCGCTTGCTCGCGTGCGTTCCTAACCTTACGTTTCTGAGTCACGGTAGGTTAGGATTACTTGTTTTTATATAAGCTTACGTTTCTGAATTCAGGGAAGGTTAGCCTTAGGTTAGGGTTTTTTTTTATGTAAGCTTGCGTTAACTATCTACCACTGTTACGGTAAAGCAACTTCTTTATTACACTGTTATTACAATCTAAATAACCTCTTAATAAAATATAATTTGACAAAAACTATTACAAACTTAAAACTTTGGTCCATATTCTTTTGCTGCTTTCAATTAGTGCATGGTGCAGCCAGTCTTTGAATGCGTTACGTTTTCTCAGCGGGAATAACACACAAAGAAAAACAAGAAGAAGAAGAAAAAAACACTACTAACAACTGCGCATCACATTTCTAGTGGATTTTCATTTATGTTGGCAGTTCCCACTATACCTCTTCTTCAACGAAAAAATGGCTACGTTTGTTTTGTAACACCATCGAAGGGCGGGTCGGTGGGCACAAGCTATTGAACAGATCACATCTACTGCTAAACTCGCTCACAGGGTAAATTATTCGCTTTTCTTTGGCTAATTTAAGCTACTTCGATGGGCCACAACTAGAGTAGGTTAGCCAAAAAAGACTAAACCTAACCTAAGGCTAACCTAAGCTTAAGAACGCAACTGCTACATTCCTCTCCTAAAAACCATCCCTCGGCTATGCTTTGAGGCTTAGGGCCCTCAATCTCTCGGCTATGCCATGAAGCTGAGTATCTTACCAGCTTTGGCAACATTAGTTATTCATATGTTGCCTGCATTGCGTTAGAGCTAACGTATGATATAGTGTGACATCTGTTTAGCTAGTGTATAACATGTCATTTTCATCGCTGTGGAGGATACACTATGAGCAGGATGTCGGAAGTGAGTTCTATTTAATAGGTTTTCCAGTTTGCTCTCATAAGCTAATAGCTGCTAGTGCCACATCTTTAGTGAAGGTTTTTTTCTTTCTTTTCATTCTTTCTTCACTATGAGAGCATTAATTGGTAGAACTATGGACATTTTTGGGACAGTATTCGGCATCCCAGTATTATGGCATAGACTAGTACCATATGCTAAGATTAAACATTTTTGCAAACTGCACAAAATAATTTCAGAACTCTGCACCTCTTGCATATGGTCTACTGCAGTACCATATTCTCCTGCTTGCATAATGCGTTGCAGCCAGAGAATGACATACAGTGCCATCTGTATGAGACACAGTGACATCTGTTGGACTTGTAACACATAACTTCAGTCGCTAATGCAGGCAAAAGTATGACAATTTACCCGTTATATGTCCAACAGACGAATATTTAATGCCGCCAAAGCCGGTAAGATACTTAGCCTCAAGGCGTAGCCGAGGGATTGAGGGCCACTACCATATGCTAAGATTAAACATTTTTGCAAACTGCACAAAATAATTTCAGAACTCTGCACCTCTTGCATATGGTCTACTGCAGTACTATATTCTCCTGCTCAACACTTCTAGCAGTATTATCGTAAAGGTCATAGCACAGATTGTCTGTATTCATCATTTGAAGTGGGTTCTATTTAACAGGTTTTTCATTGGCTGCATTGCCACGTATCTCTTGCAAATTGTTTTTTCTTTCTTTTTCACTGTGAGAGCATTAGTTTGCACAACCATGAACACTTTTGGGACAGTTTTATGGCATTGACTAGTACCATATGCTAAGATTACACACTTTTGCATACTGCACAAAACAATACTGCTATTTTATCTAAAAATCATTTAAATTTTCAGACTTCAGTAAAGAAAGATGTAAAACATTTGGTATTGGATACTTCATAAGGGAGAAATGCAAATAAAGAATGTTGAATACCTGCAAAATAAAAAATATGGAATACATGAATACTAATTGTGAGAACTATCAAACAATGAGAAATTAATCGCATTATTGCAAATTTCAATGGTTTCAAAATTTTCTACCTCCACCTGTGCCCCCACTATTTCCTATGACCATGTGGCTGCTCCTTCCCCTGCCCATGTATTTTCTTTTCCATAGTGCCACAAAACACCATTGGGGGCATTGATGTGTTTAGAGGGGAAAATTGTGGATAATTGGTGGGTTTCAGAATGTCCACTATTTCCAAATGCTCTTCCAGGGGAGCATGACTTGTGAAGAAAGTAGTGGAAAACCTTTAATACTTCAGGGAAAATGTCTTAATTCTCCTACAAATGTTACCCTATGTCATTCTCTAGCTGTGTGCAGTTTCCAAATGTACAAACAAAATGCTGGCAACATATGAATAACAAATACTGCCAATGCCGGCTAGTGAAGCAGGCGTGCAGGTTTCTCATTTACGGGAGATTAAGGTTCGGTTAGACTTTTCATATATAAGCACTACCTATACCCCCGCCGCTATAACGTTGCACTTGACGGTTCGTGTGGCTTCGCGTAAGGTTGGCTACATCGTGGTTGCGACGTTGCCAGAGTGGCTAGTAAACAACAACAGCTGATTGTTCTCATTTCTATCGTGTCTAAGCCGCATACAAAAAGTGTATGTAAGTAGCGAACGTCACTGAATAATAACTATTTCGTATTATTATTGTTAATTGAAAATAAGCGATATGAGCAGCTTTGGTATGGTCGGATACTCCTTTCTATGATAATAGGCATAAATGTGTCTACGTATGGCGTCTAATTGGAAAGCATCAATATTTGTGACTGGACGAGGCTTCTTTTTTTTCTTCCCTGGAGTTGATAGAAATACCTGTTGTGTTCCAGATGGTTCAGGAATTTGGTCCTCTTTCTCTTGTAGTTTCACTCCTTTGTGAACAACAGTTCTTGTGCTTAAACCAAGAGCTGCTGCAGTTCGTTGTACGGCTTTATCAGCAGGAATAGAGGGATTTCCGTGAAGCTTCACGTACTCCTTTTCCTGTTCAAAGAACTCCCGGGTTCCCCTTAATAGTTCCAATGCCTGACTATTAAGTGGCACACCTCGGCGCAAAGGATTTTCACTTCGTGAATCATCACTCGGCGATCAGCGTCGTTTTTCCGACATTGTCGCACTTAAGTTTTGTTTAAATAAATAATATGAATGAAATAATATAAATAAATAAATGTATAAACGAACCATAACAAAACTATCAAACAATAACCACAAATCTAAATAACAAATAACAATGAATAATATGTAGCTTGCAAAGAACAACTCGACGCTCTGCTAGAGATTCACAAACTGAAGCACGTGGTTGGGAATAGTTACATCCGGCAACAGAGCCGATTCTAGATCCGGTTCCGCTTTGTCATCGACCCTCCGGAATGCTGCCTTGTGATTGGCTTAGGAAGTCAAACGGTTGAAGCTCTTCATCTGTTTTTTCGCGAGTGTACCAACTTAAACGCTAGCTGTCAAGTGCAACGTTATAGCGGCGGGGGTATATATACAGAGTAAACCAAAAAATTACGAACCAGCTGCACAGTGTTTTTCGTGTCTGCATCCTTGGCGCTTGTTGCGCTATCATTAAAGGGCGTGGATGAAACCATACAACATTTTTAAAACTACTTGTAAAGGCTTTACTTACCAACTTTACGAAAGGAGATGCTGAAACTGGCCACCGTCGTTCATACATTTTTGACTCCTCTTTAGGAAACTATCCATCTCTCGCCATAGTTCACATTGAGATATGCTGGCAATTTCCTGGCAGATATTTTGTTTGGACGACGACGGTGGTCAGTTTCAGCATCTACTTTCATTAAGTTGGTAAGTAAAGCCTTAAAAAGTAGTTTTAAAAATGTTGTATGGTTTCATTCGCGCCTTTCTATGATAACGACAACGAGCACTGAGGATGTGGACAGGAAAAACACAGTGCAGACCAGTTCGTAGCTTTTTGGCTCACTCTGTATATGCAGGAAGCAAAAACGAAGACAAAGAAATAACACATTGCTAATCTTGGGGATTTTGCTTCTCATTTAGATTGGTGCATGTGCAGTAGCGACAAGATGGCCATCTTTTTCTTTACAACATAACTCTGCTATGAAAAGTAAAGCACCTAAAAAGGCCGAGCTGGTGGGCACCAGGTCTGGGACAGACATCAGCTACAAACAACGCTCCTAAGGTAATAACTTAATCACTTTCCTTTCATCTCTTAGGGCTTGTATTACGATCTCTGGTTAAAAACTGTGGTTTTCTAACTTATTGTTATTGTTACCTGTTGTTTAAATGTAGTGCCCTGGATTAAAGTGCAAGGTAACTGTGGGGTAGTTAACCTGGAGTTTGTTAACAATTTGTATGATTGGCAACATTTTCATGTGTGTTTTCACACCACCTACGTGTAAACTTGTAACATTAGATCTTTAAAATACGCTTTCTGTTGTAATTCTCTTGAGTTTGCTATCTGATTTGTGTGTATAAAAATGTCTATAGTTTCTATTCAATTAGTTTGAGGAATTTCTTGATGTATATGTATCGTGGCTGGATGCATACAGGAACGTAATAAAGCATATTTGTTAATTTTACGATTTGTATAGGTTAGTTGGCACATTTCTAAGGGTTATGCAGTTAGTTCAGTGTGCATTAGAATTGGTTAAGTTCATTTTGGTATGTTGAAAAAAAATGATTTTCCATTAATATATTTCTTGGAGGTAGTGTAAAATAGGATAGTTGTACATGTAGCGTAGTTTGAAAATAAATTAGAGCATTTTGGAATATTAGGTTATGTGGGATATCATTCTGAATATGATTTAGGTTAATGCAAAAAATAGATTTTGCATATAAGAACGTGGCGGTAGCAGGAATGCTGTAGTTCCTCTTGATTTTCTAACATACGCTAACATGTATTGTATTAGTATTGCTGTTAAAACCTTTGAAACTGATTAGAGCAGGAATGAAATGCTAGTGTACATAGTGTTGTACTTTACTTCTGCCATATGCTTGATGGCACGGAGGTATTAGCTGTAAGGCTTACTCTGTTACATTGAAATTTGTGATGCTTTGTTTAAGAAACAATTTCGATAGGTGTGTTGAGTTAAAAAAATACTAAAAACTCGGGAAGAGGTTGTGACGCTGCTACAAATTGTTGCAGAACTCAAGTATGATAGAAAATAGATCTATAGTGCAATTTTTGTTAGCCTGAATCATTTCCCAGCTTCCTCGCCCCTCTCCTCAAATTTATTTTTCCGAGATCTTATTCCTGTTATATAAATAATGCCCGAGCATTCACCTTGGCATTGCTACAAAAGGAATAATGTAGAGTTTTCACTAGATTAAAACATTTCAGAATATTAAATTATATAGGTTTTGTTGTTAACATGCTGTGTGTAATGTGAATAAAATTATTATTAAATGCTTATGTTCAGAAGGAAACCCCACAAACAAACAAAAAATAGAAAACCTATGTTAAGTAGGATTTTGCCGTTAATATACTCTTGTAGATTAGTATGGAAATATGTTGGGTGATTTAATAACTTGTATGGATTTTTTTTTTCAGCTTCCCATAGGACATTTTGGAATATAAGGTTTTTTTTTATGTTTTGTAAAGGTTACTTGCAAAATAGGTTAGACACATGAATATTGGATTAATGAGTTACATTATACCTTTAAGCAAATACTACTGTCATTCATGTTCAAAGAAAAGTACAATAAAATTATATGCAAACTATGCCTTTTGGAGGTATTATGCAGTAGAAATCAGTAGAACTTGAAGGAACCAGTGCAACTTTTGACAATGTGATAATGTTTATGAAACTCACGCTTGTCCCAATCCTGGAAATTACTTTTTCGGCAAATCATCCTCCATGGTGTAGTGGTTACCATGATAGCCTCTAGTTCCCGAGATCGCGGTTTCAAACCCGGCAGAGGGCGATGGATTTTGTTTTTGGGGGGGAGCATAAAAATCCTTAGCATGGCTTCCTTTGGAAGCGAAGTAAAGTTGATGTTCCTATGTCATAGATTTACGGCACTAAAAGAACCTCAAGCCTGATAGAGAGGCCTCTGAGCAAAACTACCGGTCTTTCACACCCAATGCCCATAGTAGAATGGGATGCTAAGGACCACAGCAGTTAAAGAGCATTCATACATAAAACTCAATTTCTTTTTCCTTTTTTTCTCCCCTCCACTCTTTTGGAAGTCTGATTATTTTAGCTCTCCTCCCGTCATATAAATATTGCTTTAATATTTTTGCCTTGGAATAGCTATCGACTATTAATTGAGGCCAAAGGTACACACCATCTTTGTATGGTTACCTCCAAGTTGGCACCCTAATTGCTACTCGATGTGCAGTTAGTTCATCGCTAAGAATAATTTCTGGTTAGCTGTTAACTGAAGGTCGTAATACGAAAATTCCCTGACTCCCAATTGAGATCTAACCACAATCTTAACTGAAGATTGTAATACAAGCCCTTAATCATCATTTTTATTCCTTGCCAAGTATGCAAGTTAAGCCAAATCCTTGCCTATTTCCTGGAGTGGAGTTTGAAGCCAGGATTCGTAATGCTTTATCTTGGACCAGTTCTTAATATCCTCTCTTACCAAATACAGAGGTGTTCCTGCACCCTCTGATCCAAATAATTGGGAAGCTTCCCTTGCTATGCTAGCTCAACAACTTTCCCATTTTTCTCAGTGACAGTAACCTGGCACCCATTTTAGCTGAACTTCATTCTGTTCTGCCAAGAGTGTGATCATATTTAGTCAATTTAAGACCAGCCCTGGTTTCTCAAAGCGTTAAGTGTGGCCTGACTATCTGTGAAAATAAGAATCTGTTCATCAATGTAGCGTCTCTTATATTTTCATGTATGCATCGAGTGTTAGCATAAATTTCTGTTTAAAAAACAGTAGCTTATTCTCCCAAAGGGAGAGGTTTTTCACATCTTGGTCTTAAGCCATACTCCAGATCTCCAGATTCAGCTATGTATGAACCACAAAAAGTCTTCTCTGGAGTTGCCAGAGTTTTATTAGTCCAATGTTCAGGGTCAGTGATGATCCTGAAGTTCTTTATAAAATTATTAACTGGAATTATAAGTCTTGATTGCATATTTAAAATGGCATCTCTTTCACAGAGCCTTTGTTGGGATTCATGGCCGGCCTAACAGGAATTTTCTTGTCACTGGGAAGCATGCCATTTGCCAGTAGAGTAGGATACTCATAGGCCCCTTAAATTTAAGATTTCTCATGGAAATTATAACTACAACAATAACAATAACAACATAACTTTGTTATAGAAGATATTGGAAATTATGTTCTGCTGACACACATCTCTTACACCTTTTAAGAAAATTTGCATTAACACGAGTTAATTCTTCATGGCGATGTGAATGCTTTGTTGTAAAAAAATTAAGCACCGTTCAATAGAGTAATTATTAACATTAACTGCACTGTGATAGCTCAGTGGTTTCATTGTGGCTCTTGTGCTGAGGGTCCACGGTTCAATTCCTGTTAGTTTTAAGTTGGTCCTATCCAAGCATTCACCTTTGACTAGCTCATATGAAGCATCCTCAAGGACCAACATGGTTTTTTAGTCCACGGTATGCTCTAGGTCCTCTTATTCCATCACCATTTACCATTATTACCCCCTCATAGGAAAATAAAACTGAATTTTATTTATGAACACTCTTTAACTGCTGTTTCTTAGCATCCCATTCTATATTGGGCATGAAAGATAGGAGGTATTTGCTCAGAGGCCTCTTATCAGGCTTGAGGTTCTTTTGTGTGCTGTAAATCTACTACACGGGACCATCAGCTTTACTTCCCTTCCAAAGGAAGCCATGCTAAAGATCTGAAAAAAATCTATCACCCTCTACCTGGTTTGAACCTGTGAGCTTGGAAACTAGAGGCTAACATGTTACCCCTAGACCTTGGAGGAAATGGTCTCTTCTCTCTGGGTATCTCCATTTAATAAATGTAGTCCATATATTATCTGGTGGCACAAGGTTTCCCAGAGGTCATCAACTGTATGGGGAGCGTTACAAAATGAGGAAAGTTTCATTCACACTGGAGAGTTCAATATCCAAAATTGAGTGAATTTCTCGCCTGATTATTTCTTTTAGTTCTTACAATGTATGGAGTTTGTTGCATACACCTTATTTTTCATGTGATCATCAGAGTCAGGTAAATTTCTGTAATTGGATTTTGCAGAATGATAGAATAATTGACTCACACTTAACGTTCTTCTCTGATGAAGTATGCTTCCATTTATATGGTTATGTTTAGTCACAAAACAGATATTGGAGTACAGAGAAACCTGATTTTACACATGAGATTCCCTCGCATGACGCAAAAATTGGTGCAGAGTAAATGCAAAATAATAGGACCTATAATTTTTGAACAAACAATAAATGCAGAGGTACAGGAGTGACCTACTCACACCATCTATTGAACAGCTGACCAACATTGAATGTCAATCACGATTTTTCCTATAAGATGCTATCGTGCACTCAGCTGCTGAGTCATTAAATTTAATTCAGGAATTTTTTTAAAGATAGGGTAATTAGTAAAGAATTATGGTCTTCACGATCTCCTGATTTAATTGTATGTGATTTTTGTCTATTGGGGAACTTGAAAAGTAGGTGTACGTAGTAAACTCCATACATTGGAAGAACTAAAAGAAACATCTGGCGAAAAATCACTCAGTTTCAGATATTGAACTCTCCGGTTTGAATGAAAATTTCCTGAGAAGATGCAAGAAATATTCGGATAGAAAATAGCATTTCCAATGTCTGCTATGGTAAGGTATGTTGTTATTATTGTAATTGTAAGTTCTGTAAATATGAGAATGCAAGGTGGTTGCAGGGATATATATACCCCCGCCATTGAATCTTTGCACTTGATACTTTGTGTAGCTTTGCATAATGTTGTCTATATTGTGGTTGCGATGTTGCCACAGTAGTTAGTAAACAACAACAGCTGATTGTTCTCCTTTCTATCGTGTCTAAGCCGCATACAAAAAGTGCATGTAAGTCGTCAATGAACAATAACTATTTTGTATTATTATTAATTGGAAATAACTCAGCATAAGCAATGCAACGTATGTAGAATAATTGATGCACTTTTGACAATATAGAAACAGAATAATGCAAATGTGCCTGCTACAATGAGGAGAAATAAAACAAATTATACGCTGCGATAACATTATTTTCACTCATGGTGCGTTCCAGATGATTCAGGAATTTTGTCCTCTTTCTGTTGGAGTTTCACTCCCATGTAAATAACAGTTCTCGTGCTTAGTCCAAAAGCAGCTGCAGTTCGTTGTACAGCTTTATCAGCAGGAATAAAGAGATGCCCATGAACCTTTACATACTCCTCCCAGTCCATCTTAACAGTTCCGATGTCTGATTATTATGGGGCACACCTTGAAGCAAAGGATTTTCACTTCTTGAATCATCACTCAATCGGTGTCATTTTTTAGACATTGTCACACTTCAAATCGTGTATAAAGAATATGAATTAATATATATATATATATATATATATATAGTGTGTGTGTGTGTGTGTGTGTGTGTATAAATGAACACCAACAATAGACAAAACTATAAATAACAATGAACAATATTAGCTTGCAAATAACAACTCGACGCACGTATTAGAGATTCACAAACTCAAACATGTGGTTGCAATAGATCTGGCAACAGAGCTGCTTCCAGTTCCGCTTCCACTTTGTTATAGACCACCTGAAATGCTGCCTTGTGATTGGTTTAGGAAGTTTAACGGTTAAAGCTTTTCATGTGTTGTTTTGTAAGTGTACCAACTTAATCGCTAACTGTCAAGTGCAACGTTTCAACGGCAGGGGTATAATAACGGCTTAGGTAGGAGCTCGAGCTGTGGTGGCCACAATGTAAAAGAAAAGCACTGCATTAAGATAATTTTGATATGATAAAAACAACATTCAATTCTGTTACTCATCTACTCTGGTGTTAATAAGCTGGTTAGTTATATTTTAAAAAAATAATTGCTAGCAAATTTTAATTAAAAGAAGTGTGTAATTAAGAGAAAAACCCTATCTTCCTTATACCACATTATTGTATGAAAGTAGATCGGTGAACTCGGAAGGCATGCATCTATATCCTGTACAAATTTGTCTGATATTTTAAATATTTTCTGGTACAACACTGGTGCAGTCAGCACTGCTAGGCTAATGGTGCTTACACAGTGGTGCAGGTTAACTGTTGAAAGCATGAATATTTCAGTTTTATAGATATTTATGTAGATCTTTAGTTCTGATGAATATTTTTGGTGGAACGGTTAAATCAGACTGAAAAATCCACAACCAGGATTCGAACCACAGATCTTCAGCTTTCCATGCCATTGCTCTGACCAACTGAGCTACCGTGGCAACATGCCAGTTCGACATTAAATTCCCCAACTGGCTCAAATTTTCTCCTGTAAATCACAAGACATTCTCAAATTTATTTTGAGATAACATTGTTAAGGCTGCTGAGATTCATAGTTAATCACTATTAATTAGAAAATGATAATTAGGAGTACTTAATAGTGCTTAGGAAGTGCTTAAGATATTGTAAGTTGCTTTTTGGGTATGTTATTTCCAAATGAATTCGACAATGTATTATGGTTTACCGGGAAATATTTGAGTCATACCGGCATGTTGCCATCATAGTTTGACTATGGCATTGAATTTTTCAGTCTGATTCTACCTTAACAACTTCAGCCTTCAGGACGTGTAGAAGAACAAACAATTACCAATATTTTCAGTGTTTTAATTTTATCACCTCCTCCCCCATTCCTCAAAATGCTGAGAATTTTCAACCTTTTAAGTTTAACTTAAAGTGTCGCCAAAATGAATTGTCGTTAAGTTAGATGATGCACTTGATTGTTTCAGGATGCAAAAATAACTCGGAACCCTAAGGCTATGAGTACATCTGGACTCCCAGAAACCATACTGTCATCTCCAGGTTAGAGTGAACCTCAAACATCTGACCAGTTCTAGCCCAGCACTTTCTCCTATCATTGTAAGTTATCTCAGAGTTGATCATTCAGTTGTAACACTATTACAACTCAAAAAGGATGCCCATAGCAAGCAATTGAAAGCTTTGCAAAAAGAATTGGATTATCTCCGGAGCACTGCATGGAAGTACCAACCTGTTGACGAGTAATCAATGCACAATGTTTCTGGTAAAAGCCATTAGAGTCTTGTTTTTTGGTAGTCAGCCAGAAGAATCCATAGAAAACTCTCAGCCATTGATATAAATGTACTAAGTGCAAAATATGAATCAAATAATATCAATCCTTATGGTTTGGAAACAAAAGATGAAGAAAAGGAAGTTTAATCTTTTGAGGGTGTCTTGGCAAAAGTAAGTAAACAAAGTGATCATTGATGAGAGTTTACAGTTCGATACCACTGACTTGCCACAGGAGAAGCTTATTGAAGGAGATCATGTAGCATACAGGGTATACCTAAATTGTAACAAACTTCGGGAGGTGATACCTATGAAGGTAAAAGAAAAATGGCCTATGACATGACTGAGCTATAGACTAAAGAAATACAGAATGTACAGTGACCACAAGCAGATGGTGAACGTATCCTGTCCTACAATGAGTTGGTAGTGAGGTACCAGGAAATATGCAGTACAAAATAAACCTACACTCAGTATTCACAATATGTATGACAGTATACAGATGATAATGGTCGTCAAACACATCAACAACATGCAGCATACAGGAGGCATGACACAGTTCTACATGTGCAGCAAGTAGTGAAAGGTAAATAGAGCAAAAGCTGAGTGCATGAAAATGGTGCATTTTTCAAACCAAGAACAAGGTAACGCGTTGTTCATGTATGGTTGAAAATGGTAATGGCTGCATGCCCGTATTGGGAGCAGTTTCCAGGCAACAACCATCATACCAAACATTTGCAGCTGTGTGTGAAACAGGCTCGGTACTGCAAACCCGTGTGAACCGTGGTCGACCCTAGCATCTACGAACATCTGCCCTGGAAGAATGCATGTTATGACGTGTGGACAAGGTACCAGGTACAAGAACATGGCAAGTGGCCTATGAAATGAATGTACGAGGTGTGATAAAAAAATAACGGGAATTTGTTAATTTTGCGAGCTTTATACGTCTGATGTTCAAAACTTTTGTTTTATCTTGTTGGTGCACATGTTCCTGATGTATGTTTGCATTTTCAGCTATTTTGAATATTTAGTTTATTGTTGACAGTTGAAAAAGTTATACATGTTTTCAAGTGTTCAGTGAGTTTTTACTTTTGTAAAAGATGGATCAAAGAATTTGCATTAAGTTTTGCTTGAAAAATGAAATAAAGTGCAGCACTGCAATCAAAATGTTGACTGTGGCTTTTGGTGAATCAACAACTATGAGTAAGACAAGAGTTTACGAGTCGTATAAACATTTCAAAGAGGATCGAAAAGACGTTGAAGATGACGACCGCCCTGAACGCCCTAGCACATCAATTACTAATGACAATGTGGAAGAAGTAAAGAAAATGGTTCTGGAAAATCGCCGAATCACCATCAGAGAGGTTGCTGATGATGTTGGCATACCCTTGGCTCATGCCAAGCAATTGTTTTGGATGTTTTGGGCAAGAAACGTGTAGCTGCAAAGTTTGTTCCGAAATTGTTGAATTTCGAACAGAAACATCATGTAGACATTGCTCAGGAATTGCTGAATGAAGTCGAAGATAATCCAGAACTTCTAAAGAAGGTTATAACAGGTGACAAAACTTGGGTATATGGTTATGACTCGAAACTAAGGTCCAATCGTCCTAATGGAAACTGCCTGAAGAGCCAAGACCGAAAATAGTTCGACAAGTTCAATCACATGTGAAGGTTCTTCTCATTGTTTTCTTCGATTACAGTGGGATAGTGCATCAGAGTTCCTGCCTTATGGTCATATGGCCAATAAGGAATACTACCTGGAAATTAGGCGCCATTTGTGTGAAGCAATCCAAAGAAAACGACCAGAACCATGGCAAAACCACTCATGGAAATTGCATCACGATAACACATCCGCTCACACCTCAAGGCTTGTTTGTGACTTTTTGGCAAAAAAACAAAACCATTATGCTGCCTCAGCCATTATATTCACCAGATATGGCCCCCTGTGACTTCTTTCTATTCCCGAGTCTGAAGAGGACCATGAAAGGATGTTTTGCCACCTTTGATGAAATAAAAACAGAATCGCTGAAGGAGCTGAACACCATAACGAAAAGCGAGTTTCAGAAGTGCTTCCAAGATTGGAAAGATGCTGGCCAAGTGTATTATATCGGAGGGGAATTACTTTGAAGGAGACAAAGTTGATGTTGATGATTAAATAAACTTTCTTTAAGAAAAACAAAAATTCCTGTTACTTTTTGATCACACCTCGTAAATCACATGTCTGTGTGGTGTATTGTTCATGGCAATGCTTTGTACCATCTGCAAAGGGTTCAGGAACTAAGCGAGGCTGATTTCCACCTGTAGCGAGCGGGATGTAGCACTTCACATATACATATGAAACCACCTCACCTTTATGAATTCCAGGCTAAAGTTTTGAAAATTGGGGGTGTACCTTTCTCTTAACTCTGCGTATCTGTTCTCCCACTCCCTGGATAAGTCTTCCTCTTGGTTTTCTAGGGCCAATATGAGCTCGGTCACCTCAAATGTCTCTTGGTTTGGCTATTAACAGGTAATTTTGTATTGAAGAGATAATGCTTAGTCATTAGGATCACAAAATTTTCCTTGTTCATAGGAAGTGATAGGTTCTTAATTTGTCCTGCATGCCGTAGAAGGTAATCTCTCATTGACATACCATCTCTTCGATTGAATTGACTCCCTGATGTTAGTATGTATACAATGTTGAATACTGGTGTTCCAAAATCTGTTTTTTAATATTCACTTAAATGCCTCAAAATTTAGTTCGGCACCTGATACCATCCGCAAGCAGTCTAATGTTTTTTGATTTAGTCACCTTATGATAACCATTTTTAACACTTCAGGAACCTGTTTTTAACTAAAAGTATTCTTATAAGTCCCTAACAGATTGAATGAATTGGAGTTATCAGTCAATTTTGGTAGTGGTAAATCATTCAACATGGTATTATAGATGGGTATTTGCATATTTTTCATGTTACGTGGTTCACTTTGAGTGCATAGGTTAAGTGCGAACCTACCGCTTCACTCACATTATTATAGATTATTGAGCATGCACCCTGTTCATTGTTACTTTAGTGTGATAAATTTACACTTCTGCTAGTATTGCCTCAAGAGTTTAATTTTAGGTAGCTTATGCTACTTTGGAGCAATCCTTCAATTGCTCTGAATTTGTGCCATGTGATGCTGGTTAATTTCACTGATGCCCATTGTATTTATATTCTGCTCTAATTCTTCGAACCTGTTCTGCTGAGAAGCAGCTTCAGATTTCAAGCTTTAATGAATTTAATTAAAGTGAATTAACTTGCATCTCATTTAGGCCAATGCTAGTTTCATTTACTATCCTTTTCAACTCAATTGTGCCATTATTTACTCTATTGTTTACATTTTCTAGGTTACTACTAAGTTCTTTGTCTACTGCTAAAGAAGAAAGGGATTGACATTTTGCGGGGAGAGAGAGAGAGAGAGGGAGGGAGGGAGAGAGAGAGAGAGAGAGAGTGAGAGTGAGAGTGAGAGTGAGAGTGAGAGTGAGAGAGAATCTGCATGTAAAGGATAGAACATGCAAGAATATATCAGTGTAAAGATCTGCGTTAACAAGAGACATACCTGTGAAATATTGATACTTTAATGGGAAAATCCCGCTGAGTCTTTCACAGAGTATATTATTTCCCATGCATGTCCTTTAATTGGGATACCTTTATCAAATACATTTTATTCGGTTACTGAGTATGTTCAGTATTTCGTTTGGCTTGCTGTCTTTGTCACTATTTTTTGGATATTGTGAAATATCCATTAAAAGTGTTAACACAATTGCAAATGCTCACAACATATGCACAGATACATGGACTCAAACACACATAAACACAAAGCAAATAACCGTACAAATAGGATGATGCAAAATAACTTGTCAGTACACAGGCAATCTCTAAAGTGATTCAAATACATTAAGCTGTGGCTAAAGGAAGCATTATTTATAACTGCAGCAACAGCAGAAGATAAGACGTGCAGTTCATGTTCAACAAGGTTTTTGCGTCTATCTTTGCTATGGAAACGTCTTAGTTCTAATTGGTCCTTCAAATCATTTCTATGATGACCGCTATGTCGTATCCATCTCCTCCCATTCATTTAAAGCTCTCTGCCACGTGGTTAATAACTGTCAATTACCTTCTTGATTAGCGCTGACTATAGTTATTCTCTCAATTCTTTACTATTCTTACTAATAGTAATTTGTTTAAGGTTTCCCCAAAATTCCTGTGTATCGTTTCCCTGAAACTTCTGATTGTTTCCTTCATCTGGCTTCATTTCATTCATTTAGTACTAAACTACCTGCTGCTTGTGCTTGACCTACTAACATAAAGGAGCTGCCTGACTGTATCTTTGTCTGCGACATATTTATTGCTTCCACTAAGAGAGGTGATTGCCTTTGCTTACAAAAGTTTCCCCCAGCTGAAAATACACTTGCATTTTCCGTTCCTAATGGCTCATTTTCTACAATATCTACTTCAAACTGTGTCTGTTCATAATCACTTCCCTCCATATTAATATTGGTAATATTCCCTTCTAGAGTATTATAGCCTCACTGTTGAATCTCTGCATTTGATAGTTTGGCTAAATTGTGGTTGCGACGTTGCCATGGTTAGTAAGCAACAGCAGCTGATTGTATGCGGCATGTCTAAGCCGCATACAAAAAGTGTAGCGAACGTCATTGAGTAATAACTATTTCGTATTATTATTGTTAATTGAAAATAACTCAGCATAAACATTACAACGTATGTGGAATAAATTAGCACTTTTGACAATATAGAAACAAAATAATGCAAACTGCCTGCTACAATTAGGAGAAATAAAACAAATTATAAGCTGTGATAACAAAGTTATTTTCATTCACAGTGCGTTCCAGATGGTTCAGGAATTTTGTCCTCTTTCTCTTAGAGTTTTGCTCCCTTGTAAATAACACTTCTTTTGATTAGGCCAAGAGCTGCTGCAATTTGTTGTACGGCTTTATCAGCAGGAATAGAGGGATGCCCATGAACCTTCATGCACTCCTCCTGTTCAAAGAATTCCTGGGTCCTTAACAGTTCCAATGCCTAACTATTAAGTAGCACATCTCAACGCAAAGGATTTTCACTTCGTGAATCATTACTTGGTGTTCGGCATCTTTTTGAGACAGTGTCACACTTCAATTCTTATATAAATAATATGAATGAAATATATATAAAAAGATAAATATATATAAACGAGCACTAAAAATAACCACAAATATAAACAACAATGAACAATATTGGTTTGCAAAGAACAACTCGTATGTGCTAGAGATTCACAAACTGAAACACATGGTTGGAAATAGCTAATCTGGCAACAGAGCAGCTTCCAGTTCTGCTTCCACTTTGTAATAGACCACCCGAAATGCTGCCTTATAATTGGTTTAGGAAGTCTAACTGCTAAAGTTTTTCATCTGTTTTCTGCGAGTGTACCAACTTAATCGCTAGCTGTCAAGTGCAACATTTCAACAGCGGGGGTATAGCAGACATTCTTTTCTTTACTTTGCCACTCCTAAGCAGCATCTAACCTGATGTATATTTAACACTCTTATTTATTAAACATTTATATGAATGTGTACATTTGGTCTGACCTTGTGCTTACTTCTGACCTGGCTGACTCCTTAGAGTGTAGTCCTGTCTCTCTCTCCTGATTGTAATTGGTGTAAAGATGGTCGTGGGATAGGTCCTCTCGTCATACAGTTGTCTTCATATCTCGAAGTTCTGCGTTATCCGTGGTGACTAGAATATCTGCGTGGTCATCCTGATGCTCTGCATGTTTGGATCCATCGTCGTCGTCTTCTTCTTGAAGTAGTTCTCTGTCGTTTAACCTTTGTTTTTGTTGTCTACTCTCTCCTATTATTCTCGCCCTACATTCAGGGAGTTTTCATGTGTGGGTTGTTAATGTGTCTTAATTTCATGTGTTATCATACTGAATCACCTTTGTCATTCTATTGTGGGTTGCTTGTTGAGCTGACAGCTCTTATTTGCAGCCGAGCATGTATTTCTGTTCAGTTGTGTGAACGGAGAGGATTATGTTGATAAATGATAACAGTGAAAAGCTTTTTTAGTAATTAATAAACTCACCACACTATGGACATATACACAATGTTCACAATATGAACACAGGGTGGAAGTTAAATAGTCCTGCGAATTGGGGAAGGTGGGAAAGTGGATGTACATGAACGAAAACCTCCAACACTATTTTGTAATTAAATGCTCTGTTAACTAGATAATGATGTTTAAAAGTAGGAGTATTTGGCAACGTGGCGCAACTTGTTGATTGAGTAGTTTTCTTCTACTGGTGGTACCTTGAACTATTCCAACAGTCTATAAAACCATTTAAGTAATGTTGGCCATCTGTCTAATTCAGATGCTTTGTCGCTGATGTGTGAAACGCCATACAAATTCTGGGAAAAAGTCAGGTTACGTTCACTGCACCGTATTTAAACATTACCTCGAATTCTACACTCCCATGTAATACAACCAGGTTCATGGTTCACAGCATGGAAGCGGAAGTCCTCGACTTTGGGGTATCCAGAGCAATGATGTACAGCTGTACAGCTCCATCTATCATTCGATTTGGCGGTCCCAACAGTCAAAACCTTTCCTTTAATCTCTGCTAATAAAACTAATAAAGTTCCTCAAAATTTTTCCCACAACATTTACGCAGTAATTCCAGTCCCCAAAGAAGTCATTCTTGATTATAGTAATAATACGTGTTTTCTGACATAAAGGTTTGATCGGACAAACTAGTCCATCCTGACTAGTGCGTTTTGCTGGTTTCGCGTAGTAATGAATCGTTTTATTGCAGTTCTAGTGTTCAGTTTACTCTTATGGTTATGTCGCAAGTTAGTACGAAAAACAAAAGGTAAATTATCACCGGCTCCATTTTTAGAATCCACTTATCCACTGTTTAGCATGTAATGAAACCACATTTAAATACTACTGTGGAATCTGTTTAAATCCCCGCATTGCGCAAAACTCAACTGACCTGGCAACATCTTGCACATGCTGTCTGTACGGCGTGCGAACGACACATTGTCAACTCCACTGTCAACTGAATTGTGCGCTAGCTTAATTTGAAACGTGGCTTCCTTTTCTTTTTCGGAGCAGAAGGCAAATTTACTCCTTGCACTTAATTGTAACATAATTTAAAGAATATAACTTGACTCCAAACAAATCTTTCAGTATAGCGGACACACAAGGCATATGTAGACAAGCATTCACACTATGGCAATGTCGTGAGACAGCAACAATTTTCGTGTGAGGGGTACAGGAAACGGAAACAGTGATCTGTAGAAGAGGCTGTTAGAATTGACTTGAACCAGACTTAGAAATTCATGCATTATTTAACGATACTTTTGTGACAGTTTTTTCCAGCTGGCATGAAATGGGTCGATACAAGCACGAATCGTTAAAATACGGCATTAGAGAAGAATTGCAGGTAGTATTGTCATTTAAACCCAAAGAATAATTTGAGTGAAATGAGAGATCCGTCACCGATGAGTTGTTGCCGAGTTCCGATAAACATGGCATTCCTTTTGTTGTGCATGCGATAGGTGAAGAGTGAAGAGGACTGGGTAGCTGAAGCAATACCGATGTTTGCCAAAGCTCTGGTTAAATCACAGTGCAGTTTGGTGTTTGTGCCATACAGCACACAACATGCAGCATGGCCGTAGCGAATGACAATACATGGCGTTTGTATTCATAAATGATTGATAAGCCAATTATCTGATTGTTTATGTGAAAAAGAGACAAACGCCCCCCCCCCCCCCCAAAAAAAAGGAGATAGAGATGTAGAGAGGGAGAGAAATTTCGGTGTTATTTTGTACATTTTTTTTCATAATGGTGTTATTTCGCGATATAGAATTAATGTCGCGTTATTATGCAACTCAGAATGGATATATATGTGGAATTTAAAACTAATTGATTAAAGGTTTCCCTTATTGTTAATTTTCGGCCAATTTCGCAAATTAACTACTTGTGAAAAGTCGGGGTCCCTACCTATGTATGTAGTTTACATTTTAATTATTACGCAATTCCACACTGCAGTGATATTTATGTAATAATGTAATGCATTACTTGAAATGAAAATAAGCATTCCAAAGCCTATGACACTTATGTGAAACACCTCTTATGTTATTAACAGCATTATTCTATGTTGAATTTAACAATGTGGTACTAATAATTGCTAAACCCGTTTTAAAATGGAACCAATGTGCTTCATGCCAGTACGTACATCTAATTACCGGTCTAAAAAAAGGATTCTGTACAACATGATGCAGAAGCTTTTAGAAGCAATTTCGCCAACGGTTACTCCAATATGATTTAACAATAAGCTTATGAGCGTAAAAAGAACCTCTAGTTAATGAAACTTGTAACACTAATGTTACTGATAAGATTTGTGTGTGTGAGTATGTGTGACTGATATCAAAATATTTAAAAAAAATGTAGTTAAACAAAATTGACATTGCTCTTCGTGCATAATGAACTCCACAGTCACGGAACTACTGTTATTTATTTGGCAGCTTTAGAAACAAAATTACTAGCATTTATTAGCATTTACAAGTATGTGAAAACTTTGGGATTAATTTAAAATATCTGAACTTGCCTCCAGGATGTAAATTTGAAATAAGGGTTTAGAGGAAGTGTTCCATATGCACTCGATTACAACAACTACCTGTATCATGGACCTGCTGGCAAACAGCAACAATTATTTTATTTAAAGGTGAGTCGGAATTGTAACACTAACATCACTTAAGTTTACTCACTTAACATGTTTCGGGAAACCGTTGTTCCCATCATCAGAAGGTTAACTCGTTGACTGGCCCGTGTTGTTGGTGTTTCCGTTTTTTGGACTGGATCCTGTGGTGGCATCTTGTGGTGGAGAAATGTACTTCCAACACAACACACATCTAATGAATTTTGATTTGCCGCCACCAAATCCTCTCTGGAAGTACATTTCTCCACCACAAGATGCCACCACAGGATCCAGTCCAAAAAACGGAAACACCAACAACACGGGCCAGTCGACGAGTTAACCTTCTGATGATGGGAACAACGGTTTCCCGAAACATGTTAAGTGAGTAAACTTAAGTGATGTTAGTGTTACAATTCCGACTCACCTTTAAATAAATTCAATACACATCACTGTTTCTAGCTTCTTTTCATTACAATAGCAACAATTATGTTTGCACTTGGCACAAGTCTCTTAGGAAATCTTTCAGCATAGAGCCATTTAGCAGATCGAGAATTCCACTGCGTTTCTCTGTAAATTAAAATCATGTCCAGATATTTGGATGTTGAAAATTGCGGCATAGTGTACATTGTTCTGTAACAAGATTTTCTGTCCTTTTTTTTTTTTTATCCATGCCTCCTTTAACTGCTCTGATCTTAACTTGTGGCTTTGACATAAAAACAATTGCATGCAATTAAGTAAACATTCCCCATGATCTACACCGATATCAGAAGAAAGTAAATGCAGCTGATACAATGTTGCCAGCTGTAACACAGCTAAGGAGCAACAAATTATGGACTTCTTAAATTTAATTTGCACAAAAACCATTTATTCTATTGAAATATGTCAAAGGAAAAAGTCGTTTATTCGATTTTCTGTGAATATGGTCATAAATTAAGAACCTTTAATCAACTGTAATCCAGCAAGGTGATAATAAATTTTTTGGATAAAAGCATTTTTTTCTCAAACGGTGCATTTAATTACAAAAAAGGTTTGGAGGGTTTTGTTCATTTACATACATTCTCCCAGTCCGCAGTACTATTTCACTTCCACTCTGTATATCTATCCTGGCCTTTGCTGAGACTCTACGTAGATTTATGCTACTGTTCTTTGTTAACCCCCATGCTAACTATAACAATCTGAGAATCTCTGTTACTTATGTCACTATGTACCATAAATACTTTTAGAATACTTTGTTATTTTGATGATAACAAACTGTTTGTTACACTTGCAACAACTTTGCAATTGATTTTAAATATTAGTACATGGATGAAAATACAACTGTTTACATGTGGTAAACTTTACCCTTAGCAAGCATGTATTACATCAGAGATAAAGTTAAACAGTCGGCATTCTGGTTTGCTCCCATAATTTATAGTTTTGCACTAGGCTTTTGCTTAAGGGTTTAGGAATTGAGGATTGGCTTACGTTTGTGCTACAAGTAGCATCTTAATTTTTTTTAATCAATCATCATTGATGTTGCAGCCTCTCATAGGTTAGAATCCAAGCCAGCTTTCTAAAATGCTACATTTTTTATTCTCGAGCTTCTCACTCCACTGATGCTCTTATTAAGTTCAAGGCTTCATTTTTATTGTTAGCCACCTCATCTCCTGGCTAGATTTTTGTAATTGTAATTTATTTCATCCTCAAGTCATTAATACAACGTGGGAAACGTCAAACATTGTTTACAGCAGTATATCAAAGATCAATGAGTTTACAATGCAGTTGTTAAAAGTATTAACAATTTTTAGTAATTACTAAGTATTAATTACATTCTTGACATAGATTGAACGATTTTCCAGTTTTTCTACCATTGGAGATGGTCCTTCTGTCCCTCTGTCTACTGATTTAAGGTCCAGTTCTCAGTCACATGCAACAGAGGACATAAAATTGGCATTAGAATTTTTCTATTATAATTTGCACCTTGCAATAGTTAAATAAGGGGAAGAGATGACCATGTTCACATCATTTTAATTCATTCCTATGCAATGATTTCTTAATTCATTAGTTGAATAAAAGTGATGAATTAATAAGAAGTTGAGGATTTTTTTTTGAATCTTAGTTCAGAATTTAAATTTTTCAAGTATATAGGAAGCTGATTATATAACTCAGTACCAGTTATTTAAATTATTTGTTAAAGAGGCTGGTTTTATGAAAACTAAAATGCAAATTATTTTTATTACTGGTGTTGTGATTATGTACTTCAGCATTGGTTGTTGTACTTGCCATATTTCTCTTAGGGACAGTTTCACCAACCGATGTTGGTGTACTCTGTGTTCAAAGTTTAACATAATGTCTAAAGCTTTGCGTTTTATCAAGCTTTTACAGCAAATTGTTAGCTAACATTTTGTTAACGTCAAAGGTAACTGCGAACACTAGGTTTCGAGAGGGCGGTGGCTGAACCACATTGCTTTTGAACGTGCTCCGGTGCACTTCTGTTTACGTATTGCTGCGCTCTCTGTGTCAGTAGCAGACAATTATTCACATTCATGATGTTCCTGATTGAGGTTAGAATCACGATGTGAACTGAAATAAATGTTTCACTGTTTGAAATGCGTTAACATCTGGTTAAAAATATAGATATATTATCAAGTGCGAAGAAGGCAACAGTCTTGCATTAATGGATAAGACTGCAGTCTGGGACAAAATCTGCATTTCTCCTAAGTCTAGTAGGCGGAAATTTTATGCTAACATAAAGAAATGTTCGGTTCGAAGAGTGTTTAAGACAGTTTAAAGCTGATGGTGGACACTGCATTGAAACTAAAGTGGACGAAAATGTGTTATCCCTGATTAATCAACCATACCTGTAAAAAATATATTTGCTTCTTGAAGCAATTGCTTTGGAAACCTTCCAGAATAAACCACAAATGGTAGCTTTGGAAATACCAACATTATCACCCACCAAGTAAATGAAAAATGTTAGTAGCATCAAATCTAAGTACCTAATTAACACATAGCATAGGAGATAGAGACATGCTGCTGTTGGTAGTATTCTAACCACCTCTCATATTTCCCATAAAACCATGCTCATGACCCCTTGGACAGTCTTTCGCTTTAAAAATTCCTCCTTTTGCAGGGTTTCAAATTTATTATGATGTACGAATGCTCTTCTGTTAGGAATGGCATTAAAAAATGCCAATTGTAGCAAAGTCGCATCAACAGCTTGGTTTGCGGCAGCCATTTTCCAACTTCTAATGTTTGTTAACACCGACTTTAACACGTTAAAGTTAACAGTGTTTGATGTAACAGAATTTGTGTTAACTTCAGTGTTAAATCAGTTTAACATTGTGTTAAAATTTAGCATCTGTTAGTGAAAAACCAACCCTTAATGTAAACAAAAAGCTGTTTTAAATATTCACGTGGTAGTGAAAGTACAAAACACACGATGCCCTTCTGTTGAACCCCTTTTCGCTGTTGACTCATCTCACATGTTGGCTTGGTAGATTCAAAATTGTCAAGTTATAGACAAAAAATTGTCTTTTATAAAACAAAGACTTGGAATACTACAATACTACCTCCAACTCATATTCTGCCATAACACATTCACCTTTTTTTGCTTCATCCTTTTTCTTATTCTTCATTTCTCGTGCTAATTCTTTCTTCTTGAGGTGATCATCATGGTTTTTCTTCATATTTTCATCTTCCTTCTCCATCTGTGTAAGATTAGAATATTTGAAACATTCATTGTTATACACGATCCAAATATTTAAATATGCAGGTAAGTATTCCTTGTTAAACTTCTTCGTGGAATAATGTGATGGGAGAACTGGGAATTTCCGGATATGGTTTCTGATTTCCTCCTTATCTTCCGGTGGTTTCCAACCAGGTGCATGGTGACCTCTTTTCTCCTTCTCTATTACATTGTGATCACCTCTTTTCTTAATGGTTGTCCTCACAAATATTTCCGATATGTCAAAGGTAGTGAGGAAAAATTGCTTGTATACCTGAATTTTATCAAATCTTTGACTAGGAAAAGACGTTTACTATTTTTTCTTCTAGAATGTTCTGATTGTGTTCGGATACTTTCCTTTTCATATTCATCAACTAATGAACTCAAATATTGTCTCTGAAGTTCAGTAGAACCAAAGTCCCAGAAAGCTTGATGATGGACTTTATGTCTATCATCGTTACTGAAATTATCATTACATTTTCGAATACACCTTGAACAATCTTTTTCACTTCGAGCTGGAACATTTTGTTTGTGGTAGAAGTGTATGCTTTCCCGGACTGTCTATTAAGTTTTTTTTTCTTTATTTCTTTTCTTTTCCATAACAACCCTCTTCTTTCTTTTCCTTGTAACGTGGTCTTCACTGATTTTACCATTTCTTTAGATTCTGCAACCTGCTCTGTACATTTTCATCGACATCCCTTCCTGTTTGTTCATCATAGTTGGAATCTGTAATAAATTAATAATAAATAGTAGCTATAAACAGGCCTATTCATAAATATAGGAATAAATATGGTTTAATAAAATGATACTTACCTGGGTTCTATGATGACTCACCCTTTCACACAGATCATCTAGCACAGGCTCTTTGCCTGAATTAGTATCATCCATTTCCATAGATTCTGTAACTTGAACCATGTTTACAGTAATAATGCCTCTCTGCATCTCCTCATTAGAATCTGTAATACATTATATTCCAAAATGTAGCACCTATGTTAATCAAAAGAACTCTCAGAAGGTTATAAGATCATCACCCTTCTCATCCAGATAATTAGATTCATTACTGGGTTCACTAACTGTCTCAGGACTATTAATTTCCATAGATTGTCACCAGAATCTGGCTTTCACATTAGGATTGACAACGCCCCTCTATACTTGTTCATCATTAGAATCTGTAACAAATGAATACTGTGTCTATAGTGTAGACCTCCAAAACACAATAATAATAACAATGATAACAAGGTGTAGGAGTAATAGTAACTAGTCCAAAACCATAACATCACAATTATTACTCACCATTCTCACTTAGGTCACTTTTTGGCTCAGTATCTGAGTCAGCTGCTGCTATAAATTCTTTAAACAATGCTTCTCCTTCCTCATCTTCTGATGTCCCACTGTCATAAACTATAAAATAACAAAGTACTGAATGCTTTAAGTAAGTTACAGCGTTTAAATGACAGTTCATATATAATTCAATTATTATTTCAATATCGTATATACAAGTTTAATAATTAACATAAACATATATTTATTTATATTTTGTTCTAATGTATTTTATACTTACATTTATCATTATTTTCATTAGTTTTCTGTTCACTTACTAACTGAACTATTCTTCTCCCTCTGGATTCCATAATAGAGTTTCACTAATTTTTAAATCTACAAATGTAATGCTTGTGAGCTAAAACCACACTGCTAAGCAATATTGCACTAAATAACAAATTGCCTTTAAATACATGCACTTTCATGCGCGATTTGGTGATGTGCACTCCTTCAAATGTGGAATTGTGTATGTAACGGCAATAATTAAAAAATAACAGGAAAATTACAGTGGTCAGTCACGTAGACAGGAAGGATGAGACAAACGTAAGAGCTTATCAGGTGTCAATAAAACGAAGTGTTAGGGTCAGACAAATGTATCAGCTTTTACCATCCTCTGATCTTTACCAAAATTATTATTTTGCAGATAGCGTTAGGGTCAGTCAAACGTAACGGCTTTTACGTTCCTTTGACTCTTAAAAAGGTATGACCTTGTAGTTACGTCGACGCATAACTTTGACACTATTATAGCTAGAGATACGATTATTTGATCCTAAGATAGAGCGCAAATTTCTGATTATGGAAGTAGCAGTAACTCAGAAACAGCAAAAAGTGTAGTTATGTCAGTCTGATCCTAAGGTAGCGAGTTGATATTGAGTTTTTCCTGTATTTATTTCCATATTGTTATTATTAGTCCACTGTTCTAGGGTTGTGATTGTATTCTCCATTGTGTTTGTAGTTTTTTGTAATGTTTCCCAGATCTTATGATCTTTTCTGAAGTCCATATTACCACGTCATCTGCAAACATTCTTACTTGTATGTTACCTATTTTCTTTAGTACATCTACTAGGTCATTTTTACTTTCTCTACTACGTATAGTAAGTAGGGGAAGTATTGCATTCCACCCAAAAATTCGATACCGAGATTTCACCGGAAATACATGTTTTGAGACTCACTGAATCCAAAAAAAGCATTTTTGGAAACATGTCCGTGTGTGTGTCTGTGAACAGCATAATTCAAAAACGAACAGTCGGATAAACACCAAACTTGGTATTTAGGTTCAGTATCTTCCAGAGATGTGACACGAAGGTTTTCAAGAAAATGCCCCCACCCCAGACTACCCTTTACATGGAACATTTTTCGAAAATTTTAATTTTCTCAAAAATGGCTCTTAACGATTTTGATTAAAATATCATATGTTTAAGATAATGTCATGAGAAATGAAATGTATATCTCGAATTTTCTGGGAATGTCTCCAAAAGTATTCTTCATTGTGAACGACTTTTGCATAACTGGTAAACCATAAGAGATAGACAAAATTTTACTACACAAAAAATGTAGATCTCGTTAAAATACACAACTTATGTCATATACATTTCTTTTGTTGAGTGAACCGTTTTCGAGATATTGCTTGTTATTCCCTTAAATTTTCCAATACTTATACTTTTTCTCAAATTCGTTATTCATTTTTTTATGTCCTGGACTTGCAAAGAGAATGGAATGCGCCGCATAGCAACCAGCGTTAAAATATTTGACCATCGCTTAAAAGCTACCATATTCCCCTTGCATCTACAAGAAAATTAGCAATAAGATTGACATTTGGATATCTCGATTAACATAAAGCATATTTAGAATAGGCGTTTGTAAAAATAGATTGTACAAGAGTAGAGAAAGTCATGTGAGTGTAACACATCAGATTTTTCAATACTTATTTTCTTAAATGGGAATTAGTTATTCATTTTTTTGTCTTTGATATGCAAAGAGTATTAATCTGTGGCAAAGGGAGTGGTGCTGCACCTAGCAACCAGCTATTAAGAGATATGTATGTGCTTAAAGGCTACTGTATTTCCAAATTGCCCTTTAAATATATTATCCCCTTACATCTACAAGAAAATTAGCAATAAGATAGAGTCTGCAAATGTTTATCTCGATTAACATGAAGTAGATGGAGAATAAGCGTTTGTAAAAATAGTTTGTACAAGAGTAGAAAAAGTCATGTGAGTGTAACACATCAGATTTTTTGAAATGTATTCCCTGCTGTTGGTTGGAATTTCCAGCATTTCAGGTAGCCCATTTTTAAATGTGGGCGCCGGGTGGCGCAATAGTTTCTTTCCGGCTCGTAATGAGAGTCGAGGGTTCAATTCCCGGCTCTGGGGTAGCGATTTTCAGTCAGGCCTATTCTCTGAATTGTTCATATGAAGATGTAAGTGCATAGAACCGTCGGTCGCTTCTCCCCCGACCTCTTTTCCAGGAATCCCATTCGGTGTATTCGTATTGCGCTGATGGCCACTTTCCACTAGCGACTCGGCTAATGAGGTCATTAAGAAGGACCTGTCAATCAATGCGGTTTAAGGTAAAATTACCGGTTAGACAACTAAGACCACAGATAGAAGGAAGAAAAGGATTAAACAAATATTCACAAAGCATTAGTATAACTGTATATTTGTGCAAAATAACAATTTTATGCGTTATATATGTATATGCATACCAACGTATAAAAGTACATGCAAGGAGAAATTGGGGAAAATAGTAAGTAAAAGATTTAAGTTGATTTAGTTAATAACTGAGAGACGTGGTAGGGAATTTGTACGTTTCTCGAAATCTCAACTCCTCATTTATCCCGCATTTGCTAAAAAAAATGTTGCAAAGTTTCCTGTTTGCATTTGTATTGTTTGTGGAAATATATAACTTAAAAACCAATGTTCTCAGAAATTGTATTTTATAATTTTTCGCACTTAAAATGCTCGTCACAATGCAGCATATCGGTGCGACATTTTAACTTCTCTGCAGCGTACCTATTGCTTTTCATAAAAGGGCCCACCAAATGTTTCAGATATTAGAATGGGAAATAAAATGTATGTCTTGAATTTTCTAGGAATAGCCTACAAAACCATCTTTACTTTATGTGAATTTCATGCAACTTAAGACCACAAGGAATAGGCAAAAACCTTTTATATAAAAAAAGGCTGATGTGTTACACTCACATGACTTTCTCTACTCTTGTACAAACTATTTTTACAAACTCTTATTCTCCATCTATTTCATATTAATCGAGATAAACATTTGCAGAAACGATCTTTTGACATGCAAAGAGAATTACATTTTACACATAACGACCAGTTCTAAAAATATTTATTTATCGCTTAAGGCGTATTATGTTCCCCTTGTTTTGTATTTGCAGTGGGCTTTAAGCATATACATATCTCTTAATAGCTGGTTGCTATGTGCAGCACCATTCTCTTTGCCTCAGATTAATACTCTCTGCATATACAAGACAAAAAAATGAATAACGAATTCCCATTTGAGAAAATAAGTATTGAAAAATTTAAGGGAATAACAAGCAATATCTCGAAAATGGTTCACTCAACAAAAAAATTGTATATGACATAAATTGTGTTCTAACGCGATCTACATTTTTTGTGTAGTAAAATTCTGTCTATCTCTTATGGTTTACCAGTTATGCAAAAGTCGTTCACAATGCAGAGTACTTTTGGAGACATTCCCAGAAAATTCGAGATATATATTTGTCATAAAAATATCTTAAACATATGATATTTTAATCAAAATCGTTTGAGCCATTTTTGAGAAAATTAAAATTTTCGAAAAATGTTCCATGTATAGGGTAGTCTGGGTTGGGGGGATTTTCCTGAAAACCTTCTTGTCGCATCTCTGGAAGATACTGAACCTAAATACCAAGTTTGGTGTTTATCCGACTGTTCGTTTCTGAGTTATGCTGTTCACAGACACACACACGGACATGTTTGCAAAAATGTTTTTTTTTGGATTCAGGGAGTCTCAAAACATGTATTTCCGGTGAAATCTCGGTATCGAATTTTTGGGTGGAATGCAATACTTCCCCTACTTACTATACGTAGGAGAGAAAGTAAAAATGTAGATCTCATTAAAGCACATTATTTATGTCAAATACATTTTTTGCACTTCCAAACACTCCTTCATATTGGTTTGAATTTTCCTTTAGTTATACTTTTCTCAAATGGGAAGTCGTTATCCCATTCACCTACAAGGAATATGTAATTAATCCATTTTAACAAACGTTTATCTCGATTAACATGAAGAAGATGGAAGAATAAGCTTGCTGAAGAATGCGTCGAGAAAGTCATGTAAATGTAACACAATATTTGTTTTACTCTCAATGTGTCTTTATCCTGCTCAAAAATGACCATTCTAATTGCCAACTACAAGCCCATCTTCATACAAATTCAAAGAAACCTGATCCCATATCGGGCAACGATTCACGTTTTACAATATTTCGTCATCTTTCGAGTGTCTCCGCGCTATGTTACATAAAAGAAGACAACTTCATAAAATATGTAGTATGAGTTTTCAATTTTTACTCGCGTTACTGTAACTTGATACGTTAATAAATAACAGTAATAAACGATTCTTGAGTTATGGAAACAATGGATCGCTAATTTTTGTTTGCAGAGCAACAATGTAAGTATTCATTTTAACACTGTAGAAGCAGGAAAGACGAAATATGTTACCCGTCAATTTGATTTTTAAGCATAGCAGTGTACATTAAAGCATTTATAAGTCATATTTCAAGATTAAAACTTAAGTTCTATTTATATTCCGCCTTTAACTGCAGTGGTGTAATCGGCGGCCTTTGCTTTGTAACATATTACCTATTGCTTATAGGTACTTGTATATCGTTGGATTTCTGATAAACTTTGGGTTTTGTTCATTAGTTCACAAGCATTCATACTTCCAGAGTTTGGGGAGGATAGAGAACAATCTTAGCTAGAGAAAAATTCCAACCTCCCAGCCGGGAATCGAACACGGGACCGCTCGCACAGCAGGCAGGTGCTCTACCAACTGAGCTTAAAACTTGAAATGGGTCTATAAATCGTCAGAATTCAAAAGTGTCTTACATGATTACACATTTTTAACAGCTAAACATAGACCTCAGAATTCTCGTACATTCTGCATACGAGAGATTTACCGTCCCGAATTGGTGCTAAATGGACCGCGTTCCGGAAAGTTCTGATACCGTAACTATTGACGGGAAAATATAAATAATTAAATAAAGAAATGATTACAGTAAATAATTTCCATGTATCAAATCAATGTATAATGTAATAAGGTTGAGTTGAAAAGATTTGTCCGAGGAAAAGGGTAATTAGCGAGCAAAGTCATTAGTAATAGCTGAGGAGCGAAAGCGATTCCTCGAATGCAGTTAAGATTATAAGTTCAGTACATTTGCCAGTTCAGAAAATTGAGAGTCTAAGACCGCGCTGGGTTATCAGTTACTTAGCGGTAGCCGCGAGGGGTTCTGCCGGTAAGCGACTCTCGGCAAGTTACGCTTCTAGTTTCTTTTATTGTGTAAAGTTACTTCAAACCGTAAAACTGGTACTGCAGAAGTTACTAGTAATAAGTCAATTGTTATTGTTTCTAGTGCTACGATTCTTAATCAGTTTCATTCTTTATCTTCAAACGCTCGGCAACTCGCATCCAAAGCTCGAGTATTAGATCACATTAAATTTTTCAGTCAATTTAAACTGGTGTTATCCTTTCAAAATACTCCCACGCATACCCTGAGAGAAGGACCTCATAGCCAATCACTGTAGCAGCCGGTAGCAGAATCAACAGCAGATATTGAAGCAAAGGATACGACTTAAAAAAAGTTAAGACAATCGCCCGGTTTCAGTTCGTATCCGCGATGGTAAGTGTTCCGTTTTTTGAGTATTTTGAAACTTGAAAGAAAAAAAAACAGTTTTCACCTGGAGTTGGTAAAACCAACTGCTATATTTATTTATACTTATGAAGTAATTCCTGGTAATTTTTACCCTGTTGTAACAGTTGGTGGTGTCATCCTCCGTGGTGTAGTGGTTACCATACTAGCCTCTAATCGCTGAGATTGCGGGCTCAAATCCAGCGATTGATTTTTTCGGGTCTAAAAATCCTTAGCATGGCTCCCTTCGGAAGGGAAGTAAAGCCGGTGGTCCTGTGTCGTAGATTTATGGCACGTAAAAGAACATCAAGCTTAATAAGAAACCTGTGAGTAAAATTTCTTGTCTTTCACGCCCAATATGGCGACGCTAAGGATCACAGCAGTTAAAGAACCTGCATAAATAAAATTCATTTAATTTAATTTCAGTTGTTGGTGTTGGTACTGATCCACTTACAGTTGGTTCATTGTCTACAAGTTTGGCGATTATTGAGAAGTTGAGAACTGACCAGCCTGGCGGATATGAAGCCTAATAACACTAACAACTGCTGTACCGCTTATTTTACCCTTTTGTTTGGATATCGGTCAACAATGAAGAGTGTTTGTTCGAAGTTTTGAATGAACAAACACGTGGTTATTTTGTTGGAAGGAAACAGAAAGTAAATTAATAATGCAAATGAATAGGAAGTTGAAACGCAAAGGTGAGCGTGTTAAAAAAAATAAGATTGTGTATTTCCTAAGGAGTGCGAAAACTAAACAGAATTTAGCAATTGGTTGCAATGGCGACGATAAAGCATTTTGTAAATTTGACGTAAGTGTTTCTGAGTTACGCATGGGTGGAGGGGGGAATGCGCATCTGTCTCTTATTTTGATTTCAGCAATCCTGCTCGTACATGCAGCAAGCATAAGGTTACGCGCACAAACAAATGAAAAACTCTGGCATCAGATATCTATTTTCACCTGCAGTGTCGCTTAGTCAGCGTGGTCATGTTTTATCTGGTTTCGTAACAATAATACTATGATCGCCTTGTGCCGGAGTCTTGTAGAAGTCAGCATTAGTAACCTGGCTCGTTCTTATTATAGAAGGTTCATTCAGTCGAAACTTAGCCATTATAGAGCTCGGACTGGAGTGATACAGAAAGGTAACTACAATAATTGTTATTAATACCTATAAGATAGTATTTACATTGCAGCACACTTATACGTCTTTCGCAGATATACGCGAATGTTTTTAGCACAGAACTTTGTCCATTAATAAATCTAAGGCTTTCGGTTACACGTTTTCTCATTAATATGTAACATTTGTTCTGCTCTCCATATACGAAATATATTAATTTACTTATATATACTTACGTTATTGCTATGTTAAGATATATTGTGCTTTATTTATTTATTGTAGAATCCGGCAACACAAAACAGTGCGCGTGTTTAGGACGTGGTTTCAATTATTTTCGGAACGTATTTATTGCTATGCACGTGTTAACAATATGGTCGGACAAGGCAGAATGTATCTGATGATACTGATGGGAAAGCAGGCCTAAGGTGCTCCAGAAATTACCCAGCTCTGTCATCGTAAGGCCTAATGATTTAAAGCCATTTCTATGATTTAGTGCATATACACCCCCTCAAGAAAGTATTCGTCTGCACTTTAAAGAATTCTAGAAACCAAATTAATGAGGGAAAAATCTAACTTTTTTAAATATAAAGATCAAATCGTAATAGAGTTAACGTGTTTTTGGCGGTTTTCAGATCATTTATTTTACCAGTTTTATATATTTTTTAAATATATGCCAAAATGCAACTCTTTTGTACGCGGTGTTTTCAAAATTATCTTACATGCATTGAGTAGAGGAATTGTTTTTCTTGTGTATTGATTTTGCGATGAAATAAGATTTTATTTGGAGGAGAAACAAAATATAAAATTGGGAATTTTCAACGTTTTTGCCTTAATTCCTCATTTTCGGCTCACTTTTTACGACTTCACAAATTTCTTTATCCACCAATTTGAGTCCCATTTCGATGAAAGTGTATGGATGTATGCAAAAAAAAAAAAAAAAAAATTAATGAAAGAATTATGAAAACACCACGTACCAAAAAGTTGCAATGTTGACATATATTTTAAAACAAATTATAAAACATAATATATTTTATATATACAGGGTGGTAATGATGTGTTATAGCGGCTGTCGTCTGCTAGCGAGCGGCCTGGGCGTGGCTTAAGGAGTTCGAACGTTGCCAACCGTAATAAATGTACGTGCGGAAGATAACAACTATGTAACACGAAAATCGCAATGCGGCGCGGTTATTTCAAACACACAATTTGGCGATGTTTTTGTATATTGCATTGAAGCACACCTATTGTACAAAGTTAACCAAACGTGCATGTTGATTCATACCCAAAGATAATGGTGTTATTTCAGGCCAAACACATTATCGCACATATACGTTATTACACAGAAGCAGTGGTAGCTTTGTTGACATTGTCCTTGAACCAGAAACACACATTGTTGTAAATTAGGTGAAATATCAGCAGCATACCTTATTACACAGAAGCAGTGGCAGCATTGTTCTCATTGTCCTTGAGCCACGTACACATATTGTTGTAAATTAGGTGAAATATCAGCAGCATACCGTATAACACAAAAACAGTGGCATCATTGTTGTCAATATCCATGAGTCACAAAACACACATTGTTGTATTAATGTACTGCAATGACGTGGCAATAGGAAACTGGAGAAGACGTGTAAGTAGGTGAATTACCAGCAGCATACGTTATTAGACAGAAGCGGTGGCAGCATTGTTGTTCACTGTTCACTCAGCTTGCTCAACTGCATTTTAATACATTGGTGGAGTTCATGATCTTGGTTCCAGAGAGGAAAATAAAAATCACACGACTTTCTCTATCACTCTTTTTCAAACAATACTTACAAAAGCTGATTCTTGGTATCTACTTCTTGTTAATCGAGATAAACTTTCATTGTAGGAATAAGAAGAATGCAGTAAACTAAAGGGATAGTCAAATATTTTAAATGTGGGTCGCTATTTGATGGATTTGAAATTCCGTTCTTTTCAGGTGATCGCGGAAAAAAAATCGTGATGAGATGCTTTTACATGGCTTTCTCTAATCATTCTTCCACAAAGTATACTTACAAGAGCTTATTATTCCAGCTTCTTCTTGTTAATCCAGATAAACGTTCAATTCACATTTACAATTTTGTTATACGATACAGTAGGTAAAGTGTGTCAACTTTTTAAAGAGCGCGTGGTATATGAGGGTTTTGAAATTCGATGCTCTTTGCGTGACCACGAGAAAATATCGAATACCGACTTCCCATTTGAGAGAATTATAAGTAGGTGTTTGAAAGTTTAAACCAATAAGAAGGAATATCTCAGAATGGTAAACTTAAAAAAAGAAAGTAAAACAGAAATGCTTTGACATAAATTGTGTGCTTTAACGAGAACAATTTTCTTTTTGTAGACAGATTTGCCTATCTTATAGTTTACCAATTGTGCAAAAGTTACTCAGAATGAAGAGGGCTTCAGAGGATATACCCAGGAAATGCAATATATGCATTTGACATGAAAACATTTTAAACATGTCATGTTTAATCAAAATCGTTGAATCATTTTTGAGAAAATAAAAAGCTTTTGGCAAAAATTTCCATGTAAAGGGTATTTGGGGGGGGGTAAATTTCTTGAAAATCTTCCTGACGCATGTTTGGAAGGTGCTGAGCTTAAAATAGCAAACTTGTTATTTAACGACTTTTCCTTTCTGAGTTTGCTGTTCAGACACATGCGTAGTAGGACTCCTGTAGTATAATCTCTTACAGCTTAGTGTTACATAAAAGTCATTCAGAATAAAGAGCACTTCACTGGCTATTCCCAGAAAATTCGAGATATACCTAGTTATATTTGCCATGAAAATATCTTCAACAATAGCGGTTTTTAATCAAAATTGTTGGAACCATTTTTGAGAAAAGGGATAGTTTTGGGGTAGACAAATTTTCTTGAAAATCTTAACACATTTTGGAGGATACTAAGTTTGAAGAAATGTTTTTTTTGTTTATGCTGTTCACACACACACATTTCCTAAAGATGTTTCTTTTTAATTCAGGCACCTTCAAAACGTGTATCTCTGATGAAATCTCGGTATTGAATTTTTGCGTAGAATGCAATACTTCCTCTACTTGCTATACGTAAGTGATAGTGAAATTAAAAATTGTTTCAAGACGCAAGGACTCGGATGTGTGCTGATATAAAGTTATTTAAAAGAGAAAATGTAAAAGGTTGCGCAACATTTTCTTCCAGAGGCAAATCAAACACGAGGTGGAGCTTCTAACAATGCTGAAAAGATCCTGAGGTGTTTTCATCTGGGTACTATAACACTAAACAGAATGTGAGTGAGGTCATAGTGAGCCGCTCTTATTACCGGAAGACTGGTAATATAATCAAAGCGATATACAGGCGGTAATATAATCAAAGCGATATACAAATAAACTTACATAGAGCAGAATGTTCGCACAAATCAAAAGCGGATTATAACTAAAGAATTTCAATTAAAACCAAACTTAAATTTAACTTTCAAATGAAACTCTTTCATCCAGTTTAACTTTAATTCATGGTAACATCTTATAAATTCTTGGAATTACGTCGTGATATTTTATATAGATGCAGAGGATATCAATGTAAAGGTGCAAAAACAGAAGTACAAATAACCTACTTTCAATATATCAGTTGGTGACACGTTTGTAATACTATCAAATAAGGAAATGAGGGATTGGATTTAGAAAGGGGATGAGCGTTACCTATTATAAGTTGGTGAATCTCAATGTCTGTTTCATTTGCGAAATCTTTAATTATAATTGTGTTATATAAAATTTGCATCTCTATTAGGTTTCATAAATGAGAGTATGATTAACATGAATGAGTATATGAATATTTAGGTTCAGTAAAGATTTAAATCACCTGCTGACAGAAGAATGGGCGTGTTTGTTTACTTAGATGATGTGTCGTGGTGAAGGTCACTGAGCAAAAGCTTGGTAGGTGAAAGCAATAGCTCATCGAAGAGCCGAAACTTTTATTTATACCAAACCACGACTGATGCTCGTTTCTCAACTTGCTTGGAGCTACAGCTCACAAGCTTTTGCTTGTTTTTATTTATATCACCCAATGTCGTTCTTTAAGTTTAACGTCCCTAACTTGGTAGTCGTATCGGATGACGAATGAATGAAATGGTGAAATGATGCAAATGAGCCCGGGGTCCATAGAGCTTACAGTTATCCGACATTCGACTTCTCAATATAAGGGAAAACTACGAAAAACGTTTATCCGAACAACTCACCCTAACCGAAACTAGAACTCGGGACCTCTTGAATGTGAGGCAAACACACTCCCCGCACACTGCAGAGTCAGTACTTTCTATATTGTTTTATAACCACATACAACGAAATGTGTCATGCAGGTTTATCTATATTAACAAGGAGATAGAAGAAGAAACTGTTATAAGAATAATGGGTAGAGAAAGTTATGTGAATCCAACATCAGGTTTTTAATTAAGCACAACCTTAAGAGCTGAATCTTTGCAGGGTTGCAGTACTTAAGGAACAAAAATGTTAAGTGTAACATCTTGTATGAACGTTTCCATTTTTCATAACACTTGTACGTGACTTTTAAGAACCGCAAAGCTCAGACCCTCCCTACCTGCCTGGGACTTTGCAAGGGGTAGTGTTTGAACATTCCGAAAGCAATTCATGTTTATGATGGGCAGTAAGTGACTCTCAACCAGGAATACAATACAACAGCACCACATGTTAAAAGTGGATGGGGTAACATCTGTTCCGCAGAAGGTACAACCTTTGGCTAACAAGAAACTCCAGACCACACTGCAAACAGTACTCAAGCAATTCGAATACACTTATTTACGTTTAATTCCGAGAAAAATTCCGCATTCTAGATTAAATAAAGTGAGTAGCATATACCGCGATTTAAGGAATATAATTGACGAATGCTTTGTGGTAAAGTGTTTCTGTCGGCCTGCGTTTTATTTCAGTAGCAAGAGCTATTCGGAAAGGCTTTCCCCAGTTTTCGTTTATCCCGTAGAGACAATTTCCAAGAAAGTTTTAAGAAGAAGAATATCGTACTCATCTATGCCATAATTATTTTTTCCATTCCTTCCATTATTAAGAACAATCAGGCAGAAAGGAATTTGAAGAATACTCCATAAAATTCTATATTTGCAAAACTATACTTTTAGTCATTGATTTACTTTACACTAAAAAACAAAGAAAAAAACGGGGATTTAAGGAGGAAAGTTCAAGAAAGGATTAAACAATCCTTAGATAATATAGCTTAAAACGCTGACACAGTGAATTTACACTGTGTAGTTCAAAATCAGAATTTTATGTTTAAGGATTAGAAATCAATAGGAACCTTCACAGTTAGACGAAGTCCTCTACTGATTAAAAATCAATATTCTTACTCGACAAAAAATACTCATATCGTGGAAAATGTAATGTGAATAGAAGCCTAATTTTGCATGAATGCTATATGGTATTCACGTTAAATTTCCTACGAAAAATATTTTTGACCACTCTTAATTACATATTTCATTATAATGAACTTGGTTACATCCACCATACGGAAAACTAAAAACGCCACATGTAGCATTTGTGTATATGTGTGTGTGTGTGTGTGTGTGTGTTTATGTGTGTGTGTTAATGAGAGGTAGTGTCTGACTGCATGTATGTGTGTGTGTTTTAATGAGTTGTAATGCCTGAGTGTGTGTGTGTTTTAATAAGTTGTAGCGCCTGAGTGTGTGTGTTTTAATGAGTTGTAGTGCCTGAGTGTGTGTTTGTTTTAATGAGTTGTGGAGCATGAGTGTATGATTTTGTGTGTATGTGAGCATTGGAGTGTGCTGGACAGAGGACCAGGCACCAAAACAACCGGAGAAATAGACTTCTTTAAGTAATGACTAAAATCATCCGCAGGAACACAGAGGCTAAAATAAGATTGGGATAAAATGGCACTCTTGGCAGCGGCATGCGCACCTTCATTGGATATATGTACCTTCATTATCGCGTATGCCGAAATTAAATTAAAGTGAGTTTTATTTATGGACGCTCTTTAACTACTATGGTCCTTAGCGTCCTATTCTATACTGGGCGTGAAAGGCCGGAAATTTTGCTCAGAGGCCTCTTTATCAGGCTTGAGGTTCTTTTACTTGCCGTAAATCTACGACACGGGACCACCGGCTTTACTTCCCTTCCAAAGGAACCGTGCTAAAGATTTTTACGCCCGAAAAAATCCATCGCCCTCCGCCGGGTTGTAACGACGCCTCGACAAGAATTCAAGGTGCGGTGCTTCTCAACACGAATGGGATAACCGTGGAGAAGCATTGCGCGCAACAAAGTCTTACTTTGTTGATTGGACTTACTCTGAACCAACAATGAACCGAGGTGAAGGCGAAGGAATGAACCGGACCAGTAATAGAGTCAATCCCTTCTGTATTATAAAAGGGTTCACCTTCTCAAACGTTTGTCCTTTCTCTGTTTGCGTAATGACTAAGTAACAACCAGATGACGGTGATGCTACTTCTGTTACCAAAACTTTTCGGCGTGTTATTAATAATGGAGAAAGAGGGCTCCATAGCGAAATAAATCCTCCAGCACTGCAACCGTCTCCGACTTCAGGCTCTGTCTTCCCGGGCGTTACCCCGGCTTGGGTGAGTGGTCTATCCATACCGGTCTCACCCCAGGGTCACACCTCCCAGAACATAGACAGAGGGACAAAATGGCCGTGGGAAGTCAGCAGCTCATGTAGTGCCCCCCGCGGGACTGCAGTTGAACAGCAGATACGAACACACCCTACATGACGACCCCGGGTAGTGGGGATGACGCCATTATCCATTCACCCAGCTGCGCACGCAGTGCGCGGGTATCCGTCAGGCTGTGTCCACGGAGGATTAAAATAAAATTGGAAAATAAACCAAAAGTGTGTGGGCGTTTCACACGCAAGGTAGGCCGGCGAGGAAGAAAAAGAGATATGTGAATGGTCGTGGTGCGAAATGTTTGTAAATGGATTAGAGAAAAAAGAAGCGTGGCGAGGGGGGTATGGAACGAAATGAAAAGAATGCACGAGAGCGCATCTTGTGTCTCCCGGTCAAGAGGACGAACCCACCTCGACCGGATAAGGGTGGAGGGATGACGATGGTGATGAGTGGCTCGGGACCCCGGGTGTGCCAAACCCGTACTCACATAAAGTGAGCCCCTGGGGTTTGGAAGCTGCGTTGAAACAGTGGGACAGCAACCACGGAAATAGAAAAGATCCCTGTTGGTGAGACAGGTGTTAATAAAACCATAGAACCTGAACCCAGTATAAGAAATAATTGTAGAAAAGGAACAGTAAAATAAATGAAGTTAACGTGGCTAGTCCAGATGAGGGTGAGGACTGGCTCGGACACTCTGGGTACGTCAAAGCCATACTCACGTAGTGAGCCCCTGGGGGGGGGGTGAACTGTGAGTGTGTTTTGCTGGTGATTTGTAGTATTTGAAGGCGAGTGTGTGAACTACAGAGTGTTAGTGTGGTTGTGCTGCTGAGTTCAAATAAAGCATGCATTTTGAATTTTCTGGAAATAGCCTGTGAACTCCCGTTCATTCTGATTGAATTTTGTATTGCGCTAAGTATCTAGGAAACTATGAAATGCTCTAAAATGAAGGAAAGATGTACAGTTTGAGGCAAACCAATATTTTCTTGTGTTAGCATTTGTGATAATATTCCAGGATATGTCATTGCACCTTTGCACTTAAAAGTGTACTATAAATGTTTGAAAGTTTGCATAATCTTATAACAGCCTTAGGGGTGTTCTAAGTCTGAAAAATCATTTTATATTACAGCTGCTTTACCCGAAAATTCATTCATTTAATATTTCTTCTTTGTACAGACTGGAAAAAAGGAATTGCTGAAAAGCATACATTTAGTAGCTCAAAACGCTTTAATAATGACATTCTTTGTAGCTTGGTAGCACAGAAAGTTAATTTGCTTTCAACTCCTTTTATAAAAAACAATAATAAAATTACAATTGATTCATTCACATGACTTTCTCTACCCTCTATCGTTTTTTAGTAGATACATCAATTATTCTTAATCAACTTTTTTTCTGCCTACTACATTTTAATATAAAAAAAAGACTGCAGAAATATCTACATTACACATTTCGTTATCGATACAAAGAGAACAGGAATAGTCAGATATTTAAAAACTGGACGCTATACGCTGCTTTAAAATTCCATTCTGTTTCTATGACATCACGAGAAACAACTGAATGTTGAAAGGAATTTAAGATAATGGCCAAAAAAATTGAAAAATTGAAACCTTCAAAAAATGAGCAATTCGCACATTTAATAACGGATATCTCAGAAAGGGCTCATGCCACAATAAAGCTTATTTTAAATATATTGTAGCTTTAAAGAGATTTACATTTTTGGTGTAGCACGTCTTCCTCTATCACTTAAGGATTACCAGTTATACAAGGTTATAAAAAAAATTCCTTCCGAATGAAGGACTTCATAGGCTCTTTCCGAAAATCCGAGATATACATTTTAATACATTTTATTTGCCATGTAAATATTTTTAATGTATGGTATTTTAATCAAAACCGTTTCAGCCATGTTTAGAACATCAAAAATTCCCAAAAATATTCCGTGTAAAGGGAATTTAGGTATTTATCCGACTTTTCGTTTTGAGTTATGACATACACGACGTTTCCACAAATGCTTTATTTGGATGCCGATGATAATAATAATAATAATAAAAATAAATAATAATAATAATAATAATAATACATCAACAATGATAAATAACAACACGCGGGCCGTATAAGTATACAACTACAATGGCTCGCTGTACATTGCGTGCATGGGTTGGCTACATATTATGCCTACAGCGTGTTTTCGATTCTCACCGTTGGCAACAACCACCTAAGCCATGCCCAGGCCGCTCGCTAGCAGACGACAGCCGCTATAATACATCATTACCATACAGGGCAGATCATTTAAGTTGAGGCAGTATCATATCTCCAAAACTAAGCGTTGTAGAAAGAAATGGCTTTAATAAAAGTTGCTTGATATTATGGGGGAAAGCAAATGCCATTAGTCGTGTTTTGTTTGAAAGATGTTATGATGGTTATTTTAGGGTCAATTAATTTTTTATAAATGGGAACCTACATTTTGTATGTTGTTTACTGATTAGAAAATGGTTCATAAAAATCTGATTATTTTGTGATGGAGAATAAGGAAACAAAATAAAACATGTTGTTTCCCAATTACGAAACGTAACTTGGCGCTCAAATCACCATCCATGGATGGCCCAACCATTCATTGCGCTCTTCGTAATGAGCCATTCAGAATGTTCGTTGTTATTTACGTTGGTGTAAGAACAAAGAACAATTGCATTGTTTATTACAGACATAGATAACAGCCGGGCAAAATACTTGCGCGATCTTAGTAGAAGAAGACTTGCATGGGCAACAGGATTCATTACAGTACACTGTGCCCTAAAATTTAATCTGCACAGAATGGGATTGTTTAACAACCCTATCTGTAGTAGATGTCTAGAAGGAGATGAGACTGTTACTCATCTGCTATGTGATTGCCCTGCTCTTGCGAATCAAAGAGCAAGTATTTTTGGCAATCACGTTCCAAAGATAGATGAACTATCGAAAGCCTCAGTTAGCAGTCTGGTTAAGTTCATATCAAGCAACAAACTACTTAACTGATGAAAGGGGGGATGCGCAATAGATCTTAAGGTCGCAGTGCTTGGGCATAAAACCCACCCCTTTTCAAACTAGAACTAGAAGAACAATTGCAAAGTGCTTTACACAATTTATATATTTTATATAATTTATATGTATTATATATTTTATGAAAATGAGAAAACAATATAAAAAAGTTAGGTTCCCATTTAAAATAAAATTAAATTGACCCTAAAACGAGCATCACAATGTCCTCCAAATAAATCCCGATTAATGGAATTTACTCACCCCCATAATATCAAGAAACTTTTATTAAAGACATTTCTTTCTACAACACTTAATTTTGGAGATATTGTACAGTCTTAACTTCATTGGTTCACCCTGTATGTAAGGGTGGCGAATTACTAGTTCCAAATAAGCGATGAGATTAGTACACGAGCGCAAGGATTTGCCACAGTGCATTAACCAGGTATTTACTACAACGGCATTGCTATTAAGAGAGATGTAATTACCAGAGTACATTAATCAGCAATGTACTATAACGGCTTTCCTATGTCCAGGAATGTACCACAGTGCACTAACCAGGGATGCATCACAATGACGTTACTATGACCAGGGAGTACCATAGTGCATTATTCGGGGGTTACTACAATGCCATCACTATGAACCAGGGAATTACCACAGTGCATTAACCAGGGATGGTACAACGGCACTATTATGACCAAGAAGTGTACTCTAAGGACATTAGACCAGGGATGCACTACAGTGGCACTAGACAAGAGATGTACTACAATGACAGACGAGTAATTTACAATGACCATGAATATATCACAGTGGCCATCAACAAGGGATGTACCATATGGCACTCGAACAGGGATGTGCTAGTTACACTAGACCAGGGATGTACTAGTTGCACTAGACCAGGGATGTACTAGTTGCACTAGACCAGGGATGTACTGTAGAAGCACCATTTTGACCAGAGGGTACTCCAATGACATTGTGACCAAAGATGTATTACTGTACCAGCACTAAGTTTAGGGATGCATTGTTATAGTGATGGTCATTATTGTGGAAGTATTCTCTTAGCTTGAACATAGGTGCTAGAATGATGCAGTTAGCTAGGATACGTGTCAGTGACAATGTAATGAATTTATTGATGGAGCTTGTCAAACGCACTTATACGGTTCATGGCAACCACCAAACCATTTCCACTACCAGATTTTAAAAATTGAAATGCACGGCCGGAAGTTAAACTACAGATCATTGACTTTCAGTAGTGTTGCTCCCATTCCTGGTATCAAAGTTTTTAAAACGTGATGCACCTTTTCAACTTAAGCCTACAGAAGAGTGTGAACGAACCATTACCGGACTAATTCCTGTAACGTTCTCAGATCTGCAATACACAGTTGATATTCTATTTTAGAGAGACTGCTTTGTTGTTTTGCTGTGAGCAAATGTAATGGGTCTATTACAAATGGTTATATCTCTTTCCTACGAAAACTGTTTCAGGGATTTGAAGCGTGCGGTCGACCGCAATGCTTTGTTGGAATCATGGAATGTAAGAGGGGAGGAAGTAAACCTGTTTTGCCGGTTATATGCAGTACTCTGTGATTCCACAGGGAGGCGTTGCCAACATTGATCTGATGCTACTGAGGGGAGAGACATTCTGCAAGCCGTTCTCTCTGGCTGCAAGAGATAGCGCTAAGGTCATTTTTACGCTCTGTAATTGGAATTATCATTATATTATACTATTTGTAAATAAAAACATGCAAAAGCATATTTATGCCGCAGGGAATTAGCTGTTTATTTGTTCTGTGTTAGCAAATAGGCGAAAATTGCGATATACGGATATTGTGATTGATGCGAATTTGTTTCCTCACGAACAAAGAGCTATGAAATGTAAATAAATTCAGTGAATTTGCAGCTAAGGGTATCGCTTCTATGAACATTCATATTGAATTTGTATATAATTGTACATATATTTATTGGACTTTGAGAATTATCTCTGTAACTTCTATCTCTGTATTTTGACTGAACAGAAAATCTCCGACGAAAATGTATACTTAATGTAGTAGTTTAGCATTTGATCAATAAACAAAATCTGTTCTGTTCTTATTAGCTTAATATGTGTGATAACGTGTGATAGTGATAGTATTCCTCACCGGGATCTTCAATCTCGATGCCAGACTCTTCTGGATCGAGCTACGAGCCTGCAGATCCAGCGCAGGACATACCAGCAAGTCTTGCTGATGACCCGGTGCCAGTCACGGCTGGACCGTTCGCGGCTCCAGAGCTTCCGGTGTCAGGACAGGAGGACCTGAACCAGTCACCAGACCCGTCTCCATCTACGGGATCGGATGCGTTTTTACAGAGCAGAGGTGATATTGGTACACAGCAAATGCCAACAGCTGTGGTACCAGAAATGGAGCGGCGCGGAGCATCCCTTGTACACTTGACTCCCCTCTCCTCGCGGGTATCGGAACTGGAGACAGCTCCAGCTCTTGAAGTCTCATCTATTGCACCAGATTTAGAAGAGAGCGTAGATGGCAGCGGTGATCCACAGGTGCAACCCGTCGAGGATAATTTTATTATAGACGTGGACGACAGATCTAAGATCCACGAGTTCCTTCCTGAAATAAACGACATCCTCAGGGCCGGAACCTCAGAAGACAACTGGATGAGGTTCGAAGGGATCTTGGTGCGGATCACCGACAAAGTCAAAGAAATAGTCAAGATCCCCGTCCACCATGGCACCAAAAAGAGAAATAACATCATCGACCCTGAGGACCCAGCTACGATACAAAAGCTGTACAGGAGGAACAGGAGGAAAGCAGTCCGTTTGATCCTCGGGGAGGAAGGCAAGAGATGCGACATTGATAAGGATACAGTGACCAACTTCTTCAGGGAATCTTCCAGAAGGAAGGACTGTGACCTGTCCATGTATGCTCCAGAAGATCAGGAGAATGAAACTATCCAAGGCAGACCAGGCGTGATGACCAACCGAATCACGCCAAATGAAGTAATGATCCGGCTGCAAAGATGCGAGAATACTGCTCCTGGGGACGACCGTATCACATACAATCACTGGAAGTCGGTCGACCCAGCATGCTCTGTACTTGCTAGCATCTTTAACGTCTGCCTGAAATATGAGAAGATCCCTGAAGAATGGAAGACCTCTATCACGGCACTGATTTTCAAGAAAGGTGATCCGCATGACATAGCAAACTGGCGACCTATAGCCATCATGCGGACCATCTATAAGATATATACAGGTGTGTTGGCAAAGAGAGTCACCACCTGGCTGACAAATGAGAATGTCTTGGCACCAGCACAGAAGGGGTTTATGCCTCACGACGGAGTCTTCGAGCATAACTACACGCTCCGGAGAAAGTTCGACATTGCAAGAACTGAGAAGGGCGAATTTTTAGCAGCCTGGTTGGACTTCTCCAATGCATTCGGCTCCGTCCCGCACCAAGCCATCTATGCGGGATTAGAAAGGACAGGCGCTGGTGCCAAGTTTATAAGGATTGTAAAGGATATGTATACTGACACAACAACCAGAATATTGACGGGTCAAGGTGCCACTGACACAATAGACATGAATGCCGGGGTTAAGCAAGGATGCCCCATCAGCGGCCTACTTTTTAACATCGCGATTGACCCGATAATAAGGAACATCCAAGGACAACAGGCCGAACATAAAATCCTGGCTTATGCTGATGATCTGGTGTTGCTAGGTAAAGAGCCTGAGGACTTACAAAGTATGATTGATTCAGTCTACACCTTGGCTGCATCAATTAATATCAAGTTAAATCCAGGGAAATGCTTCAGTTTGCATCTCTCTGGAAAGACCCCAATTGGCACGAGGGACACCAAGTTTAAGGTCGGAGAAAAAGAAGTTAAACAACTAAAAGATGGTGAGTTCGACAAGTTCCTTGGGAAGCCAGTTGGATTTCACATCACGTCAAACTTGAGAGAGCTAGCTGACCTGATGCTCACTGCAAGGAAAATTCTCCAGTCCAAGCTAGCTCCCTGGCAGAAGCTGGATGCCCTCAAGAATTTCTTTTATGCATCCTTGAACTTCCCGATGAGGACTGCCCAATTCGCAAAGGGTGACTGGGCCAAGCTGGACGACGTCATCAGGGCCGAGATCAAGAAAGTTCTGAACGTCCCACAGGAAGCTGCTAATGACTACATCTATGGCCCTTCAAAGTCCGGATGCATAGGAATTCCGGTAGCAGCAAGCGACTCAGACTTTCATCTGATCGACAATGCTTTTAAGCTCCTTTCCTCCAAAGATGTGTACACTGCGGAGCTAGCTCTTGGCGACCTACAGAGTGTCGTAAGAAAGAGGCTTGGACGATTAGTCGATCACGATGACGTCGCTGCCTACCTGACTGGAGAGAACGAGGGCGAGTTCAGGCGAAACACCAATGCCATTTCTTCGACCTGGACTCAAGCTCGTAAATCTTCTGCCAGGTGTGACGTGAAATGGTCTTTTGAGAACTACAAGCCTGACATAACTATTGATGACAAGATCCTGCGTGCGAGCCAAAGACATCAGGTGCTTAGAACACTAAGAGATAATAGACGAAATCAGCACCTGTCTCGCCTTTTAGAGCTGCCCAGCCAAGGAAAAGCCATCGACTGCGTATCCGCTGATCCTGCAAGCTCCCATTTCAACAGAACGGGCCTCTACACCAGATTTGCTGATTGGAGGTTTATCCACAGGGCACGATTAAACTTATTGCCCCTGAATGGATGCCGGCATCACGACCAACGATGCAACAGGAGCTGTAGAAGATGTGGATACGAGAGCGAGACCCTCCCTCATGTGATCAACCATTGCATGAGGTACTCCGACATCATCACCCGGAGACATAATGCCGTGGTCACCAGGGTCCGCAAGGCAGCCAGCAGCAGGTTCACAATTCTGGCCGAGAATCAAGTCGTTGAAGGAAACTTGAGGCTAGATCTGATATTGGTGAAGGATGGTAATGCTGTCATTATAGACGTTACCATCCCTTTTGATAACAGAATGGAGGCTTTTACTGAGGCAAGGAGGGCCAAGGAAGAAAAGTACAGACTTGGCCGAGGCTCTCAGCACCAGATTCCAGAAGGTGGAGGTGGACGCTATCGTTCTCGGGTCATTAGGCTCCTGGGATCCCGAGAACGACAAAACCATGAAACGGATGTGTTCGAAGAAGTACCTATCGCTCTTTAAGAAGCTGTGCGTGTCGGACGTCATTAGGTACTCCAGAGACATCTACGCCGAGCATATTACTGGCGTCCGACAGTGATCAAGTACCCTGACTGGGGTTTTGCTGTGGTTTTCCCCAGCCTCTCAAGGCGAATGCCGGGGTAATAGATCACCCAAATTGCCACAGAGACATACTGACTTATATATGTCTATCATATATATATGTGTGTGGACCACGGCACAACTACATTAGTGTGCATTGTGACTTGTGCTAGTGCATCAAGAGAACTTGACTCTATGAACATTCATATTGAATTTGTATATAATTGTACATATATTTATTGGACTTTGAGAATTATCTCTGTAACTTCTATCTCTGTATTTTGACTGAACAGAAAATCTCCGACGAAAATGTATACTCAATGTAGTAGTTTAGCATTTGATCAATAAACAAAATCTGTTCTGTTCTTATCAGCTTAATATGTGTGATAACGTGTGATAGTGATAGTGATAGTGATAGTATTCCTGATGAGGACTGCCCAATTCGCAAAGGGTGACTGGGCCAAGCTGGACGACGTCATCAGGGCCGAGATCAAGAAAGTTCTGAACGTCCCACAGGAAGCTGCTAATGACTACATCTATGGCCCTTCCAAGTCCGGATGCATAGGAATTCCGGTAGCAGCAAGCGACTCAGACTTTCATCTGATCGACAATGCTTTTAAGCTCCTTTCCTCCAAAGATGTGTACACTGCGGAGCTAGCTCTTGGCGACCTACAGAGTGTCGTAAGAAAGAGGCTTGGACGATTAGTCGATCACGATGACGTCGCTGCCTACCTGACTGGAGAGAACGAGGGCGAGTTCAGGCGAAACACCAATGCCATTTCTTCGACCTGGACTCAAGCTCGTAAATCTTCTGCCAGGTGTGACGTGAAATGGTCTTTTGAGAACTACAAGCCTGCCATAACTATTGATGACAAGATCCTGCGTGCAAGCCAAAGACATCAGGTGCTTAGAACACTAAGAGATAATAGACGAAATCAGCACCTGTCTCGCCTTTTAGAGCTGCCCAGCCAAGGAAAAGCCATCGACTGCGTATCCGCTGATCCTGCAAGCTCCCATTTCAACAGAACGGGCCTCTACACCAGATTTGCTGATTGGAGGTTTATCCACAGGGCACGATTAAACTTATTGCCCCTGAATGGATGCCGGCATCACGACCAACGATGCAACAGGAGCTGTAGAAGATGTGGATACGAGAGCGAGACCCTCCCTCATGTGATCAACCATTGCATGAGGTACTCCGACATTATCACCCGGAGACATAACGCCGTGGTCAGCAGGGTCCGCAAGGCAGCCAGCAGCAGGTTCACAATTCTGGCCGAGAATCAAGTCGTTGAAGGAAACTTGAGGCCAGATCTTATATTGGTGAAGGATGGTAATGCTGTCATCATAGACGTTACCATCTCTTTTGACAACAGAATGGAGGCTTTTACTGAGGCAAGGAGAGCCAAGGAAGAAAAGTACAGAGACTTGGCCGAGGCTCTCAGCACCAGATTCCAGAAGGTGGAGGTGGACGCTATCGTTCTCAGGTCATTAGGCTCCTGGGATCCCGAGAACGACAAAACCATGAAACGGATGTGTTCGAAGAAGTACCTATCGCTCTTTAAGAAGCTGTGCGTGTCGGACGTCATTAGGTACTCCAGAGACATCTACGCCGAGCATATTACTGGCGTCCGACAGTGATCAAGTACCCTGACTGGGGTTTTGCTGTGGTTTTCCCCAGCCTCTCAAGGCGAATGCCGGGGTAATAGATTACCCAAATTGCCACAGAGACATACTGACTTATATATGTCTATCATATATATATATATATGTGTGTGTGGGCCACGGCACAACTACATTAGTGTGCATTGTGACTTGTGCTAGTGCATCAAGAGAACTTGACTCTATGAACATTCATATTGAATTTGTATATAATTGTACATATATTTATTGGACTTTGAGAATTATCTCTGTAACTTCTATCTCTGTATTTTGACTGAACAGAAAATCTCCGACGAAAATGTATACTTAATGTAGTAGTTTAGCATTTGATCAATAAACAAAATCTGTTCTTATCAGCTTAATATGTGTGATAACGTGTGATAGTGATAGTGATAGTGTTAGTAGTGTCAGTGTCAGTGACCTTGTTATGTGATAACAATTATAATGTGATCGCTTTGTGACGGAGTGTTGCAGAAGTCAGCAGTGGTGAACTGGCTCGTTCTTCTTGTTTTAGAAGCCTTATTCAGTGTAAACTTAGTCATCATAGAGCACGGGCTTGGAGCGGAGGATCGTGAGGGAGGACACGCTGGTCGTGTTCCATCCGACACCAGAGTGCTTCCGCTGCACCGAAGAGGGGTGCAGCGCGAAGTTCAAATCGAAAGACTGGACGTCAACCAAGAGGAGTCTGGAGAGGCACCTTTCCAGGGAGCATGGCGTCAACATAACGAACACCCGCAACATCTGCAAGGGGTGCAACCAGGAGTTGGGGCTGAGGCCGCGGGCCCACAAGTGCTCAGTGGAGCGGGAACCGGCCATTCAGGAGGCGGAGTTCCAACATGCCTGCGCCAGGTGTGGGATGACCTTCCCTTCTCGCCGCGCCCTGACCAACCACATGAGATGGCACGAGAAGGAGGACATTCGTGCCCGAACGGTGATTCCGGAGGAGGACGAGGAACGAGCTGCGGAAGAAGTGCACCCGGTGAATCAGGATGAGGGTGCAGCCGAAGCAGAGGACACGCCTGGGGAACCACCAGGTGTTGGCAACCCAGACAGACTAGGGGAGGTCCTGGACCTTGAGGTAATCGGCCCCGATCTGCAACCCCTGACGGAGATGACAGAGAACCCGCAGGCGCCACTGGACAGCGCCTGGCAACAGGAAGGAGAGGAGGAGATAGGTGTTCTGGCTGCAGCCACTCACACCGACGCCGTGGACAGCGGTAGCAGGTCTACGCTATTGGAGGATGACAGCTCCACGGCATCAGACGACTTCCCCGATGTAGAGGATGATGGGGGAGATGCCGGGGATGAACCAGAAGGCCACGTGGTGGCAGATGCACCTAGACTGCAGCCAAATGATGAGACGCCCCTGCACAAACACCTCCCGGCACAGCGCATTCTTGCAGATGGAGAGAGTGCAGCCAGCTGGAATCGATTCGAGGAGACCATGGAGGTCATCACAGCGGATGTCCAGAACAGTCTGGGCATTCAGACATCCAGGCCAGCGGCCCCGGGGTCCCAGCCGGACCCGGAGGACCCAAAATGTATACAGAGACTGTATCGCAGGAACAGGAGGCGGGCCCTTCGCCTAATCATGGAAGAGCAGTCAGAGCGCTGTAGGATTCCTAGGGAGGTAATCCAAGAACATTTCGAGAGCGCCGGGAGGAGTGTGGAAATGCAGTGTGATTGGTACCAGCTGGACAGCAGCACTGATGCACCGGTAGCTCTACACAGAATCACTCCAGAAGAAGTAGAAAGGCGGCTGCGCAGATGCGAGAACTCCGCACCGGGTGATGACCGCATCACGTATGCACACTGGAAGGAGGTCGACCCCGGCTGCAGGATTCTCGCGACAGTTTTCAACATCTGCGTGAAGTACTTGGATATCCCGGGCACCTGGAAGACCAGCAAAACCATACTAATACACAAGAAGGGGGATAAGGACGACATCCGGAACTGGCGACCCATTGCGCTCACCAGGGCAGCTTATAAACTGTTCACGGGAGTGCTTACTGGCAGGCTGGCGCAGTGGGCTGAGCAGAACAACATCCTGTCTCCCGCGCAGAAGGGGTTCAGGCCCTATGACGGGATGCTGGAACACAATTTCGCGCTGGGGACGGAACTGGACAGAGCTAGAAACTCGGGGAGCGACGTGTTTATTGCTTGGCTTGATTTCGCCAATGCATTTGGATCCCTTGCTCAACAGGCAATAACAGCAAGCCTGAGGCACTACGGTGCGGGCGACAAGCTCTGCCGGTTAGTGACAAGGATATATGGCTCGTGCACCACCAGCGTCATGACAGAACAGGGAACGACGGAGCAGATACAAGTGCAACGAGGCATAAAACAGGGGTGCCCGCTAAGTGGGATGTTATTTAACATAGCGGTAGACCCGATATTAAGGAAGATCCAGGGTGAAGAAGGAAACTTCAGGATACTTGCGTTCGCCGACGACATAGTCTTGATATCGCGGAGCGCTGTCGAGCTACAGCAACACATCCAGATAGTACAAGAGATGGCTGGAAGCATAGGCATCAAGATTAACAAGGACAAATGCTGCAGCCTACATCTGAGCGGACAAACGCCGAGGGGCTGCCGTCCCACAGTATTCCAGGTGAACGACCGCAACATTCGAGCCCTGGGAAATGGAGAGGTCGTGCACTTCTTGGGGAAGCCCACGGGCTTCAACATACTGAACAACCAACAGGACCTGGATGAAATTCAGCGCAGGGGGCTAAAAATCCTGGATTCAAAGCTCGCCCCCTGGCAGAAGTTGGATGCCCTGAAGGCGTTCTTCTTCCCGGCACTGAACTTCCCCATGAGGATGGGGCAGTTCAGTAAAACACAATGGGCAGAAGTGGATAGAGCGGTGCTAGCAGGAGTGAGAAAAGTCCTATACCTGCCCAATAACTCATCGGCAGACTACATATATGGCAGTCAGAGAAGAGGGGGTCTCAGTCTTCCCTCGGCAGCGGCTGACTCGGACTTCCATCTGGTAGACACCATTCAAACTGCTCACGTCACCAGACCAGCGGATAGCCGAGTCCAGCCACCAACAACTTACCGCAGCTGTAAAGGACAAAATTAGAAGAGAGCCCACCATCCAGGACAACGCAAAGTACCTATCGGGCGATATGGATGCTGAGTTTGCGAACCCGGCATCTACCAATCAGAACACCTGGACGAGGGCGAGGGCAGCGTCCAGGAGGATAGCAGTCAAATGGACAATGGACGACAACGGTGTGCCGAGCCTAAAGAAGGGGGACATTAGCACCCATCAGAACGATCGCAGGAAGGTGCTGTGCAATCTAAGAGCTGACTTCCAAACCACACACGACAATTGGCTCGAAGGACTGGTGCGGCAAGGGAAGGTCCTGCAGTGCGTCTCCCTGGACAAGAGCTCAGCGCACTTCTACTATAATGGCGCTTACACACGATTCGCCGATTGGCGCTTTATACACAAAGTGCGCCTTGACCTGCTCCCCCTGAACGGAAGGAAGCGGAACGCCAACGAGAGCAAGGCCTGCAGAAGGTGCGGGTATGCCAACGAGACTCTGCCACATGTGGTATGCCACTGTATGAGGTACTCATCCCTTTATCAGAGGCGCCACAATGCAATCGTGGACAGAGTCAAAAAGGCAGCGGAGAGGAAATTTCGACTACTGTTCGAAAACCAGGCGCCTGGACACCCCGGACTGAGGCCGGACCTGGTACTCCAGAACAACGACGAGACCATCATTGTAGACATCACCATCCCGTTCGAGAGCTCCCCGGAGGCTCTCGATCAAGCTCGACAAAGAAAGGAGGAGAAATACCGAGCCTTGGCGGAGGAAATGGCAGCCAACCACCCAAAGGTCAGCGTGGAAGCGATTGTTGTCGGGGCCTTGGGCTCCTGGGACCCGCGCAACGAGAAGCTGCTGAAGAAAATGTGCTCCCGTAAATACCATGGGCCTGCTCAAAAAACTCTGCGTTTCAGACTGCATCCGGTGGTTCAGAGATATATACGTGGAGCACATAACTGGACATCGACAAGTGTAAACTGACAGTGAAGTGAGTTCAAGTGAGTGAAGTGAAATTACAAAACATGAACCAAATCCTACAGACAATAAGGATAAAAACAATTTATGTAAATATGGATATATTTAAGTGTTTTAGCGTTGAGAGTAGAAACAATAAGACGCCTGAAAAAGACAGCAAAAACATTCACAGAACTGAAAAGCAAGTGCATAGCAACATGAAATACTATGTATTGGCTTTGCTCAAATATTGTAATCAATTTACTACTGTTAGGTATTCGCTTGATATGTACGCAACTATGACTAAATAAACAACTCTGTTCTTATCAGCTTAATATCTGATACGTCCTCCATTGGGGGACCAGAATATTAAACTGATTTTTGGAATATGACGGAGTGCTAGGGGCTTGCTCCACCTCTGTCACGGGTTGGCCTGGCATTGCAGTACCGCCAGGATCGGCCCACCTAATCGAAACCAAACATAGTCCTTAGGTATTAGTTCGATTACCCCAATATAATTTACCTTTCAGGTAATCTTTCATTGTAACTATGTCATTACCACTCAGATTGCCGCTTGGTTGTGGAATCTATAATAATTATAATGAGAGTTACGTTGGGACGGTTTAAGTAACAATTTGTACCACTTACACTCCGCAATTGGGAGTGTTTATCAGAGAAATGATTTCTTTGGAAATTGCAAGTACTATTCTATACACACGGTTGTCGTAAATCAAACATAACCGTAACTCTATGGCTATAATAGGGGTCGGACGATGTGAGTAAACCGGTTTTTCTGGTTCTGAAGCTTCTACATGGTATACCGAGTATACCGCGGTTCCATTCGAGTAAAACCAGCTTTTCCGGTTCTGGCGCCTCTAATACGGTATAACGAGTAAACCGGGTTTTCCGGTTCTGGCGCCTCTATAGGGTATACCGAGATAATCGAGGGTTGTACCCGAATGAGTAAACCGGCTTTTCCGGTTCTGGCGCCACTATAAGGTATACGACTAAACCGCGGTTGTACTCAAACGAAGGATGAATTAAATGGCGTTGTCGAATATAGGCCCTGCTTTTGAATACTTTCTCTTGGTTTTCTAGCTTTTCGGTACTACTACAAGTACCCACATCACCACATTCAATATTATGTTTGTAAGGCACTTATGTGGAATCTTCTTTAGATAAAAAGTTCACATAAATATGTAAAAATATATACCTATTCAATCAATACTGATACCTTTATGTCAGCTGAGGAAGCATTTTCTGCAGCAGGGCAGATAATCTCTGAGATGTACAGCTCTCAGCCCAAGTCGGGCAAAAATGCTTACAATTTTACATAAAGTTCTTATTTTTAGATTTTTTTTTTACCTTAGCTTTGTACGAAGGAATTTGTTTCAATAGGATTATATTTTATATACCTATATACTTCCTGTATGATAGTACGACTTTTTGAGAAATTGGTTTCTTTTTGGAAGAATAAAATTTGCTTTTAACTTCATGTAAGTCATCACACCAACAGCCTTTCCAAACCTGCCGCCAAATAACAGCTTACAGCAGAAAACAGCGGTGCGGCAGGAACAATTTTCGGGAGTGATAAACGGTTTAATTCAATATTACTCATTTTATTATTGTTACTATTTGCTGATATAGCGATGGTGATGTAATGAGTCTTAATGGTCCACTAACTAACCATTTATCCTTTATCTTAGTTTATTAATTATGAAATCTACGTAAATATGCTGGGGTTTTGTTAGCAAACAGAGCTAAAAATTTAACCATTGTGTAATAATTACCCCCTAAACGAGAGTCAACTAGTGTGATATTCTAGGGAATAGCAGAAACTTATAGGAAAACCTTTTAAAGCAACATTAAAAAGACATACCCGTAACGTAAGCACTAGAACACATTCTACTCTCTTTTAACGTGAAGCAACTTGGTATGTTTCGCTTTTTAGGCAACAAGAACATCATTCCGTATGCGGGTAGGAGGTATGAAATTTTAAGAAACTTACGGAATCTGTGTTTTTTAATATGCAGAGTTGATTGTATAGTATCCTGGGTTCTCATTCGAGTTCAGACGCTCAGATCCCTCGGCTACGCTTTGAGGCTGAGGGTCCTCAATCCCTCGGCTACCCTTGCGGCTTAGGGCCTTCGATGTTACAATGTTGAAACCCCGATTTTGCAAGTTTCTTAACATTCCATACCTCCTACTCGCATACGGAATAATGTCCTTATTTCTATCTAGAAGTGAGGTTATATACTGCTCTTTGAAGACTTGTAGAGCGGATCCAGAATCAGGCACTGAACAAGCAATTGCTTGTTCTGCGTCAGTGTGACATTAGATGTGATCCTTAAGATGTGATTGTACTACTAAGTATAGATGATGCAACTCTTCCATAGAGCAGTGTGTATCTGCAGAAAACTATTGCACTACAAAACTGCTTTTTCAGCACATTTGAATACATGCAATAAATATTTGACTCATATTCTTCCATTCTCTCTATGTTCAGTGAACAGCGAAAGGTTTGAGGCTGAAAATAATCGATTTCAATAATTTCGTTGGCAAAAATATAGTTTATTCTACTGCTTGAGTAGTGTTTTGGCTGCACCTCGTGTTGTCAGTTATTTTGATTTAAAACCCTGCTTGGATACGAATTAGAAAAATTGTCTGATCGGATTCGTATTCAGTTGTTAAAATCATAAGTACATGGAGTTCACAGAACAACGAAACTAACTCACCTTAAAACCATTGAAAGTACAAACCTCAAAATACTTTTCAAGTGGTGCACAAAATGTCCCTGTTATCTAAGCAGGTAATTGTCGAAAAGTTGTAATAGATCTCACTGTTGATTTCTCGAATAAGTGGCCCGCCTTGGATCTTATAAAATGGCAAAACAATTACCCGCACAGTAGACTTATTGCTACAAAGTTTAGGTGGCCAAATCCCTATAAAGAACTCAGATTTTGCAATAGCAATTCTTTCCCTTCCAAATATCAATGGTTTTTAATTTTATTTAGCGACTCCCTGGTGGCTTTAATTCAGAATTCATAGACTTGGCATTGCTGCAAGTTCGTTGTTCTCTGGGATTCTGGATGGAACTATTTCAGATTGTAATGAAACACACTTCTCTAGAGTATTACCTAGACATCTCATCAATGCAAGATGAGTGATCTACTTTAAACCGTGACTTAGATGACTGGTATTTTCTCCTCCACACCTCGTATCGACTCAGACATCGATTAGTTTACTAATGATCGAGGTAGTGCTTTTAACATGTACCTCATAGCCTTAGAAACTAGTGTTTGTTTCCTAAAATATAATAAGTAAAGTAGAGGGAGTTTCCTATACTAACTACCACCAAAGTGGTAAGTGGCAAACTCTGGCAACTAGGCAGCTGTTGCTGTTACCATAGCAAAGGGTGTGCCACAGAACAGCAAACTATTGGTCTGCCACGCTCATTTGTTTTTCTTCCGACTGCAGCGCTTATGTCAGAAACCAATTTAGAAAAATAGAGCTTAAGACCAACGTGTATCAATTGGAATAGTAATTTTGGTTGCAACATCCACATTCCCGTATGCATCAACCCAAAATATTGCATATCTCAGATTGAGCGCTCCACATGCCCATCGCTTTCAAATGCACATGCTAGATGACACCCTCAGCCCGCACGGCATAGCAAGCGCTTGCAAATAGCTCACCCGAAGGTAAACAGCACCTTCCAGAGCGAATAGAGCGACCTCTGCCATGCTGATTGCTGAGGCTTGAAACTAAGATGGAGTCAGCTGATAAAATAGCAATGCCGAAAATATAAAAATAAAGCTAAATTTTCGTATCAACAAGCAATTATGTAAATGTAGGAGTTTATAGTGATACCTTATTTAATATTGAGTACCAAATAACGCGCATTCGATGTTTAAAACTGGAACATGACCTGAAAACCTAGTAAGGTAGAAGACAGGTTATGAATCGAAAGTCACGTTAGTTGGTTTTAATGAAGAATTGAAATATATATATATAGCGAAAACAAGCTAACCTTAAATATAAAGTATACTTAGTAAGTTAAGGTGTTAAAATGTGTTCGAATTAGGGACTGTATAACGAAAAGTTTGTTTTTGTGGATTGCACACTAATATCGTAAAACAAACAGAAGTCCTGCTCAAAGGTTATGTCTGATACGTATTTCAATTTTGAATGTGATGTAATGATAATAGTTTGGGATCCATAGTTTGATTTTGGATCGTAAAACAAACAGAAGTCCTGCTCAAAGGTTGATTTTGGATCGTAAAACAAACAGAAGTCCTGCTCAAAGGTTATGTCTGATACGTATTTCAATTTTGAATGTGATGTAATGATAATAGTTTGGGATCCATAGTTTGATTTTGGATCGTGTATTAGTGTTGTGCTCAAACACTATTTCCTGCTGTTATACCAAATAAATAAATAAATTAGGACATAATGCTCTTCTCATTGCAAAATAACTTAAAGCATTTCATAAACAGAAAATTCTCTATATGTACTGTGTATCTTTGGGAATTTTTTGTCAATCTGGGTAACTCGGTTAAGCGCTGACCTTGGAAGCACAAATAGTTACATAAAACTTGTGTATTACCACATTATTGCTGAATGATTTCTACATATCGAAATGTCAGCTACCATATTTATGACAAAACACCCAACTTAAATTATATAAATGTATAATATGGCAAAATATCTGCTGAAATAGTTATTTTTTTTTAAGTATCTATTAATGCTTTATTTACTTACATACACCTCATTTGTGAAGTCATAGTGGGAGCTGCCTTGTAAAACAACTTCTTGGTTTCATTACTTGATAGTATTGAGTAATACTATCTATGTCTTAAATGTTGTCTCATATTCACACTTTTAATTGGGCAGCACTATGGCCTCTCACAAAAAAGCCTGGAATCAATCCTAGGGATCAGAGGTGGGATTTTGTGGTAGATAAAATGGCACTTAGAATGAGTGTTCTCTGGTTTTCCCAACCATAATTCCATCAATTGCACCATCTTCATCATTGTCATCCCCCATCCCACCAGTCTCCAATCTCTGTAAACCTGTGAAGTTAAAAGGGACATTAAAATTAAAAATACTATGGAGGACAGAGAGCAATACTAATGAACGAGTGTCTCATCCAGCCACCCAAATTTATAAACCAGCATGTGGACCATTAACCTGCAGAAACAACAATATAACTATACTTAAGTGATAATAAAATTGGGTAAGGAGGTAAGTAGGTAATAATGAAATATTGCATTTTAAGCAAATTTAAATTCTGTAATTGCTTAAAAAACAATAGTATGAAAGTCATACAAAATGCTGTTACATTCTTTCTGCAGTCAACATATGAAAAACAATTAATACTGGCACACTAAACTACATGTTACAGTGATTGACAATTATGAAGGGTGGGTGATATGGTTAAACACGAAGAGACATTGTTATTATTTAGAGACTTGCATTCACATTCATATTTAATAATACTGTATAATACATTTGTATTGTATTTTAAGGAACATGTGCCTACATTAATATACATTTGAATGGCCTACCCAATTAAAATGTCCATTAAATTCTAACCTCTTGAATGTCTGTTATTACAATCTATTGGAATGATCCTATAGGTAATTGTAATTGCACTTAGTCACTTATGCATACACAAAGCCAGTTCTAGTTAATAAAACTTACAGCTACTGAATAGAAAATACACTTTGATTCCTTTTCCTGGGAAAGGTTCTATATATAACATTTGATATAACACAGTGGAAGTCCTACAGCACATGGGAACCTTAAATTTATTGACAGGTCATATGGGAAAAAAACCAATTGAGCCCATACAGTGATGTTTGTTTGTGTTTGTTCATTTGGCTCCACTGTGAGCAATGCTCAGGGAAATTGAACACATCATACAATTATGAAGTATGCAGAGTAAGTAGGAATATACCCAATGCCAAGAACAGCATTTGGGGGGGGATGCTCCCTCCCCATCATGCATTATCTAAGAGAGTGAAATTTGTAAACCATCACCATTTCAACAGTAAACTTCTCGACATGCATTACAGTAGGACAACAATAGCAAATAAGTGTTAATCACCATCACATGCAATCTGCCCTACATGAGGTTGATACTATTATGTTGATTAATTCACTTTGAATAAGCTCGAAATTATAACTTTATACTTATGTTATGCTTAAATTTCAATTTCCCATGTAATTTCTATTACCTTGAAGACATGTTTGAGAAAGACATCACTTGAAATGAGAAATTCTATTATTACTGCATGGGTATTATTTGGGAGGACAGTATACAGGGTGGAAGGTACTGCTTGAACCATACGTTAATCATGGATTCTATATAATGAGTAGTGCAAATATGTCCAATACAATTTTTGTCATTAAACCTACAAAAATGAAACATAGTGATGTTCCTTGTGCCTGTGTCTATTACCCATTTTATTACAGTTCAAGCAATACCTTTCACCCTGTATAAGAAAACATTTAGAGGATGGTGGAGTTTGCATATACATAAAACATTATAACATATAAAACTGGGATGCAACAGATCCATATATCCCATTGACATTTTTTATGTAGCCCATTTTCCTTTGTTGCTTAAATTTACCAGTTGCACAAGATTATACAAAATTCCTTCTGAATGAAGAGGACTTCACAAGCTATTCCCAGAAAATTAAAAAGAAACATTTTATTTTCATGTAAATATCTTTAATACAATGGCATTTTAATCAAAATCGTTTTAGTCATTCGAGAATTCTTCCGTGTAAAGGGTTATTTTGGGTGGGGAATGTTCTTGAAAATCTTTGTGTCGCATCTTTGGAAGGTACTGAACTTAACTGATTTGTACTATGTATGTACAAATTCCTAATTTGAAACGCATGGGTTTATGTATTCACTTTCAATTGCCAGTCGAAATGCGCACGCCAACGTTCCACGTAACGTATTTAACCACAGCCAATGGGAGCAATGGACCTCCTTCCCCTTTGCACTGGAATGCTCCATAAAGATCGTTCGCTTTCGTTCATTTTCGGCATTCGCTCCAACTTCGTCGGGTAACTTCGATGAGTTATCTCCAAGCGCTTCTGCACGCATAATATTCAAGACTGCCAACACATAAGTCTAGACTGCTGTGTTGCATATTAAATAGTTTTAAAAATAACATATATTTGGTCCAAAATTTGATGTAATATACCATTTTACTACATTTAAAGTCGTTTTAATAATATTAGTGGACTAGCTGTGCTGTATTTGAACTCAGTGCACGATGCGAGAAAAATGCCAAGGTTGGCTAACTATCCGATTTGAAACTAAATTTTAAAGTTGCAAGGAGTATTTTAACATTAGCGAAAGCAACTTGGACAGAAAATGTTTCGATTTAGTAAAACTGGCAAGATTGAAAGATATACACAGCACCAAGAGAAGAACGAATATGTTTCTCAAAGATCTTTTGGTAAGGATGTATGAATGTAATAAGGTAGAATACTCCCAAAATTCAATCCATGTTGTAACCTGAATAGCATTATATATATATTTATTTTCAAAATAAAACTCTATTCATGACTCGTATGTGCTTGGCTAATATGTTTTGCAAGTCAGCTGTAGTTCCATAGTTTGCTTGTGCATGATAACAGTAATAATAAATCAATTGGTAACTGTGAGTGAAATATTAGTGAAAAATACAAAATACGTTTGATATCCTAGTTAGCCAATACAAAGCTAAAATTGAAAGGCTTTTCGGCAATTTTGCTCTAGTTGTGGCCCGTCGAAGTAGCTGAACGTGAATGATTCGAGTTTTAGACGCGCAGATCCCTCGGCTACGCCCTGTCGTCGCTTCGCTGAGGGCCCTCAATCTCTCGGCTACGCCTTGAGGCTGATACTTCGACGGGCCACAACTGGAGTAGATGTGCGGGCCACAACTAGAGCAAAATGTCGGGCTTTTCCTCCCCATTTCAACATTACATTCACTTTTGCATTCTTTGAATTTCAGAACTCTGTATCTCACATTTGGCCTACTGCAGTGCATTCTCCTGCTCAACACTTATAGAAGTAGTCTGCGATAATCTGCTTTTAGTCCTCTTCCTGAGTGAGGAAAATGTGTTATGTCCAACATGTCAGTCTATGTCATACGCTAGCTCAACAGATGTTACTCTTAAGTCAATGCTGGCAATCGATAATCTGTTCTTAGTCCTCTTCCTGCAAAATGGTTATAAAAGCAATAGGAAAGTGAATAAATTACATTAAGAGTGAGTTTAGAAGTGGATGTGATCTCTTCAATAGCTGGTACCCACCTGCCCGCTCTTTTTAGGTGTTTTATTTTTATAGGCAATTCGCATTATGAACACAAACATAGCTATTCTTTCCCTAAATCACAACCTAAATGAAAAGGTGAAATCCGCTAAATATGCGATGTGTTGTTGTTACTAGAATTTCTTCTTCATTTAGTGTTGCCGCTCACAAAAATGCAACGCATTCATAGTAAGAAAGACTATCCACCAAAATTGTAATTTTTGTATTCTTTTTGTGAAAGTTTGTTATATTAATATGTTATTTCCATTAAATAAAGAAGTTCCTTTACTGTAACAGTGGTAGATAGTTAATGCAAGCTTACATAAAAAAAACCGACATTATGCTCTAGTTGTGGCCCACACAGCGATCCCACTGCTCCGCACAGCGATGACGATGATGTATATTACCAACAGATGTCACTCTATGCAAAACACTAGCTCAACAGATGTCACTCTATGTCACACGCTTGACTAACACAATACTGCCAACATATGAATAATTGATGCCACCAAAGCGCCGCAACTTCGACCACAGGGCGTAGTCGGATATTATATAACCTTAGGTTTATGAATTCAGGGAAGATTACGTTTAGGTTACATTTTTTTTTATTTATATAACCTTACGTTTCTGAATTCACGGAAGTTTAGGTTACTTTTCTTTTAATATAAGCTTAGGCTTCTGATATACTTTTATAGGTTAGGTTAGGTTAGGTTTAGTATTTTTTTATAAGCTTATTTTAATTAGTTACCAGTGGTTACATCAAAGCACGCTCGCTTGCTCGCGTGCGTTCCTAACCTTACGTTTCTGAGTCACGGTAGGTTAGGATTACTTGTTTTTATATAAGCTTACGTTTCTGAATTCAGGGAAGGTTAGTCTTAGGTTAGGGTTTTTTTTTATGTAAGCTTGCGTTAACTATCTACCACTGTTACGGTAAAGCAACTTCTTTATTACACTGTTATTACAATCTAAATAACCTCTTAATAAAATATAATTTGACAAAAACTATTACAAACTTAAAACTTTGGTCCATATTCTTTTGCTGCTTTCAATTAGTGCATGGTGCAGCCAGTCTTTGAATGCGTTACGTTTTCTCAGCGGGAATAACACACAAAGAAAAACAAGAAGAAGAAGAAAAAAACACTACTAACAACTGCGCATCACATTTCTAGTGGATTTTCATTTATGTTGGCAGTTCCCACTATACCTCTTCTTCAACGAAAAAATGGCTACGTTTGTTTTGTAACACCATCGAAGGGCGGGTCGGTGGGCACAAGCTATTGAACAGATCACATCTACTGCTAAACTCGCTCACAGGGTAAATTATTCGCTTTTCTTTGGCTAATTTAAGCTACTTCGATGGGCCACAACTAGAGTAGGTTAGCCAAAAAAGACTAAACCTAACCTAAGGCTAACCTAAGCTTAAGAACGCAACTGCTACATTCCTCTCCTAAAAACCATCCCTCGGCTATGCTTTGAGGCTTAGGGCCCTCAATCTCTCGGCTATGCCATGAAGCTGAGTATCTTACCAGCTTTGGCAACATTAGTTATTCATATGTTGCCTGCATTGCGTTAGAGCTAACGTATGATATAGTGTGACATCTGTTTAGCTAGTGTATAACATGTCATTTTCATCGCTGTGGAGGATACACTATGAGCAGGATGTCGGAAGTGAGTTCTATTTAATAGGTTTTCCAGTTTGCTCTCATAAGCTAATAGCTGCTAGTGCCACATCTTTAGTGAAGGTTTTTTTCTTTCTTTTCATTCTTTCTTCACTGTGAGAGCATTAATTGGTAGAACTATGGACATTTTTGGGACAGTATTCGGCATCCCAGTATTATGGCATAGACTAGTACCATATGCTAAGATTAAACATTTTTGCAAACTGCACAAAATAATTTCAGAACTCTGCACCTCTTGCATATGGTCTACTGCAGTACCATATTCTCCTGCTTGCATAATGCGTTGCAGCCAGAGAATGACATACAGTGCCATCTGTATGAGACACAGTGACATCTGTTGGACTTGTAACACATAACTTCAGTCGCTAATGCAGGCAAAAGTATGACAATTTACCCGTTATATGTCCAACAGACGAATATTTAATGCCGCCAAAGCCGGTAAGATACTTAGCCTCAAGGCGTAGCCGAGGGATTGAGGGCCACTACCATATGCTAAGATTAAACATTTTTGCAAACTGCACAAAATAATTTCAGAACTCTGCACCTCTTGCATATGGTCTACTGCAGTACTATATTCTCCTGCTCAACACTTCTAGCAGTATTATCGTAAAGGTCATAGCACAGATTGTCTGTATTCATCATTTGAAGTGGGTTCTATTTAACAGGTTTTTCATTGGCTGCATTGCCACGTATCTCTTGCAAATTGTTTTTTCTTTCTTTTTCACTGTGAGAGCATTAGTTTGCACAACCATGAACACTTTTGGGACAGTTTTATGGCATTGACTAGTACCATATGCTAAGATTACACACTTTTGCATACTGCACAAAACAATACTGCTATTTTATCTAAAAATCATTTAAATTTTCAGACTTCAGTAAAGAAAGATGTAAAACATTTGGTATTGGATACTTCATAAGGGAGAAATGCAAATAAAGAATGTTGAATACCTGCAAAATAAAAAATATGGAATACATGAATACTAATTGTGAGAACTATCAAACAATGAGAAATTAATCGCATTATTGCAAATTTCAATGGTTTCAAAATTTTCTACCTCCACCTGTGCCCCCACTATTTCCTATGACCATGTGGCTGCTCCTTCCCCTGCCCATGTATTTTCTTTTCCATAGTGCCACAAAACACCATTGGGGGCATTGATGTGTTTAGAGGGGAAAATTGTGGATAATTGGTGGGTTTCAGAATGTCCACTATTTCCAAATGCTCTTCCAGGGGAGCATGACTTGTGAAGAAAGTAGTGGAAAACCTTTAATACTTCAGGGAAAATGTCTTAATTCTCCTACAAATGTTACCCTATGTCATTCTCTAGCTGTGTGCAGTTTCCAAATGTACAAACAAAATGCTGGCAACATATGAATAACAAATACTGCCAATGCCGGCTAGTGAAGCAGGCGTGCAGGTTTCTCATTTACGGGAGATTAAGGTTCGGTTAGACTTTTCATATATAAGCACTACCTATACCCCCGCCGCTATAACGTTGCACTTGACGGTTCGTGTGGCTTCGCGTAAGGTTGGCTACATCGTGGTTGCGACGTTGCCAGAGTGGCTAGTAAACAACAACAGCTGATTGTTCTCATTTCTATCGTGTCTAAGCCGCATACAAAAAGTGTATGTAAGTAGCGAACGTCACTGAATAATAACTATTTCGTATTATTATTGTTAATTGAAAATAAGCGATATGAGCAGCTTTGGTATGGTCGGATACTCCTTTCTATGATAATAGGCATAAATGTGTCTACGTATGGCGTCTAATTGGAAAGCATCAATATTTGTGACTGGACGAGGCTTCTTTTTTTTCTTCCCTGGAGTTGATAGAAATACCTGTTGTGTTCCAGATGGTTCAGGAATTTGGTCCTCTTTCTCTTGTAGTTTCACTCCTTTGTGAACAACAGTTCTCATGCTTAAACCAAGAGCTGCTGCAGTTCGTTGTACGGCTTTATCAGCAGGAATAGAGGGATTTCCGTGAAGCTTCACGTACTCCTTTTCCTGTTCAAAGAACTCCCGGGTTCTCCATAATAGTTCCAATGCCTGACTATTAAGTGGCACACCTCGGCGCAAAGGATTTTCACTTCGTGAATCATCACTCGGCGATCAGCGTCGTTTTTCCGACATTGTCGCACTTAAGTTTTGTTTAAATAAATAATATGAATGAAATATATATATAAAATAGGTAAATATAAATAAATGTATAAACGAACAATAACAAAACTATCAAACAATAACCACAAATCTAAATAACAAATAACAATGAACAATATGTAGCTTGCAAAGAACAACTCGACGCTCTGCTAGAGATTCACAAACTGAAGCACGTGGTTGGGAATAGTTACATCCGGCAACAGAGCTGATTCTAGATCCGGTTCCGCTTTGTCATCGACCCTCCGGAATGCTGCCTTGTGATTGGCTTAGGAAGTCAAACGGTTGAAGCTTTTCATCTGTTTTTTCGCGAGTGTACCAACTTAAACGCTAGCTGTCAAGTGCAACGTTATAGCGGCGGGGGTATATATTCAGAGTAAACCAAAAAATTACGAACCAGCTGCACAGTGTTTTTCGTGTCTGCATCCTTGGCGCTTGTTGCGCTATCATTAAAGGGCGTGGATGAAACCATACAACATTTTTAAAACTACTTGTAAAGGCTTTACTTACCAACTTTACGAAAGGAGATGCTGAAACTGGCCACCGTCGTTCATACATTTTTGACTCCTCTTTAGGAAACTATCCATCTCTCGCCATAGTTCACATTGAGATATGCTGGCAATTTCCTGGCAGATATTTTGTTTGGACGACGACGGTGGTCAGTTTCAGCATCTACTTTCATTAAGTTGGTAAGTAAAGCCTTAAAAAGTAGTTTTAAAAATGTTGTATGGTTTCATTCGCGCCTTTCTATGATAACGACAACGAGCACTGAGGATGTGGACAGGAAAAACACAGTGCAGACCAGTTCGTAGCTTTTTGGCTCACTCTGTATATGCAGGAAGCAAAAACGAAGACAAAGAAATAACACATTGCTAATCTTGGGGATTTTGCTTCTCATTTAGATTGGTGCATGTGCAGTAGCGACAAGATGGCCATCTTTTTCTTTACAACATAACTCTGCTATGAAAAGTAAAGCACCTAAAAAGGCCGAGCTGGTGGGCACCAGGTCTGGGACAGACATCAGCTACAAACAACGCTCCTAAGGTAATAACTTAATCACTTTCCTTTCATCTCTTAGGGCTTGTATTACGATCTCTGGTTAAAAACTGTGGTTTTCTAACTTATTGTTATTGTTACCTGTTGTTTAAATGTAGTGCCCTGGATTAAAGTGCAAGGTAACTGTGGGGTAGTTAACCTGGAGTTTGTTAACAATTTGTATGATTGGCAACATTTTCATGTGTGTTTTCACACCACCTACGTGTAAACTTGTAACATTAGATCTTTAAAATACGCTTTCTGTTGTAATTCTCTTGAGTTTGCTATCTGATTTGTGTGTATAAAAATGTCTATAGTTTCTATTCAATTAGTTTGAGGAATTTCTTGATGTATATGTATCGTGGCTGGATGCATACAGGAACGTAATAAAGCATATTTGTTAATTTTACGATTTGTATAGGTTAGTTGGCACATTTCTAAGGGTTATGCAGTTAGTTCAGTGTGCATTAGAATTGGTTAAGTTCATTTTGGTATGTTGAAAAAAAATGATTTTCCATTAATATATTTCTTGGAGGTAGTGTAAAATAGGATAGTTGTACATGTAGCGTAGTTTGAAAATAAATTAGAGCATTTTGGAATATTAGGTTATGTGGGATATCATTCTGAATATGATTTAGGTTAATGCAAAAAATAGATTTTGCATATAAGAACGTGGCGGTAGCAGGAATGCTGTAGTTCCTCTTGATTTTCTAACATACGCTAACATGTATTGTATTAGTATTGCTGTTAAAACCTTTGAAACTGATTAGAGCAGGAATGAAATGCTAGTGTACATAGTGTTGTACTTTACTTCTGCCATATGCTTGATGGCACGGAGGTATTAGCTGTAAGGCTTACTCTGTTACATTGAAATTTGTGATGCTTTGTTTAAGAAACAATTTCGATAGGTGTGTTGAGTTAAAAAAATACTAAAAACTCGGGAAGAGGTTGTGACGCTGCTACAAATTGTTGCAGAACTCAAGTATGATAGAAAATAGATCTATAGTGCAATTTTTGTTAGCCTGAATCATTTCCCAGCTTCCTCGCCCCTCTCCACAAATTTATTTTTCCGAGATCTTATTCCTGTTATATAAATAATGCCCGAGCATTCACCTTGGCATTGCTACAAAAGGAATAATGTAGAGTTTTCACTAGATTAAAACATTTCAGAATATTAAATTATATAGGTTTTGTTGTTAACATGCTGTGTGTAATGTGAATAAAATTATTATTAAATGCTTATGTTCAGAAGGAAACCCCACAAACAAACAAAAAATAGAAAACCTATGTTAAGTAGGATTTTGCCGTTAATATACTCTTGTAGATTAGTATGGAAATATGTTGGGTGATTTAATAACTTGTATGGATTTTTTTTTTCAGCTTCCCATAGGACATTTTGGAATATAAGGTTTTTTTTTATGTTTTGTAAAGGTTACTTGCAAAATAGGTTAGACACATGAATATTGGATTAATGAGTTACATTATACCTTTAAGCAAATACTACTGTCATTCATGTTCAAAGAAAAGTACAATAAAATTATATGCAAACTATGCCTTTTGGAGGTATTATGCAGTAGAAATCAGTAGAACTTGAAGGAACCAGTGCAACTTTTGACAATGTGATAATGTTTATGAAACTCACGCTTGTCCCAATCCTGGAAATTACTTTTTCGGCAAATCATCCTCCATGGTGTAGTGGTTACCATGATAGCCTCTAGTTCCCGAGATCGCGGTTTCAAACCCGGCAGAGGGCGATGGATTTTGTTTTTGGGGGGGAGCATAAAAATCCTTAGCATGGCTTCCTTTGGAAGCGAAGTAAAGTTGATGTTCCTATGTCATAGATTTACGGCACTAAAAGAACCTCAAGCCTGATAGAGAGGCCTCTGAGCAAAACTACCGGTCTTTCACACCCAATGCCCATAGTAGAATGGGATGCTAAGGACCACAGCAGTTAAAGAGCATTCATACATAAAACTCAATTTCTTTTTCCTTTTTTTCTCCCCTCCACTCTTTTGGAAGTCTGATTATTTTAGCTCTCCTCCCGTCATATAAATATTGCTTTAATATTTTTGCCTTGGAATAGCTATCGACTATTAATTGAGGCCAAAGGTACACACCATCTTTGTATGGTTACCTCCAAGTTGGCACCCTAATTGCTACTCGATGTGCAGTTAGTTCATCGCTAAGAATAATTTCTGGTTAGCTGTTAACTGAAGGTCGTAATACGAAAATTCCCTGACTCCCAATTGAGATCTAACCACAATCTTAACTGAAGATTGTAATACAAGCCCTTAATCATCATTTTTATTCCTTGCCAAGTATGCAAGTTAAGCCAAATCCTTGCCTATTTCCTGGAGTGGAGTTTGAAGCCAGGATTCGTAATGCTTTATCTTGGACCAGTTCTTAATATCCTCTCTTACCAAATACAGAGGTGTTCCTGCACCCTCTGATCCAAATAATTGGGAAGCTTCCCTTGCTATGCTAGCTCAACAACTTTCCCATTTTTCTCAGTGACAGTAACCTGGCACCCATTTTAGCTGAACTTCATTCTGTTCTGCCAAGAGTGTGATCATATTTAGTCAATTTAAGACCAGCCCTGGTTTCTCAAAGCATTAAGTGTGGCCTGACTATCTGTGAAAATAAGAATCTGTTCATCAATGTAGCGTCTCTTATATTTTCATGTATGCATCGAGTGTTAGCATAAATTTCTGTTTAAAAAACAGTAGCTTATTCTCCCAAAGGGAGAGGTTTTTCACATCTTGGTCTTAAGCCATACTCCAGATCTCCAGATTCAGCTATGTATGAACCACAAAAAGTCTTCTCTGGAGTTGCCAGAGTTTTATTAGTCCAATGTTCAGGGTCAGTGATGATCCTGAAGTTCTTTATAAAATTATTAACTGGAATTATAAGTCTTGATTGCATATTTAAAATGGCATCTCTTTCACAGAGCCTTTGTTGGGATTCATGGCCGGCCTAACAGGAATTTTCTTGTCACTTGGAAGCATGCCATTTGCCAGTAGAGTAGGATACTCATAGGCCCCTTAAATTTAAGATTTCTCATGGAAATTATAACTACAACATAACTTTGTTATAGAAGATATTGGAAATTATGTTCTGCTGACACACATCTCTTACACCTTTTAAGAAAATTTGCATTAACACGAGTTAATTCTTCATGGCGATGTGAATGCTTTGTTGTAAAAAAATTAAGCACCGTTCAATAGAGTAATTATTAACATTAACTGCACTGTGATAGCTCAGTGGTTTCATTGTGGCTCTTGTGCTGAGGGTCCACAGTTCAATTCCTGTTAGTTTTAAGTTGGTCCTATCCAAGCATTCACCTTTGACTAGCTCATATGAAGCATCCTCAAGGACCAACATGGTTTTTTAGTCCACGGTATGCTCTAGGTCCTCTTATTCCATCACCATTTACCATTATTACCCCCTCATAGGAAAATAAAACTGAATTTTATTTATGAACACTCTTTAACTGCTGTTTCTTAGCATCCCATTCTATATTGGGCATGAAAGATAGGAGGTATTTGCTCAGAGGCCTCTTATCAGGCTTGAGGTTCTTTTGTGTGCTGTAAATCTACTACACGGGACCATCAGCTTTACTTCCCTTCCAAAGGAAGCCATGCTAAAGATCTGAAAAAAATCTATCACCCTCTACCTGGTTTGAACCTGTGAGCTTGGAAACTAGAGGCTAACATGTTACCCCTAGACCTTGGAGGAAATGGTCTCTTCTCTCTGGGTATCTCCATTTAATAAATGTAGTCCATATATTATCTGGTGGCACAAGGTTTCCCAGAGGTCATCAACTGTATGGGGAGCGTTACAAAATGAGGAAAGTTTCATTCACACTGGAGAGTTCAATATCCAAAATTGAGTGAATTTCTCGCCTGATTATTTCTTTTAGTTCTTACAATGTATGGAGTTTGTTGCATACACCTTATTTTTCATGTGATCATCAGAGTCAGGGAAATTTCTGTAATTGGATTTTGCAGAATGATAGAATAATTGACTCACACTTAACGTTCTTCTCTGATGAAGTATGCTTCCATTTATATGGTTATGTTTAGTCACAAAACAGATATTGGAGTACAGAGAAACCTGATTTTACACATGAGATTCCCTCGCATGACGCAAAAATTGGTGCAGAGTAAATGCAAAATAATAGGACCTATAATTTTTGAACAAACAATAAATGCAGAGGTACAGGAGTGACCTACTCACACCATCTATTGAACAGCTGACCAACATTGAATGTCAATCACGATTTTTCCTATAAGATGCTATCGTGCACTCAGCTGCTGAGTCATTAAATTTAATTCAGGAATTTTTTTAAAGATAGGGTAATTAGTAAAGAATTATGGTCTTCACGATCTCCTGATTTAATTGTATGTGATTTTTGTCTATTGGGGAACTTGAAAAGTAGGTGTACGTAGTAAACTCCATACATTGGAAGAACTAAAAGAAACATCTGGCGAAAAATCACTCAGTTTCAGATATTGAACTCTCCGGTTTGAATGAAAATTTCCTGAGAAGATGCAAGAAATATTCGGATAGAAAATAGCATTTCCAATGTCTGCTATGGTAAGGTATGTTGTTATTATTGTAATTGTAAGTTCTGTAAATATGAGAATGCAAGGTGGTTGCAGGGATATATATACCCCCGCCATTGAATCTTTGCACTTGATACTTTGTGTAGCTTTGCATAATGTTGTCTATATTGTGGTTGCGATGTTGCCACAGTAGTTAGTAAACAACAACAGCTGATTGTTCTCCTTTCTATCGTGTCTAAGCCGCATACAAAAAGTGCATGTAAGTCGTCAATGAACAATAACTATTTTGTATTATTATTAATTGGAAATAACTCAGCATAAGCAATGCAACGTATGTAGAATAATTGATGCACTTTTGACAATATAGAAACAGAATAATGCAAATGTGCCTGCTACAATGAGGAGAAATAAAACAAATTATACGCTGCGATAACATTATTTTCACTCATGGTGCGTTCCAGATGATTCAGGAATTTTGTCCTCTTTCTGTTGGAGTTTCACTCCCATGTAAATAACAGTTCTCGTGCTTAGTCCAAAAGCAGCTGCAGTTCGTTGTACAGCTTTATCAGCAGGAATAAAGAGATGCCCATGAACCTTTACATACTCCTCCCAGCCCATCTTAACAGTTCCGATGTCTGATTATTATGGGGCACACCTTGAAGCAAAGGATTTTCACTTCTTGAATCATCACTCGATCGGTGTCATTTTTTAGACATTGTCACACTTCAAATCGTGTATAAAGAATATGAATTAATATATATATATATATATATATATATATATATATATATATAGTGTGTGTGTGTGTGTGTGTGTATAAATGAACACCAACAATAGACAAAACTATAAATAACAATGAACAATATTAGCTTGCAAATAACAACTCGACGCACGTATTAGAGATTCACAAACTCAAACATGTGGTTGCAATAGATCTGGCAACAGAGCTGCTTCCAGTTCCGCTTCCACTTTGTTATAGACCACCTGAAATGCTGCCTTGTGATTGGTTTAGGAAGTTTAACGGTTAAAGCTTTTCATGTGTTGTTTTGTAAGTGTACCAACTTAATCGCTAACTGTCAAGTGCAACGTTTCAACGGCAGGGGTATAATAACGGCTTAGGTAGGAGCTCGAGCTGTGGTGGCCACAATGTAAAAGAAAAGCACTGCATTAAGATAATTTTGATATGATAAAAACAACATTCAATTCTGTTACTCATCTACTCTGGTGTTAATAAGCTGGTTAGTTATATTTTAAAAAAATAATTGCTAGCAAATTTTAATTAAAAGAAGTGTGTAATTAAGAGAAAAACCCTATCTTCCTTATACCACATTATTGTATGAAAGTAGATCGGTGAACTCGGAAGGCATGCATCTATATCCTGTACAAATTTGTCTGATATTTTAAATATTTTCTGGTACAACACTGGTGCAGTCAGCACTGCTAGGCTAATGGTGCTTACACAGTGGTGCAGGTTAACTGTTGAAAGCATGAATATTTCAGTTTTATAGATATTTATGTAGATCTTTAGTTCTGATGAATATTTTTGGTGGAACGGTTAAATCAGACTGAAAAATCCACAACCAGGATTCGAACCACAGATCTTCAGCTTTGCATGCCATTGCTCTGACCAACTGAGCTACCGTGGCAACATGCCAGTTCGACATTAAATTCCCCAACTGGCTCAAATTTTCTCCTGTAAATCACAAGACATTCTCAAATTTATTTTGAGATAACATTGTTAAGGCTGCTGAGATTCATAGTTAATCACTATTAATTAGAAAATGATAATTAGGAGTACTTAATAGTGCTTAGGAAGTGCTTAAGATATTGTAAGTTGCTTTTTGGGTATGTTATTTCCAAATGAATTCGACAATGTATTATGGTTTACCGGGAAATATTTGAGTCATACCGGCATGTTGCCATCATAGTTTGACTATGGCATTGAATTTTTCAGTCTGATTCTACCTTAACAACTTCAGCCTTCAGGACGTGTAGAAGAACAAACAATTACCAATATTTTCAGTGTTTTAATTTTATCACCTCCTCCCCCATTCCTCAAAATGCTGAGAATTTTCAACCTTTTAAGTTTAACTTAAAGTGTCGCCAAAATGAATTGTCGTTAAGTTAGATGATGCACTTGATTGTTTCAGGATGCAAAAATAACTCGGAACCCTAAGGCTATGAGTACATCTGGACTCCCAGAAACCATACTGTCATCTCCAGGTTAGAGTGAACCTCAAACATCTGACCAGTTCTAGCCCAGCACTTTCTCCTATCATTGTAAGTTATCTCAGAGTTGATCATTCAGTTGTAACACTATTACAACTCAAAAAGGATGCCCATAGCAAGCAATTGAAAGCTTTGCAAAAAGAATTGGATTATCTCCGGAGCACTGCATGGAAGTACCAACCTGTTGACGAGTAATCAATGCACAATGTTTCTGGTAAAAGCCATTAGAGTCTTGTTTTTTGGTAGTCAGCCAGAAGAATCCATAGAAAACTCTCAGCCATTGATATAAATGTACTAAGTGCAAAATATGAATCAAATAATATCAATCCTTATGGTTTGGAAACAAAAGATGAAGAAAAGGAAGTTTAATCTTTTGAGGGTGTCTTGGCAAAAGTAAGTAAACAAAGTGATCATTGATGAGAGTTTACAGTTCGATACCACTGACTTGCCACAGGAGAAGCTTATTGAAGGAGATCATGTAGCATACAGGGTATACCTAAATTGTAACAAACTTCGGGAGGTGATACCTATGAAGGTAAAAGAAAAATGGCCTATGACATGACTGAGCTATAGACTAAAGAAATACAGAATGTACAGTGACCACAAGCAGATGGTGAACGTATCCTGTCCTACAATGAGTTGGTAGTGAGGTACCAGGAAATATGCAGTACAAAATAAACCTACTCAGTATTCACAATATGTATGACAGTATACAGATGATAATGGTCGTCAAACACATCAACAACATGCAGCATACAGGAGGCATGACACAGTTCTACATGTGCAGCAAGTAGTGAAAGGTAAATAGAGCAAAAGCTGAGTGCATGAAAATGGTGCATTTTTCAAACCAAGAACAAGGTAACGCGTTGTTCATGTATGGTTGAAAATGGTAATGGCTGCATGCCCGTATTGGGAGCAGTTTCCAGGCAACAACCATCATACCAAACATTTGCAGCTGTGTGTGAAACAGGCTCGGTACTGCAAACCCGTGTGAACCGTGGTCGACCCTAGCATCTACGAACATCTGCCCTGGAAGAATGCATGTTATGACGTGTGGACAAGGTACCAGGTACAAGAACATGGCAAGTGGCCTATGAAATGAATGTACGAGGTGTGATAAAAAAATAACGGGAATTTGTTAATTTTGCGAGCTTTATACGTCTGATGTTCAAAACTTTTGTTTTATCTTGTTGGTGCACATGTTCCTGATGTATGTTTGCATTTTCAGCTATTTTGAATATTTAGTTTATTGTTGACAGTTGAAAAAGTTATACATGTTTTCAAGTGTTCAGTGAGTTTTTACTTTTGTAAAAGATGGATCAAAGAATTTGCATTAAGTTTTGCTTGAAAAATGAAATAAAGTGCAGCACCGCAATCAAAATGTTGACTGTGGCTTTTGGTGAATCAACAACTATGAGTAAGACAAGAGTTTACGAGTCGTATAAACATTTCAAAGAGGATCGAAAAGACGTTGAAGATGACGACCGCCCTGAACGCCCTAGCACATCAATTACTAATGACAATGTGGAAGAAGTAAAGAAAATGGTTCTGGAAAATCGCCGAATCACCATCAGAGAGGTTGCTGATGATGTTGGCATACCCTTTGGCTCATGCCAAGCAATTGTTTTGGATGTTTTGGGCAAGAAACGTGTAGCTGCAAAGTTTGTTCCGAAATTGTTGAATTTCGAACAGAAACAACATCATGTAGACATTGCTCAGGAATTGCTGAATGAAGTCGAAGATAATCCAGAACTTCTAAAGAAGGTTATAACAGGTGACAAAACTTGGGTATATGGGTATGACGTCGAAACTAAGGTCCAATCGTCCTAATGGAAACTGCCTGAAGAGCCAAGACCGAAAATAGTTCAAGTTCAATCACATGTGAAGGTTCTTCGATTACAGTGGGATAGTGCATCAGAGTTCCTGCCTTATGGTCATATGGCCAATAAGGAATACTACCTGGAAATTAGGCGCCATTTGTGTGAAGCAATCCAAAGAAAACGACCAGAACCATGGCAAAACCACTCATGGAAATTGCATCACGATAACACATCCGCTCACACCTCAAGGCTTGTTTGTGACTTTTTGGCAAAAAAACAAAACCATTATGCTGCCTCAGCCATTATATTCACCAGATATGGCCCCCTGTGACTTCTTTCTATTCCCGAGTCTGAAGAGGACCATGAAAGGATGTTTTGCCACCTTTGATGAAATAAAAACAGAATCGCTGAAGGAGCTGAACACCATAACGAAAAGCGAGTTTCAGAAGTGCTTCCAAGATTGGAAAGATGCTGGCCAAGTGTATTATATCGGAGGGGAATTACTTTGAAGGAGACAAAGTTGATGTTGATGATTAAATAAACTTTCTTTAAGAAAAACAAAAATTCCTGTTACTTTTTGATCACACCTCGTAAATACATGTCTGTGTGGTGTATTGTTCATGGCAATGCTTTGTACCATCTGCAAAGGGTTCAGGAACTAAGCGAGGCTGATTTCCAACTGTAGCGAGCGGGATGTAGCACTTCACATATACATATGAAACCACCTCACCTTTATGAATTCCAGGCTGAAGTTTTGAAAATTGGGGGTGTACCTTTCTCTTAACTCTGCGTATCTGTTCTCCCACTCCCTGGATAAGTCTTCCTCTTGGTTTTCTAGGGCCAATATGAGCTCGGTCACCTCAAATGTCTCTTGGTTTGGCTATTAACAGGTAATTTTGTATTGAAGAGATAATGCTTAGTCATTAGGATCACAAAATTTTCCTTGTTCATAGGAAGTGATAGGTTCTTAATTTGTCCTGCATGCCGTAGAAGGTAATCTCTCATTGACATACCATCTCTTCGATTGAATTGACTCCCTGATGTTAGTATGTATACAATGTTGAATACTGGTGTTCCAAAATCTGTTTTTTAATATTCACTTAAATGCCTCAAAATTTAGTTCGGCACCTGATACCATCCGCAAGCAGTCTAATGTTTTTTGATTTAGTCACCTTATGATAACCATTTTTAACACTTCAGGAACCTGTTTTTAACTAAAAGTATTCTTATAAGTCCCTAACAGATTGAATGAATTGGAGTTATCAGTCTATTTTGGTAGTGGTAAATCATTCAACATGGTATTATAGATGGGTATTTGCATATTTTTCATGTTACGTGGTTCACTGTGAGTGCATAGGTTAAGTGCGAACCTACCGCTTCACTCACATTATTATAGATTATTGAGCATGCACCCTGTTCATTGTTACTTTAGTGTGATAAATTTACACTTCTGCTAGTATTGCCTCAAGTGTTTAATTTTAGGTAGCTTATGCTACTTTGGAGCAATCCTTCAATTGCTCTGAATTTGTGCCATGTGATGCTGGTTAATTTCACTGATGCCCATTGTATTTATATTCTGCTCTAATTCTTCGAACCTGTTCTGTTGAGAAGCAGCTTCAGATTTCAAGCTTTAATGAATTTAATTAAAGTGAATTAACTTGCATCTCATTTAGGCCAATGCTAGTTTCATTTACTATCCTTTTCAACTCAATTGTGACATTATTTACTCTATTGTTTACATTTTCTAGGTTACTACTAAGTTCTTTGTCAACTGCTAAAGAAGAAAGGGATTGACATTTTGCGTAGAGAGGGAGGGGGAGAGGGAGAGAGAGAGAGAATTTATATTTGTATATGAAGGTAATTATAAAATAATGAATCTGCATGTAAAGGATAGAACATGCAAGAATATATCAGTGTAAAGATCTGCGTTAACAAGAGACATACCTGTGAAATATTGATACTTTAATGGGAAAATCCCGCTGAGTCTTTCACAGAGTATATTATTTCCCATGCATGTCCTTTAATTGGGATACCTTTATCAAATACATTTTATTCGGTTACTGAGTATGTTCAGTATTTCGTTTGACTTGCTGTCTTTGTCACTATTTTTTGGATATTGTGAAATATCCATTAAAAGTGTTAACACAATTGCAAATGCTCACAACATATGCACAGATACATGGACTCAAACACACATAAACACAAAGCAAATAACCGTACAAATAGGATGATGCAAAATAACTTGTCAGTACACAGGCAATCTCTAAAGTGATTCAAATACATTAAGCTGTGGCTAAAGGAAGCATTATTTATAACTGCAGCAACAGCAGAAGATAAGACGTGCAGTTCATGTTCAACAAGGTTTTTGCGTCTATGTTTGCTATGGAAACGTCTTAGTTCTAATTGGTCCTTCAAATCATTTCTATGATGACCGCTATGTCGTATCCATCCCCTCCCATTCATTTAAAGCTCTCTGCCACGTGGTTAATAACTGTCAATTACCTTCTTGATTAGCGCTGACTATAGTTCTTCTCTCAATTCTTTACTATTCTTACTAATAGTAATTTGTTTAAGGTTTCCCCAAAATTCCTGTGTATCGTTTCCCTGAAACTTCTGATTGTTTCCTTCATCTGGCTTCATTTCATTCATTTAGTACTAAACTACCTGCTGCTTGTGCTTGACCTACTAACATAAAGGAGCTGCCTGACTGTATCTTTGTCTGCGACATATTTATTGCTTCCACTAAGAGAGGTGATTGCCTTTGCTTACAAAAGTTTCCCCCAGCTGAAAATACACTTGCATTTTCCGTTCCTAATGGTTCATTTTCTACAATATCTACTTCAAGCTGTGTCTGTTCATAATCACTTCCCTCCATATTAATATTGGTAATATTCCCTTCTAGAGTATTATAGCCTCACTGTTGAATCTCTGCATTTGATAGTTTGGCTAAATTGTGGTTGCGACGTTGCCATGGTTAGTAAGCAACAGCAGCTGATTGTTCTCCTTTCTATCATGTCTAAGCCGCATACAAAAAGTGTAGCGAACGTCATTGAGTAATAACTATTTCGTATTATTATTGTTAATTGAAAATAACTCGGCATAAACATTACAATGTATGTGGAATAAATTAGCACTTTTGACAATATAGAAACAAAATAATGCAAACGTGCCTGCTACAATTAGAAGAAATAAAACAAATTATAAGCTGCAATAACAAAGTTATTTTCATTCACACGGCGTTCCAGATGGTTCAGGAATTTTGTCCTCTTTCTCTTAAGAGTTTTGCTCCCTTGTAAATAACACTTCTTTTGATTAGGCCAAGAGCTGCTGCAATTTGTTGTACGGCTTTATCAGCAAGAATAGAGGGATGCCCATGAACCTTCATGTACTCCTCCTGTTCAAAGAATTCCTGGGTCCTTAACAGTTCCAATGCCTAACTATTAAGTAGCACATCTCAACGCAAAGGATTTTCACTTCGTGAATCATTACGTGGTGATCGGCGTCTTTTTGAGACAGTGTCACACTTCAAATCTTATATAAATAATATGAATGAAATATATATAAAAAGATAAATATATATATATATAAATGAACACCAAAAATAACCACAAATATAAATAACAATGAACAATATTGGCTTGCAAAGAACAACTCGTATGTGCTAGAGATTCACAAACTGAAACACGTAGTTGGGAAATAGCTACATCCAGCAACAGAGCCGCTTCCAGTTCTGTTTCCACTTTGTCATAGACCACCCGAAATGCTGCCTTATAAATGGTTTAGGAAGTCTAACTGCTAAAGCTTTTCATCTGTTTTCTGCGAGTGTACCAACTTAATTGCTAGCTGTCAAGTGCAACATTTCAACAGCGGGGGTATAGCAGACATTCTTTTCTTTACTTTACCACTCCTAAGCAGCATCTAACCTGATGTATATTTAACACTCTTTATTTATTAAACATTTATATGAATGTGTATATTTTGTCTGACCTGGCTGACTCCTTACAAGTATCAGGGTGTAGTCCTGTCCCTCTCTCCTGATTGTAATGGGTGTAAAGATGGTCGTGGGATAGGTCCTCTCGTCATACAGTTGTCTTCATATCTCGAAGTTCTGCGTTATCCGTGGTGACTAGAATATCTGCGTGGTCATCCTGATGCTCTGCATGTTTGGATCCATCGTCGTCGTCTTCTTCTTGAAGTAGTTCTCTGTCGTTTAACCTTTGTTTTTGTTGTCTACTCTCTCCTATTATTCTCGCCCTACATTCAGGGAGTTTTCGTGTGTGGGTTGTTAATGTGTCTTAATTTCATGTTATCATACTGAATCACCTTTGTCATTCTATTGTGGGTTGCTTGTTGAGCTGACAGCTCTTATTTGCAGCCGAGCATGTATTTCTATTCAGTTGTGTGAACGGAGAGGATTATGTTGATAAATGATAACAGTGAAAAGCTTTTTTAGTAATTAATAAACTCACCACACTATGGACATATACACAATGTTCACAATATGAACACAGGGTGGAAGTTAAATAGTCCTGCGAATTGGGGAAGGTGGGAAAGTGGATGTACATGAACGAAAACCTCCAACACTATTTTGTAATTAAATGCTCTGTTAACTAGATAATGATGTTTAAAAGTAGGAGTATTTGGTAACGTGGCGCAACTTGTTGATTGAGTAGTTTTCTTCTACTGGTGGTACCTTGAACTATTCCAACAGTCTATAAAACCATTTAAGTAATGTTGGCCATCTGTCTAATTCAGATGCTTTGTCGCTGATGTGTGAAACGCCACACAGATTCTGGGAAAAAGTCAGGTTACTGTTCACTGCACCGTATTTAAACATTACCTCGAATTCTACATTCCCATGTAATACAACCAGGTTCATGGTTCACAGCATGGAAGCGGAAGTCCTCGACTTTGGGGTATCCAGAGCAATGATGTACAGCTGTACAGCTCGATCTATCGTTCGATTTGGCGGTCCCAACAGTCAAAACCTTTCCTTTAATCTCTGCTAATAAAACTAATAAAGTTCCTCAAAAATTTTCCCACAACATTTACGCAGTAATTCCAGTCCCCAAAGAAGTCATTCTTGATTATAGTAATAATACGTGTTTTCTGACGTAAAGGTTTGATCAGACAAACTAGTCCATCCTGACTAGTGCGTTTTGCTGGTTTCGCGTAGTAATGAATCGTTTTATTGCAGTTCTAGTGTTCAGTTTACTCTTATGGTTATGTCGCAAGTTAGTACGAAAAACAAAAGGTGAATTATCACCTGGTCCATTTTTAGTATGAAAAACAAAAGGTAAATTATCACCTGCTCCATTTTTAGAATCCACTTATCCACTGTTTAGCATGTAATGAAACCACATTTAAATACTACTGTGGAATCTGTTTAAATCCCCGCATTGCACAAAACTCAACTGACCTGGCAACATCTTGCACATGCTGTCTGTACGGCGTGCGAATGGCACATTGTCAACTGAATTGTGTGCTAGCTTAATTTGAAACGTTGCTTCCTTTTCTTTTTCGGAGCAGAAGGCAAATTTACTCCTTGCACTTAATTGTAACATAATTTAAAGAATATAACTTGACTCCAAACAAATCTTTCAGTATAGCGGACACACAAGGCATATGTAGACAAGCATTCACATTATGGCAATGTCGTGAGACAGCAACAATTTTCGTGTGAGGGGTACAGCAAACGGAAACAGTGATCTGTAGAAGAGGCTGTCCGAATTGACTTGAACCAGACTTAGAAATTCATGCATTATTTGACGATACTTTTGCGACAGTTTTTTCCAGCCGGCATGAAATGGGTCAATACAAGCAGAATCGTTAAAATACGGCATTAGAGAAGAATTGCAGGTAGTATTGTCATTTAAACCCAAAGAATAATTTGAGTGAAATGAGAGATCCGTCACCGATGAGTTGTTGCCGAGTTCCGATAAACATGGCATTCCTTTTGTTGTGCATGCGATAGGTGAAGAGTGAAGAGGACTGGGTAGCTGAAGCAATACCGATGTTTGCCAAAGCTCTGGTTAAATCACAGTGCAGTTTGGTGTTTGTGCCATACAGCACACAACATGCAGCATGGCCGTAGCGAATGACAATACATGGCGTTTGTATTCATAAATGATTGATAAGCCAATTATCTGATTGTTTATGTGAAAAAGAGAGACAAACGCCCCCCCCAAAAAAAAATGAGATAGAGATGTAGAGAGGGAGAGAAATTTCGGTGTTATTTTGTACATTTTTTTCATAATGGTGTTATTTCGCGATATAGAATTAATGTCGCGTTATTATGCAACTCAGAATGGATATATATGTGGAATTTAAAAATAATTGATTAAAGGTTTCCCTTATTGTTAATTTTCGGCCAATTTCGCAAATTAACTACTTGTGAAAAGTTGGGGTCCCTACCTATGTATGTAGTTTACATTTTAATTATTACGCAATTCCACACTGCAGTGATATTTATGTAATAATGTAATGCATTACTTGAAATGAAAATAAGCATTCCAAAGCCTATGACACTTATGTGAAACACCTCTTATGTTATTAACACCATTATTCTATGTTGAATTTAACAATGTGGTACTAATAATTGCTAAACCCGTTTTAAAATGGAACCAATGTGCTTCATGCCAGCACGTACATCTAATTACCGGTCTAAAAAAAGGATTCTGTACAACATGATGCAGAAGCTTTTAGAAGCAATTTCGCCAACGGTTACTCCAATATGATTTAACAATAAGCTTATGAGCGTAAAAAGAACCTCGAGTTAATGAAACTTGTAACACTAATGTTACTGATAAGATTTGTGTGTGTGAGTATGTGTGACTGATATCAAAATATTTAAAAAAAAAATGTAGGTAAACAAAATTGACATTGCTCTTCGTGCATAATGAACTCCACAGTCACGGAACTACTGTTATTTATTTGGCAGCTTTAGAAACAAAATTACTAGCATTTATTAGCATTTACAAGTATGTGAAAACTTTGGGATTAATTTAAAATATCTGAACTTGCCTCCAGGATGTAAATTTGAAATAAGGGTTTAGAGGAAGTGTTCCATATGCACTCGATTACAACAACTCGGAATTAGACTACCTGTATCATGGACCTGCTGGCAAACAGCAACAATTATGTTTGCACTTGGCACAAGTCTCTTAGGAAATCTTTCAGCATAGAGCCGTTGAGCAGATCGAGAATTCCACTGCGTTTCTCTGTAAATTAAAATCATGTCCAGATATTTGGATGTTGAAAATTGCGGCATAGTGTACATTGTTCTGTAACAAGATTTTCTGTCCTTTTTTTTTTTTTTATCCATGCCTCCTTTAACTGCTCTGATCTTAACTTGTGGCTTTGACATAAAAACAATTGCATGCAATTAAGTAAACATTCCCCATGATCTACACCGATATCAGAAGAAAGTAAATGCAGCTGATGCAATGTTGCCAGCTGTAACACAGCTAAGGAGCAACAAATTATGGACTTCTTAAATTTAATTTGCACAAAAACCATTTATTCTATTGAAATATGCCAAAGGAAAAAGTCGTTTATTCGGTTTTCTATGAATATGGTCATAAATTAAGAACCTTTAATCAACTGTAATCCAGCAAGGTGATAATAAATTTTTTGGATAAAAGCATTTTTTTCTCAAACGGTGCATTTAATTACAAAAAAGGTTTGGAGGGTTTTGTTCATTTACATACATTCTCCCAGTCCGCAGTACTATTTCACTTCCACTCTGTATATCTATCCTGGCCTTTGCTGAGACTCTACGTAGATTTATGCTACTGTTCTTTGTTAACCCCCATGCTAACTATAACAATCTGAGAAACTCTGTCACTATGTACCATAAATACTTTTAGAATACTTTGTTATTTTGATGATAACAAAGTGTTTGTTACACTTGCAACAACTTTGCAATTGATTTTAAATATTAGTACATGGATGAAAATACAACTGTTTACATGTGGTAAACTTTACCCTTAGCAAGCATGTATTACATCAGAGATAAAGTTAAACAGTCGGCATTCTGGTTTGCTCCCGTAATTTATAGTTTTGCACTAGGCTTTTGCTTAAGGGTTTAGGAATTGAGGATTGGCTTACGTTTGTGCTACAAGTAGCATCTTAATTTTTTTTAATCAATCATCATTGATGTTGCAGCCTCTCATAGGTTAGAATCCAAGCCAGCTTTCTAAAATGCTACATTTTTTATTCTCGAGCTTCTCACTCCACTGATGCTCTTATTAAGTTCAAGGCTTCATTTTTATTGTTAGCCACCTCATCTCCTGGCTAGATTTTTGTAATTGTAATTTATTTCATCCTCAAGTCATTAATACAACGTGGGAAACGTCAAACATTGTTTACAGCAGTATATCAAAGATCAATGAGTTTACAATGCAGTTGTTAAAAGTATTAACAATTTTTAGTAATTACTAAGTATTAATTACATTCTTGACATAGATTGAACGATTTTCCAGTTTATCTACCATTGGAGATGGTCCTTCTGTCCCCCTGTCTACTGATTTAAGGTCCAGTTCTCAGTCACATGCAACAGAGGACATAAAATTGGCATTAGAATTTTTCTATTATAATTTGCACCTTGCAATAGTTAAATAAGGGGAAGAGATGACCATGTTCACATCATTTTAATTCATTCCTATGCAATGATTTCTTAATTCATTAGTTGAATAAAAGTGATGAATTAATAAGAAGTTGAGGATTTTTTTTTGAATCTTAGTTCAGAATTTAAATTTTTCAAGTATATAGGAAGCTGATTATATAACTCAGTACCAGTTATTTAAATTATTTGTTAAAGAGGCTGGTTTTATGAAAACTAAAATGCAAATTATTTTTATTACTGGTGTTGTGATTATGTACTTCAGCATTGGTTGTTGTACTTGCCATATTTCTCTTAGGGACAGTTTCACCAACCGATGTTGGTGTACTCTAACATCTTGTTTGTTAACAATGTATTCAAAGTTTAACATAATGTCTAAAGCTTTGCGTTTTATCAAGCTTTTACAGCAAATTGTTAGCTAACATTTTGTTAACGTCAAAGGTAACTGCGAACACTAGGTTTCGAGAGGGCGGTGGCTGAACTACATTGCTTTTGAACGTGCTCCGGTGCACTTCTGTTTACGTATTGTTGCGCTCTCTGTGTCAGTAGCAGACAATTATTCACATTCATGATGTTCCTGATTGAGGTTAGAATCATGATGTGAACTGAAATAAATGTTTCACTGTTTGAAATGCGTTAACATCTGGTTAAAAATATAGATATATTATCAAGTGCGAAGAAGGCAACAGTCTTGCATTAATGGATAAGACTGCAGTCTGGGACAAAATCTGCATTTCTCCTAAGTCCAGTAGGCGGAAATTTTATGCTAACATAAAGAAATGTTCGGTGCGAAGAGTGTTTAAGACAGTTTAAAGCTGATGGTGGACACTGCATTGAAACTAAAGTGGACGAAAATGTGTTATCCCTGATTAATCAACCATACCTGTAAAAAAATATATTTGCTTCTTGAAGCAATTGCTTTGGAAACCTTCCAGAAGAAACCACAAATGGTAGCTTTGGAAATACCAACATTATCACCCACCAAGTAAATGAAAAATGTTAGTAGCATAAAATCTAAGTACCTAATTAACACTTATAGCATAGGAGATAGAGACATGCTGCTGTTGGTAGTATTCTAACCACCTCTCATATTTCCCATAAAACCATGCTCATGACCCCTTGGACAGTCTTTCGCTTTAAAAATTCCTCCTTTTGCAGGGTTTCAAATTTATTATGATGTACGAATGCTCTTCTGTTAGGAATGGCATTAAAAAATGCCAATTGTAGCAAAGTCGCATCAACAGCTTGGTTTGCGGCAGCCATTTTCCAACTTCTAATGTTTGTTAACACCGACTTTAACACGTTAAAGTTAACAGTGTTTGATGTAACAGAATTTGTGTTAACTTCAGTGTTAAATCAGTTTAACATTGTGTTAAAATTTAGCATCTGTTAGTGAAACCAACCCTTAATGTAAACAAAAAGCTGTTTTAAATATTCACGTGGTAGTGAAAGTACAAAACACACGATGCCCTTCTGTTGAACCCCTTTTCGCTGTTGACTCATCTCACATGTTGGCTTGGTAGATTCAAAATTGTCAAGTTATAGACAAAAAATTGTCTTTTATAAAACAAAGACTTGGAATACTACAATACTACCTCCAACTCATATTCTGCCATAACACATTCACCTTTTTTTGCTTCATCCTTTTTCTTATTCTTCATTTCTCGTGCTAATTCTTTCTTCTTGAGGTGATCATCATGGTTTTTCTTCATATTTTCATCTTCCTTCTCCATCTGTGTAAGATTAGAATATTTGAAACATTCATTGTTATACACGATCCAAATATTTAAATATGCAGGTAAGTATTCCTTGTTAAACTTCTTCCTGGAATAATGTGATGGGAGAACTGGGAATTTCCGGATATGGTTTCTGATTTCCTCCTTATCTTCCGGTGGTTTCCAACCAGGTGCATGGTGATCTCTTTTCTCCTTCTCTATTACATTGTGATCACCTCTTTTCTTAATGGTTGTCCTCACAAATATTTCCGATATGTCAAAGGTAGTGAGGAAAAATTGCTTGTATACCTGAATTTTATCAAATCTTTGACTAGGAAAAGACGTTTACTATTTTTTCTTCTAGAATGTTCTGATTGTGTTCGGATACTTTTGTTTTCATATTCATCAACTAATGAACTCAAATATTGTCTCTGAAGTTCAGTAGAACCAAAGGCCCAGAAAGCTTGATGATGGACTTTTTGTCTATCATCGTTACTGAAATTATCATTACATTTTCGAATACACTTTGAACAATCTTTTTCACTTCGAGCTGGAACATTTTGTTTGTGGTAGAAGTGTATGCTTTCCCGGACTGTCTATTAAGTTTTTTTTTCTTTCTTTCTTTTCTTTTCCATAACAACCCTCTTCTTTCTTTTCCTTGTAACGTGGTCTTCACTGATTTTACCATTTCTTTAGATTCTGCAACCTGCTCTGTACATTTTCATTGACATCCCTTCCTGTTTGTTCATCATAGTTGGAATCTGTAATAAATTAATAATAAATGGTAGCTATAAACAGGCCTGTTCGTAAATATAGGAATAAATATGGTTTAATAAAATGATAGTTCCCTGTGTTCTATGATGACTCACCCTTTCACACAGATCATCTAGCACAGGCTCTTTGTCTGAATTAATATCATCCATTTCCATAGATTCTGTAACTTGAACCATGTTTACAGTAATAATGCCTCTCTGCATCTCCTCATTAGAATCTGTAATACATTATATTCCAAAATGTAGCACCTATGTTAATCAAAAGAACTCTCAGAAGGTTATAAGATCATCACCCTTCTCATCCAGATAATTAGATTCATTACTGGGTTCAGTAACTGTCTCAGGACTATTAATTTCCATAGATTGTGTCACCAGAATCTGGCTTTCACATTAGGATTGACAACGCCCCTCTATACTTGTTCATCATTAGAGTCTGTAACAAATGAATACTGTGTCTATAGTGTAGACCTCCAAAACACAATAATAATAACAATGATAACAAGATGTAGGAGTAATAGTAACTAGTCCAAAACCATAACATCACAATTATTACTCACCATTCTCACTTAGGTCACTTTTTGGCTCAGGATCAATATCTGAGTCAGCTGCTGCTATAAATTCTTTAAACAATGCTTCTCCTTCCTCATCTTCTGATGTCCCACTGTCATAAACTATAAAATAACAAAGTACTGAATGCTTTAAGTAAGTTACAATGTTTAAATGACAGTTCATATATAATTCAATTATTATTTCAATATCGTATATACAAGTTTAATAATTAACATAAACATATATTTATTTATATTTTGTTCTAATGTATTTTATACTTACATTTATCATTATTTTCATTATTTTTCTGTTCACTTACTAACTGAACTATTCTTCTCCCTCTGGATTCCATAATAGAGTTTCACTAATTTTTAAATCTACAAATGTAATGCTTGTGAGCTAAAAACACACTGCTAAGCAATATTGCACTAAATAACAAATTGCCTTTAAATACATGCACTTTCATGGGCGATTTGGTGATGTGCACTCCTTCAAATGTGGAATTGTGTATGTAAAGGCAATAATTAAAAAATAACAGGAAAATTACAGTGGTCAGTCACGTAGACAGGAAGGATGAGACAAACGTAAGAGCTTATCAGGTGTTAATAATAAAACAAAGTGTTAGGGTCAGACAAACGTATCAGCTTTTACCATCCTCTGATCTTTACCAAAATTATTATTTTGCAGATAGCGTTAGGGTCAGTCAAACGTAACGGCTTTTACGTTCCTTTGACTCTTAAAAAGGTATGACCTTGTAGTTACGTCGACGCATAACTTCGACACTATTATAGCTAGAGATACGATTATTTGATCCTAAGATAGAGCGCAAATTTCTGATTATGAAAGTAGCAGTAACTCAAAAATAGCAAAAAGTGTAGTTACGTCAGTCTGATCCTAAGGTAGCGAGTTGATATTGAGTTTTTCCTGTATTTATTTCCATATTGTTATTATTAGTCCACTGTTCTAGGGTTGTGATTGTATTCTCCATTGTTGTTTGTAGTTTTTTGTAATGTTTCCCAGATCTTATGATCTTTTCTGAAGTCCATATTACCACGTCATCTGCAAACATTCTTACTTGTATGTTACCTATTTTCTTTAGTACATCTACTAGGTCATTTTTATATATATTTTGCACAGAATAGCACTTGTAACAGACCCTTGAGGTAGTCCAACTCTCGTTTGTTTCCATTTAGATGTGGCTGTTCTGTATTGTACTGCAAACCATCCTTGGGATAGTAAGGTTTGAAACCAGTTTAGCATGTGGCCTGATATGCCATATGTCTTCATCTTGTATAGTAGCATTTCTTGCCATACTGTGTTAAACGCATCTTTGAAGTCGACAAACAGTGCTAGAGTAGTCTTATAATTATAATTGAAATTTTCTGTAATGTCCTGTATGAGTCTTACAACCTGGTGTATTGCTGAGCTGTCCTTCCTAAATCCAGCTTGTTCAGCAACTAACAGGTTTTGTGTTTCTAGATAATATGTCAGTCTTGTAGCTACCATTCTTTCTAAGAAGTTTGCTATGTTTGATGTTAAGGATATTGGTCTATAGCTATCTACATTTGAGTTGGTATTCCTTTCTTCTTAATGGGTATAGTTTTTGCTTTTTTCCACAGTGTTGGTATGTTATTTCTGGTTGTCCAGATTTTATTGAAAATGTTTAATAAAGTATGGAATGCTTCATGTTCTAAATTCTTGAGCAGCTCTGGATCTATGTTATCACGACCTGGGCTCCTTTTATTTTTTAGTGTCCTTATTGCTTGCTTTATTTCTGGAAGTGTGAATGACTCATTGAAGATATTCTGAAAGTTAGACGTATCTTCGAGGTTGCTATTTCTTAAGTATTTATTCTGTTTTTTGTTTTTATTTTTTAATGTCATACTAGTTTTATACTATGTTGCTAATTTTTCTGCTATAAGATTATCCTTGTATGTTTCTTTATTATCGACATTTAATGACTGATTTTGTTGGTTTTCTCTATTTATTTGATGTAATTATGTACCTTAGTATATTTGTTCTATAGTCTAGTTTGTTTATAAATTCTTCAAAGCTCTGTTTTTTTTGACAGTTTTATAGCCTGTTTTAACTGTGTGTTTGCTTTTCGCATTCTATAACATCTGCTTTGTCTTGTGTCCTTTCTGCTGTTTCTCTAGTTTTATCTGTTTTGATTTGAGTTGTGCTAACTGTTCATTCCAGAAGGGTTTGTGTTTATGAATTTTCCCTCTTGGGATACATTGTTTTGCAGCTTTTAGAATTGTGCCATTTAGTTCTTTGAATACTTTGTTTATGTTTTGATCCAATTTAATTCCTTTGAAAAGTTTGTTTGTTATTGTTTTACATTCTTCCCAGTGTGCCTTTTTAAAATTCCATTTAGCCCTTATTTTTCCCTTTGTTCTAGGTATTTGATGACTTAGATCTGTTTTTGTTATTATGGCTGTATGTCCACTACCACTATCTTCGATTACTTTGTTTATAGTTTTATCTTCTAAATCAGTTGATATGATAGCAATGTCTGGATTGTTTGACTGTCTTGAGTAGTGTATGTAGGTTTTTGGGTCTTCATTCCTATGCAATCTTTCATTAAGTTGGAGTCTACAAATTCTTCAATAATTTCACCAGCTTTATTGTTGTCACTGTAGCCCCATCTTGGAGAATGTCCATTGAGATCATCAATTATGATTGTTTTATTGTCAATATCAATTATGTCCAGGTTGCGGTGATTGTTATTGGGTGGGCTGTAGATACCATAGATTTTAAATTTATGTTTTTGTTTACAAGCTGGTATCTTTATTATTTCAGAAGTGTCATCTTGGTTCATTTCTTTTATAATTTAAAATTTTCCATTTATGCATTGTTTAATGCCAGCAAATATGCTACTTGCTATCTGTCTGTGTTTTTCTAATATATTTGTGTTGTATTTTGGAAATTGGTAGAATTTTTCCTTCTGTTGATCTATATTTGCTTCAGCTATGATGAATACATCTACGTCATTGTCTCTTAAAAGATTGTTTAACGCTAAGATTGGGTAATGCATGCTTCCCAAGCCAAAAAAGTTAAAACAAGAGCAAGCACTTCTTAGAGCTATTTTGGAATGCCGGTGGAACGAATGAAAGAAAAAAAACCAATTAAAAGTATCTTATGGTTTAATGCATTAAATACCTTTGATAAGTCGAAGAAAACTCCTGAAATATTTATTTTATTGTCATTCAGCCTTAAAATATTAACAAAACAATTTAAATCACTTTTTGTGGGTTTGGGATTTTCCAAAGCCATGTTTAGGTATCTGAAAGCAATTTTTCTTTTACAAAAGATAATAGATATCCTTTTACAAAACATTTTTTCAATGAGTATTGCAAAACTGGATAAAAGAGAAAATGGTCTATAGTTTTTGGTTTCATTTTTGGAACCTTATTGTACAAAGGTTTAACCTTGGCTATTTTAAGGGACTGCAGAAAAGTTGCATGTTGTAATAAGCTGTTTTAAATATCTGCCGTGCTGCGCTATGTAATCCGCACACTTTTTAATTGCTGTATCTGGCATAGTATCTATACCACAGGAAAACTTTAGATTTTAGTTTATAAATAAAATTTTGGATTTCCATGGCATCAGTGGCTTTAAGAACATAGTTTTGTGCAATTCTGTTTGTCATAGTTTTCTGCTGTTTATTTTGTTAAGATGTTTGTTAATCTACAAAAGTACTAAAAAGTTATTAAATGCTTGTGCAACTATGTTGGTTCTGTAACGACTGTAGAGTTTTCTTTTAGCTGTATATTTTTTGGTGTAGCATCCCTGGCTGATTCTTTATCACTCTCCACGTGATTTTCATTTTATTTAAAACAGTTTTAATATATCTATCATATTTGCCTGATATATCACTTTGGTTAATATAGTTTTATAGGTTTTGAAATAGTTTCAGAAGTGTGTGGAGACAACAAATTGGAAGTGTTGCTGTAGTGAAGTGAAATAACTATAATAATTAACACTGTCGAAATTAACACTTAATGCTTCACTAACTTTTACTTACATGTAGTACTATGTTTCACCGACTCTGCATCATCAGCTACCTTCAACTGCCAGAATGATTCGATATGTTGCCTCTGGAATCTGAGGCTCTCCTACTGGATATCTGGTGAATCTATGGAGGGGTTGTCTTCAGCGGAAATTTCAAAATTCATTAGTGTTGACTCATTTTTTTCAAGAAATTCTGCTAAGTTTCGAGTTCTATTGATCTTTGTAGAGTGTTTCAAAAGATGGACGCTGTTTTTAATGTGGCTGGAGTTCTAAAAATGGTATGCTACTGCTTCTTTTTCTGTATGTTTGTACTTTGTGTGACTAAGATGTTCCATTAAGTTTTTCCTATATATATTTTCTCTCAGTTTCCACAGCTGATTCTGTAAATTCCTAGTTTCTTTAAAGAAGGTATTACATCAGATCTGTTTGATTTAATTTAGTTTTTTATGCTGTGACTATTTTGTGGGGCTTACACTATGTTATAACTGTGGAAGATCTTTGGAATTTTCTCATGAGCGAGGTGGTAAGTGAATATTATGAAACTTTTCTTTTCTTTTTCTGCTGTTAATGTGGTTATATCCGATATCTGTTTCTTCTTTTTTAATTTCTGTAATTTGTTATGAACCAATGATTTGTTGGAACTGTTCTCTGTTGTTGTTTCTATTTGTTTAATTCTTTCTTGTATTCTTTTTCATTTAATGGGATGTTGAGTAATCTGTGTAGTAGGCTGTTTATGAGGGCAAGCTTGTGATTGATAGGGTTGAAATTGTTTGCTTTTATGTGGTATTGGTTGTCTGTACGTGTATATTTCCTGTATATTCCAAAATCAAGCTTATTGTTTCTAATTAATCTCAGGTCTATGAAGGGAAATGTTCTGTTTCTTTTTCCATCATGAATTTAATTTCTGGATTCTGTAAATTTAAAAGTCTCAGAGCGCCTTCCACTAGTTTTTCATTCACTACTGCAAGAATATAATTAACATACCAAAACCATGCCTTGAAAATTTAGGGGAAAGAAGTGGTAATGTGAATAAATAAAAAAAAACTCATAAAAAGGTCGGCCAGAAAAGGTGATAAGGGGCTCCCATCATTAGACCAGAATTTTGCTTGTGTATTTTCCTTCGGAAAGTGAATTCAGTTTGTTGATGATTAAGTTTGTGAGCTTGAAGTATTCTTGAAATTAAATTAAATTGAGTTTTATTTATAGACGCTCTTTAACTGCTATGGTTCTTAGAATTCCATTCTATATTGGGCATGCAGGACTGGAAATTTTACTTAGAGGCCTCTATCAGGCTTGAGGTTCTTTAATGTGTCAAAAATCTATGATGTGGGACCACTGCCTTTTTTTTTCCATTCTGAATGAAGCCATGCTAAGGATTTTAATTCCCAAAAAACGTATTCTTCGATTTCTTCTTTTCTCATTTCAGTGGATTCCAGCAAACATCTGAGCAACAGCATTAATTTGTGGCAGGGTATATTGGGGAACAGTGAGTTGACATTGAAACAAACTAAAGTATCACTATGAGCTAACTAAACAAACTAAAATATCAGCATGAGCTAACTCCATGTGTTTTATATTTTGTACAAGTTCCAACAAGTTTCTTATGCTCAGGCTATTATTTTTGGGAAACTTTGGAGTTTCTTTGAAAACCATTTTGCTATTTTGTAAGATGGAGAGTTTATGTTGTTTATGATGAAGCACATTTTGTTTACCTGCTTTATGAATTTTAAGAGGTCCATATAGTTTGGGGATTGCTGGATTTTGGTTTTAAGTGACCTGCTTTTGGGATTGTGATGCTGATGCTTATGATTTCATTTACTGCAATGCTTGATTTGTTTAGGGGTTTTTAACTTCTATGAAACATTATTGTTAAGCATACATTTCTATTATTACAGCTTGTTGCCCTTATCTGCTTTTGTGTAGACCACATGTTTTTGTTTAAAGTTCTAATTATGTTTCTATAGGAGTTTTTTCTGGGATTTTTCGATTGTAATTATGTCAGAACTTTTTCAAATTTTTTATGAATTACATTTATATCCAAGGAATTTTGATCTCCAATGGCTACCTCTAATATTACAATGAATTCTTCTATATTGTTTGAGTACTGAACACTCGTTTTTTTCCTTGATGTTGGGCCTGTTTAGTGCTTGGAAAATTAGGAAATGTTGAAATTTCCACTGTGAGATCTGTATAGCATAATATTTATTTTGGTCTGTGAGGTCAATTCCAGATATTGTCAAATTCTTTGTAAAAATGTTGGATGTGCAACAGAGAATTAGAGCAAATCCCTTTACATGTATACAAGAGCTTTCATAGAATTATTTGTTTTACAAAGCTGACTATTTAATGTATAGTTTGAGAGTATATTTTTTTAGTACTTCTTTTTCTAGTCAGTGTTCTGTTAGACAAAGAACCAATATATCTTGTAACTCCCTTGATAGTAGTACTTCTGGCACATTTATTTTATTCATTAAGGTTTGCACATTATGATAGAGGAGTGTGAAATTTGTTTCTGGTTTGCCTATTTGATCCCCAGCCCTTCTATGTGAGGTTACTTATTATTTTTACTTTCTCTATTACATATGGTAAATAGGGGAAGTATTGTATTCCACCCAAAACTTCGATACCGAGATTTCATCGGAAATACATGTTTTGAGACCCACTGAATTCAAAAAAAGAATTTTTGGAAACATGTCTGTGTGTGTGCCTGTATGTCTGTGAACAGTATAACTCAGAAACGAACAGTCAGATAAACACCAAACTTGGTATTTAGGTTCAGTATCGTCCAGAGATGCGACATGAAGGTTTTCAAGAAAATCCCCCCACCCCAGATTACCCTTCACATGGAACATTTTTCGAAAATTTTAATTTTCTCAAAAATGGCTCAAACGGTTTTGATTAAAATATCATATGTTTAAGATATTTTCATGACAAATGAAATGTATATCTCGAATTTTCTGGAAATGTCTCCAAAAGTATTCATTGTGAACAACTTTTGCATAACTGGTAAACCATAAGAGATAGACAAAATTTTACTACACAAGAAATGTAGATCGCGTTAAAATACACAATTTATGTCATAATTTTTGTTGTAGGGTGAACCATTTTCGAGATATTGCTTGTTATTCCCTTAAATTTTCCAATACTTATACTTTTTCTCAAATTCGTTATTAATTTTTTTTGTCCTGGTAATGCAAAGAGAATGGAATACTTTACATAGCAACCACCTCTTAAAATATTTGACGATCGCTTAAAGCCTAGCAATTCCCCTTGCATCTACAAGAAAATTAGCAATAAGATTAACATCTCGATATCTCGATTAAGATGAAGCATATGAAGAATAAGCATTTGTAAAAATAGTTTGTACAAGAGTAGAGAAAGTCATGTGAGTGAAACACATCCGGTTTTTATTTATTACTTTCCCTACTACGTATAGTAAGTAGGGGAAGTATTGCATTCCACCCAAAAAATTCGATACCAAGATTTCACCAGAAAAGCATGTTTTGAGGCCTCCTGAATACAAAAAAAGGAGTTTTGGAAACATGTTCGTGGGTGTGCGCGTGCGTGCGTGCGTGCTTACCCTTTACATGGAACATTTTTCAAAATTTTAATTTTCTCAAAAATGGCTGTAACGATTTTGATTAAAATATCATATATTTAAGATACTTTTATGACAAATAAAATGTGTCATAACCTCTTATATTTTAACATATCATGGGGGGTAGAGCATGGTACCGGAGTTCAAATCATATGAAACTATCACGAAGTGCGAAGAGGCGAGCTCAACAAAGTCCCTAAAAAACCTGAAAACTACTTAAATATTCCTAAATCATTATGGGAAAGGAAGGAAGGAAGGAACTATCTACGTTAAGAAGGCACATGGTATAAATTTAGATGTACAGTTATATTAAAAATATAGAAACATACATGTTAACTCCTGCTTGACGAAACGTCGTGTTCCTACACGTCTACACTGTTAGCTGGCTACATTAGAAGGGAGTGTCCTAGAAGCTAACTCAAGATACAACCGGTTTACCCCCACTCTTATTGCATCATTACCGGTCTGTATCGCCAACTTAACATTGACCAAACAATGTTGCCATAACTGCATATGTTTTTACAGAGTTGATGTGGCATCAGTGGATAATATTGTAACAAAATAACAAACTAAATATGAGGCATTTTTATTTAAATGTTGTAAGTTATTCTGTGTCCTCTAATTTTGTTTGAAAATGATAAAAGTCCAGAATGAAGTACTCTCTGACAATTGAAGCCGATGATTCTTTATCACTGTAACCCTAAATTAACAATGACTTCTTTAAATATGTTCCTCATAAAAAAGAAACAAGGTCCTTAGACTTTATACACAGATCTGTGAACAGGTACAGTCTTGAAAAGAATATAACGTCCAAGTATGTAGTGTATTTGTTATTGAAATTCTAACGGTGCTTCCTCTTCCATTTCCCACTTTAGTCTTCATTTAAACTTTCAGTGAAGTAACATATATTTTACCGCCATTTCAAATTCCCTCTAACATTGATATCATGTCAGCCCACGCTAATGCCATTTACCTCGAAACGCAGCACATTTAACACTATCCCTGCTCGCTATACTTCAATATAGTGTGACCTTAACAACTCCACTTGAATAATAAATTTAGCCAGGATTGATTCGAGATTCTGGGTGTACATTGCACATTATGGTGTTAGGATTACATTTCTGAACTCATCTCGACATTGTCCAGTATTGCCGGCATCCCAGCTATGTCCCTGGTGTCGATGTTACGACCCTGAAATATGGAGTTTTCAGATGTTTCATCCATCTCTATGAATGATGAATCTGAGTCTATTATGGCAATAAGCTCATTTATGATCTCTTTTTCAAAGTTATACGTGCATCCCTCCCCAGGAATGACCGAGGAGTGAGCGCTATTCATTCCCTCATCAATGAAGGTATTGACAATTTTGGTATTAACTGATTCCTCTCTAGCTCTCTTCCATGTTGAGGTACATGGGGGATATATGTTGCTCAGGGACGTTAAATAGGAGAGATTGGAATCGTCAATTAAGGAATTGTATGATTCATCTGCACTGCTGAGCTCCAACATCAGTTGATCAGGGCATTCACGAATTCTAGATCTATCACCTGATTTGCTTCTACTCTCATAGCCGCTTCACTCATGAGGTTATTAATAATTTCTGTTTTGGGTTGTCTCAGCTCTTCAAGTACTGGAATCAGTTTTTCTGTGTCATCCACGGCTCCCTCCTGGTTTGCTTCATTTGAGCTGGAAGATTGTTGCTCTTTTGACTCTGCATTACCTTGTCTGTACTCCATGACCATATGCTCTTCCCATTCTTCAGAGCTACTGTAATATTCGTTGAGTGAACCTTTTCAAGATATTGCTTGTTATTCCCTTAACTTTGTAATACTTTACTTTTTCTCAAATGGGAATCGTTATTACTTTCTCTACTACGTATAGTAAGTAGGGGAAGTATTGTATTCCACCCTAAAATTCAATACTGAGATCACCAGAAATATATGTTTTGGGACCCCCTGAATCCAAAAAAAACATTTTTGGAAACATGTCCATGTGTGGTGTCGGTGTGGGTGTGTTTTTTTTTGCACACAATAACCTACTTCAATCTCAGGTGTAACATTACAAATTGGGATGTGTAAGTAAATCTAACCTATGCAGGAAATTTTAACAACCACTTGGACATGGTTGTTGAAGACTTTACTGCAGCTTGCATTCATGTAACTGTAATATTTATGATGGCTTTGATTAGGTACCTGCATTTTACCTACTTATCATCTGAGTAAATATGCTACAAATGCCTTTGATTATTATTAATAATAATAATAATAATAATAATAATAATAATAATAATAATAATAATAATAATAATAATAATGTCACTAGCCATTTAGATCAATTTGTGGGACTTCATTTTCTGCAGAAGCTGGCTCTTCTACTGTGGCTAATGATTGTGCAGGCACAAATACTTCACTATAGAGTTCATAGTTTTGATTCTGTTCAGATGTACCTAAAACAATAATACATTCTTTACAAAAATGGAATAAATTTCAGTTTATTGTGGACTTAAGTTAATTTAAACCTGCAGCATTTATAAGTTACATTTAATTTAGTGTGCAGGAGAGATTATAGGGCTATTCAGAGCAGAAACTGATTAATAAAAATACAAGAATATTTCAAAGATGAAGGTTTCGGTGCTAATGCATATTATATTCCACCCAAAATAAATTTCAGAAAATAATATAAAAATGGATTTCATTTATTGCAACTTACATGTAAGCAGCATAACCGTATCGCTATCCAAGGCATCCTCAAGCTCTACATTTGTTGCATTTAGGATGATAGCATCCGCTGGACTGTCATCATCTTTTGATATTTGTATCGGACCACCTCCTGTTGCCAATCTGGCCCGTTTGGCAGCGGCCAACTGTCGCTTTCTTTTGGTTTTAATGTTGTCCCAACATTTTTGAAGTTGGGTAACGGTTCTCTGCAACAGAAGGTAATAACTGACTTGTCACACTAACGAAAAAAACCAAACAAAAGAAATCAAGAACTGTTAAATGTGGTATTAAAAACCAGGAATGGGTAACTAACCTCCAAATGGTCCGATTCGCAATTGAACCGTTCTTGTATCTCGGTCTATGCTTTGCGTTTTTTGTGAAGGGTTACACCGTCTGTTTCTTTATTCTCCACTACACTCTTGTATTTGTTTATAAGATGCAACAGAAAGTTCTTTTTTTGTTCTGAAAATCGCTTCTTGTCCATTTCAAACACAATTACAAGAACACGCTGATTACAGATACGCGAGAAGCGCGGGACCTTGCTAGCTCGTTGCTTTTGTTGTCAACATAAACTAATTTTCCTTTAAACTTCCATTCCTATTCTACCAAATGCAGTGTGCTATTAGAAACAAATTTTAATTAGAATGCATAGTTGCATCAAACTATGAATGTATTTATTATACCAAAGTAATTAGTTGTGCATTGTATTAATTTTACGATTAACACGTGGGAATATTTATCTTTATTTGGATGTCGACTATTTCCAGCAGTAGAAGGAGACCCTTGGTTCTTTCCTTCGTTAAGGTAACCGTAAGGAAACTTGAAGAATACGATTTCACATTTAAGGGAGGTACCTTCCTTATTACGTCCTTAACGAAGGAAGCCTTAAGAGCGTATTTTAGGAACGTTTGAGAATTCCACCCTAACTTTTAAATTCATTTCTTTTATTAATTATTGCACATTTTTATAAAGCACTACACTTTTTAAGAACTGTGAGAATCTTCAAATCTTTCACTTAGCGCATATACATATTTTACGATTCACAAAAACAAACAAACAAATGCGTAATTTAGGTTAGCCTAGGCTAACCATGGCCGGTTAGGGTTTATGTCCCTCTTCAGCCAAATGGTTAATTTTTATTTGGGGTGGCATCGACCCTCCGCAGTCACTTGGCAACAGCAGCTTGATGGTAATGATGGTTTGGGGGAGGGGGCAAAGGAGAAGGTGAGGAGCGGGCAGGCGCCGAGTGTCGAGTCTTGGGTTTTGCTGTGGGGACCATTGCTTTTTAGTTTTGTGTGTCTATGGATTGGATTTTTATATATATATATTTTTTTTTTTTTAAGGCTATCATAATTTTGTGTGCCCTTCTTTTCTTTTTTTTTTTTTTTATATATAATATATATATATATATATATATATTTTTTTTTTTTTTTGTTGTGTAAATAGAACACACTTCTCGGTCTGGTGTTTGTATTTGTCTTGGGACTAGGATGAGGGTTATTTGTCTGTGGTTGTTCTTTTTTATTTGAAGGTGTGGTAACCATGGCCAGTCATTTTAATATTGTATGTTATATTCTTTGTGCTTCATTGAAGGAGATTCTGGAGATAGAGCGTTGCTTCCATTTCGTCTTGTGTCTCTCTCTCTTGGACTAGTGCTCTTATGTATGCTAGGGGTGGTGTCGTGATTTTATTGCACTGGTTAGGTGCATCTTTCTTGTAATTTTCAGAATTTTGCAGTAGTTGTTGCCTGTGTTGGAGTTTGCTTGCTTTTGCTGCGTAGTTCAGGAGCCCTCTCTCTATGAAGTCTGGCAGCGTTTCAGTCTTTACTAGTTGGTATAGTTTCCTGTTGGAATAACAGTAGGGCACCTTTGCTGCTATTCGAAGGCATTTACGTTCTACTGTCTGTAGGAGATGTATTGTTGTTGCTGATGTTATGGGCGCCAGCGCTGTTGTTCCATAGGTTAGTACCGGCCTGACGAGTGCTACATATAGGTGGAGTAGGGCTTTTGTGGTGAGGCCTGCGTTAGTTTTGTTTGCCAGGTATCTCATTGTTGATAGCATGGCTTTGGTCTGCTTTATTTTCTGATTGAAGTGCTGGTTAGTTTTTAATTTATTTGTGATTGTAATGCCCAGATATTTGGCCGTTTCTTTTGATTTAATGAGTTTCCCATCAATGTTGACGCGAAGTGCAGTCTTTGCAAAGCGGCCTTTTCTCTTGATGGTAAGTATTTGGGTTTTATCCGTGTTAATTGAAATTCGCCAGTTTTTTGCCCATTGTACAAACTCCTTGAGCTGACGTTCCAGTCTTTTTTTGGCTACTGTTGGCCTGAACTCCGAGCACCAGTAGAGTGTATCGTCGGCATATTGCGCTAGATTGACAGTGGGTACTATTGGTTTTGGGGTGTCTGCAGTGTAAATTATATACAAGAGGCCGGAAATGGCGCTCCCTTGCGACGTGCCGGCTTTTAGATGAATTGTATCTGATAGTGTGTTGTTGATTTTGAGATTGGCTGTCCGATTCAGCAGGAAGCTGGCCGTCCATCGAATTATCTTTCTCGGAAGGTTAAGAGAGGTCATTTTGTATAGGAGGCCGTTGGTCCAGCATTTATCGAACGCGGATTTTATGTCCAGAAAGGCTGCAACGGTTGTCTTGCTTTTATTGAAGTTGTCTTGCATGTCTGATATCACCCTGAGTAGTTGGTCCTGTATTGTTATATCGTTTCTGTAGCCCGCCTGAGTTTCTGGAATTATGTTGTGGTGCTTGAGATAAGACTGCAGACGAGTGACCAGTATTTTTTCCAAGATTTTTGATAGCGTTGCTGTGAGTGAGATAGGTCTGTAGTTTTGGTGATCCGTGTGGTCTTTTCCTGGTTTTTCGAATAAGAGAATATGCGCATGTTTCCAGTTGCTCGGGTGGTAGCCATGATGAAGGCAGGCGTTGTAGAGTTGCAACAGACGGTTTATTATGCTATCTGGTAGTTCTTTTAACATCTGGTAGGTTATTTGGTCAGGCCCGGGGGCAGTATTTCCTTGGATTTGTATTGTGGTCTTCAATTCATTTTTGGTGATGGGTTTGGCGGGACCGTCCGCTTCAGGGGGCTCGCATAGTTGCTCTTGCAGTGTGTAAAGATGTGGGCTGTTGTTGACATGATAGTTGATTCGATTGAAGTATTGGCTATTAAACTTTGGATCATCTGGCGTTTTAAATACATTGTCATAATATGTTTTAAAAATGTTTAATTTCTCTGTCGTGTTCCAGATGTGACGTCCATTTTGTTTGATTGGGTATGTGGTGTGATGTTTACCTCTTGTTGCTCTGATTAGCTGCCAGAATGTCCGCGGATCGTTGGTTCTTTTTTCATTTAGTGTGTTGATGTAGTGCGTCCATTTTGATTCCCTATACTTTGTAATTGCTGTTTTAACGGCCTCCTGCAGGTGATTTAACACCATTTTGTCATATGGGTGATGCGTTTTCATGTACTGCCTGTGGGCCTTTCTTTTCTGCTTGATGACGGCGATTATGTCTGGTGGGAGTGTATTAATATTTCTGTCCGGATTCCTTTTGATTGTTGGTATAGCGTGCTGTTTAGCGACTGTAATGATGTTTCGTAGTGTTACCTCTTCTGTTTCTATTTGTTGCACGATGGTGCCTTGGGCGTTTGGAGGTGTGTTGTTGATTTGTTCAGTAATCTTTTGTCTATAGGCCTTCCAATCTGCTCTGGTGAAGTCCGGTACTTCGTATGGTTGTCGCACTTCATAGTGCCATCTTTGGGTGGCCAGGGTAACTATTACAGGCAGATGGTCAGTGTTGATGGGTGCGTCGGTGGTTATGCCGGTGATTTTGTGGTATAGCTGTGGTGAAGTTAGTATTTTATCCGGTGATGAGGGTTGCTGATTTCTTGTGCCGATTCTGGTGGGTCCTGGTATTAGTGCAACTTGCAGTGATGTGTTGGATAAGAGTTTGAGTAGTTGCTTTCCATAATAGTTGGTAGTTACATCCAGGAGGCTCTGATGTTGGGCGTTTAGATCCCCCACTACCAGGAGGCTGTTGTATTTGGCGTCCATATATTTAAGCAAAGCTGCAGGGAAATGGTTATTCTTTGTTGACATGTTCGTCGGTGTGGCATAAATCGTGGCTATATGCAGTACTTGCGTGTGGATTTTAATTTGGACTAGCACTGCCTCTTCTGCTTTAAATTGGTCCGGTAGTGATATGAGTTTAGTCCGGTGTTGCGGTTTGATTAGCATAAGTACTCCTCCTCCTGGTTCTGATTGGCGGTCATGTCTGTATACCTGGTAGGGGGGGAAACTGAAGGTGTTGTAAGGTTTGAGTTTTGTCTCATTTGCCGTTATGATGTCGGGATCGTATTGTGTAAGCAGTGCTTTGAGCTGTTCTTTAGAGAACACATCTTCCATCTGTTCACTACCAAGGCTTGCCAGCAACTGAGCAACTTTCAATGTTAAAAACCCGTAAGCTTCCGTATTTCAAGTCTCTGATTGGCTAATTCTAATCCAATAGAATATCTGCATTTTACTTAAAACTTTTCTTTGCTGTTGATTGGCTAATTTTAAACTGTTAGAGAATTTACCTTATCTTTGATATAATCATAACTTTTCAAACACACTAACTCATTACTGCTACAAGGTTACCTCATTATTACCTCATTGTTAGCAACTCAAAACTTATTATTCTCACAGCTCTTGTATTATTAAAGTATATAATGTTTTCACATAACATTATAAAACATGTTTATAATAAAAATAAGCATTTGCAATGACTGTTACATACAATTTAAATAATTATTACATACATATTGTTTCAAGGCGGGCTATTATTGAATTTAGTTTTATATAAAATACAATTGAAATTATTCAGGTATTAAAATACTGCCTCAAATTATATTCAAAATATAGAAAGATACATGTCACCTCCTGCTTGACGAAGCGTTGTGTTCCTACACGTCTGCACTGGCTACATTAGAAGAGAGAGCGTCCTAGCCGCCAACTCAAGATACAACCGGTTTACCCCCACTCTTATTGCATCATTACTGGTCTGTATCGCCAACTTAACATAGACCAAACAATGTTGCCATTACTGCATACGTTTTTACATAGTTGATGTGGCATCAGTGGATAATATTGTAACAAAATAACAAACTAAATATGGAGCATTTTTATTTAAATGTTGTAAGTTATTCTGTGTCCTCTAATTTTGTTTGAAAATGATAAAAGTCCAGAATGAAGTACTCTCTGACAATTGAAGCCGATGATTCTTTATCACTGTAACCCTAAATTAACAATGACTTCTTTAAATATGTTCCTCATAAAAAAGAAACAAGGTCCTTAGACTTTATACACAGATCTGTGAACAGGTACAGTCTTGAGAAGAATATAACGTCCAAGTACGTAGTGTATTTGTTATTGAAATTCTAACGGTGCTTCCACTTCCATTTCCCACTTTAGTCTTCATTTAAACTTTCAGTGAAGTAACATATATTTTACCGCCATTTCAAATTCCCTCTAACATTGATATCATATCAGCCCACGCTAATGCCATTTACCTCGAAACGCAGCACATTTAACACTATCCCTGCTCGCTATACTTCAATATAGTGTGACCTTAACAACTCCACTTGAATAATAAATTTAGCCAGGATTGATTCGAGATTCTGGGTGTACATTGCACATTATGGTGTTAGGATTACATTTCTGAACTCATCTCGACATTGTCCAGTATTGCCGGCATCCCAGCTATGTCCCTGGTGTCGATGTTACGACCTTGAAATATGGAGTTTTCAGATGTTTCATCCATCTCTATGAATGATGAATCTGAGTCTATTATGGCAATAAGCTCATTTATGATCTCTTTTTCAAAGTTATACGTGCATCGCTCCCCAGGAATGACCGAGGAGTGAGCGCTATTCATTCCCTCATCAATGAAGGTATTGACAATTTTGGTATTAACTGATTCCTCTCTAGCTCTCTTCCATGTTGAGGTACATGGGGGATATATGTTGCTCAGGGACGTTAAATAGGAGAGATTAAAATCGTCAATTAAGGAATTGTATGATTCATCTGCACTGCTGAGCTCCAACATCAGTTGATCAGGGCATTCACGAATTCTAGATCTATCACCTGATTTGCTTCTACTCTCATAGCCGCTTCACTCATGAGGTTATTAATAATTTCTGTTTTGGGTTGTCTCAGCTCTTCAAGTACTGGAATCAGTTTTTCTGTGTCAGCCACGGCTCCCTCCTGCTTTGCTTCATTTGAGCTGGAAGATTGTTGCTCTTTTGACTCTGCATTACCTTGTCTGTACTCCATGACCATATGCTCTTCCCATTCTTCAGAGCTACTGTAATATTCGTTGAGTGAACCATTTTCAAGATATTGCTTGTTATTCCCTTAACTTTGTAATACTTTACTTTTTCTCAAATGGGAATCGTTATTACTTTCTCTACTACGTATAGTAAGTAGGGGAAGAATTGTATTCCACCCAAAAATTCAATACTGAGATCACCAGAAATATATGTTTTGAGACCCCCTGAATCCAAAAAAAAAACATTTTTGGAAACATGTCCATGTGTGGTGTCGGTGTGGGTGTGTTTTTTTTTTTTTTTTTTTTTTGCACACAATAACCTACTTCAATCTCAGGTGTAACATTACAAATTGGGATGTGTAAGTAAATCTAACCTATGCAGGAAATTTTAACAACCACTTGGACATGGTTGTTGAAGACTTTACTGCAGCTTGCATTCATGTAACTGTAATATTTATGATGGCTTTGATTAGGTACCTGCATTTTACCTACTTATCATCTGAGTAATTATGCTACAAATGCCTTTGATTAATGATTATTAATAATAATAATAATAATAATAATAATAATAATGTCACTAGCCATTTAGATCAATTTGTGGGACTTCATTTTCTGCAGAAGCTGGCTCTTCTACTGTGGCTAATGATTGTGCAGACACAAATACTTCACTAGAGAGTTCATAGTTTTGATTCTGTTCAGATGTACCTAAAACAATAATACATTCTTTACAAAAATGGAATAAATTTCAGTTTATTGTGGACTTAAGTTAATTTAAACCTGCAGCATTTATAAGTTACATTTAATTTAGTGTGCAGGAGAGATTATAGGGCTATTCAGAGCAGAAACTGATTAATAAAAATACAAGAATATCTCAAAGATGAAGGTTTCGGTGCTGATACATATTATATTCCACCCAAAATAAATTTCAGAAAATAATATAAAAATGGATTTCATTTATTGCAACTTACATGTAAGCAGCATAACCGTATCGCTATCCAAGGCATCCTCAAGCTCTACATTTGTTGCATTTAGGATGATAGCATCCGCTGGACTGTCATCATCTTTTGATATTTGTATCGGACCACCTCCTGTTGCCAATCTGGCCCGTTTGGCAGCGGCCAACTGTCGCTTTCTTTTGGTTTTAATGTTGTCCCAACATTTTTGAAGTTGGGTAACGGTTCTCTGCAACAGAAGGTAATAACTGACTTGTCACACTAACGAAAAAAACCAAACAAAAGAAATCAAGAACTGTTAAATGTGGTATTAAAAAGCAGTAATGGGTAACTAACCTCCAAATGGTCCGATTCGCAATTGAACCGTTCTTGTATCTCGGTCTAAGCTTTGCGTTTTTTGTGAAGGGTTGCACCGTCTGTTTCTTTATTCTCCACTACACTCTTGTATTTGTTTATAAGATGCAACAGAAAGTTTTTATTTGTTCTGAAAATCGCTTCTTGTCCATTTCAAACACAATTACAAGAACACGCTGATTACAGATACGCGAGAAGCGCGGGACCTTGCTAGCTCGTTGCTTTTGTTGTCAACATAAACTAATTTTCCTTTAAACTTGCATTCCTATTCTACCCAAATGCAGTGTGCTATTAGAAACAAATTTTAATTAGAATGCATAGTTGCATCAAACTATGAATGTATTTATTATACCAAAGTAATTAGTTGTGCATTGTATTAATTTTACGATTAACACGTGGGAATATTTATCTTTATTTGGATGTCGACTATTTCCGGCAGTAGAAGGAGACCCTTGGTTCTTTCCTTCGTTAAGGTAACCGTAAGGAAACTTGAAGAATACGATTTCACATTTAAGGGAGGTACCTTCCTTATTACGTCCTTAACGAAGGAAGCCTTAAGAGCGTATTTTAGGAACGTTTGAGAATTCCACCCTAACTTTTAAATTCATTTCTTTTATTAATTATTGCACATTTTTATAAAGCACTACACTTTTTAAGAACTGTGAGAATCTTCAAATCTTTCACTTAGCGCGTATACATATTTTACGATTCACACGTAGAGAACACATCTTCCATCTGTTCACTACCAAGGCTTGCCAGCAACTGAGCAACTTTCAATGTTAAAAACCCGTAAGCTTCCGTATTTCAAGTCTCTGATTGGCTAATTCTAATCCAATAGAATATCTGCATTTTACTTAAAACTTTTCTTTGCTGTTGATTGGCTAATTTTAAACTGTTAGAGAATTTACCTTATCTTTGATATAATCATAACTTTTCAAACACACTAACTCATTACTGCTACAAGGTTACCTCATTGTTAGCAACTCAAAACTTATTATTCTCACAGCTCTTGTATTATTAAAGTATATAATGTATTCACATAACATTATAAAACATGTTTATAATAAAAATAAGCATTTGCAATGACTGTTACATACAATTTAAATAATTATTACATACATATTGTTTCAAGGCGGGCTATTATTGAATTTACTTTTATATAAAATACAATTGAAATTATTCAGGTATTAAAATACTGCCTCAAATTATATTCAAAATATAGACGAAGCGTTGTGTTCCTACACGTCTGCACTGGCTACATTAGAAGAGAGAGCGTCCTAGCCGCCAACTCAAGATACAACCGGTTTACCCCCACTCTTATTGCATCATTACTGGTCTGTATCGCCAACTTAACATAGACCAAACAATGTTGCCATAACTGCATACGTTTTTACATAGTTGATGTGGCATCAGTGGATAATATTGTAACAAAATAACAAACTAAATATGGAGCATTTTTATTTAAATGTTGTAAGTTATTCTGTGTCCTCTAATTTTGTTTGAAAATGATAAAAGTCCAGAATGAAGTACTCTCTGACAATTGAAGCCGATGATTCTTTATCACTGTAACCCTAAATTAACAATGACTTCTTTAAATATGTTCCTCATAAAAAAGAAACAAGGTCCTTAGACTTTATACACAGATCTGTGAACAGGTACAGTCTTGAGAAGAATATAACGTCCAAGTATGTAGTGTATTTGTTATTGAAATTCTAACGGTGCTTCCTCTTCCATTTCCCACTTTAGTCTTCATTTAAACTTTCAGTGAAGTAACATATATTTTACCGCCATTTCAAATTCCCTCTAACATTGATATCATGTCAGCCCACGCTAATGCCATTTACCTCGAAACGCAGCACATTTAACACTATCCCTGTTCGCTATACTTCAATATAGTGTGACCTTAACAACTCCACTTGAATAATAAATTTAGCCAGGATTGATTCGAGATTCTGGGTGTACATTGCACATTATGGTGTTAGGATTACATTTCTGAACTCATCTCGACATTGTCCGGTATTGCCGGCATCCCAGCTATGTCCCTGGTGTCGATGTTACGACCCTGAAATATGGAGTTTTCAGATGTTTCATCCATCTCTATGAATGATGAATCTGAGTCTATTATGGCAATAAGCTCATTTATGATCTCGTTTTCAAAGTTATACCTGCATCGCTCCCCAGGAATGACCGAGGAGTGAGCGCTATTCATTCCCTCATCAATGAAGGTATTGACAATTTTGGTATTAACTGATTCCTCTCTAGCTCTCTTCCATGTTGAGGTACATGGGGGATATATGTTGCTCAGGGACGTTAAATAGGAGAGATTGAAATCGTCAATTAAGGAATTGTATGATTCATCTGCACTGCTGAGCTCCAACATCAGTTGATCAGGGCATTCACGAATTCTAGATCTATCACCTGATTTGCTTCTACTCTCATAGCCGCTTCACTCATGAGGTTATTAATAATTTCTGTTTTGGGTTGTCTCAGCTCTTTAAGTACTGGAATCAGTTTTTCTGTGTCAGCCACGGCTCCCTCCTGGTTTGCTTCATTTGAGCTGGAAGATTGTTGCTCTTTTGACTCTGCATTACCTTGTCTGTACTCCATGACCATATGCTCTTCCCATTCTTCAGAGCTACTGTAATATTCGTTGAGTGAACCATTTTCAAGATATTGCTTGTTATTCTCTTAACTTTGTAATACTTTACTTTTTCTCAAATGGGAATCGTTATTACTTTCTCTACTACGTATAGTAAGTAGGGGAAGTATTGTATTCCACCCAAAAAGTCAATACTGAGATCACCAGAAATATATGTTTTGAGACCCCCTGAATCCAAAAAAAAAACCTTTTTGGAAACATGTCCATGTGTGGTGTCGGTGTGGGTGTGTTTGTTTTTTTTTTTTTTTTGCACACAATAACCTACTTCAATCTCAGGTGTAACATTACAAATTGGGATGTGTAAGTAAATCTAACCTATGCAGGAAATTTTAACAACCACTTGGACATGGTTGTTGAAGACTTTACTGCAGCTTGCATTCATGTAACTGTAATATTTATGATGTCTTTGATTAGGTACCTGCATTTTACCTACTTATCATCTGAGTAATTATGCTACAAATGCTTTTGATTAATGATTAATAATAATAATAATAATAATAATAATAATAATAATTAATAATAATAATAATGTCACTAGCCATTTAGATCAATTTGTGGGACTTCATTTTCTGCAGAAGCTGGCTCTTCTACTGTGGCTAATGATTGTGCAGGCACAAATACTTCACTAGAGAGTTCATAGTTTTGATTCTGTTCAGATGTACCTAAAACAATAATACATTCTTTACAAAAATGGAATAAATTTCAGTTTATTGTGGACTTAAGTTAATTTAAACCTGCAGCATTTATAAGTTACATTTAATTTAGTGTGCAGGAGAGATTATAGGGCTATTCAGAGCAGAAACTGATTAATAAAAATACAAGAATATCTCAAAGATGAAGGTTTCGGTGCTAATACATATTATATTCCACCCAAAATAAATTTCAGAAAATAATATAAAAATGGATATCATTTATTGCAACTTACATGTAAGCAGCTTAACCGTATCGCTATCCAAGGCATCCTCAAGCTCTACATTTGTTGCATTTAGGATGATAGCATCCGCTGGACTGTCATCATCTTTTGATATTTGTATCGGACCACCTCCTGTTGCCAATCTGGCCCGTTTGGCAGCGGCCAACTGTCGCTTTCTTTTGGTTTTAATGTTGTCCCAACATTTTTGAAGTTGGGTAACGGTTCTCTGCAACAGAAGGTAATAACTGACTTGTCACACTAACGAAAAAAACCAAACAAAAGAAATCAAGAACTGTTAAATGTGGTATTAAAAAGCAGGAATGGGTAACTAACCTCCAAATGGTCCGATTCGCAATTGAACCGTTCTTGTATCTCGGTCTAAGCTTTGCGCTTTTTTTGAAGGGTTGCACCGTCTGTTTCTTTATTCTCCACTACACTCTTGTATTTGTTTATAAGATGCAACAGAAAGTTTTTATTTGTTCTGAAAATCGCTTCTTGTCCATTTCAAACACAATTACAAGAACACGCTGATTACAGATACGCGAGAAGCGCGGGACCTTGCTAGCTCGTTGCTTTTGTTGTCAACATAAACTAATTTTCCTTTAAACTTCCATTCCTATTCTACCCAAATGCAGTGTGCTATTAGAAACAAATTTTAATTAGAATGCATAGTTGCATCAAACTATGAATGTATTTATTATACAAAAGTAATTAGTTGTGCATTGTTTTAATTTTACGATTAACACGTGGGAATATTTATCTTTATTTGGATGTCGACTATTTCCGGCAGTAGAAGGAGACCCTTGGTTCTTTCCTTCGTTAAGGTAACCGTAAGGAAACTTGAAGAATACGATTTCACATTTAAGGGAGGTACCTTCCTTATTACGTCCTTAACGAAGGAAGCCTTAAGAGCGTATTTTAGGAACGTTTGAGAATTCCACCCTAACTTTTAAATTCATTTCTTTTATTAATTATTGCACATTTTTATAAAGCACTACACTTTTTAAGAACTGTGAGAATCTTCAAATCTTTCACTTAGCGCGTATACATATTTTACGATTCACACGTAGAGAACACATCTTCCATCTGTTCACTACCAAGGCTTGCCAGCAACTGAGCAACGTTCAATGTTAAAAACCCGTAAGCTTCCGTATTTCAAGTCTCTGATTGGCTAATTCTAATCCAATAGAATATCTGCATTTTACTTAAAACTTTTCTTTGCTGTTGATTGGCTAATTTTAAACTGTTAGAGAATTTACCTTATCTTTGATATAATCATAACTTTTCAAGCACACTAACTCATTACTGCTACAAGGTTACCTCATTATTACCTCATTGTTAGCAACTCAAAACTTATTATTCTCACAGCTCTTGTATTATTAAAGTATATAATGTATTCACATAACATTATAAAACATGTTTATAATAAAAATAAGCATTTGCAATGACTGTTACATACAATTTAAATAATTATTACATACATATTGTTTCAAGGCGGGCTATTACTGAGTTTACTTTTATATAAAATACAATTGAAATTATTCAGGTATTAAAATACTGCCTCAAATTATATTCAAAATATAGAAAGATACATGTCACCTCCTGCTTGACGAAGCGTTGTGTTCCTACACGTCTGCACTGGCTACATTAGAAGAGAGAGCGTCCTAGCCGCCAACTCAAGATACAACCGGTTTACCCCCACTCTTATTGCATCATTACTGGTCTGTATCGCCAACTTAACATAGACCAAACAATGTTGCCATAACTGCATACGTTTTTACATAGTTGATGTGGCATCAGTGGATAATATTGTAACAAAATAACAAACTAAATATGGAGCATTTTTATTTAAATGTTGTAAGTTATTCTGTGTCCTCTAATTTTGTTTGAAAATGATAAAAGTCCAGAATGAAGTACTCTCTGACAATTGAAGCCGATGATTCTTTATCACTGTAACCCTAAATTAACAATGACTTCTTTAAATATGTTCCTCATAAAAAAGAAACAAGGTCCTTAGACTTTATACACAGATCTGTGAACAGGTACAGTCTTGAGAAGAATATAACGTCCAAGTATGTAGTGTATTTGTTATTGAAATTCTAACGGTGCTTCCTCTTCCATTTCCCACTTTAGTCTTCATTTAAACTTTCAGTGAAGTAACATATATTTTACCGCCATTTCAAATTCCCTCTAACATTGATATCATGTCAGCCCACGCTAATGCCATTTACCTCGAAACGCAGCACATTTAACACTATCCCTGCTCGCTATACTTCAATACAGTGTGACCTTAACAACTCCACTTGAATAATAAATTTAGCCAGGATTGATTCGAGATTCTGGGTGTACATTGCAAATTATGCTGTTAGGATTACATTTCTGAACTCATCTCGACATTGTCCAGTATTGCCGGCATCCCAGCTATGTCCCTGGTGTCGATGTTACGACCTTGAAATATGGAGTTTTCAGATGTTTCATCCATCTCTATGAATGATGAATCTGAGTCTATTATGGCAATAAGCTCATTTATGATCTCTTTTTCAAAGTTATACGTGCATCGCTCCCCAGGAATGACCGAGGAGTGAGCGCTATTCATTCCCTCATCAATGAAGGTATTGACAATTTTGGTATTAACTGATTCCTCTCTAGCTCTCTTCCATGTTGAGGTACATGGGGGATATATGTTGCTCAGGGACGTTAAATAGGAGAGATTGAAATCGTCAATTAAGGAATTGTATGATTCATCTGCACTGCTGAGCTCCAACATCAGTTGATCAGGGCATTCACGAATTCTAGATCTATCACCTGATTTGCTTCTACTCTCATAGCCGCTTCACTCATGAGGTTATTAATAATTTCTGTTTTGGGTTGTCTCAGCTCTTTAAGTACTGGAATCAGTTTTTCTGTGTCATCCACGGCTCCCTCCTGGTTTGCTTCATTTGAGCTGGAAGATTGTTGCTCTTTTGACTCTGCATTACCTTGTCTGTACTCCATGACCATATGCTCTTCCCATTCTTCAGAGCTACTGTAATATTCGTTGAGTGAACCATTTTCAAGATATTGCTTGTTATTCCCTTATCTTTGTAATACTTTACTTTTTCTCAAATGGGAATCGTTATTACTTTCTCTACTACGTATAGTAAGTAGGGGAAGTATTGTATTCCACCCAAAAATTCAATACTGAGATCACCAGAAATATATGTTTTGAGACCCCCTGAATCCAAAAAAAAACATTTTTGGAAACATGTCCATGTGTGGTGTCGGTGTGGGTGTGATTTTTTTTTTTTTTTTTTTTTTTTGCACACAATAACCTACTTCAATCTCAGGTTTACATTACAAATTGGAATGTGTAAGTAAATCTAACCTATGCAGGAAATTTTAACAACCACTTGGACATGGTTGTTGAAGACTTTACTGCAGCTTGCATTCATGTAACTGTAATATTTATGATGGCTTTGATTAGGTACCTGCATTTTACCTACTTATCATCTGAGTAAATATGCTACAAATGCCTTTGATTAATGATTAATAATAATAATAATAATAATAATAATAATAATAATAATAATAATGTCACTAGCCATTTAGATCAATTTGTGGGACTTCATTTTCTGCAGAAGCTGGCTCTTCTACTGTGGCTAATGATTGTGCAGGCACAAATACTTCACTAGAGAGTTCATAGTTTTGATTCTGTTCAGATGTACCTAAAACAATAATACATTCTTTACAAAAATGGAATAAATTTCAGTTTATTGTGGACTTAAGTTAATTTAAACCTGCAGCATTTATAAGTTACATTTAATTTAGTGTGCAGGAGAGATTATAGGGCTATTCAGAGCAGAAACTGATTAATAAAAATACAAGAATATCTCAAAGATGAAGGTTTCGGTGCTAATACATATTATATTCCATCCAAAATAAATTTCAGAAAATAATATAAAAATGGATTTCATTTATTGCAACTTACATGTAAGCAGCATAACCGTATCGCTATCCAAGGCATCCTCAAGCTCTACATTTGTTGCATTTAGGATGATAGCATCCGCTGGACTGTCATCATCTTTTGATATTTGTATCGGACCACCTCCTGTTGCCAATCTGGCCCGTTTGGCAGCGGCCAACTGTCGCTTTCTTTTGGTTTTAATGTTGTCCCAACATTTTTGAAGTTGGGTAACGGTTCTCTGCAACAGAAGGTAATAACTGACTTGTCACACTAACGAAAAAAACCAAACAAAAGAAATCAAGAACTGTTAAATGTGGTATTAAAAAGCAGTAATGGGTAACTAACCTCCAAATGGTCCGATTCGCAATTGAACCGTTCTTGTATCTCGGTCTAAGCTTTGCGTTTTTTGTGAAGGGTTGCACCGTCTGTTTCTTTTTTCTCCACTACACTCTTGTATTTGTTTATAAGATGCAACAGAAAGTTCTTTTTTTGTTCTGAAAATCGCTTCTTGTCCATTTCAAACACAATTACAAGAACACGCTGATTACAGATACGCGAGAAGCGCGGGACCTTGCTAGCTCGTTGCTTTTGTTGTCAACATAAACTAATTTTCCTTTAAACTTCCATTCCTATTCTACCCAAATGCAGTGTGCTATTAGAAACAAATTTTAATTAGAATGCATAGTTGCATCAAACTATGAATGTATTTATTATACAAAAGTAATTAGTTGTGCATTGTTTTAATTTTACGATTAACACGTGGGAATATTTATCTTTATTTGGATGTCGACTATTTCCGGCAGTAGAAGGAGACCCTTGGTTCTTTCCTTCGTTAAGGTAACCGTAAGGAAACTTGAAGAATACGATTTCACATTTAAGGGAGGTACCTTCCTTATTACGTCCTTAACGAAGGAAGCCTTAAGAGCGTATTTTAGGAACGTTTGAGAATTCCACCCTAACTTTTAAATTCATTTCTTTTATTAATTATTGCACATTTTTATAAAGCACTACACTTTTTAAGAACTGTGAGAATCTTCAAATCTTTCACTTAGCGCGTATACATATTGTACGATTCACACGTAGAGAACACATCTTCCATCTGTTCACTACCAAGGCTTGCCAGCAACTGAGCAACTTTCAATGTTAAAAACCCGTAAGCTTCCTTATTTCAAGTCTCTGATTGGCTAATTCTAATCCAATAGAATATCTGCATTTTACTTAAAACTTTTCTTTGCTGTTGATTGGCTAATTTTAAACTGTTAGAGAATTTACCTTATCTTTGATATAATCATAACTTTTCAAACACACTAACTCATTACTGCTACAAGGTTACCTCATTATTACCTCATTGTTAGCAACTCAAAACTTATTATTCTCACAGCTCTTGTATTATTAAAGTATATAATGTATTCACATAACATTATAAAACATGTTTATAATAAAAATAAGCATTTGCAATGACTGTTACATACAATTTAAATAATTATTACATACATATTGTTTCAAGGCGGGCTATTATTGAATTTACTTTTATATAAAATACAATTGAAATTATTCAGGTATTAAAATACTGCCTCAAATTATATTCAAAATATAGAAAGATACATGTCACCTCCTGCTTGACGAAGCGTTGTGTTCCTACACGTCTGCACTGGCTACATTAGAAGAGAGAGCGTCCTAGCCGCCAACTCAAGATACAACCGGTTTACCCCCACTCTTATTGCATCATTACTGGTCTGTATCGCCAACTTAACATAGACCAAACAATGTTGCCATAACTGCATACGTTTTTACATAGTTGATGTGGCATCAGTGGATAATATTGTAACAAAATAACAAACTAAATATGGAGCATTTTTATTTAAATGTTGTAAGTTATTCTGTGTCCTCTAATTTTGTTTGAAAATGATAAAAGTCCAGAATGAAGTACTCTCTGACAATTGAAGCCGATGATTCTTTATCACTGTAACCCTAAATTAACAATGACTTCTTTAAATATGTTCCTCATAAAAAAGAAACAAGGTCCTTAGACTTTATACACAGATCTGTGAACAGGTACAGTCTTGAGAAGAATATAACGTCCAAGTATGTAGTGTATTTGTTATTGAAATTCTAACGGTGCTTCCTCTTCCATTTCCCACTTTAGTCTTCATTTAAACTCTCAGTGAAGTAACATATATTTCACCGCCATTTCAAATTCCCTTTAACATTGATATCATGTCAGCCCACGCTAATGCCATTTACCTCGAAACGCAGCACATTTAACACTATCCCTGCTCGCTATACTTCAATACAGTGTGACCTTAACAACTCCACTTGAATAATAAATTTAGCCAGGATTGATTCGAGATTCTGGGTGTACATTGCACATTATGGTGTTAGGATTAGATTTCTGAACTCATCTCGACATTGTCCAGTATTGCCGGCATCCCAGCTATGTCCCTGGTGTCGATGTTACGACCTTGAAATATGGAGTTTTCAGATGTTTCATCCATCTCTATGAATGATGAATCTGAGTCTATTATGGCAATAAGCTCATTTATGATCTCTTTTTCAAAGTTATACGTGCATCGCTCCCCAGGAATGACCGAGGAGTGAGCGCTATTCATTCCCTCATCAATGAAGGTATTGACAATTTTGGTATTAACTGATTCCTCTCTAGCTCTCTTCCATGTTGAGGTACATGGGGGATATATGTTGCTCAGGGACGTTAAATAGGAGAGATTGAAATCGTCAATTAAGGAATTGTATGATTCATCTGCACTGCTGAGCTCCAACATCAGTTGATCAGGGCATTCACGAATTCTAGATCTATCACCTGATTTGCTTCTACTCTCATAGCCGCTTCACTCATGAGGTTATTAATAATTTCTGTTTTGGGTTGTCTCAGCTCTTTAAGTACTGGAATCAGTTTTTCTGTGTCATCCACGGCTCCCTCCTGGTTTGCTTCATTTGAGCTGGAAGATTGTTGCTCTTTTGACTCTGCATTACCTTGTCTGTACTCCATGACCATATGCTCTTCCCATTCTTCAGAGCTACTGTAATATTCGTTGAGTGAACCATTTTCAAGATATTGCTTGTTATTCCCTTATCTTTGTAATACTTTACTTTTTCTCAAATGGGAATCGTTATTACTTTCTCTACTACGTATAGTAAGTAGGGGAAGTATTGTATTCCACCCAAAAATTCAATACTGAGATCACCAGAAATATATGTTTTGAGACCCCCTGAATCCAAAAAAAAACATTTTTGGAAACATGTCCATGTGTGGTGTCGGTGTGGGTGTGATTTTTTTTTTTTTTTTTTTTTTTTTGCACACAATAACCTACTTCAATCTCAGGTTTACATTACAAATTGGAATGTGTAAGTAAATCTAACCTATGCAGGAAATTTTAACAACCACTTGGACATGGTTGTTGAAGACTTTACTGCAGCTTGCATTCATGTAACTGTAATATTTATGATGGCTTTGATTAGGTACCTGCATTTTACCTACTTATCATCTGAGTAAATATGCTACAAATGCCTTTGATTAATGATTAATAATAATAATAATAATAATAATAATAATAATAATGTTACTAGCCATTTAGATCAATTTGTGGGACTTCATTTTCTGCAGAAGCTGGCTCTTCTACTGTGGCTAATGATTGTGCAGGCACAAATACTTCACTAGAGAGTTCATAGTTTTGATTCTGTTCAGATGTACCTAAAACAATAATACATTCTTTACAAAAATGGAATAAATTTCAGTTTATTGTGGACTTAAGTTAATTTAAACCTGCAGCATTTATAAGTTACATTTAATTTAGTGTGCAGGAGAGATTATAGGGCTATTCAGAGCAGAAACTGATTAATAAAAATACAAGAATATCTCAAAGATGAAGGTTTCGGTGCTAATACATATTATATTCCATCCAAAATAAATTTCAGAAAATAATATAAAAATGGATTTCATTTATTGCAACTTACATGTAAGCAGCATAACCGTATCGCTATCCAAGGCATCCTCAAGCTCTACATTTGTTGCATTTAGGATGATAGCATCCGCTGGACTGTCATCATCTTTTGATATTTGTATCGGACCACCTCCTGTTGCCAATCTGGCCCGTTTGGCAGCGGCCAACTGTCGCTTTCTTTTGGTTTTAATGTTGTCCCAACATTTTTGAAGTTGGGTAACGGTTCTCTGCAACAGAAGGTAATAACTGACTTGTCACACTAACGAAAAAAACCAAACAAAAGAAATCAAGAACTGTTAAATGTGGTATTAAAAAGCAGTAATGGGTAACTAACCTCCAAATGGTCCGATTCGCAATTGAACCGTTCTTGTATCTCGGTCTAAGCTTTGCGTTTTTTGTGAAGGGTTGCACCGTCTGTTTCTTTTTTCTCCACTACACTCTTGTATTTGTTTATAAGATGCAACAGAAAGTTCTTTTTTTGTTCTGAAAATCGCTTCTTGTCCATTTCAAACACAATTACAAGAACACGCTGATTACAGATACGCGAGAAGCGCGGGACCTTGCTAGCTCGTTGCTTTTGTTGTCAACATAAACTAATTTTCCTTTAAACTTCCATTCCTATTCTACCCAAATGCAGTGTGCTATTAGAAACAAATTTTAATTAGAATGCATAGTTGCATCAAACTATGAATGTATTTATTATACAAAAGTAATTAGTTGTGCATTGTTTTAATTTTACGATTAACACGTGGGAATATTTATCTTTATTTGGATGTCGACTATTTCCGGCAGTAGAAGGAGACCCTTGGTTCTTTCCTTCGTTAAGGTAACCGTAAGGAAACTTGAAGAATACGATTTCACATTTAAGGGAGGTACCTTCCTTATTACGTCCTTAACGAAGGAAGCCTTAAGAGCGTATTTTAGGAACGTTTGAGAATTCCACCCTAACTTTTAAATTCATTTCTTTTATTAATTATTGCACATTTTTATAAAGCACTACACTTTTTAAGAACTGTGAGAATCTTCAAATCTTTCACTTAGCGCGTATACATATTGTACGATTCACACGTAGAGAACACATCTTCCATCTGTTCACTACCAAGGCTTGCCAGCAACTGAGCAACTTTCAATGTTAAAAACCCGTAAGCTTCCTTATTTCAAGTCTCTGATTGGCTAATTCTAATCCAATAGAATATCTGCATTTTACTTAAAACTTTTCTTTGCTGTTGATTGGCTAATTTTAAACTGTTAGAGAATTTACCTTATCTTTGATATAATCATAACTTTTCAAACACACTAACTCATTACTGCTACAAGGTTACCTCATTATTACCTCATTGTTAGCAACTCAAAACTTATTATTCTCACAGCTCTTGTATTATTAAAGTATATAATGTATTCACATAACATTATAAAACATGTTTATAATAAAAATAAGCATTTGCAATGACTGTTACATACAATTTAAATAATTATTACATACATATTGTTTCAAGGCGGGCTATTATTGAATTTACTTTTATATAAAATACAATTGAAATTATTCAGGTATTAAAATACTGCCTCAAATTATATTCAAAATATAGAAAGATACATGTCACCTCCTGCTTGACGAAGCGTTGTGTTCCTACACGTCTGCACTGGCTACATTAGAAGAGAGAGCGTCCTAGCCGCCAACTCAAGATACAACCGGTTTACCCCCACTCTTATTGCATCATTACTGGTCTGTATCGCCAACTTAACATAGACCAAACAATGTTGCCATAACTGCATACGTTTTTACATAGTTGATGTGGCATCAGTGGATAATATTGTAACAAAATAACAAACTAAATATGGAGCATTTTTATTTAAATGTTGTAAGTTATTCTGTGTCTTCTAATTTTGTTTGAAAATGATAAAAGTCCAGAATGAAGTACTCTCTGACAATTGAAGCCGATGATTCTTTATCACTGTAACCCTAAATTAACAATGACTTCTTTAAATATGTTCCTCATAAAAAAGAAACAAGGTCCTTAGACTTTATACACAGATCTGTGAACAGGTACAGTCTTGAGAAGAATATAACGTCCAAGTATGTAGTGTATTTGTTATTGAAATTCTAACGGTGCTTCCTCTTCCATTTCCCACTTTAGTCTTCATTTAAACTCTCAGTGAAGTAACATATATTTCACCGCCATTTCAAATTCCCTTTAACATTGATATCATGTCAGCCCACGCTAATGCCATTTACCTCGAAACGCAGCACATTTAACACTATCCCTGCTCGCTATACTTCAATACAGTGTGACCTTAACAACTCCACTTGAATAATAAATTTAGCCAGGATTGATTCGAGATTCTGGGTGTACATTGCACATTATGGTGTTAGGATTAGATTTCTGAACTCATCTCGACATTGTCCAGTATTGCCGGCATCCCAGCTATGTCCCTGGTGTCGATGTTACGACCTTGAAATATGGAGTTTTCAGATGTTTCATCCATCTCTATGAATGATGAATCTGAGTCTATTATGGCAATAAGCTCATTTATGATCTCTTTTTCAAAGTTATACGTGCATCGCTCCCCAGGAATGACCGAGGAGTGAGCGCTATTCATTCCCTCATCAATGAAGGTATTGACAATTTTGGTATTAACTGATTCCTCTCTAGCTCTCTTCCATGTTGAGGTACATGGGGGATATATGTTGCTCAGGGACGTTAAATAGGAGAGATTGAAATCGTCAATTAAGGAATTGTATGATTCATCTGCACTGCTGAGCTCCAACATCAGTTGATCAGGGCATTCACGAATTCTAGATCTATCACCTGATTTGCTTCTACTCTCATAGCCGCTTCACTCATGAGGTTATTAATAATTTCTGTTTTGGGTTGTCTCAGCTCTTTAAGTACTGGAATCAGTTTTTCTGTGTCATCCACGGCTCCCTCCTGGTTTGCTTCATTTGAGCTGGAAGATTGTTGCTCTTTTGACTCTGCATTACCTTGTCTGTACTCCATGACCATATGCTCTTCCCATTCTTCAGAGCTACTGTAATATTCGTTGAGTGAACCATTTTCAAGATATTGCTTGTTATTCCCTTATCTTTGTAATACTTTACTTTTTCTCAAATGGGAATCGTTATTACTTTCTCTACTACGTATAGTAAGTAGGGGAAGTATTGTATTCCACCCAAAAATTCAATACTGAGATCACCAGAAATATATGTTTTGAGACCCCCTGAATCCAAAAAAAAACATTTTTGGAAACATGTCCATGTGTGGTGTCGGTGTGGGTGTGATTTTTTTTTTTTTTTTTTTTTTTTGCACACAATAACCTACTTCAATCTCAGGTTTACATTACAAATTGGAATGTGTAAGTAAATCTAACCTATGCAGGAAATTTTAACAACCACTTGGACATGGTTGTTGAAGACTTTACTGCAGCTTGCATTCATGTAACTGTAATATTTATGATGGCTTTGATTAGGTACCTGCATTTTACCTACTTATCATCTGAGTAAATATGCTACAAATGCCTTTGATTAATGATTAATAATAATAATAATAATAATAATAATAATAATAATAATAATAATGTCACTAGCCATTTAGATCAATTTGTGGGACTTCATTTTCTGCAGAAGCTGGCTCTTCTACTGTGGCTAATGATTGTGCAGGCACAAATACTTCACTAGAGAGTTCATAGTTTTGATTCTGTTCAGATGTACCTAAAACAATAATACATTCTTTACAAAAATGGAATAAATTTCAGTTTATTGTGGACTTAAGTTAATTTAAACCTGCAGCATTTATAAGTTACATTTAATTTAGTGTGCAGGAGAGATTATAGGGCTATTCAGAGCAGAAACTGATTAATAAAAATACAAGAATATCTCAAAGATGAAGGTTTCGGTGCTAATACATATTATATTCCATCCAAAATAAATTTCAGAAAATAATATAAAAATGGATTTCATTTATTGCAACTTACATGTAAGCAGCATAACCGTATCGCTATCCAAGGCATCCTCAAGCTCTACATTTGTTGCATTTAGGATGATAGCATCCGCTGGACTGTCATCATCTTTTGATATTTGTATCGGACCACCTCCTGTTGCCAATCTGGCCCGTTTGGCAGCGGCCAACTGTCGCTTTCTTTTGGTTTTAATGTTGTCCCAACATTTTTGAAGTTGGGTAACGGTTCTCTGCAACAGAAGGTAATAACTGACTTGTCACACTAACGAAAAAAACCAAACAAAAGAAATCAAGAACTGTTAAATGTGGTATTAAAAAGCAGTAATGGGTAACTAACCTCCAAATGGTCCGATTCGCAATTGAACCGTTCTTGTATCTCGGTCTAAGCTTTGCGTTTTTTGTGAAGGGTTGCACCGTCTGTTTCTTTTTTCTCCACTACACTCTTGTATTTGTTTATAAGATGCAACAGAAAGTTCTTTTTTTGTTCTGAAAATCGCTTCTTGTCCATTTCAAACACAATTACAAGAACACGCTGATTACAGATACGCGAGAAGCGCGGGACCTTGCTAGCTCGTTGCTTTTGTTGTCAACATAAACTAATTTTCCTTTAAACTTCCATTCCTATTCTACCCAAATGCAGTGTGCTATTAGAAACAAATTTTAATTAGAATGCATAGTTGCATCAAACTATGAATGTATTTATTATACAAAAGTAATTAGTTGTGCATTGTTTTAATTTTACGATTAACACGTGGGAATATTTATCTTTATTTGGATGTCGACTATTTCCGGCAGTAGAAGGAGACCCTTGGTTCTTTCCTTCGTTAAGGTAACCGTAAGGAAACTTGAAGAATGCGATTTCACATTTAAGGGAGGTACCTTCCTTATTACGTCCTTAACGAAGGAAGCCTTAAGAGCGTATTTTAGGAACGTTTGAGAATTCCACCCTAACTTTTAAATTCATTTCTTTTATTAATTATTGCACATTTTTATAAAGCACTACACTTTTTAAGAACTGTGAGAATCTTCAAATCTTTCACTTAGCGCGTATACATATTGTACGATTCACACGTAGAGAACACATCTTCCATCTGTTCACTACCAAGGCTTGCCAGCAACTGAGCAACTTTCAATGTTAAAAACCCGTAAGCTTCCTTATTTCAAGTCTCTGATTGGCTAATTCTAATCCAATAGAATATCTGCATTTTACTTAAAACTTTTCTTTGCTGTTGATTGGCTAATTTTAAACTGTTAGAGAATTTACCTTATCTTTGATATAATCATAACTTTTCAAACACACTAACTCATTACTGCTACAAGGTTACCTCATTATTACCTCATTGTTAGCAACTCAAAACTTATTATTCTCACAGCTCTTGTATTATTAAAGTATATAATGTATTCACATAACATTATAAAACATGTTTATAATAAAAATAAGCATTTGCAATGACTGTTACATACAATTTAAATAATTATTACATACATATTGTTTCAAGGCGGGCTATTATTGAATTTACTTTTATATAAAATACAATTGAAATTATTCAGGTATTAAAATACTGCCTCAAATTATATTCAAAATATAGAAAGATACATGTCACCTCCTGCTTGACGAAGCGTTGTGTTCCTACACGTCTGCACTGGCTACATTAGAAGAGAGAGCGTCCTAGCCGCCAACTCAAGATACAACCGGTTTACCCCCACTCTTATTGCATCATTACTGGTCTGTATCGCCAACTTAACATAGACCAAACAATGTTGCCATAACTGCATACGTTTTTACATAGTTGATGTGGCATCAGTGGATAATATTGTAACAAAATAACAAACTAAATATGGAGCATTTTTATTTAAATGTTGTAAGTTATTCTGTGTCCTCTAATTTTGTTTGAAAATGATAAAAGTCCAGAATGAAGTACTCTCTGACAATTGAAGCCGATGATTCTTTATCACTGTAACCCTAAATTAACAATGACTTCTTTAAATATGTTCCTCATAAAAAAGAAACAAGGTCCTTAGACTTTATACACAGATCTGTGAACAGGTACAGTCTTGAGAAGAATATAACGTCCAAGTATGTAGTGTATTTGTTATTGAAATTCTAACGGTGCTTCCTCTTCCATTTCCCACTTTAGTCTTCATTTAAACTCTCAGTGAAGTAACATATATTTCACCGCCATTTCAAATTCCCTTTAACATTGATATCATGTCAGCCCACGCTAATGCCATTTACCTCGAAACGCAGCACATTTAACACTATCCCTGCTCGCTATACTTCAATACAGTGTGACCTTAACAACTCCACTTGAATAATAAATTTAGCCAGGATTGATTCGAGATTCTGGGTGTACATTGCACATTATGGTGTTAGGATTAGATTTCTGAACTCATCTCGACATTGTCCAGTATTGCCGGCATCCCAGCTATGTCCCTGGTGTCGATGTTACGACCTTGAAATATGGAGTTTTCAGATGTTTCATCCATCTCTATGAATGATGAATCTGAGTCTATTATGGCAATAAGCTCATTTATGATCTCTTTTTCAAAGTTATACGTGCATCGCTCCCCAGGAATGACCGAGGAGTGAGCGCTATTCATTCCCTCATCAATGAAGGTATTGACAATTTTGGTATTAACTGATTCCTCTCTAGCTCTCTTCCATGTTGAGGTACATGGGGGATATATGTTGCTCAGGGACGTTAAATAGGAGAGATTGAAATCGTCAATTAAGGAATTGTATGATTCATCTGCACTGCTGAGCTCCAACATCAGTTGATCAGGGCATTCACGAATTCTAGATCTATCACCTGATTTGCTTCTACTCTCATAGCCGCTTCACTCATGAGGTTATTAATAATTTCTGTTTTGGGTTGTCTCAGCTCTTTAAGTACTGGAATCAGTTTTTCTGTGTCATCCACGGCTCCCTCCTGGTTTGCTTCATTTGAGCTGGAAGATTGTTGCTCTTTTGACTCTGCATTACCTTGTCTGTACTCCATGACCATATGCTCTTCCCATTCTTCAGAGCTACTGTAATATTCGTTGAGTGAACCATTTTCAAGATATTGCTTGTTATTCCCTTATCTTTGTAATACTTTACTTTTTCTCAAATGGGAATCGTTATTACTTTCTCTACTACGTATAGTAAGTAGGGGAAGTATTGTATTCCACCCAAAAATTCAATACTGAGATCACCAGAAATATATGTTTTGAGACCCCCTGAATCCAAAAAAAAACATTTTTGGAAACATGTCCATGTGTGGTGTCGGTGTGGGTGTGATTTTTTTTTTTTTTTTTTTTTTTTGCACACAATAACCTACTTCAATCTCAGGTTTACATTACAAATTGGAATGTGTAAGTAAATCTAACCTATGCAGGAAATTTTAACAACCACTTGGACATGGTTGTTGAAGACTTTACTGCAGCTTGCATTCATGTAACTGTAATATTTATGATGGCTTTGATTAGGTACCTGCATTTTACCTACTTATCATCTGAGTAAATATGCTACAAATGCCTTTGATTAATGATTAATAATAATAATAATAATAATAATAATAATAATAATAATAATAATGTCACTAGCCATTTAGATCAATTTGTGGGACTTCATTTTCTGCAGAAGCTGGCTCTTCTACTGTGGCTAATGATTGTGCAGGCACAAATACTTCACTAGAGAGTTCATAGTTTTGATTCTGTTCAGATGTACCTAAAACAATAATACATTCTTTACAAAAATGGAATAAATTTCAGTTTATTGTGGACTTAAGTTAATTTAAACCTGCAGCATTTATAAGTTACATTTAATTTAGTGTGCAGGAGAGATTATAGGGCTATTCAGAGCAGAAACTGATTAATAAAAATACAAGAATATCTCAAAGATGAAGGTTTCGGTGCTAATACATATTATATTCCATCCAAAATAAATTTCAGAAAATAATATAAAAATGGATTTCATTTATTGCAACTTACATGTAAGCAGCATAACCGTATCGCTATCCAAGGCATCCTCAAGCTCTACATTTGTTGCATTTAGGATGATAGCATCCGCTGGACTGTCATCATCTTTTGATATTTGTATCGGACCACCTCCTGTTGCCAATCTGGCCCGTTTGGCAGCGGCCAACTGTCGCTTTCTTTTGGTTTTAATGTTGTCCCAACATTTTTGAAGTTGGGTAACGGTTCTCTGCAACAGAAGGTAATAACTGACTTGTCACACTAACGAAAAAAACCAAACAAAAGAAATCAAGAACTGTTAAATGTGGTATTAAAAAGCAGTAATGGGTAACTAACCTCCAAATGGTCCGATTCGCAATTGAACCGTTCTTGTATCTCGGTCTAAGCTTTGCGTTTTTTGTGAAGGGTTGCACCGTCTGTTTCTTTATTCTCCACTACACTCTTGTATTTGTTTATAAGATGCAACAGAAAGTTCTTTTTTTGTTCTGAAAATCGCTTCTTGTCCATTTCAAACACAATTACAAGAACACGCTGATTACAGATACGCGAGAAGCGCGGGACCTTGCTAGCTCGTTGCTTTTGTTGTCAACATAAACTAATTTTCCTTTAAACTTCCATTCCTATTCTACCCAAATGCAGTGTGCTATTAGAAACAAATTTTAATTAGAATGCATAGTTGCATCAAACTATGAATGTATTTATTATACCAAAGTAATTAGTTGTGCATTGTATTAATTTTACGATTAACACGTGGGAATATTTATCTTTATTTGGATGTCGACTATTTCCGGCAGTAGAAGGAGACCCTTGGTTCTTTCCTTCGTTAAGGTAACCGTAAGGAAACTTGAAGAATACGATTTCACATTTAAGGGAGGTACCTTCCTTATTACGTCCTTAACGAAGGAAGCCTTAAGAGCGCATTTTAGGAACGTTTGAGAATTCCACCCTAACTTTTAAATTCATTTCTTTTATTAATTATTGCACATTTTTATAAAGCACTACACTTTTTAAGAACTGTGAGAATCTTCAAATCTTTCACTTAGCGCGTATACATATTGTACGATTCACACGTAGAGAACACATCTTCCATCTGTTCACTACCAAGGCTTGCCAGCAACTGAGCAACTTTCAATGTTAAAAACCCGTAAGCTTCCTTATTTCAAGTCTCTGATTGGCTAATTCTAATCCAATAGAATATCTGCATTTTACTTAAAACTTTTCTTTGCTGTTGATTGGCTAATTTTAAACTGTTAGAGAATTTACCTTATCTTTGATATAATCATAACTTTTCAAACACACTAACTCATTACTGCTACAAGGTTACCTCATTATTACCTCATTGTTAGCAACTCAAAACTTATTATTCTCACAGCTCTTGTATTATTAAAGTATATAATGTATTCACATAACATTATAAAACATGTTTATAATAAAAATAAGCATTTGCAATGACTGTTACATACAATTTAAATAATTATTACATACATATTATTTCAAGGCGGGCTATTATTGAATTTACTTTTATATAAAATACAATTGAAATTATTCAGGTATTAAAATACTGCCTCAAATTATATTCAAAATATAGAAAGATACATGTCACCTCCTGCTTGACGAAGCGTTGTGTTCCTACACGTCTGCACTGGCTACATTAGAAGAGAGAGCGTCCTAGCCGCCAACTCAAGATACAACCGGTTTACCCCCACTCTTATTGCATCATTACTGGTCTGTATCGCCAACTTAACATAGACCAAACAATGTTGCCATAACTGCATACGTTTTTACATAGTTGATGTGGCATCAGTGGATAATATTGTAACAAAATAACAAACTAAATATGGAGCATTTTTATTTAAATGTTGTAAGTTATTCTGTGTCCTCTAATTTTGTTTGAAAATGATAAAAGTCCAGAATGAAGTACTCTCTGACAATTGAAGCCGATGATTCTTTATCACTGTAACCCTAAATTAACAATGACTTCTTTAAATATGTTCCTCATAAAAAAGAAACAAGGTCCTTAGACTTTATACACAGATCTGTGAACAGGTACAGTCTTGAGAAGAATATAACATCCAAGTATGTAGTGTATTTGTTATTGAAATTCTAACGGTGCTTCCTCTTCCATTTCCCACTTTAGTCTTCATTTAAACTTTCAGTGAAGTAACATATATTTTACCGCCATTTCAAATTCCCTCTAACATTGATATCATGTCAGCCCACGCTAATGCCATTTACCTCGAAACGCAGCACATTTAACACTATCCCTGCTCGCTATACTTCAATACAGTGTGACCTTAACAACTCCACTTGAATAATAAATTTAGCCAGGATTGATTCGAGATTCTGGGTGTACATTGCACATTATGGTGTTAGGATTACATTTCTGAACTCATCTCGACATTGTCCAGTATTGCCGGCATCCCAGCTATGTCCCTGGTGTCGATGTTACGACCTTGAAATATGGAGTTTTCAGATGTTTCATCCATCTCTATGAATGATGAATCTGAGTCTATTATGGCAATAAGCTCATTTATGATCTCTTTTTCAAAGTTATACGTGCATCGCTCCCCAGGAATGACCGAGGAGTGAGCGCTATTCATTCCCTCATCAATGAAGGTATTGACAATTTTGGTATTAACTGATTCCTCTCTAGCTCTCTTCCATGTTGAGGTACATGGGGGATATATGTTGCTCAGGGACGTTAAATAGGAGAGATTGAAATCGTCAGTTAAGGAATTGTATGATTCATCTGCACTGCTGAGCTCCAACATCAGTTGATCAGGGCATTCACGAATTCTAGATCTATCACCTGATTTGCTTCTACTCTCATAGCCGCTTCACTCATGAGGTTATTAATAATTTCTGTTTTGGGTTGTCTCAGCTCTTCAAGTACTGGAATCAGTTTTTCTGTGTCATCCACGGCTCCCTCCTGGTTTGCTTCATTTGAGCTGGAAGATTGTTGCTCTTTTGACTCTGCATTACCTTGTCTGTACTCCATGACCATATGCTCTTCCCATTCTTCAGAGCTACTGTAATATTCGTTGAGTGAACCTTTTCAAGATATTGCTTGTTATTCCCTTAACTTTGTAATACTTTACTTTTTCTCAAATGGGAATCGTTATTACTTTCTCTACTACGTATAGTAAGTAGGGGAAGTATTGTATTTCACCCAAAAATTCAATACTGAGATCACCAGAAATATATGTTTTGAGACCCCCTGAATCCAAAAAAAAAACATTTTTGGAAACATGTCCATGTGTGGTGTCGGTGTGGGTGTGTTTGTTTGTTTTTTTTTTTTTTTTGCACACAATAACCTACTTCAATCTCAGGTGTAACATTACAAATTGGGATGTGTAAGTAAATCTAACCTATGCAGGAAATTTTAACAACCACTTGGACATGGTTGTTGAAGACTTTACTGCAGCTTGCATTCATGTAACTGTAATATTTATGATGGCTTTGATTAGGTACCTGCATTTTACCTACTTATCATCTGAGTAATTATGCTACAAATGCCTTTGATTAATGATTAATAATAATAATAATAATAATAATAATGTCACTAGCCATTTAGATCAATTTGTGGGACTTCATTTTCTGCAGAAGCTGGCTCTTCTACTGTGGCTAATGATTGTGCATTCACAAATACTTCACTAGAGAGTTCATAGTTTTGATTCTGTTCAGATGTACCTAAAACAATAATACATTCTTTACAAAAATGGAATAAATTTCAGTTTATTGTGGACTTAAGTTAATTTAAACCTGCAGCATTTATAAGTTACATTTAATTTAGTGTGCAGGAGAGATTATAGGGCTATTCAGAGCAGAAACTGATTAATAAAAATACAAGAATATCTCAAAGATGAAGGTTTCGGTGCTAATACATATTATATTCCATCCAAAATAAATTTCAGAAAATAATATAAAAATGGATTTCATTTATTGCAACTTACATGTAAGCAGCATAACCGTATCGCTATCCAAGGCATCCTCAAGCTCTACATTTGTTGCATTTAGGATGATAGCATCCGCTGGACTGTCATCATCTTTTGATATTTGTATCGGACCACCTCCTGTTGCCAATCTGGCCCGTTTGGCAGCGGCCAACTGTCGCTTTCTTTTGGTTTTAATGTTGTCCCAACATTTTTGAAGTTGGGTAACGGTTCTCTGCAACAGAAGGTAATAACTGACTTGTCACACTAACGAAAAAAACCAAACAAAAGAAATCAAGAACTGTTAAATGTGGTATTAAAAAGCAGTAATGGGTAACTAACCTCCAAATGGTCCGATTCGCAATTGAACCGTTCTTGTATCTCGGTCTAAGCTTTGCGTTTTTTGTGAAGGGTTGCACCGTCTGTTTCTTTATTCTCCACTACACTCTTGTATTTGTTTATAAGATGCAACAGAAAGTTCTTTTTTTGTTCTGAAAATCGCTTCTTGTCCATTTCAAACACAATTACAAGAACACGCTGATTACAGATACGCGAGAAGCGCGGGACCTTGCTAGCTCGTTGCTTTTGTTGTCAACATAAACTAATTTTCCTTTAAACTTCCATTCCTATTCTACCCAAATGCAGTGTGCTATTAGAAACAAATTTTAATTAGAATGCATAGTTGCATCAAACTATGAATGTATTTATTATACCAAAGTAATTAGTTGTGCATTGTATTAATTTTACGATTAACACGTGGGAATATTTATCTTTATTTGGATGTCGACTATTTCCGGCAGTAGAAGGAGACCCTTGGTTCTTTCCTTCGTTAAGGTAACCGTAAGGAAACTTGAAGAATACGATTTCACATTTAAGGGAGGTACCTTCCTTATTACGTCCTTAACGAAGGAAGCCTTAAGAGCGCATTTTAGGAACGTTTGAGAATTCCACCCTAACTTTTAAATTCATTTCTTTTATTAATTATTGCACATTTTTATAAAGCACTACACTTTTTAAGAACTGTGAGAATCTTCAAATCTTTCACTTAGCGCGTATACATATTGTACGATTCACACGTAGAGAACACATCTTCCATCTGTTCACTACCAAGGCTTGCCAGCAACTGAGCAACTTTCAATGTTAAAAACCCGTAAGCTTCCTTATTTCAAGTCTCTGATTGGCTAATTCTAATCCAATAGAATATCTGCATTTTACTTAAAACTTTTCTTTGCTGTTGATTGGCTAATTTTAAACTGTTAGAGAATTTACCTTATCTTTGATATAATCATAACTTTTCAAACACACTAACTCATTACTGCTACAAGGTTACCTCATTATTACCTCATTGTTAGCAACTCAAAACTTATTATTCTCACAGCTCTTGTATTATTAAAGTATATAATGTATTCACATAACATTATAAAACATGTTTATAATAAAAATAAGCATTTGCAATGACTGTTACATACAATTTAAATAATTATTACATACATATTATTTCAAGGCGGGCTATTATTGAATTTACTTTTATATAAAATACAATTGAAATTATTCAGGTATTAAAATACTGCCTCAAATTATATTCAAAATATAGAAAGATACATGTCACCTCCTGCTTGACGAAGCGTTGTGTTCCTACACGTCTGCACTGGCTACATTAGAAGAGAGAGCGTCCTAGCCGCCAACTCAAGATACAACCGGTTTACCCCCACTCTTATTGCATCATTACTGGTCTGTATCGCCAACTTAACATAGACCAAACAATGTTGCCATAACTGCATACGTTTTTACATAGTTGATGTGGCATCAGTGGATAATATTGTAACAAAATAACAAACTAAATATGGAGCATTTTTATTTAAATGTTGTAAGTTATTCTGTGTCCTCTAATTTTGTTTGAAAATGATAAAAGTCCAGAATGAAGTACTCTCTGACAATTGAAGCCGATGATTCTTTATCACTGTAACCCTAAATTAACAATGACTTCTTTAAATATGTTCCTCATAAAAAAGAAACAAGGTCCTTAGACTTTATACACAGATCTGTGAACAGGTACAGTCTTGAGAAGAATATAACGTCCAAGTATGTAGTGTATTTGTTATTGAAATTCTAACGGTGCTTCCTCTTCCATTTCCCACTTTAGTCTTCATTTAAACTTTCAGTGAAGTAACATATATTTTACCGCCATTTCAAATTCCCTCTAACATTGATATCATGTCAGCCCACGCTAATGCCATTTACCTCGAAACGCAGCACATTTAACACTATCCCTGCTCGCTATACTTCAATACAGTGTGACCTTAACAACTCCACTTGAATAATAAATTTAGCCAGGATTGATTCGAGATTCTGGGTGTACATTGCACATTATGGTGTTAGGATTACATTTCTGAACTCATCTCGACATTGTCCAGTATTGCCGGCATCCCAGCTATGTCCCTGGTGTCGATGTTACGACCTTGAAATATGGAGTTTTCAGATGTTTCATCCATCTCTATGAATGATGAATCTGAGTCTATTATGGCAATAAGCTCATTTATGATCTCTTTTTCAAAGTTATACGTGCATCGCTCCCCAGGAATGACCGAGGAGTGAGCGCTATTCATTCCCTCATCAATGAAGGTATTGACAATTTTGGTATTAACTGATTCCTCTCTAGCTCTCTTCCATGTTGAGGTACATGGGGGATATATGTTGCTCAGGGACGTTAAATAGGAGAGATTGAAATCGTCAATTAAGGAATTGTATGATTCATCTGCACTGCTGAGCTCCAACATCAGTTGATCAGGGCATTCACGAATTCTAGATCTATCACCTGATTTGCTTCTACTCTCATAGCCGCTTCACTCATGAGGTTATTAATAATTTCTGTTTTGGGTTGTCTCAGCTCTTCAAGTACTGGAATCAGTTTTTCTGTGTCATCCACGGCTCCCTCCTGGTTTGCTTCATTTGAGCTGGAAGATTGTTGCTCTTTTGACTCTGCATTACCTTGTATGTACTCCATGACCATATGCTCTTCCCATTCTTCAGAGCTACTGTAATATTCGTTGAGTGAACCTTTTCAAGATATTGCTTGTTATTCCCTTAACTTTGTAATACTTTACTTTTTCTCAAATGGGAATCGTTATTACTTTCTCTACTACGTATAGTAAGTAGGGGAAGTATTGTATTTCACCCAAAAATTCAATACTGAGATCACCAGAAATATATGTTTTGAGACCCCCTGAATCCAAAAAAAAAACATTTTTGGAAACATGTCCATGTGTGGTGTCGGTGTGGGTGTGTTTGTTTTTTTTTTTTTTTGCACACAATAACCTACTTCAATCTCAGGTGTAACATTACAAATTGGGATGTGTAAGTAAATCTAACCTATGCAGGAAATTTTAACAACCACTTGGACATGGTTGTTGAAGACTTTACTGCAGCTTGCATTCATGTAACTGTAATATTTATGATGGCTTTGATTAGGTACCTGCATTTTACCTACTTATCATCTGAGTAATTATGCTACAAATGCCTTTGATTAATGATTAATAATAATAATAATAATAATAATAATAATAATAATAATAATAATAATAATAATAATGTCACTAGCCATTTAGATCAATTTGTGGGACTTCATTTTCTGCAGAAGCTGGCTCTTCTACTGTGGCTAATGATTGTGCATTCACAAATACTTCACTAGAGAGTTCATAGTTTTGATTCTGTTCAGATGTTCTTAAAACAATAATACATTCTTTACAAAAATGGAATAAATTTCAGTTTATTGTGGACTTAAGTTAATTTAAACCTGCAGCATTTATAAGTTACATTTAATTTAGTGTGCAGGAGAGATTATAGGGCTATGCAGAGCAGAAACTGATTAATAAAAATACAAGAATATCTCAAAGATGAGAGTTTCGGTGCTAATGCATATTATATTCCACCCAAAATAAATTTCAGAAAATAATATAAAAATGGATTTCATTTATTGCAACTTACATGTAAGCAGCATAACCGTATCGCTATCCATTCAGGTATTAAAATACTGCCTCAAATTGCCCCCTTCTAGAAATATTTAAAATTTATTGTTTTTTGTTTTGTTCCTTAAATTTTTAAATATTTTCTAAAAGTCTCCTGAAAGAAAGAAACATTTTTTTTATTATTACACTTCCTATCTTTCACTGTCACTTTCTCAGTTTTTCTTTTTCTTTAACGCTCGCTGGTTTTTCACTGCACTCGTGTATAGCTGAACACTTCATATACACTTGTTTGACACTTTCCAAGGTTAATGACCTGGTATAAGATTAATGATCTGAGTGAAGTTTGCTTATTTACCATCACATTCACTATTAAGCAGTTTGTATGCTATGCAGTTTACATAAAATTAGAAATATTTACACTTGTTACCCTTTCTTTACAATTTGTTTCTTAAATATTTTAATATTTCTTATAATTTCTAACTTATTCAATATAAATGTAGTTGATATTCAGTTTTTCTTACTAACAATGATTTTTTTTTACTTCTCTTTATCTAAACTTTCCTTTGTTATTGACAATTTTCTACATTTAGTAAAATATTATTTTAAATAATACTTTACAATTTTAAATTACATTGCTTTCCCCTTTTATGTTCCAGATACATCATTTTGTTTTTCTATTGTGCCACATATAACCTAAATACTTTTTCTTTTTGTTTCTACCTACTTTACTTTTTTTTTTTTTTCATCTTATGCCATAGACTTTTTAAATTTACTTTCCCTTTCTTTTTGTTCAATATATAACCTACATATTTTACTTTCCCTTTCTTTTTGTTCTTATGCCACAGACTTTTTAGCTTTGCCCTAATCTTATGTTGCACAGAATAATAGTTTGACATCTGATTTGGTGCATGTACATGTGTGTCATCATTATTGTTGTGTGTTTGAGAGGCTGATGCTATGGAAAAAGCAGTAGCATCTCTTGTGTTGTTTGTTAACAATGGTGATATACTTCTTTCTGTACTTGCATTATTGACATGCATTTGGTTAGCATTTGCAGAACTAGGTACACTTGCATTTACTCTTGGTACACTTGTACTTAAATTTTCAAAACTATTTCTAAGCTTATCAATTTCTTTACTACTTTCTTGTACTTTATCTTTGATTTCATCTATCATTGACTTTACTTGTCCTTGCGCTGTATTTGCTTCTTTTACTGCATCTGCATTTGTTTTTACCATTTCATGCATTTTATTGATTTCCCCAGTTAAATCTATTTGTACCTGTACATGGTCTGCATTTGTATTTTCTACCATTGTTTTCAGTTCTTCACCCTGTTTATTTAACTTGTAACAAATACTCTGCTTAGTACCAGCGATTTTTAACTCCATTTCAGTTACATTTTTGTCAATATGACTTGACAATTTCTGTTCTAGCTATTTACAACCTTTGTTTACTTTTAAATCTATGTCTGTTTGAAGTGCTTTGGAAGATTGTTCTAGCTTTATTTCTAATCTCCTGCTTTCAGATTTGCTTTCTTTCATACAGTTTTCTATTTGTTTAGCTAGATCATTTTTAATACTAGGTAGCTCTGTATTTGTTTCAGTTAACTTATTATTAGTTTCAGTTATGTTATTACTTAACTCTACTCTCAGCTCTGTACTATTTTCTTTTAACTCTTTTCTCAGTTCTGTACTAGTTTCTTTTAATTCTCCTCTCATTTCAGTTATTTTATTATTAGTTTATATTTCATTATTTAACTGTATATTACTTTCAGTTATTGCTTTTAGCATACACATTATTTGTTGTGAGAAATTTTCTTGGTCTTGTTTTCTAGATGTGTGGGGGATAGTATCTCTGTTTTGTTGTTCCCTGCATTAACATGTGTAAAGGTGATTGACCTTGCATACTAATGATATCTGATTGACCCTGCTATCTTTTTCTACGTCTACCTCTGAATTTTCAGATAACTGCTCTTCTACATCTAACCTATTTGTTTTCTCTACCTCTGATTGTAAATCTACATTACAATCTGTAATGACTGACCTAACCTCAACTACTTCCATACTTTCATTGTTTACAGTTTCCATCTTACTTTGTATATTTGCTTTTGAATTGCTTAATTTTAGTTTTCCACTTCTTAATAACATGAATTTTGCTCAAAAATAACAATAAATTTTCTAAAATTGACAGTTATTATAATATACAATGGAATTATCTGACCTTTTGTTCTGGCTGTTATTAAAATTTTATACTCAAGTGTTCCCGCATAGTTTGTTGTTGAGATGTTAACCATGTGTCCCTTACTCCCAAAGAATTGCTCCTGTCTTTGGACTTTGTTGACGACCTTGAAATTCTGAGATGTAGTCTCGTGGTTTCGTTGATTCTGGACGTTGTTTCGTCGAACTTTTCTTCTCTGATGTCACAAATTCCTGTTGATTCCCACTGTCCATTCGTGCCCCACGTTGGGCGCCAACTTGAAGTAGAAGGTTATAAATTACGTAAACTTGAAGATGTATGCTTACGCTGCTTTTGTTTTCTTTGGTTACGTAATTTTATTTTTACGTAATATTTATTTAGTTTCATTTAAGGAGTTCCTGCAACACGCTTTGGGCATCAGTTTGAGTTTGTTGATTACGTAATAGTTACTGATATTATGCAATATGCTGCTGCTATGTATGAGAAGCTGATTTCAAGATGTGTTTTTATTATTACACTCCAAGTTTTACACTATAATATTTAACTTTGTTATTAACACTGCTTCTATATATTATTTATGTTTGAATTTGCCTCGGCTGCGTCAGTCTTGTTTGTAGAGTCACCTGTCTTGGGCAGGGTGCGGTATGACAATGATTGTAGACATCACAGAGTTTAAGTTTTTAAATTCACTTCTTTTATTAATTCTTGCACATTTTTATAAAGCACTACACTTTTTAAGAACTGTGAGAATCTTCAATACTTTCACTTAGCGCATATACATATTTTACGATTCACACGTAGAGAACACATATTCCATCTGTTCACTACCAAGGCTTGCCAGCAACTGAGCAACTTTCAATGTTAAAAACCCGTAAGCTTCGGTATTTCAAGTCTCTTGATTGGCTAATGCTAATCCAATAGAATATCTGCATTTTACTTAAAACTTTTCTTTGCTGTTGATTGGCTAATTTTAAACTGTTAGAGAATTTACCTTATCTTTGATATAATCATAACTTTTCAAACACACTAACTCATTACTGCTACAAGGTTACCTCATTATTACCTCATTGTTAGCAACTCAAAACTTATTATTCTCACAGCTCTTGTATTATTAAAGTATATAATGTATTCACATAACATTATATAACATGTTTATAATAAAAATAAGCATTTGCAATGACTGTTACATACAATTTAAATAATTATTACATACATATTGTTTCAAGGCAGGCTATTATTGAATTTACTTTTATATAAAATACAATTGAAATTATTCAGGTATTAAAATACTGCCTCAAATTATATTCAAAATATAGAAAGATACATGTTACCTCCTGCTTGACGAAGCGTTGTGTTCCTACACGTCTGCACTGGCTACATTAGAAGAGAGAGCGTCCTAGCCGCTAACTCAAGATACAACCGGTGTACCCCCACTCTTATTGCATCATTATCGGTCTGTATCGCCAACTTAAATAAACCAAACAATGTTGCCATAACCGCATACGTTCTTACAGAGTTGATGTGGCATCAGTGGATAATATTGTAACAAAATAACAAACTAAATATGGGGCATTTTTATTTAAATGTAAGTTATTCTGTGTCCTGTAATTTTGTTTGAAAATGATAAAAAGTCCAGAATGAAGTACTCTCTGACAATTGAAGCCGATGATTCTTTATCACTGTAACCCTAAATTAACAATGACTTCTTTAAATATGTTCCTCATAAAAAAGAAACAAGGTCCTTAGACTTTATACACAGATCTGTGAACAGGTACAGTCTTGAGAAGAATATAACGTCCAAGTATGTAGTGTATTTGTTATTGAAATTCTAACGGTGCTTCCTCTTCCAATTCCCACTTTAGTCTTCATTTAAACTTTCAGTGAGGTAACATATATTTTACCGCCATTTCAAATTTCCTCTAACCTTGATATCATGTCGGCCCACGCTAATGCCATTTACCTCCAAACACAGCACATTTAACGCTATCCCTGCTCGCTATACTTCAATATAGTGTGACTTTAACAACTCCACTTGAATAATAAACTTAGCCAGGATTGATTCGAGATTCTGGATGTACATTGCACATTATGGTGGTAGGATTACATTTCTGAACTCATCTCGACATTGTCCAGTATTGCCGGCATGCTGTGGGCTTGGATTTAATTAGTTGTCCGTTTAGTTTTAGTCCTGTTTTGGTGAAGCAGCCTTTTCTTTTAATTGCTAGTACTTGGGTTTTGTCCATGTTTATGTCTATTTGACAGTTTTTTGCCCAGTCTGAAGGTTTTGAGCTGGCGCTCAAGTTTCCTTTGGGCTACCGTGGGCCGAATTTCTGAGCACCAGTACAGGGTGTCGTGTGCATACTGGGCGAGTTTGATAGTGGGTTCTATTGGTGCTGGTGTGTCAGAAGTGTACAGTATGTAGTGGAGGCCAGAGATGGCGCTCCCCTGTGGTGTGCCGGCTTGTAGATGCATTGTATTGGAGAAGTTGTTAATTTTGATGTTTGCCGTTCTGTCACGAAGGAAACTGGCCATCCATCGTACTATTTTGCGTGGTATGTTGAGGGAGCTCATTTTATATAGCAGGCCGTTTGCGCAACATTTGTTGAAGGCCAACTTAATGTCGAGGAAGGCTGCCATTGTCGTTTTGCTCCTGTTGTAGCTGTCCTGAAATTCTGACATTACGCGTAGCAATTGGTCTTGTATAGTAATGTCGCTGAGGTAGCCTGCTTGGGTGTCCGATATGTGGTTTTGTTTTGTGTGTTTTTGGAGGCGAGTGACTATTATTTTTTCTAGTATTTTGGAGAAAGTTGCTGTGAGGGAGATTGGCTGGTAATTTTTGGGATCTGTTGAGTCTTTGCCTGGTTTCTCAAATAGCAGAATATGAGCATGTTTCCAGTTCGACGGATGGTAGCCATGTTGGATGCAGGTGTTGTACAGTCGGAGTAGCCTGTTTATGAGGGTGTTTGGTATTTCTTTCAGCATTTGGTACGTGATTTGGTCCGTGCTGGGGGTCGTGTTTCTCTGGATCTGTATTATGGTTTTGAGTTCTGTTAGTGTTATGAGCTTCGTGGGTCCGTTTGTTTCTGGGTCTCATAAGAGTTTTTCTTGCAGTGTGTATAGATGGGGGCTGTTTGTGACATGTAATTTATGTGGTTGTAGTACTGTTGGTTGAATTTGGGATGGTTTGGTGTTTGGAAGACATTGTCGTAGTGTACTTTGAAAATTTGGAGTTTTTCTGTGGTGTTCCACACATGGCGACCATTTTGTTTAATGGGGTACGTGGTGTGTTGCGAGCTCCTTTTTCTTTTATTAATTGTCAAAAACTTTGAGGATCACTGGTTCTGTCTTTGTTCATGTTGTTTATATATTCAGTCCATTTGTTTTCCCTGTATTTGGTGATGGCTGTTTTGACTTCTTCCTGGAGATGATTCAGTGTTGTTTTATTGTAGGGGTGGTGTGTTTTGATGTATTCTCGGGAGCTTTTCGTTTTTGTTTTATGAGCCGGATTATGTCTGAGGGGAGGGTGTTGATGTTGCTGTTTGGGTCCCTGTTGAGCATTGGGACTGCGTGTTGTTTGGCTTCAAGTATGATGTTTCTCAGGGCTATCTCTTTGGTCTCTATTTGTTGTGTAATGCTTCCCTCAGTGTTAATTGGTGTAGCGTTGAGTTTGTTAATTTTGTCTCTGTACAGATCCCAGTCGGCTTGTTTGAAGTCCGGTACCGCATATGGTAACCGAACTTCATAGTGCCATCTTTGGGTGGCCATTTTTAGTATACTGGTAGATGATCTGTATTGATAGGTGCATCTGTTGTGATGTTAGTTATTTTATGGTGTAGTCGTGTTGAGATGAGAATCTTGTCCGGCGCTGAGGGTTGTTGCTGGCGTGTGCCTATCCTCGTGGGTCCGGGTATTTGTGCAGCTCTTGAATGTGGTGTCCTTGAGTAGTTTTATGAGCTGTCTTCCATAATACTTAGTGTTGGTATCAAGAAGTCTCTGGTGCTGGGCATTGAGGTCGCCTATGATCAGTAAATTGTATTTATTGTCCAAGTATTTTAGTAATTCTGCTGGAAAATGATTGTTTTGGGCGGACATGTGTGTGGGCGAGACATATATGGCGGCGATGTATATTTTCTGTGTTTGTAGTTCGATGAGCACTGCTTCTTCTGTATTAAACTGTTGTGGTATTCATATTTGTTTCACCAGGTGTTGTGGTTTTGCTAGGATCAGGGCTCCTCCTGGGCTCTGGTTGGCGGTCTCTCCTGTAGATGCGGTAGGGGGGGGGAAATTGAATGTGTTATACGGTTTAAGCTTAGTTTCAATTATGGTTATTATATCTGGGTCGTGTGTTGTAATTACTGCTTTTAATTGCTCTCTCTGATCGTATGCCATTTATGTTAATGTGGAGAACTGTGATGTCATTCTTCTCTATTATCCGGTCCATTGTTGCAGATGTATAAGTGTGTTTTGGGTCGACGCCTACTTTGTTGTGCCTGTTGTATCCTTGTTTTGTTGTTCTATTGTGCTAATAAGCACCGCGACTTGCAGGCCTATGTTAGTTAGGTTTACAATCTTATTCATGGTTTTCCAGATGGTGTCTTGCATGGTCTTGTTAACTTTTTCAAGTCCGGTGGGCTCACAGCTTGTATGATGACGGCAATATTTTTCAGGAGTTGTTTGGCAACATGATCTAAGAGGCCGGGAAAGTTGCGGTGCAGTTTATAGACCAGGCCATCGTGCCAGCACCAGTCGAATGCGGCTTCTAGTCCAGAAATAAAGCCAACGTTGAAGTCCCCGGCAATTATTACGTGCTCCCCTAAATCTAGTATCTTTTTGAGGTCTCTCAAGAAGAAAGGTGAGTTGGGGGTCCTGTAAAGCGCTACCCGTACCACCGTCTTGTTAATGTGTGTTTTTAGTGCTGTGCACTCTACCGCTTCCAATACCTGAAGCGTGAAGAAGCACGAGTAACAGTGTGTTTAAGTAATGCAATGGTTCCGCTGTTTCTCCCAAAACACAACAGTGGAGCAAGGCAGCGAAACCATGCAGACGCTTAAGAAAGGTTTGACTGAGTTAGGGAACCCCGGCCAAGCGAAAAGGGAAGCCCTAACGAGTGCCGAAGGGGAAAACAAAATGGAAACCAGAACTCTCAAAAATATACTACTATTGAAAAGTTTTTTTTGGAGTACTTTAATGATAATAATAAACAAACATTAATAACCAGAACCGTAAAGCAACCTTAAAAGAATAACTGTAAAACAAAGATGGCTTAAATAGTAAACCAACCAAAACCAATTGAGCAGAGCAGTAAGGCAAGTTTTAAATACAGCAAAAATTAAGTAAAACCAAAAATTCAACAAACAAAATCATTTTAGAAAGTTTATAAAACAAGGCCACTATAAACATCAGACTAATATATTTAATTATGTTTATCTAGTCAAAGACTTACTAAGAATGTTGATCAAGACCCAAACAGACTTTTATGAATTTCTAGTAACAGTGAGCTTCAAAGTCCAGCTGAGCTAGATGTACTTTACAACCCAACCGTTTTCAGTTACAAAAGTTCAGCATGATTGGGTTCAGCATGATTGGGTTTTAACTGCAATTACTGCTCTCATAATTAACACAACAGAATTTCTGTAATTTTAAACTAACTATGCACTGAAAATCACGTACTGAAAATATAACTCAACTGCAATTACTGCTCTCATAATTAACACAACAGAATTTCTGTAATTTTTAACTAACTATGCACTGAAAATCACGTACTGAAAATATAACTCAACTGCAATTACTGCTGTCATAATTAACACAACAGAATGTCTGTAATTTTAAACTAACTATGCACTGAAAATCACGTACTGAAAATATAACTCAACTGCAATTACTGCTCTCATAATTAACACAACAGAATTTCTGTAATTTTAAACTAACTATGCACTGAAAATCACATACTGAAAATATAACTCAACTGCAATTACTGCTCTCATAATTAACACAACAGAATTTCTGTAATTTTAAACTAACTATGCACTGAAAATCACGTACTGAAAATATAACTCAACCTAGAAAAGAACCAAAACACACTAAACATATGAACAATTCCAAGAGCCAGTCACTTTACGAACTCGTATTTTAAAACACACATTATGTTTTCCGCCCCAAAATTCACTCACCATTACCAAGATATAAAACTGATAACAAAGCCTACCTTTACATAAGGCTGATCCACAAATAATCACAAAAGACGTTCCTTAAATCCATTACAAAAAACTTCCACAATCCAGATGAGTTGTTGCCGGGCAGAGAGCTATCCCTGCAATGCGACAGAAATCCACCAATTACCGCGTACGGCCAAAGCACATGCCACGTGAGCAAACCAGAGAGGAGGAAAAAAAAGAGCACCAGAGAGTGCGTTAAGCAAGGGGACAAGCAACGTAAAGTGACTGGCTGGATGTATAACACAGATACAAAACACAAAAGGAACACATAACAGCACAGTAAAATGGCTCTGCCTCCCCCCTGTCTGCCAATTCTGTCAGTCCGAAAAATGTCGTCCCCTCTGATTTTAAAGGAGAACTCTATTTGTAATTTAGTTTTGCAAATGAATGCGACATCAATTTTGTTGTGCCTCAGGTAGCCTTCAAGTTCGTGCTGTTTCCTGTAGATGCCATCCGCATTCCACAGGAGAGCACGTGTTAAAGATGTACCTCTCCTTAAGGTAGCCATTTAGTCAAGAGCAGAAGAAAAGAAAGATAGAATGGCTTTCAATTTGTCCCAAGTGCCGGTGCAAGTTTTGAATTTTTCCAAGAAAGGTTTTACTTCAGGTAAGAGCGCTGGTAAGTTAAAAGGCTTTAAGTAAGGATAGCAATTCCGAAAGGCTTCCCAGGTCAGTTGAGGACCCCTAGGAAGTGGGGGGATTTGTTGGGGGCCAGCTGGTGCCAGCATTGTCGCACTTTCCCCATGGGCTGCCCCAGCGTATGACAGCCCGGTTTTCACCAGGGCCGGGTTTGAGATGGGTGTTGGCCCTGATGGAGCACTTGGGGTTGCCCTGGCCATGGCGGCCAGTTGGCGGTGGTTGCGTTCGTGGATGAACGTCTCGCATCCCTGTAGCTGGTGGGATGAGTCTCCCCGCAGTTTGCGCATAAGGGAGTAGTCATCCTTGGCCCTCTTTGGGCAGTCAGCCAGGCGATGGAGGCCACTGCAAAGGACACACCGGGAAGTCAAATTGTAAAATTTGTAAGCCTGTCCAAGTTGTTGGCAGTTCTAACACTGCGTGATATTGTTACTAGTTTTGAGGTCCACAGTGACCATCATAGTATACATGACCCGCACCTTTAGTAGGTCCTGGTTGGAAGTTGTGCGATCTAGTGTTACCTGGTAGTTGGGGAGGGGCCGCCCACGTGGTTTCAGCTGCCGAACCTGCACCCTGGTGTATCCCTTGTCATCGAGGGCGTCCTCAAGGAACTCGACATCGAGGTCGGCTGGCAGTCTCTTGATCATGAAGCGCAGCGGCTGGTCGCTGCACGCGGCAAAGCTGTAGTGTTGGACGCCCACCGCGCCCAGGCGCTGTATGATAAGCCCGGCATCAGTCTTCCTTTGGTGGAACAGCTTGATTCACTCCCTGGTAATTGAATTTTGAATGCGTCAGCTGGCAGGGAGGCACGGAGGAGTGGAAGGAGCTTGGTTGTGAGGCTTGGATCGGGTATAATTATTCTGGGAGGCTTCTGGTTTTCGCTGTTAGGCTGGGTGGTAGGGGTAGGAGTAGCTGTGGAGGGGGTGGGTGTGTTTCCAGCTAATCTCTTTGGTGCCGTAGAGGACTGTGCCGGGCCTGATGTCCTCGGGCGTTGCTGCATGGGTCGTTGGTCTATGGTTCGGCATTCTCTGCTTCCTCCATTGGAGCAGTTCCTCGTGGTGGTCATCGTCGTCCGGTGTAAACATCTGGAATATGTTGGCTGTAGTCTCCTGCCTGGTCTTTGTTCCCGGCTTTGGGCCCGTCTTGTCAGCGTCACAGTCACTTTCAGGCCCGCTGCCAGGCTGAAGGCGCCACTTTCTTGGAGTGTTAATGTGCCAGCCCTCGTCTAGCTGCACCAAGAGACGCTTCTTTAGACTGAGGTCCCTGAAGCAGTTACCCAGGTGAGGCAAATTTTAGTGAAGTGAGGGTTTCATGGTTTTATTTCCGTGACAACGTTCTGGTAGTAGGCTGTTTCCCCTTCTAGTTCGAGGACGTCCTTTTTCAACTGTCACACGGAATTCTTCTGCTGGGTATATAATAATAATAATAAGGGTATTTTGGCATTTCAAAGCATGCCCAGGCAGTTTACGGATATTCCCTCTTCAGCCTAGCTAAACATTTTGAATAATGGCTTGCAGGCAGTTATCTTCTGCGTAGTGTGTCGTATTTGTCGGTGTGTTTTTTTTTAAATTATTATTATTATTTCTTTTTAAAGTATATGGATGTTTTGGATTTTTTGGAGGGATGTTTTTTTTTTTTTTTTTTTTTTTTTTCATCACACATCGCCGTGATTTACTGCCCAAGACGACCATTTCTGTGATTTTGCTGGTTTTCCTTTGTCGTTGGTGTGTGTCATTGTCACCTCTAGCTTTTGTTTTTCCTTTGACTTTTTAGTTGAAATGGTGCTTGCTGTTTCTCACTTGCTCAGTAGGTTTTCTATGTATTGTTCAACTGGGTGTTGTTCGTCTAACTGCTTCTTGTCATAGACTTGTATTAGTGTGATGAGTGGTGGGTTCTTGTCCTTGGTGTTCAGCTGGATTGTCTTCATATGCTGTGCTGTACGTATGAGTTCCCTCCTGTGTCTTCGTGTATGAGCGTTGTCGATATATTTGATCATTAGGTTTGCAATATGTTTATCAATTGGCTCTGTTCTGGTGTATTGGTATAGGGTGTTTGTTTTAAAGTTGGGTAGTAACTTGTGCGCTGTACGCAGGCATCTCCGTTCAAAAACCTATATCTTGGACATTGTTTCTGTTGCAATAAGTGGCATAGTTGCTAAGGCAGCGTAAGTGAGGTTTGGCCGGATGAGTGCTATGTATAGTCCATGTAATATTCTGGCCGACAGTCCTTGCTTGTTTAGTCTGGAGAGGAAGGTTAGTGTGGAATGTATTGGTCGTGTTTTCCTGAGTTCATTGTAATGTGAAGAGACTGTGAGGTTGTACTTTATTTTGACTCCTAAGTATTTGACTATTTTCTGGCATTTTATGGTTTGTCTGTTGAAGTGGAGAGTAACATTCGTGTGTTTATGTTTCATTTTCTTTTTGATCAGTATTGCTTGCGTTTTTTGTACATTTATTGTGATACGCCATTTATTCGTCCAGTCGAGGTATGTTTTTAGTTGTTCCTCGAGTTTTTTCTTAGCTATGGGCATCTTGGGTGATGTACACCAGTACGCGGTGTCGTCTGCATATTGCGCAAGCTGGATGCTTGGGTGAATGGGTTGCGGAGTGTCAGCTGTATAAATAATGTACAGGAGGCCGGAGATGGCGCTCCCTTGCAGTGTGCCTGCTTCTAAGGTGATGGCCGATGATAATACGTTGTTTATTCGTATTTGTGCCGTTCTGTCCATGAGGAAGCTGGCAATCCACCTCGTGATGCGAGGGGGGGGATCTGGAAGTCTGTGAGTTTGTAGAGTAGTCCGTTTATCCAACATTTATCAAACGCTGATTGCACATCCAAAAAGGCTGCTACTGTTGTATGTCCTTTGTTGTACGCGTCTTTAAAGTTTGAAAGTACTCTGACAAGTTGGTCTTGAATTGTAACGTCGCTTCTGTAGCCTGCTTGGGTAGGTGGGAGTAGTTTCTTATGCTAGCAAACTTGTGTTAGAGTTTCACCATTACTCTCTCGTATATTTTGGACAGGCGGATGTTAGAGAGATTGGTCTGTAATTCTTAAAATCCGTTTTGTCTTTCCCTGGTTTTTTGAAAAGCAGGATATGCGCTCTTTTCCATGCTACTGGGTGATATCCATTGTTATGTTTTTGTGTTTTTAAGATTTAATCTTAAATCATACCGATTATACGTAAATAGAAGAACCTAAATTCTTTAGCTAGAATGACAAAGTAGGCACTTCATAAATAGATGGGAGGGTGATACCACCTAAGGTACAAATGCTTCCAAAAAAGACTAACAGAGGTCCGACCAAGTGTCTGACACAGGGCAGAACAAAGTAAGCCCAGGCCAAAATTATTTGAACACTTTATTAAAAATAATAACAAATAACAGCAAAAGTAAGTACTTCAGATGTCATAATGGCATCCCTTGGGTGCCCATATAACATTTAACATTTTAAATTATGCCCGGTTTATGATTACAAAAAAAGAAAAAAAAAAGATAGGATTGATAAAATACTAAAACATGAATGAGCCCACCCTAGGCTAACATGTATGCTTATATATATATCTTTAAAATTCTACTAAAACAACATATATATCTATCTTTAAAATTCTACTAAAACAACAATATTTACAACTACTCTCTCTTAAACCAGAAACCAAAATTAACTGCAGCAATCCAATACCAGTTTAAAAAAAAAGACTTTAATAATGAACAAAAAATTATAAAATAATAAACAATTTAATAAATAATTATCCCATATAATAAATACAAAATTTAACGAAACTATGTGTAATAAAACAAAATAACCACACTGCTGCAATAATATTGGTAGCTGTACAATTTCTATATCCTTTTATAAAGTGAGCTCAAAAGCACTAAATCATATTATATATATGATATATAATTCACTATGTCCCACAGTAATACTATACTGGGCAAAAGCCAAAGTAAAACCACAACCAAAAGGATATTAACCTTTCACTTCCTCTCAATAATAATATATTAACATAATTTAAAGAAGACATAAAAGAACAAAAGTACCTAATATTCATGAATAATGCCACAATAAAAACCTTGCCCCAACTGACTAACCATAAACTTCAAATGGGGAGAAGCTTATATTATCAAAATCCAAGAAATAATTCCACGTTTTAATACGAATAAAATACCTTATATCAACGAGTTTGAATTAAATAAAATGAAATAAATTTCCCTAAAAATATCTAATCATGATTACCTAGAGTCAATCAGCTTTCCCACATACAACGCGTTACTTGGGCCACCATAAATTCAGTTAGGAAATCAATTACCAATGATAAACCCTTTTAAGAAAACGAAAGCTTTATGCAAATATATTTGTAAACGACATAAAGCAAAAATGACCAACTAGAGGGCTTTTCATATCAAAATGGCAAATGTAACGCAAAAACTGAATTATCTTAAAATAATATCCTTTTTAAGTTGTAGTTCTACCCAAGCTCTACAGCAATTATGTATGTGGAATTACCCACTAAGTGATAAACCCTGCATAATTTTACAAATATATGGTATTTTCAAAAAACAAAGTATTAGTTAACGTAAACCACATATACGATATTTTAACACAGTAGCAGGGAAATTAACAAAAGAAAAAAAAGTAAAATAGGGCAGCCCAATTTTGTTTCCTGTGGTCACACAAAATAATTAAAGCACCAAAGTCTCTCAAGTATACGCCACAAAGACAAGAACAAGCGATCAGAATATGGCCAGTTTAATGCCAGAAATTAAACCATAAAAAGCCGAAAGGTCGGAGATCTTACCTTACTGATGATCACTCTAGGTACCCCCAAACCACAACTGACCTCCATCACCAGAAAATTTTTTAACCAGCTCAGTAGAGCAAACGCAATAGCCGCGCTGCCACGCCAGAAACTCAAGAACCAAGACGACTGGAAACGTTCACGTACGACAGGGCTAAAGAAAAAAAAGAGACTTTGGCACGATACATAAATAAAGTGACAGTTAAGTGCACAGCACACCATGCTTAAATATGAGGTTGTATAATCTGGCTATTTCGTTGACAGTTTCTGTAGGTAGTTGTTTTATTAGCTGGTATGTTATTTCATCTGGGCCTGGAGCTGTGTTTTTGGCCTTGCTGGCTATGGTGATAATATCTTGTGTCGTGATTGGCCGTTCAGTTTCATTTGTGGGGTCTAGGTTTTCTATTTGTATTTGAGGCGTGTATTGTTGGTTCAATGTCACATAGTAGTTTATCCTGGTGTAGTAGAGTTTGTCAAACTTTGAATCTTGGGGGCTCTGAAAGACGGTGCTGTAATGATTTTTAAAACCTTCCAGCTTCTGCATCGTGTTATGAATATATTTGCCATCCTTTTGTATGGGGTAGGTGGGTGTGGCTTTTTTACGTGTACATTTGATTAATCGCCAAAATTTCCCTGTGTCTTTCCTATGGCTTTCGTTGATTTTCTCCAGCATGTTTACCCACTGTTTGGAGTGTGCCCAGCTATTGCTTCCTTCACCTCTTCTTGCAGTTTGTTCAGTATGCGCCTGTCTGCTGGATGGTGCATTTTTAAATATTGCCTGTGTGCTTTTCTTTTCCTTTTAATTAGGTGAATGATTTGCGAAGGAAGAGGTCTGCTGTATGAGTTGATATTTAGTGTTTTTTCCGGTATAGCGATGCCTCGAGCTGTTATTATTATCCCAGTTATTTTCTGCGCATACTGATCTATGTCATGAGTTGTCGTGATTGGTATGTGTGTGATATTGTTTAGAGTTGCTTCGCGGTCTGTGCATACAAGTTCCAGTCAGCGTTTTCGTAATCATGTATTTTTATGGCATTTCTTGTTTCTGACAGCCAAGGTTGTGTTCAACGTCATCAGTGGTTAGAAAGTGAAGTTCCTGGCTGAAATTAGCTTTGTTTCGTTTATTGTTATGATGTCGGCTCTGTGATGTGTTATGAGGTCCTGCAGTTCTTGTCGTTTTCCGTTTATCCCCTTCATGTTGATGTGAAGCAGTTTAACGTTGTGGTGCGTGTGGGTATGCACTGCTGCTGTGGCCGCCATTGCACTGGTGTTCTTGTAATTTGTGTTTTTTCTGCAGTGTCTAGGCTTTGAGATCATGAATGAATATGGCTAGCTGATTTCCTATTTTGACCGGTTCAGTGACCTTTTAAGAGCTTTCTGTGCTGTTTGTCTGAGATTGTTCAGGAGTCTGGTGCGTTGTCCGGGTGACTTTGAGTCATAAAGTGGTGGAATGACTCGTCAGGACTTTCTCTACCACGTGCTTGGCTGTTTCCTGCACATACTTGGTCATGTTGGCCTGCAGGTTGTTTATTTGTTGTAGTGATTGTATTTGTTCCTCTATGTGTTTGACGATGTGCCTGATGGTGCTGGTAGTTTCTTTCGGGGTCATTCCTTTCTTTGTTGTCGGTATCTGGGGGTAGCTAAGTTCTGGCCTATCATCATTAAGCTTGGGTTTCGGAGTCGCTTGAATATTGTGCAGGTTGGCGGTGGATCTCGGAGGCTGTGGTTGGCGGTGCTCTGGGATAAAGCGGGCACTTGACCTGCCGTGTAGTGTCCAGTATGAGTACACATTGCGTAGAAGGGTGCAATGTGCTTCTGGTTGTGTTGGCAACGTCTTGTTTCGTACTTTTCACCGCAGTGAAAGCATGAGGGGGCTTCCGTGCAGTCTGGTCTCTTATGTCTGTATTGGTGGTATTGTTTGCAAGTAATGTGCCTTTCGGTGTTCCTGGAGGGTGCGGTCCTAAATATCTGATTTTCAATGATTGCGCCTTGCACTAGTATTGTATTAATAGTGGCAACGCATGTGGTGAAAACCCGAACTAGTGGTGTTGGTTTCTCCCTGCTAAGAATTCTTGTAGCCCTGGTGATGTCCGGGAGTTCTCCTGAATGCTGCTAAGTAGGGTTACATTGCTTATATCGTAAGGTATACTTTTTAGGATGACTGTGAGTGTTTTCTTTGGTTTTTGTGCTACATTTTCTGTGATTTGTGTTTCTGGCAACTTAGTTGTGAAGTGTGCCATTCTTCCAAAATGATGGCCTTGTTGGAACGTGACTGATGTTTGCTGGTTCTTAAACGTAAGGCTGTGTGTGTTGAGACTAGCCGCGCGGATTAACGTTGCGGGGTCTTGCTGATGCTTTTCCATCAGTTTCTTCACCATCCATGGATTTTGTTTGTCTTTGTCACAGTTAAGTACATAAAGCATGTGGCTGCCATATGGCATTGCAGACGTGTTATGTTGTGTGCTTGATTGCGTCTTGGGTAGGCCTGCTGACTGTTAACTAGCGTGCCTAATCTGTTACCTAGCGCTGTGGTGGACTCAAAACTGGTGTCATGGGCTTATGACTCGTTACTCGAGCTGCTGCTGAGATTGTGTGATCGCGTAATTGGTGGAGCAGAGTTTTTTGTCCGGGTGAGGAGGAGGTTTTGAGGCTTGTGCCGCTGATGCCTGGATCTTAGGCATATTGGCACGCATAGATCAGGTGGAAGGAGTGGTAGCATATTGTACTTTTTTATTTTTTTTTATTATTTTTTATTTTATTTATTTTATTTTTTTTTCCTTTTTTTTTATATTTTTTTGTTAGCATTATCCCGTGTCACACAACTCTCGCTGCCATGCTCTGCTGTCCAAGAAGATCTTTGTTAAAATTGCTATTTTTTCGTTTTTGCAGGTGCGTCTCTAGGTTTTTGTTGATGATTTCAGGTGTTTTCTGTTTGGTCATGATCTTTATTACATGTTTATTAGGTTTTCAATGTACTGCTGTACTTCTTCCTTTTCGTCGCTTTGTTGTTTGTCGTATATTTAAATTAGTGTTATGAGTGGTGGATTTCTCTCTCTCTCTCGCTCTCTCTCTGTGGGTGTAATGGTAATCATTTGTTGAGCTGTCCGTATTAACGTTCTTCTATGACTCCTGGTGTGAGCATTGTCTATGTACTTCAGCATGAGGCTTGCTGTGTGTTTATCAGTTCAGTTTTGGTGTACTGGTGCAGGGTGTCTGTCCTAAAGTTTGGGAGTAGTTTAAATGCTGTTCTTAGGCATTTGCGTTCGAATGCTTGTATTTTGTGCATTATTTCTGTTGTTATTAGTGGCATTGTAGCTACTGCTGCATATGTTAGGTTGGGTCTGATTAAGGCTATATAGAGCTTTTTGAGTATAGATGGTGTGAGCCCTTGTTTGTTCAGCCCGGCTAAGAAGGTTAAGAGTTGAGTGTATCGGTCTGGTTTTTTTTAGTAGTTCTTTATAATGTGGTGCAACTGTCAGACTGGTGTATTTTTACACCTAAGTATTTAATGGCTGTTGGACATGTTATGGTTTGTTTATCGATTTGGAGGGTGGTTTGCTTATGTTTATGTTTCATGTTTTTCTTGATGAGGATGGCTTGTGTTTTTTGTACATTGATTGTTATTTGCCATTGTTTAGTCCACTTGAGAAATATTTTGAGCTGGTCTTCGAGTTTTTTCTTGGCTATTGGTAGTTTTGGGTTTGTGCACCAGTAGGTGGTGTCGTCGGCATATTGCGCTAACTGTATGCTGGGATGTATAGGCTGTTGTATATAGTATGTATAGTAAACCTGATATTCCGCTTCCTTGTGGTGTTCCTGCTTGTAGATTGATTGGTGCTGAGAGTGTTCTGTTTATAGATATATTGGCTGTCCGGTCTGTTAAGAAGCTTGCTATCTATCGTGTTAGCCTTGGGTGCATTTTAAAATCGGTGAGTTTGTATATCATGCCATTTGTCCATCATTTGTCGAAGGCTGATTGTATATCCAGGAATGCTGCAACTGTTGCGTGTTTCCTGTTGTACGCGTCTTGGAAGTTTGACACGACTCCCACTAACTGGTCTTGAATGGTGACTTCGCTCCTAAAGCCTGCTTGGGTGTGTGGTAGTAAGTTTTTGCTCTGGCAGATGTGTGTCATTCTTCTGACGATGATTCTTTCAAAGGTCTTTTTAATGTGTTGGTATGTAATGCCGTCTGGTCCTGGAGATGTATTTTTGGCTTTGCTTACTATGTCGGTTATATCCTGTGTTGTGATTGGTCGCTCTGTTTCATCATTGTCATCCAGTTCATTGATGTGCGATTTGGTGTAGAGAGGTGTTGGTTCGTGTTTACATGATAGTTTATTCTATCGTAGTATTTCTGGTCAAAATTGGGATCTTGAGGTGTGCTGAATATCTCGGTATAATGGTCTTTGAAGATTTCTAGCTTCTCATTGGTGTTGCAGATGTACTCGCCATTCTTCTTTATCGGGTATGTGTTAGCGGTTTTCCTGCGGGTGCTTTTAATTAGTTTCCAGAATTTGGCTGGGTCTCTTTTGTGGTTTTCAGTTATTTTGTTTAGAACGTTGTTCCAGTGTTGTGTGTTATGGTTTGTTATTCTTTTACTTGTTCTAGAAGTCTGCTAAGGATGCGTTTATCTTCAGGGTGGTGTGTTTTCATATATTCGCGGTGCGCCTTCCGCTTTTGTTTAATTATGTCTATTATGTGCCTGGGTAGTTGTCGGCTGTATGGGTTGGTGTTTATTGTTCTCTTTGGGGTAGCTGTATTCTGTGCTTCCTGGATCACCTCAGTTAATCGTGTGGTGATTTTATCAATGTCCTGCCAGGTTGAAATGCGTGTACGTGGAATATTGGCAGTTAGTTGTTTCGCTGTGTCTGGAATAGTGGCCAATCTGGGTTTTCATAGTCGTAGATAGTGGTTTTGTTGTGAGCTTCCGTGTGCCATGGGTTTGTACGTATTGTTACTATTATAGGCATGTGATCCATGCTGGGCGGTGCATCCAGTATAATGTCCTCAACGGTAGGGAAGGTTTTTTTGGACATGAGTATTTTGTCCGGTGAGCTAGGTTTTTGTGTTCTATTCCCTATTCTTGTTGGGCCTGTGTGTAAATGAGTTTTAGTTCTGTTTCTTGAGTTGTTTGCCGTGTTGGTTCGTGTGTTCATCAAATAGTTGTTCGTGATTGGCGTTTAAATCGGGAAGACTGCATCTGGAGGTATATACACTGTGGCAATATTTAGTTTCTTTGAGTTTGGATTTCTATAACTAGACATTCATGTTGCTGAAATACTGGGGGCGTGGCTATTTGCTTGGGTTTCAGTTCTTTCTTCGCTAAGATCATGACTGCCTCCTTGTCTGGTTCCTCGGTCTTTCCTAAAGGTTTCTAGGGGTTGAAATTGAAATTTTCTGGGTGGGGTGAGTTTAGTTTCCTTGATTGTGATGACGTCTGCCTGATGATGTTCAAATAGTTCTTGCAGTTCCTGTCTCTTGCTGCTGACTCCATTAATGTTTATGTGGAGGAGTTTAAAGCTGGTATGAGTCTGTACTATGATGCCTGCCATTATGTTTGTGTCTTAAGTGTCTCTGTGTTTGGAGTTAGGCTTTGGCAGCATTAATGAAGATGGCTAGTTGGTTTCCTATTTTTGTGGCGTTGATTGCTTTTTTTTCAGAGTCTTCTGTGCGGTTTAGTTGAGGTTCTGGAGTAGTCTGTTCCTCTGAGTAGGCGGGGCCATGTCGTACAAGGAGCTAATGATCGTGGTCAGCACTTGTTCCATTGCGTGGCTCACTGCTTCTTCTACATGTTTAGTTATGTTCTTCTGTATGTCGCATATTTGTTCTTGCATTGTTTTCAGTTGTTCTTCTGTAGTCTGGGTGAGCTTTTTGATCGTGCTTACTGTCTCTTTGTTGCTTAATTCCTTCTTGGTTGTAGGAATATGCAGCATTTTCACTTCTGGTCATTCTGTGGTTAGTTGTGGTTTCGGAGAGGGTATCAGGTTATGTGGAAATATATGGGTTTCGGCGATCTGGGTGACCGTGGTTGGTGGATCTCTAGGGTATAGTGGGCATCGCACTTGTCCGGTAAAGTGCCCTATGCTTTTGCATGTGGTGTAATATGGCGCTGCGTGTTTGATTTTGTGCTCACAGGTTCTTGTTTCTTTGTTGTCGCCACAGTGGAAGCATCGTGTATCTCCAGTGCACTGCCATTTCTGATGGCTATACTGAAGGCATTGGCGGCACGGAATGTGTCTTTCGACGTGTCTTGAAGGCTCCACCCTGAAAATCTGGTTCTCAATAATTGCACCTTGCGCTAGAATGGTGTTGATCATTGCTACGCAGATTGTAAAGACTCTGGCTAGCGATGTCGGTTTTTCTTTACTTATTATGCGTGTCACTTTAGTGACCTGAGGGTAGTTCTGGCGTATACTAGTGTATAGAGTCGCGTCATCTATTTGGTATGGCAAGCCCTTTAGTACCGCGGTTAGTTGATTTTGTGGCTTCTGTTCGGCGTTTTCCTTCATCGGCGGTTGTTTCAATTTGGTGGTGTACTTAGCATTTTTTCCAAAATTTTGGCTTGCAATTCCTTGGTTTGAACGTCATAGCATGGGCCTCTGTTTTAAACGTGATGGCGTAGGGTTCCTGGGTAAATCAATCTTAGTCTTCCGCAGTATGTTGCTAGGGTTTTCGGATCTACGTGCCATTAGTTTTGTTACCAGGAATGGATTTCTCCAATCTTGCTCGCAGTTTACGATGTAAAGTGTGAAGCTACCGTGTGGTGTGGGAGGTATGCCTGGCTGTTGTGATGACCAGGTTTTTTTTGCATGTTTCCTAGTTTTGAAGCAAGTTTAGGGATTGAGTCAATTTCAGTGTCTGTCGAGGACGCGCTAGAGCTGCTGAGGTTGTGTGACTGGGTACTTTTGACCGTACGCTGAGTCTGGTTGTGGTGGGGGTCGGGTCCGGTGGTGGGGATGAGGTAGAGGTATGTGCCGCACATGCCTGTATTTTAGGCATTTTTGGCGGAGAGTTTAGGTCCTGATGGAATAGCTGCTGAAAAGTGCGACTTGCTTGTTGCTCACAGTTTAATTAACCGCCGTAGTGCGCCTCCCAACGAGACACAGAACTAATAATTGTCCTTTTAGCCGAGTACAAGACACGGTAGCCTCACGGTAAATCAGGTGGCGCTACGTACGGTACCTTAGCTACCATGCGCAAGGTTTTGTTTTGAAATCGTTGTAACCTTTTGATGTATGTTTTGGCGGCATACCCCCAGACAGGTGCAGCATAAGTAAATATTGGTCGTATTAGTGTTTTATATAACGTGAGACCCATGTTGAGATTTAGCTGGGTGACCATGTTGATGAGCGGTAGAGCTTGCCTAATTGGGCTTTTGCTTTTCCCCGTATTTGTGTGACGTGTTTCTTCCACGTTAGGCCTTCATCCATTTTGAGGCCAAGCCAGGTTACCGTGTCCTTCCATTTTATGTTTTCACCAAATATGGTAAGCGGCGGTAGCTGGTGCTACGGGAATCTGTGGTTATTGCGTTTTGTGAATATTATCGCTTGTGTTTTTGGAGCGTTTAATTTAATGCGCCATTTTGCAAACCAGTCCTCCAATCCATTGAGGGTGTTTTGGAACCTACTGTGAATAAATTCGGTTTTGCCTGATTGTGTCACGATTGCTGTGTCGTCCGCGTAAATGTATAAATTTGTGTTAGCGGTTTTTGGAATATCGTTGATGTATATATTGAATAGTGTCAGCCTGAGCAAACTCCCTTGTGGGACTCCTGCTCTGATTGGCCGCTTTGTAGAAAGATGGTTGTTAACTGTCGATTGAAATTTTCTGTTTTTTAAATAATTCACTATAAGTTTGATTAGCGAGTCATGAATGTTAAGCGTTTTAAGTTTCTTTAATATTCCAGCGTGGCATACTCTGTCGAACGCACGTTCAACGTCAAGAAACAGAGCGCCTGTGGATTTTCTTGTATTGAATCCGTACGTGATATTTTCCGTTCCCCAGAGTAATTGTAGGGTAGTTGAATGTTTGGCGCAAAATCAAAACTGTTCTGGAATTAGTATTTTGCTTAATTAACTGAACGTTGAGGCGTTTGAGTATTACCTTTTCTAAAACTTTGCCTATTGTGCTTAGTAGACTAATTGCTCTGTAGTTGTGCGGGATAGACAGGTCTTTGCCTTTCTTGGGGAAGTGGGCTACAGTGGCCAGCTTCCATATGTCTGGAAAGTGCCTGCTTGTTATCACGAAGTTGAATATTTTCGAAAGTAGTTTTATTGTATCCTCAGGCAAATTCCTGAGCACTGAGGTAGGAATGCTGTCTGGTCCAGGGGCTTTTCTCTTCTTGAGAAGCCTGATGAGCCATTTAATTTCGCTTGGGCATGTTTTACGTACCATGTTGTGTGTTTCTTGTTCTTCGTAGTTTTCTGTTTCCGCCTCCGTGACTGCCATGAAAAGTAGGCAAGATGGAGTGGGATTTGGAGTTAGTGTTTCTTGTAACGCATCCACTACCGTGTTCGCTTTTTGTCGGTCTGTTGACGCGATGTTTTGGTTGTGATGTAGTGGTCGGATGTGGACCTTATCTTGTGTTAAGTAGCGGGCTATTCGCCACACCGAGTCTTTCTCATAGTTGAGGCTATCGAGTGTGCTTTGCCATTGCTGGGATATGAACTTTGTAGTTCGTTTCCTGATCAGTGCGTTCAGATGTCTGAAGTATTCTTGGTCAACCAGATGCCTCGATTTCTGCCATTTGCGCCTGGCATGTAACATGTGTATGTCTTGCGGGAGTTTTGAGTAATTAGTTTTCGGTTTGGTTAACGGTACCGCTTCTGTGGTTGCTTTTTCTAGTTGTTCAACTGCTGTGTTCAAATTTTGAACATTGTTTGGTTCTGTTGTAGGGATGTGCTCGCTCACAGTCATTGCAAACTTGTCCCAGTCCGCTTTGTTGTGGTTGCGGCGCTGGGCTGGAGGTTCTTGAGTTATAGAATCCTCCAGAGTTATCATGACCGGTAAGTGGTCAGAGGATAGCTCGTTTTTGACCTGGAGGTTTATTCTACGTGTTAAATTGCGTGTGATTGCTATGTCCAGGATTTCTGAGCGCTGGTTTCTGCTGTAAGGAATATATGTTTGTTCCAGCAATCCAGCAATCGAGAACAGGTCGCCCAGGTTTACCTGGGCGGAATATAATCGCCACAGTACCTAGCCGCGTATGCGGCTTTACCTGTGCGATAAAGGAGGTTTAAAAGAATATACACAAGCTTTTGATTTATATTTGTCTTGGGCGGGGTTTAGCTTTCTGCACTACCATTTGGCTGGGTCTCGGCGTTTCCTCATGGGCGGACTAAGCGACCATGCGGTGACCAAGCCCAATGCTGCTTAACTTGGGCGACCGCTTGTGTGGTCGTCAAGTTAAGCAGGCCGGCATGGCAGCAAAGCAAGATGGGAATACAGGTAATGGGATGGGGGTACTCAAGTTGGCGGCAGGGCGGGTCGCTGGTAGATGGTCACTCATCCAGCCAGCGACCGGGCCCAATGCTGCTTAACTTGGGGAAGTTTGTGAGATGAGGGATTGGTAGACCTCAGCCTCGGGGGCCTAAGCCGTCTTTCGGCAACCGGTAGCTCTTCCTCCGCCGTGGCGCCTTGTGGTCATAGCGGCCCAAAGAGTTAACCAGCTGGTTGGGGTGGTAGGTAAGTTTCGCGTACATGGTGCGGGTTCTCTCCCGCACCACGTCCACGATGTATGGGAGACCGGAATGGGTATGTAGGATATGTGATGGGAATCTACGCCCGGTATCATAGATCATCCGAAGCGCCCTGTTCTGAACGGTTTGCAGTCTGCGGATGGTGGTCGCTGCCGCCGATCCCCAGACCTCGCAGCCGTAAAGAATCAGGGGCGGGATAATCGCCTGATATAGGCGTAGCTTGAGGCGTATGGGCATTGTGGAGCGGAATACAGGGTACAGCTGCCTGAGCGCGGAGTGGCCGAGGCCGACCTTTGCCCTGACATGTGGCGCGAAAGTGAGGCCGCGGTCGAGCGTGACTCCGAGGTATTTGGCTGAGGTAACCCAGGGGATTCTCCTCCGCCGCAACCTCAGAGGCCGCTCGGGCCGCCACCGACGGACCTTCGCCAGGAGAAGCGCAGAGCTCTTCCCCGGGCTGATGGCCATCCTCCACTTTTCGCTCCACCTGCCAATGGCTCGGAGCTGTCGCTGTAGTGGAGGGAAACAGAATCGGGCATTCTTGTTCTGTGCCATTATGAGGACGTCGTCGGCATATTGGCACGTAACAGTCCTGGGTTCCGTGGGGAAGTCCGACATGTAGGCCGCGAAGAGAAGCGGGGACAGTACACTGCCTTCCGGGACTCCAGCGGCTATGGGACGGACTGAGGAAACCTTCCCCTCCACTCTCACCCTGAATGTGCGATCCCGGAGGAAACTGCTTATCAGGGCAAGATAGGCGGGATGGGATGTCTGACTCCTTGAGTTTATACAAAAGGCCTTGGTGCCACGTCGTGGCAAAGGCCTTCTCTACGTCCAGCAGCACTGCTATGGTCTTGAAGTTCTCCTGGAAGCCCAGGGAGGCCTTCTCGGCCAGTCGCAGTAACTGAAGGGTTGTGGAGTGCCCATGGCGAAAACCAAACTGATGGTCCGGGAGGAGCTGCCTTTCCTCAAAGAGAGGTGTAAGGCGGGCAAGGAGCAACCGCTCAAAGACTTTTGAGACGGTTGGGAGCAAGCTGATGGAGCGGTAACTGCATGGAAAGACCGGATCCTTGCCGGGCTTTAAAATGCATACCACCCGCGCCTCCTTCCAACTAGTTGGAAGGTGACGGAGGTGAAGGCACGCATTGAAAATCCGCGTCAGATGGATGACGGCCTTCTTGGGAAGGTGCTGGAGCATGGGCGCCGTGACGCCGTCATGTCCAGGGGATTTACTCGGATTGAGTTATCGGATTTCGGAAGCCACCTGTTTAGGGGTGACTATGGGAAGATGGACCTCCTCGTGGCGCGATTGTGGTTCCTCATAGAGGTAGTCCACAGTCGCTTCCACGAGCTCAGTAAAGTCGTCGTCCTGGGGGTCCTCCCGCGGTTCGAATTGGAGTTCTAAATGGTCTGCAAACACTGTGGCTTTCTCGCGGGGCTCGAAGGCGAGTCTCCCGCGAGTGCCGTGCAGAGGATGCTGGTACTGCGTCATATCCTTCCTCAAGGATTTGATTATCCGCCATGGTTTCTTTTCCTGTAGGTTTACGGTCTCCATTGTTCTTTCCCAGGCCACCTTCCTGTGCACACGGAGCAGGCGCCTTGCCAGGGTTTTGAACCGCTGGTATACTGCCCCTATCCTGGGATGGCGGAAACGCTGCCATAGCTTCCGTACAGTTGCCTTGGCTTTTAGCAGCTGCCGGAGTTCATTAGGGATGGTTCTCGGGTTGGGGATGTCAGACGGGATGCGGTGGGTATGTGCACGTACCGCATTCAGGATCTGCTGGGAGAAGTCTGCCGCCGCCGCTTCCAGCGCGTCGATGGAATCGATGCGTGGCCGCGGGTTGACAGACCGGTTCAGTTCATGGACGGCTGCATTCCAGTCGACCTCGTTTACCCAGTCTGGGCTGACCAGTGCTGGCATTGAAACGTTGGAATCCACCAGGACAGGGTCATGGTCGGAATCCAGCTCGTTTACCGCCGAGAGCTCTAGATGGAAAGGAATGTTTTTGGTGATCATGATGTCGAGAATATCCGGCCTGCCGCGGGCCGGATAAAACGTAGGCCCTCTCGGTCCGTGCGCGATTAGGCTTGGGTCTCCGCTGATGAGGCGGTAGAGTCCGCGGCCTTTCTGGTTAGCCGTGCGGCTGTGCCAGAGCCCGTGCTTCGCGTTGAGGTCTCCTGCAATGCATACCACTGGGTGTAGGTTGAGTAGGGTTCGGTAATCTGCTTCATAGAAGCGATGGTCTGGGGGGTCATAAACCGCTATCAGCAAAGTGTCCAGCCCGCCAATGGCAAGCCGAATGGCACAGGCTTCCACATGCTGTAGTGGAGGGAGAGGGAAGGGTGTATGCGTGATATGATTTTTTATGAATATAGCTGTACCGCCCCCCGGTCGGCCGACCCGATCTTGCCGTTGGGTGACGTAACTTGGCAGCGAAAAGTTAGTACCAGCAATCAAGTGTTTCACAGACCATTAGAATATCAATTCCGTAGGAGTTGACAAACTCAAGTACGCTGGGATAATGCCCCCTTATTCCGTTTGCGTTCCAGAACGCAGCTCGTAATGGCCTCCGGACGAGTCTGGCAGCCATTACGAAGCGGAATTAGGGAACAAATGCTCCAGCGTTTCGAGCATGACTTTATGCTTTTGCATGGGGCTCAACTGCGGGTTGGCTAGCTGCAGTTTGCAGTTCCTGAGTGCAGGTAGGGCCCTTTTGATAAGATCACCGAACCACAGGGATAGGGCCCGGAATTCTTCCATGTCGCTCTGTGAGATGGTGTCTCCAAAGCCGGTCATCGAGACCGTCGATGTAGTTGGGAGCGCCGGTGCTGCGGTCACTGCCGCGGCCGTTGCTTGTTGTGCCGCCACTGCAGGCGGGGCTTGTGGCTGTTGAGCAGCCGGGGCCTGTGGTTGGCCCGGCTCGGTGCTAGAGGCAGGACCTTTCTTGCTCTTGCTCTTCTTTTTGTTCTTCTTACGTCGAGCTGACTGACGTTGCTGTTGTTCCGGCTGTGGCACCTTCTCTGGTAACGTCGCCGTCGTTGCTGGTGTTGTTGGCGCCACTGCAGCGCTCGCCTCCTGAGCCGAAGCTCCCTCCACGCCTTGCAGCGTTGTCTCCGCCTTCTTGAGAGCGGCCGCAAAGGAGACTCCCGGTCGGACTGTAGCCGGTGCCGGTGCTCCTTGTCGGCGGCTCTCGATTATCCTCTGCCTCGCCACGCAGCCGTTGTAGACGCTGACGTGGTCCTGGCGGCAGTTCGCGCATGTCTTCTCCTCGGGTGCCTTTTCGCAATCCCGCAGAAGATGGGGTCCAGCACAGCGCAGGCATGCAAGCTTACGCTCACACGCCAGGCTGGAGTGATGGAAGCCCATGCATCTGTGGCACTGCACTGGTCCACCTTGGCCGTAAAAGCGTTCAACCTTTACGACCGTGTGGAACAGCACCCGAACAGCGTCAATGGGCTGTGTCTCCTCGCCAGGGACCTTGTCCACAACGACGAGGTAGAGAGGCATCGGGACTTTCACTGGGCCTTCCTCAGTGACAATTGTTTTCCTCAGCTGTGCCACAGCCGATGCATCTATGTTGTGCTCTTCTGAGAGCGCAGCCCTGACGTCGTCTGGGTGGCACTCAGAGTCAAGCCCACGTATGACTCGGCGCTCCACATGTGGGCGCTGCGGAGAGTATGAGTAGAAGGGGATCTGTAAATCCCTCAGGACTTGTTTGGCCGCCTCAAAATCCTCGGGCGTGAAGGTCTGTAAGTGGACCTTATGTGGTTTCCTTCTGGCTTCAAAACCGCCTGCGATCTTAGACGCCAGCCGCCGCATAACTCCTACATGGTCTCTGAAGGAGTCCGCTATGATCGGCGGTAGTTTGGCCCCCCTTTTGGGTGGGGGTTGTTGGGTAACCTGTGGTGGTGGTTGCTGCAAGCTAGCTCCCGAGTTGGGTTTGGAACCCGGGGGTGCCCTTTTCCTTCCCCCCGACGACAGTGAAGCCGTCGAGGTCGGACTCCTCCTCCTCCGAATCAGGCAGAGGGGTGAAGGAGGGGTGTGAGTGGATTGCTGGTGTTACACCAGTAGCGATCTTCTGAGGGGCCGTAGCCTTCCTCTTAGATCCCTTGGACCTACCCGAGATTGAAGCTCCCAGTATGGGAGAGGAGAAGGAGCTGGGTCCTGGTACTTGCCCGTCATTTGGGTCAAGGGTCGGCGCGGTTGCCCTTCGGCTGTCCGCAGAGGACCGGACCTCCGCGAGGGAGGCGCCTGTACGAGCCATATCGGCCCTGGGTGCCGGACCAGAGGTCCTGACCCTTGGCTTTGGTCTTGCGACCCCGCTGTCTCGTGGTCCGTCAGTCAGTGTGTCCAAGTCTTGGAAAAATAGATGACAGTAAGAGAGTAGTAAGAAATGTGGGAATTCCTGTTCTCGAGAATTACCGCTGGACCTTAGCGAGAGACCAGGGACAAGCTAGCAGGGGATGCTAAGTCCACTGCTTGCCCGGCTCCGCTCGACGATTCGCCCGGACGGGCCTTTTTCTGGCGGGCTAGAAGGGGAAGCAAGTCCACTGCCCGCCAGTGGGAGAGGTGAAGGCGGCTCGCACTCTCGCGGCCGAGCGGCAAGCTAGAAGAGGGTGCTGTGCCCACTGCTTGCCGCTATGGTGATGGCTGCCGGTGGAAAGGCAACTTGCAGTAGATGCCGCTAGCTGCCGCTGAGGTGTCCCGTGACTCGACGGTTGATGGCGCTGGCTTCGCCCACGATGGTGCTGCGCTGCCCAAGAAGACCGAAGCAGTAGTCCCTGGTGACGATGTGCACCCTTCGGCTCCACGGTGCGGAATGTCGTGCGCGTGAATGTTTGTTCGGCTGGTGTGTTAATTATATAGTTCATCCCAAATTGCTGTGTCGTGTTTTGTTGCGCCTCTGTGGGCGTGGCTACTGGTCGCTCAGAGGCCGAGGCCTCTGATTGGTCCGGCTGAGTAATGCTAGCGGGAGGTCTATCCTGCGTTGTGGATTTTCTGCTCTTTTTTCCACGTCTGTCCTTTGGTGCAGGTAGTTCTGGTTGGATGGCCTCCGTCGTCGAAGGACCTGGAGGGGGTGGCACAGTTTCTTCTGCAGTCGCGGCTGCCGTGGCAGTCTCCGCGTGCTGTAAAGTGGCTTCTGCCCTTGTAAGGGCAGCCGCAAAGGAAACGTCCGGGCGGACAGTAACCGTAACCTGGCGTCCTTGGCGGCGGCTCTCAATAATGCGCTGCCTCGTGCGTCTCTTTGCAGTTAGCGCACTGGCGCTCCTCTGGTAGTTTGGTGCAGTCCTTCACCATATGGGGGCCAACACACCGCAGGCATATACGCCTGCGCTCACACACCATGCTGGAGTGATGAAACCCCATACACCTATGGCACCGCACCGGATCCTTTTTACCGTGGTAGCGCTCGACTTTCACTACGATGTAGATCAGCCTGCGGACACCATCGATGGGCTGTATTGCCTGGTCACGTACTTTGTCTACAAGGACTAAGAAGAATGGCATTGGCACTTTAGTTGGGCCTTTTTGGTTGGTGACAGTTTTTTTAACTGTGCTACCGACAGGGCTTGAATGCTATATTCTTCCCTGTTCGCCGACCTGACATCAGGGTACATTCGGAGTCGAGACCCCTTATCACCCTTCTCTCCACGTGGGGCTGTTGCGACGAGTAGCTGTAAAACGGGATCTTCAACTCCCGCAGTACGGCCTTCGCCGCTTCAAAATCCCCGACCGTGGAGGTCTGGAGGTGCACCTTGTGAGGCTTCCTCTTGGCCCGGAAGGAGCCTTTTAGGTTTGAAGTCAATCTACGCATGACACCGACATGATTGGGGAAGGTGTCAGCAATGATTGGTGGAAGCTTTGCGCCGCTTCTGGTTGCGGGTTGAGTAGTACCCTGTGGGGGTGGCTGCAGTTTAGGGGAACCCAGTTTAGTCCTGTCTCTTCTTCTCTGGACGACAGTGAAGCTGTCAGGTTCAGCGTTGCTCACGTCTGACTCCGGCAGAGGGGTGAGATGAGACGACTGGTTTAGCTGCGACCGCCTGGTGTCGGTGAGGGGATGAACTTTTCCGCTTCTGCGCGTTAAGCTTAGTGCGCTTCTGCGCAGGTTCTGCCATTTCTGGGAAAGAGAGAGGTGTGTGTAGTGTGTCTTTGCCCGTCATCATAGTTGTTAGTCGGCGCGGTTGCCATCCGGCTGTCCGTAGAGGACCGGATCCCCTTAGAGGTGGCGCCCCTAGGGGCCATATCGGCCCTAGGTTTCGGACGTGAGGTCCTTAGCTTTCGTTGTGGTCCTACGTGCCCGCTGTGGAGTTGTCTGTCAGTCAGTCTGTCGCAAGTACAGGAAAAAAAGAAGACAAGATGAGTAAGAAAATTACCCTGCTCTTTTGGATGCTCCTGCCGCCAAGTTACACCGGTGTCCGGGAGGTCCTTTACTGGCGGGCTAACAGAAGAAGCACTTTCCACTGCCCGCCAGTGGGAGGTGGTGAAGGCGGCTCGCACTCTCGCGGCCGAGTGGCAAGCTAGAAGAGGGTGCTGTGGCCAGTGTTTGCCGCTATGGTGAGGGCCGGTGGAATGGCTACTTGCAGAAGGTGCCGCGGAGGTGTCTCAAGCTTCGGCGGTTGAAAGCTCTGACCTCGCCCAGGATGGTGCTGTATTGCCCAAGAAGACCGAAGAAGAAGGTTCAGACGACGATCATCACTCCTCGGCTCTACGATGCTGAATGGGTGTGTACTGTTGGCTTTTTTTCGAGTGGAGGGAAAACACTTTTGCGTACTAACCCCATAAATGGGAGTGTGGGACTCCACCACGGCGTGAGCCGCGGCCCTACCCACTAAAAAAACCTCCACCGGAGTGAATTCAGGTATAGGTGTGGCAACACCGCTTATGCATCAGCGGATTTCAGGTGTTGGTATATCAGCCAGCCCTTAGGGCTTAAGCCAGGGTAAGGAGAGGAGGCCGGACCTAGCCATGACCGAAACCCTGATTACGCCCTGGCAAATGTAGGGAGCTTGTTTTGAGGTTATGCTTTGTTCACACCGGAGCGTGTCGTCATATTATATTAGAGTAGTTGAGTTACATAAGTACGCACTTTGTGCGTGAGTCGGAGCTTGAGCCGGTGGCTGCGTCCCTGAAGAAAATCATTCTAGGCATATTTGTTATTAACTGTATAGTCAATGTATTTGATTTTTAACTCTGATTTGAAATTTCATAAGTGCGGATTCTGCCTTGTGGCTTCGTCTTTTTAATGTATATTGTTAGTGCTAATTTAGATTTTGATAGGATTGTGTACCGCCTGGCGGCGTCGTCTTTTACTTATGATTGATTTTGTCCTTATATTAGATTAATTAAGAGTATTTGCTTTACAGCCGTTTGGCATCGTCCTTAGCTTAAAGAAACTATTTGCATTGTCCATATGCCTTGCACGGTCGCATCGAGTGCGCACACAGTGGGCTGCCTGCCTGAAAATGCAGGTGCGAGCCAGTGCCACTCGCGGGGATCCCTCAGTCCCCGGGGGCCGCCTTGACTCGGAGAGCAAGGACTTCGAAGGCTACCAACGGTCACGTAGTTATGGGTATTATGGGAATGTTACTAGTGAGTCGAGGTATTTTTGAATATATATTTTGGGCTCCCCTAGGCCAAAGGTTCTGAATAGTGACAGCGGTTGCTTGTGTTTGTTCTCGTGTGTTTCATATGAACCCAATTCTTGTATTAGTCTATTGGTGTTCTTTCCCTTGTGCTTATAGAGATTGAAGCTTAGTCTCTTGAATTCTTCGACAGTGTTTTAATTCCACGTGTAGTAGATATGCCAGTGCTACTGGCGGTTGTTTAGTTATTCGTATTATCCTATTTTGCAGTGTTTGTAGCATATGTATGTGCGTCTTGGCCGCATATCCTCAAACCGGGGCTGCATACGTCATGATTGGCGTAATTAGCGTTTTATAGGGTGAGTCCCATATTTATTTTTAGTTGGTTATTTATGTTAAATATTGGGAACAATTTATTTAGCTGACCATTTGCCTTAGGTCTGACTTTAGCAATGTGCTTATTCCAGGTCAGGCCTTGTTCCATAATAAGACCTAAGTAGGTCACATGGTCCTTGCATTCGATTCTCTCGCCTGGATAATTAAGTGGCTGGAGAGCATACTTACCTTTGCGGTGAAATAATCTTTTCGTGAAGACTATCGCTTGTGTTTTTCTGGGATGGACTTTGATTCTCCATTTGGTGAACCAAGGCTCAAGTGCGTTTAACGCATTTTGCAAGCGCAAGTGGATGATTTTGGGTTGTGTAGACTGCGTTATTATAGCAGTGTCATCTGCATATACGTATTTATTTGATCTTACAAGATCTGGCATATTATTTATATATACATTAATGAGCGTCGGCCCCAATAGACTTCCTTGTGGGACCCCGGCTTGATTGGTTTAGTGCTTGAGACTGCTTCCTCTACCGATGTATGAAAGCATCTGCAGAGATAATCCCTAATGAGGGCTACAGCAGAGTCTTGGAAATTGAATTGTCCTAATTTCTTTAGGAGCCCGGCGTGCCATACTTTATCAAACGCACGTTCAATATCTAGATAAATGGCTCCTGTTGATTTATTCGTGTTATAACCTTTGTTGATTTCCTCCGTCACTCTTAGTAATTGTAGAGTGGTTGAATGCTGCGCTCTAAACCCAAACTGTTCGGGTATCAGAATACTATGTTGGTGTATGTGTTTATTTATTCGCTTTAATAAGACTTTTTCTAGTACTTTGTTTAAAGTATTCAAGAGGTTTATTGGCCTATAGTTCATGGGATGCCTTAGGTTTTTGTTAGCTTTCGGACATAACAAAATTTTGGCCTCTTTCCACGCTGGGGGAAACCGGTCTTGTTCAAGCGTGTAGTTGAAGATATTGGCCAAGTCTTCAGCGCTCTGATCGGGAGATTCTTTAGTACCGCATTTGGTATCTTGTCCGGTCCAGGTGCTTTTCTGGCAGGCAGGAGTTTAATGATCCAGCCAATTTCGCCCGGGTTTGTTCTTCGCATCTTATTGTGTGTTCGCGTTTGGCCTATATTGTCGGCTTCAGTTTCTGTTTCTAATATAAATTCGTCTTGTACAGGTGGTAGATTTGGAGAGAACACGTTTTCAAGCGTGACCGCGAGGGCTTCCGCCTTGGCCAGGAGAGTTTCCGCTATTGTATTGTTGATTTGGAGGGGAGGTATGTTAGTCTGAGAGCGCACTAGGCACTTCGCTATTCGCCAAACCGTGTTGTGTTGTGGATTTAAATTCTCGAGTGTGTTGTCCCATTGATTTTGGATATACGTTCTAGCACGTTCATTTGCTAGTTCTCTGGCTTGATAATATTCTGCTCTGTGTATTGTGTTTCTAGTTCTTTGCCATTTACGTGTGGCTGTTTTGTGCTTGTAGCATTTTTACGTCATACGGAAGTTTAGCATTAATAGAGCGAGCCCGTGTAAGTGGTACGCAAGCCGTGGTGGCGAATTTAATTGCCGTATCTAATTTATCTATTGCGTAGTCTTGCTCAGTATCGGAGTTTATTTCTAGATCTGGGAGATAATGATCTACCGTGTTTTTGAAAATTTCCCAGTCTACTTCGTTATAGTTGTGCCTTAGTGCAGCTGGTTTAAATGGAATCAGTGTATTAATGGTCATCAAGACCGGTAAGCGATCTGATGCGAGCTCCTGTATGACTTCTACATCAATGTTATAGCGTATATTATTTAGAAGTGCTATATCTAGTATGTCTGACGTGTGATTCGACATATGGGGTATAAAAGTGGGCTCTTCCGGGCCTGTTATTGGGTAATTCTATTGTTTTAGTAATTTAGTACCTTGTGCATTGGGGTTCTTGCGATTCCAAAGAAAGTGTTTGCAGTTAAAGTCTCCTGCAGCAGTTACTCTCTATCCTAAATTCATTATTTTGTCCAAGTCATCCGCGTCTAAGTGCCCAGGGGGATTGTAGACGGACGCTATTACGACTTCGGTGTTGTCAATGTTGAGTTTTATTGCCTTGGTTTCGGCGTGAGTTAAGTCCGGAGACTTAACTTGATGTTGCATGTTAGCTTGTATAGCTATCGCGGTTCCTCCTCCTTTACGGTCGCGATCGTTTCTGTAAATTTTGCAGCCTGGAACAGATAGGCGATCTGTGTTGGTGTGTTTTTCAGATAATAGCACTAATTATATCAATTGTGTTTGTAGCAAATCTGCTAAATGTTTAGTCTTTTTCCTTATTCCTTGGCAGTTCCAGTAAATTACTCTTATCGTGTCCGAAATACCCATGATTGCATCTTACGAAGAGTTGTCAGCAGTTCTGAGATGAAGTGAGCTACGATGATAGGGTCTGTTCCAAAATGACATCTGTTGCAGAGCTTTTGAACCTTTTTTAAGTACCGTATTTAGTGGTACTTTCCTTGTGGACATACCTAGTGATTTCACTAGTTTGACCATTGCCATGCTAGGATCTCTGTCCTTGCGTGTGGTTCCTTTCCCGGGGGTGAGCGACTTTGCTTCAGGGCGAGGTCCATCAGCCATTTGTGAGGGACCTGCCATTTGTGTTTGCTTTTTCTTCTGTGCAGGGTGGTCGCTTGTCACTGATTGGGTCACCTCGGCAGTTGGCCGAGGATCCCCAACCACAGAGGGCTAAGTTGCTGGGGCTGGACGCGACCAGCCTGTACTGTCCCTAATGAGCCACTATGATTTATTTGTGGCAGCCTCTGTGTAACTTTTTGCCGTTCTGCCTAACCTGGGGGGATCCTTAGGAGGCTGTCCACGGGGCATGGTCTTACGTCATGCAGCGTAGTATGCTGGGCAACCGCGCCATGTTGCTCCATGGCCCTTAGCGCCACATAAAACGCACAACCGTTCCGCAGGAGGTAGTGGGGTCCTGCACATTTGGCGCATGTTGGGGATTGGGTCCTACATTGTTGCTTCACATGCCAGAATTGCTGGCTCTGCTGCGGACCTATATACTTCTACGTGAACGCGAGTGAGACAAATACTGGAGGTCTAGAACTTGTGGGCACGTCGGTTGTCTATGGCGGTATGAGGCTGTCGAGGTACAACGCGATGGCTGCTTGGTCGTCTGTGCTGTTGCGGTCAAATAGCGATAGTGGCCGGTTGTGTTTGTCCATGGTGCCGTCATAACGTCCCAGTTCACTAATGGTTGGGTTATGGCTGTTTTGGGCCTCCTTATACATTTGGTGTGCAAGTTTCTTGATGTACTCCTCAATCGTGTGCATTTTTATGTCTTCATGTAGCAAGTCCAATGTGACTGTTTTTGGGACTTTCGTTATTACTCGGAGGGCCTTGTTTTGCAGCAGCTGTAGCTTCTTTATATGCGTTTTGGCGCAGTGGCCCCACGCTGGAGCCGCGTAGGTCATGACTGGCCTAATTAGGCTCTTGTACAACGTCAGACCCATCTGCTTGCTTACTGCACTCTTGTGATTAATGATCGGGTAGAGGGCTCCAAGTTGCTGGTTTGCTCTATGTCTAATGTCAGATACGTGTAAGGTAAGGTAAGCTTGGAGTCGAGAGTTACACCTAGGTATTTGGTCCTGTTTGTCCAGTTAACTGCATCGCCAAAAAGCGATAGCGGCTGAGTTTTGTTGAAGTGCTTGATTCGCTTGGAGAAAAGGATAGCCTGGGATTTGGTTGCATTAACCTTAATTTGCCATTTCGTCAGCCAGGGTTCCAGTTCAAGAGCGCTGTCTGTAGCCTGCGACCGATCATTTCAGGCTTCCAGGACTGTGCGGCTATTGCTGTATCGTCAGCGTATATGGAGAGTAGTGTCCTCTGTTTTAGGTACATAATTTATGTATATGTTGAAGAGCATGGGTCCCAACAGACTACCTTGTGGGACACCAGCATCTATTTTTCGCGCCTTGGTACTTTGTTCTTGTAGGCTTACGGTAAATTGTCGGTCCGTGAGGTAGTGAGCTATGAGCTTCACCATTGCATCATTGAAATTTAGTTCTTTGAGTTTGTGCATAAGAACGGAGTGATGGACTGTATCGAGCGCGCGCTGTACGTTCAGGAAAACAACTCCAGTGGACTTCTTTTCGTTGAATCCCATGGTTATGTGTTCTACAGTTCGTGTTGGCTGCAGGGTGGTTGAATGGTGCGCACGGAAGCCATATTGTTCGTTGATTATATTATGCTTTTTGATATGGGAGGTTAGGCGCTTTTGAATTACTTTCTCCGCTACCTTACTTAAGGTCTTTAGCAGGCTAATTTACTATAGCTGCCGGGGTCTGCTCTGTCCTTTCCCGGTTTTTGGAACATTAGTACAGTTGCTTGTTTCCAACAGTTCGGATAGTAGCCATGTTGCAGGCAGAAGTTGCAGATGTTGCTAAGGTGCTGGAGCGCCTTTTCGGTAAGATATTTCAGTACCAAATTTGGTATTTGATCCGGGCCCGAGGTTTTGTATTCTTTCAGGTGCCTAATTATCCAACGTAGTTCTGCTGGACTAAAAAAAAAAAAAAAAAAAAAAAAAATCTGCTCAACTATTATCCTGGCATCTGGATGCTATACCAGGACAAAGTTTTCCACAAATTTTATTTTATCTTTTTACTAAACTTTATTAATTTCCTCAATATACATTTTTTGTGCAGATACAAATTCTATCATCTAACTAACCTATAGTTACTGGAAACCAGCAACTTTACAAAATTTCTACACTACAATTCTACTTCTACTTATACTTATACTTTAACAATTCAATTACTACTATTTCTACTTTAACAATGCTAATGTTGTTTCTACATCTACTTCTTCTATTACAATTTTACTACAATATCTACTTCAAACTAACAATTCATCTAAATTTATTTCTACAACTAATACTCTAACTAATCTGCCAACTTCCATATTACTAATCTTCTTTCATTGGTAGTCCGGTATCCATCTTCTCAACCGGAATTGCAGTGTATTCACCACCTTCGGGAAAAGAGGGTTCTTCGGGCTACGTTTCTATTCCTAGTATCCTATTTATTCTAGCGTATCTTGATCCCTATTCATGTCTTCTTCTGGTCGTGTCCTTATCCTTCTTCGTGCTCCTGCTTCTTGTCTACCAGTAGATATCCAAAATTGTCGTCTTCTATTAATTCTTCCTTGGGCGTCCTGTTCTTCGACGTTCCTCGGTTGTTGATTCAATTGTTGATATTCCTCTGGTAAATTCCGAAGTCTTTCAGATCTTCTAACTTCTTCTTCAATTATTTCTTCTTCTATTTCTCTAATTCTAGGTTGATATCGCTGCTGTTGCTGTCGTTCTCTATATACTTCCATTTCTTTGGTTGATACCAATTCAGCCATAGTTTCCAAAATTAAGTAGTCTTTATTCCTGATAATGTTTCCTAATTGTTTCCCTCCTAGACTAATTCTTCCATATTCTAAACATTCTTCATATTTCTTACACTCAAAGAGTGCGTGTGTAGGCGTGTCCTGTTCTTGACATGTGTCGCAAACATCATCACGTACTTTCCCAATCTTTTTGTAATATGTTTTATATGGTCCATGTCCTGTCATGAATTGGATTCCCGCTCTCCTAGGTTGTAGGTCCTTTAAATTTAGTCGCTCTTGAATATTGGGTAATAATTCATGTGTTCGTCTGCCTTCCATAATACTATCCCATTCCATTTGCCATTTTGAAATTAATACTCTTGTTATTTCCTTTCTATTTCTACATTGTTGTCCTAAAATTTCTTCTATTTTATAATAGTTTAATTTTTTAAGCCAAAACATAGCTGCTCTTTGTTGTATTATTAATTCTATTGGCCATATCGCCAATATCACTAATAATGCCATCGTTGGTGTAGTTGTCACAGCTCCTGTTATCCTTAAAAGCGCTTGTCTTTGAATTTTTCTAAGTCGCTTAACATTCTTCTGTATTTTAGTTCTATGTGCCCATACTCCTGCTCCATATGATGTTATACCCATCATAAAGCTCGTGTGATATAATTTGATTACAGTTAAGGGTAATCTATATGTCCTTGTCGCTAATGTTGCTAATTTCATCATAACATTAATCGCTTTTGTAGAGGTTTTGTCTATATGTGTATCATAGTTTTGTTTCTCATCCAAATGTATGCCTAAGTATTTTACTACCTTTTCTCTTCTGATCTTATTGTTGTTTATTTTGATAATAGGGTCTCTTTTAAATGTTCCTTTAAATATCATATAAGCTGATTTTTGTGGTGCAATCTGTAGTTTCGCCTGTTTACACCAAATATCCAATATTTCTAGTGTTAAATTTGATCTAGCTTCTAATTCTATTCGACTATTAGCTTCTGTTAATATTAATAAATCGTCTGCATAGGCTATTACTTCTAAGGTATGTTGTGATTCTTCTAATTTCTGCAAAATAGGTTCTGTTAATATGTCCCAAAATAACGGTCCTAAAATTGATCCTTGTGGGCATCCTTTAGATATTTCTCTTGTCACAGTTCTGTTTTCTCCTTTTACATAAACTCTTCTGTCCTTACAATAATCCTTCAGTAGATTATATAAACTTCTTGGATAGTTCATTTCCTTCATTATTCTGAATAATTCTGGCCACCATAGGTTATCAAATGCTCCAGATATATCTACAAATATTCCTAACACATACTTTTTAATACTTTCGTTTGCCGCCGTAACTGCTGCTATTATCGCATCTTCTGTCGATCTTCCTTTTCTAAATCCATATTGTTTACTTGTCATGCCTATCATTAACCTATATTCATTGATTCTTTTATATAATAATTTTTCTTGTGTCTTTCCAAGGGTGTTCAAGAGACAAATAGGTCTATATGATTTTGGGTTGGTTAAATCCCGATCTTTAGCTTTCTTTAAAATTACAACATTTGCCTCTTTCCAACAATATGGTATCTTCCCTACTATTAAACTTTCATTAAATAATTCACATAAGTACGGTGCAACGGATTTTTCCAAGTTTTGTATCACTTCTTTGCAAATATTGTCTGGTCCTGGTGCCTTTTTTGGCTTTAATTCTCTTATTACTAATTTCACTTCTGAGACGTTAAATGGATATATTATGTTTTCGTTGTTATATAGTTGTTTAAATTCTTGTCGCTGTATATGGTTTTCTTCTGTGTCATTATCTTCTTCATCCTTAGGTAATAAGGTATTCATTAGTTCATTTATAGATTCCAACCATGTCTTAGTATAACTGCCATCTTGTTTTCGTAGTGTAGAGAGAATTTCAGGAGATGTAATCTTTTCCATTACTATTTTATAGGGAACTCCCCACGTGTTAATTTGTAAATTATCTTCAACAAATTTTGTCCACGATTCCTTTCGTATATCTTCGATCTTATTCTTATAATCTTCTTTTAGTTCCCTATATGTCCTCAAATTCTTTTCTCTTTCTTGCGCTGTAACACTATTCTGATATCTTCTCCTTGCTCTCCTTACCCTACTTCTCAGCTTTTGTAGCTTGTCATTCCAAACCTTATTTTCATTTTCAAAATTAGTACATTTTTTAAATGATGCTTCCATCGCTTTTTGTAAGCGTAATATCAGATCCTTAGCTTTTTTGTTTACGTCGTCCTCTGATCTCATTTGCGGTGTTACAAAATTTCTTCGTAGTGCTGTCCAATCGGCATTTTTCAATTGATATCTTGTTCTTTTATTAAATTGCACTTCCTGCTCTCCACTTCTCCATATTTCAATGTCAAAATAAATTAAATTATGATCGCTCGTTGTTAGTTGTTGAGCCACTTTCCAATTTTTAATTCTGTCATATACATATCCTCTTGCTAATGTTACGTCTATATTTTCCTTTGCATCAGCTCTGTTTTCAAAGGTGAAGGGGTTGTTGGGTTGGTTCACAACAATTAAATTATGTCCAATTATCAATTCTTCTAATTTCGCTCCACGTTCATCTGGGTTCCTACTCCACCACCAAGTTGATTTCGCATTAGCATCCATTGTATAAACAATAGGTTTATCGTTATAAGCTTCCATTATTCTTTCCATTTTGTCCAAGTGTATTTGTATATCATCCATGTATTGAAAATAATGATTGCATAGAAGAAAGTTCATTCCTTTTGCACTAATTTCTATGCAGTTAACAAATTCATCGCACAGTTGTGTTATTTTGACTATTTGTATGTCTTTATTGATTATTATTATTGCTGCTTTAGGATGTAGTCCATCCATTATGGCTCTTGCTGTTACCGGTAGATGTATTGGTCTGTTTGTTGCTACGTATGGTTCCTGGATGCAAATTATATCCAGGTCCATATCTTCTATAAGTTTCCTAATTTCAAACATAACTGTCCTGGATCTCTGTGCATTAATTTGTCCTATCCGTAATCTTCTTATATATTCAGTATTTAAATTTTCTAAGTGCTCCATCTCTTATTTCAAATAATAACGTTTTTGAATAGCCATAATCCTTTCCTTTATTAATACTTGTCAACTTGTGAACTTTTACCATGTTAGTATTGTCTACCATTTTGTTTTTGTATGTAATTTTCTTCTGTGCTGAAGGTGATTTATATGTTTTAAAGGTCACTATTGGTCTGGATTGAAATGGAATACTGGGTTGCTTCCTTGTGTTTTGTTTTACAACTGGTGCTGTTCTTTGTATAAACCTTCCCTGGTGTCCCAAACTTGTGGGAAAATTTATCGTTGCCTTTTCTGATATTTTGTTTCTTGCTCCTGTTCCTACTAATTTTTCCGATTTTACATGTACATAGCAGTTGGGCCAACTTTGATGTGGGTCAAAGGCAATTCTGCCATATGCTTGGACGAAGTGTAGATATACTTCTTCCAAATCAAATTCATCTTTGCGTCTCTGGTACGCTTTCTTAAGTAAGTCCAATAAATCTTTTGGTTCAATTGGTAGATTTGATATGTGCAATTCCATTCTATCAACTGCATCTGGTGTCGGAAATGTAATCGTGCTACCGTTTTCGTGTATTCTCCTTACTACATGCCTAAGGGCTGCCATTAAAATGTTCTTTTCTTCCAATCGACTAAGTTGTAATGTCAGTTCAAAATTATTATAAACTTCCTTTGGGTCTGCATCTAATGTTATTTTTTCTAATGATGTATCATCGTGTTTTATATGTACTATTTTTTCCATTTCATCTTCTATTCTTGTTTGGGGTTTATTTTCCTTATCTATTTTTTCTTCCTTTAATTTCTTTGCTGTTACTTTCTTCCTTATAAATCTTAAAAATCCATTTTCTTTTTCTTTCTTTAAACTAGCCTTATTCATTTCTTCCTCAATATTTTCATCCGTTGTTGTTTCTGTGTCTGTTTTTATCGCGTCAAAGTCAACTTTTATTACCTTTTTACTGTTTCGGAGTTTAATAGGTTCTTGAAACTCATCTTCCGATTCAGGTGTTAAATAATCATTTATCGTCGTATTTAAGAATCTATCATCCGTTTGTACCATTATATCACATTTTTCTTTCTTCGTCAATTTTTCTCTATATTCCTGTGCCCTACGGGCATTTCTTCTTAATCTACTTGGAGTTTTCTTAGGTCGAATTCTCTTAGGTATTGTCTGATTTTGTTTAATCATAATTGGTTCTGTTAACTAATTGTTCCCACAACATGTTATAGGTAGGACAGTTCTTTTTATCTTTACAGACAATAACTTTTCCATCCTTTACATTCCTTTTCCTACTGCTACATGGAATACATATAGCAGGCTGATCCTTCTTTGTACAATCTTTCTTGGCGTGATCTTGTTCTCCACAATGGGAGCAAACTTCTTTACCACTTTTGCAGTATTTCGCAACATGTCCCAATTTCTGGCATTTCATGCACCGGGCTACAACTACGTAGTCCTTAGCATAAACTGCCTGAAATCCAATATATAATTTATGCTTATTTATCATAAGCCTTCTAATCTTGGGGTCTACCTCAAGAACGTGATGAACAAATCGACGTTCTCTTGGTCCCGTTCTAAATTTAAACTTTACATCTTTATCAAATTCTTCCCAAGTACAACTATCTCGAAAGTTTTGTTCATACAAATTAACTTTTATATCTTCCTCTTTCTCTGACGATAAAACGTCATACATAATTATTAGGGGATTCCTCTTTTTTGCCTCTTCAATCTTTAAATCTTGATTTTTCAAACTTCCACAATTGAGGATTTTCTGTGAATCCTCTTTAGATTCTGTTTCTAGAATAAGTATTGTATCAGTTGTTCTAATGTTGTTTATTTTGATTTTTTCTTGTCTTGGTTTTAAGTTCCGCGTTACAATTTCTTGTACTTCTCGAACAGATTTACCCTTACTGGATTTGATTAAAACAGCATGGGTCTGTTTCTGAACAAGTTTATTGACTTTCTCAGTCGCTTCAGGTATTTTAGGTTTCATCGCCGCTTGGGCATATGATACTCTAGTTGTGTCATTTAGCTGTTGTTTCAGCTTCTTATTTTCTTCCATAAGTATTGCTTTATCCTCTTTCATTTGATAATATGCATCCGTAACTTTAGCTAGTAATTTAAAAGGTTTTCCCTTATTGGGTACGGACATCCTATCTCCACCGACGACGGAGTCGATTTCGGCGGTAACAGTTGCCATATCAAACACATATTCTCCTCCAGAGGCTGCCGCCTCCTCTCCTTTCATCATGTTACTTTGTTCTCCCCTTACGGGGGATCGCGATAACGCCTTTTTAGGTGTAAACACCTCTTTTTCCTCTTTTGCTTTTTCCACTTTCCCTCTCTCCCTAGACATTTTACACTATGCTCCTCTCCGCCGATAGTACTAAAAGCACTATCGCCCAGAGTCGGGGGACAAGGACCCGGGAGCTGTCTGGCAATATCAGTACGGGCCGTGTACACACAACTGACACCCGACTGTTCACTTACACTTCCATTTTGGGCAGGGGGTTAACTGCCAGACATCCGACCCCAGTTCTGCTGGACTGGTCTTCCTGTATTTATTTATCACTGCGGATGTGAGGATGCTTTGCATGTTTTGCTCCATTTCGCACAGCTGTTGGTCAAAGCGACCGCCATTGGCTGTGCACGCTTTCTGTAGTGCATCTGCCAATACATTGGCTTTGCCGTTGTCGCTCTCCGCGTAATGGTCGTCCGGTTTTTTGAGTGGGGGAATGTTTATTGGTTGTCTTTTGAGTGCCCGGACTAGCTACCAAACCTTATGGTTTCCCGGTCAGAGTCGCGAGGGTATGATCCCACTGCTGTTGGGTTTGCGAGTTTAATCTTGTTTTAACGGCACTGTTTAATGTCACCATGTTCACTCTATGCACAATGTTTTGCGTGCGCTGCCATCTTCTCCTCTCGTGGTCTCTTTCGTGTATGAGAGCCAGCAAGTTCGGTGGATATGTGCTCACATGCTGGCTGGTGGCTTCAGCGGGACTGCGGCTTGTATTGCCTTTTCTAGTGTTTGTGCGGCTAGGTCTGTCTGTTGTGATCTTCCAGTGTTGGGAGTGCCGCCAGTGATCTGTCCAAGTGGGTAGCGAAAGCATCCCAGTTCGCTCTGTTGTAGTTTTTGCGCGGCGGAGGGGGACGGTAGATGGGCGGGGCTTCTATGTCAATTTGAACCGCAAAGTGATCTGAGGCTAAGGCATCTACTATTTGCATGTCATAGTTAAACGTAATGTTTCTAAGCAGTGTGATGTCTAGCGTGTAGGGCACATGAATGGTCTGTTGTGTAATGTGTGTCGCCGCTCCGGGATGGTCTATGATGTAGTCGTTGCTTAGCATGTGTGCATACAAAGCGTTGCCTTCGGTGTTTGGCATACTGCAACCACAAGCTTGATGCTTTGCGTTAAGGTCACCTGCTGCTATTACTATATGGTCAAGGTTTAGGATGGTGTCTACATCTTGCACTATTAAGTGCCTTGGCGAGGAGTATACGCTTACTAGGGTTACGGACCTGTTTTGTATAGTAATCGAGATAGCCGTGGCCTCCATTGCTGTTAGTGGGGGTGTGTGTTTGTGGAAGGTGTTCATGTACCACTACCGCTGTGCCGCCATGTGCTTTCCCGTCTGATCTGTCAGATCTGTAGATTTTCTATCCCGGGATGTTGAACTTCGCTTTTGGAGTGAGAAGAGTTTCATTCAGCAGTGCTACTGTTATGTGATGGTTATATAGGTAATGCTTGAGGTCTCTAGCTTTTAGCTCCCTGTATGTACCAGTAGATGATCTTGTGCATATGTGGTGATTGGTGGTTGTTATTGTTATTTGTGGAATGGGCCATTTCTGTTGCTTGGTTCGTTAGTTTTTTTCTTTCTTTTTCTTGTTGCTTTACCTGGAATAGGTCGGGGGCTGTGGCGTCTTGCTTCTTGGAGGTCGCCCGCCATGACTTGTGGTCGTACTTCTTCCGTGGCTTGTGCAAATGTTTCCATAAAGTGCAGAATGTGCCTCTGGTGCTCCAGATTGTCCGTAAATCGCTGGTCCCCGAATAGCAGTTGGTATATTGCCAGCATCTTTTCGTATCCTTTCATGTAATTTTGCTTCCCAATGAGGAACAAGGGAAGTTTGGCACCTGCCGTTACCTTCAACGTCGGATTTCCTTCTTGGTCATTTCCAAAGGGTATTTCTGCTGGTTGTGGCGGCTTCGGGCTAGTATGTCTGCATTCAGTTCTTCTGGTGATTGCTGCGTGCTTCTAGGCGAGTCGGCTGCTTTGTCGGTCTGTGCTGGCGATGGCGCCGGCGGTGGTGTTGACGGAGGTCCTTGCATCTGCGGCGTGTTATGGTCCGTCGTGCTCTGTTGTCTGCCTGGTGGCTGTGTGCTGTTGGCTTGGCTGCTTGCTACTGCTGCATATGAACCTGCTTCTTGTGTGGCCCTCCTCCAATGACGGGGAGGAGCGGGGCGAGCTTGTGGCTGGCTGCCCGAAAAAGCAATCTTTTGGTACTCAGGGCACCCTCTCCAGCGTGCGCCATGCTTGGATGAGCCACAAGAGCGCATCTTTTCGTGTGGCTCTGACATTGTCCTTTGAAATGCGGTCCGGCATATATGGAACACACCTGAGGGGCCTCACAGTTCTTTGTGAGGTGCCGGAACTGGAGACATCTTCCACGTTGTGGTTGGCCGTTTGGGGCTCTGTAATTTTCCACCTTAACTTTACAGTGAAAGAGGTCTCGGAAACTTCTTATGGCCATGGATGCCTCAATGGTCGCCTGCTCGACTAGATAAATCGGGATATGTGTTCTCATCCTCGAAAACAGCTTGTATACCGTCACCGGTTCCAAGCCCAGCCTCTGAAGTTCCTGGTGCAGCTTGGTTGGATCCAGGTTTGCGTACAATCCCTTGATGACTACCTTGTAGGTGCGGTCGCTAACTGGAGTGGTGACATGGAAGGGCACATGAAAGCCGTGGAGGTGGTCCCTGCAGGCTGCAGTGTAATTCATAGGCCTGAATAGCCTGTCAAATTCGCTTATCAGTGCAGCGTAGCTTTTAGCATAGCAATCCGCCTCAAATACCTTTGCGATGTTATGTCTCACCTGGTTGAGGTAGTCATTTTTGGCAATGGTTTCCTTGCCAAGGCCGTGTGTATTGAGGTTTAGCCGCGTTGTTTCGGTAGGATTATCTGGGCCTTCTTGGGCGCTAGCCGTTTCTTCTGGCGCTGTGCTCGTGGTAGGTGCTGCTATGTCGGGCTGACTGCTAGAGGCTGGTTTGGATTCGGTGCGGTTTCAATGGTGCATCTTTGCTTTGGCACTTCACCTGAGGCGACTTCGCTTGCTGCATCGCTTGGCTGGTTACCTGTCACTGACGCGTTGTTAGCCACGTTTATCACTTGCTCCTGCTGGGCGTCATCTCTACTGCTGGTACTGCGGGTGGGGTATCGTCCTGTCTTTGCCATTTGATAGTGTTATAAGGTACCTCTTTTTTTTAAATGCGTGGCAGGGGCCTTGCCTACTACTGACGTTTTTAAAGGCTGTACAAAGGGCCTACTGTTCACAGCCCTAACTTAAAAGGCAGTGTGTTATGCATAGTAACCTTAATTAAGTAGAAGAAGGAAAGTATAGAAGAATTAACAGCTTATGATCTAAGGGGCCTAACGGGGGCTTAAAAACTATGATAGTGAAGATGAAAATAGAGATAGGAGTATAAAAAGTGGCAGATAGCGAGCGTTAATAAGCGCGGATAGCAGAGGGCCGGTTCCTGTTAGGCGCCTTGGTACCAGTCAAAAGACTGTTGGCTTTGGCCATGCTATCCTACTCGTCTAAGCTCCTGAGGTGAGGTCTCGATGACCGGTGCTGCTGCAATCTCTTGCGCTGCTTCTCTCCGATGTGTCCTCGGAAGCTCCCAGTCGAATCCCCCCCGTTGGTTCAAGGTTCTTTATTGATTACATTGATTACCATTACTGGTGCCAGTACAGAGTGCCTGGCTTCAGGAAAGATTTACATGAATTTTAATATTTTCTGATTTTCTTGGCTTAGTCTTTGGTTTGCCGGAACCCATACTGCTGCCCTATGTGGGTAGCAGAGAATAGTGTGCCAGTAGTGTTTATTTCACACTTTATCTTTGGCTATTTACACTATTTACAAAAAATATATACAAATATACACTCACACATACACACACACGCCACTGCAATCGCCCGCACTGTTTACACTACTTACATTGTTAATTTGCCACTGGTTGTCCGGCGGTCAGTGCCTGTTTGATTGTTTCGGAGATGGCGGCCCCTCCTGTAGCTTTTTATATGTGGCCGTGAGCCAATGGGAGTGGTTGCGCTAGGCATCGGGTAGCGGTTCACCGTGTTTAAAAGACTAATTCGTTTGTGTTTCCGATGCTTTGGTTCCCCGCTGCCGGTGTTTGATATTAAGTTGTTCGAGTGTTGTCGTATGCGCGCCCACGTGGTGGTGACTCGTTTTTGTAAGGATTCTGTGACGTATGGCGTGGAGAGTTCGTTGTGAATTTGCTGGTTAGAGGTCAGGATTGGTGGTCGCAGTATTTTCCGAAGTGTCAGGTTTTGAATTATTTGGAGCTTTTTTGATACTGTTTGGGATGCATTAGCCCAGGCCACATATGCGTATAGCATGACAGATAGGATAAACGATTTATATAGGAACATTTATATACACATATTTGTTGCTGAACTTGCACTTGAGCGGTAAAGTTTTACACTCGCAGGTTTTGTTGTATTTAGTACTTTTTCTGCTGCTATGTTATCGTTTAATAAAAGATAAGATGATCTACCTGTTCAATAATTTTTATTATCGGTTTTAATGGTTTTTGTGAACTCCGAATTTCACAGTTGGATGACGTGAGGTTCACTCCACGGTGTCTAGAACTCAATCCACCCCAGTTGGCCTTTTTTTTAAACTGATGTGGCCCCGCCTCCGCCACACCAGGTGACGATCATCCGAAAGAGATCTACATCGCCTCCCCTACCCTGCACTAGCTACGCTACAGTGATGGAAGGGAATCGAGGCTAAGGTGGTGACCGGTACCGCCGAAGCAAACCGAAGGTTAGTGGGTGATTACTAAAAGGCGCCTATATACAAGAGAGTATACAGGCAGAGTGGGGAATAGGTACTGGCCTTGGCAGAGCCCAGACCAGGGACCCGGTGTTAGTAGTGGTAAACATGCTCATGCAGAAGGAGTAGGATATAGGTGTCGTGCTTAAAATTAAATTTGGCTACATTACCGTTCTCTGTGGGCTCAGCTGGAGAGGGAGCTGATTCGTTTGTCATCTACAGCGGGTTGCTGCTGGTCCTGAAACAAAAAGCCTGGGAGGGGATATTTACAGAAAAAGGGAGGAAATAGTAGGAAATAGGATTTACAACATTCATATATAATATAAATGTATTTGTACATAGTTGCCTATGATGTACACATAGACATTGTTACTATTACTAATTATCTTTTCTTTGTATTTTATTTATTTATTTTTATTTTGTTTCCTTTTTTCTTTCGTTTTCGTCTTTTTTTTTGCTTTCTTTTTTCACTTTATTCTTTATCTTCTTTCAATACTCTGTCCGTATTTGCGCTGGGTCGTCAACGTTTGGGGTTGCCCGTTCACCCCTGGCCGCCCGGGTGGACAATGCCTCGCTCCCCGGGACTTGGCGGGCTTCTGTTCTTATGGAGGGACAAGGTTGTTGAGGAAAGTCTGTGCTATGGCGGTTGAGTGGGATTTTTCTGTCAAACAGAGATAGTGGTCTCTTGTGCTTATCTGCAGTTGTGTCATACTTCCCCAGTTCGCATATTGTTGGATTGTGGTTGGTCTGGGCTTGCTTATACATGTTTTCTGCTAGTTTTTTTAATGAATTCTTCTGTAGTGTGCATTTTGGCGTCTTCATGCAGTAAGTCCAATGGGACTGTCTTGGGGAGCTTGGTTATAATACGGAGCGCTTTGTTCTGGAGTGTTTGTAACTTTCTGATGTGCGATTTAGCGCAGTGGCCCCACGCTGGGGCTGCGTAGGTCATGACTGGCCTAATTAGGCTCTTGTTTAGCGTTAAACCCATGTGTGTGCTGACGACGCTTTTGCGGTTTAGAATGGGATACATTACTCCTAGCTGTTGATTGGCAGTGTGCCTACTTTCAGTTGTGTGTTCCGCAAAGGTGAGCTTGGAGTCTAGTATTACGCCTAGATATTTGGCCTTGTTTGCCCAGGTAATGTCGTTGCCTTACAGTTTGAGTGGTGCGGTTCTATTTAGATGCTTCGTTCTTCTGGTGAAGAAGACTGCCTGTGACTTTGTGGCGTTTACATTAATCCTCCATTTGGTTAGCCATGGTTCAAGGTCTCTTAGGCCCGGTTTCACAGTATAAGCTTAAACTTCGAATCGGGCTTAACCGGAGAGTTAAGCTACAGCTGAGTTTTACAGTGCATAGTTCAAGCGCTAAGCCGAGATTATACGGGACTCGACTTAGACCGTACATATCTGCGGTTTAAGTTAAGGAGTTGCCATGTTATCTGAGGACGAAAATTTTAGTGACGAGGAAATGCAAATTATTTTAAACCATATCCATAATAGAGGACGACCTAAAGTGTTTAGAATGCGTCCAAATCATTTCCACATATGGAATGACCGAGAATTCTACGAGAGGTTTCGATTAAGTAAACAGTCTGCGATTATGGTACTATAGATTATTGATGATGCAATTAAACAAAACAGACTGGTAAGTAAAACTTAATATTAAATTTATTCTTACACCTTTATAATATACTTTATCGCTCATAAGGTATTATTACTTTATATTTCAGGAACAGAGCCCTCTCGTCAGAAGCGATGCTTCTTTTGACGTTGAGGTTATATACAAGTGGAAGCATGCTAATTGCAGATGGAGATTTTTCCGGCGTCTCAAAATCTGCAGCATGCAGGGTTGTGAAAATTGTTTCACGTCCATCAACTTGGACACCAATTAATTCCTTTATTTCCTCGTCGATTGGCGTAATAACGATGGCACAGCTGGACCTCCACCTGTACCCCGAATAGCACATTTCTCATCGGCGTATTTCTTTTTTGTAACTTTCTACAAATTGTTACATTTCTTCTTCAACACGGTAGCATCTCTATATTATTCCGCTCTTTGTATTGAATAACTCCGCAATTTTCCCCCATGTTTGGTTCTTTCTGCTCCACAGTACCTTATCAGATTGCTTGCACTCTATTATGTGTTTATACTGCTTTACAATTTCTAACAGAATGCTAACTTCTTAAGAAGTGAAGTAGCAGTACGTTTTGGCTTTGATTTTTCTGTCATTTTAATGTGTGTATCTGAACAACCTTAAAACCTTACTTTCAGGAACAGCGCCGCCATAAACAAATGATGGGAATTTGCTTGATGCGCATGCACAAGTGTTACCAACTTTCAAGTTCGAGGAGTTGTTCAGCTCAGTAAAGCCAAATGTGATTGCCCTACTGTGAAACTCGCAAAGCTTTAACCAAAGCTTAAGTTTTGTTTAAGCTGCGTCCGTAGCTTAGTAAAGGTTCGACTTAAGCCTAAACTGTGAAACCGGCCCTTAGTGCGTTCTGTAGAGTGCTGGTTATCCGTTCTGGTTTCCAGGATTGTGCTGAAATGGCCGTGTCGTCCGCATATATAGATAAGTGTGTGCCGTCTGTTTTGGGTATGTCATTAATGTATATGTTGAAGAGGACAGGCCCCAGTAGACTACCCTGAGGGACCCCTGCTGTAATTTTCCTGGCGCCCGTGCACCTTCCTTCACTGGTGACGGTGAACGTTCTGTCAGTGAGGTAGTGCGCCAGGAGTTTGACCATTATGTCATTGAATTGTAGGCTTTTTAGTTTACTTATCAGTCCCGCGTGATATACAGTATCAAACGCGCGCTGTACGTCAAAGAAAATTACACCTGTTGATTTGTTTTCATTAAACCCACGTGTTATGTGCTCTACTTTTCTAGTTAGTTAAAGCGTTGTCGAGTGACTTGCGCGAAAGCCGTATTGTTCGCTGATTAGTGTGTTGTGTTTCTTAATATGAGTGATGAGGCGTTTTTGGATCACCTTTTCCGCTACCTTACTGATTGACTTCAATAGGTTAATTGACCTGTAGTTGCAAGGCTCCGCTCGGTTTTTCCCCCGGCTTTGGGAACATTAGCACGTTCGCTTGTTTCCAGCATTTGGGATAGTACCCTTGTTGGAGGCAGTAGTTACAGATGTCTGTTAGAAGTGTGATTGCTTTGTTAGTAAGGTGTTTAAGTATCAAGTTAGTTATTTCATCGGGCCCCGAGGCCTTGTGGTCTTTAAGGTGTGTGATGATCCATCTAATCTCTCCCGGGTTGGTTTTCCTACAGAGGTTATGGGCAGAGCTGTTCATGATGTCCCGCATGTCTTTTTCTAGGTTGTAAAAGAATGCCGGGTCGTGCGCGCTGTCATTGGGAGTGCATGTACCTTGAAGGGCGTCCGCCTGTACGTTCGCCTTTTCTTTTGGGCTCTCTGCATATAGGGGACTATTCGGGATTTTGAGAGGTGGTATGTTTATTGGCCGACGCTTTAACGCCCTTGCGAGCTGCCAGACTTAACCATTTCCTGGCTGGAGGCTTTTTAGTGTGTCATGCCATTGCTGCCTGACTTGTGAGTTTATTCTTGTTTTTATGGCGCTGTTCAGTGTCGCCATATTGACTTTGTGGTCCACACTTCGGGTGCGCTGCCATCTGCGCCTTTTGTGATCTCTTTCCTGTATTAATGCTATCAGGTCGGGTGGGTATGTAATTACATGCTTGGCCGGCGGTTTTATTGGTATTGGCGCTGTTGTGGCTCTGCAAATTGCAGTTTCTAGCATTTCTGCTGCGCGGTCAACGGTTTGCTGCGTAGTTAATGTTGGGATTTCTGCTACTTCTGCGTCTAGAGTTACTTCAAATTTGCTCCAGTTGGCTCGGTTGTAATGTAACCTAACAGGCGGTGGTTGTATTGCTGGTTGTGAGTTTGTCTATTTGCACCGCAAAGTGATCTGATGCTAAAGTGTCTACAATATGCATGTTATAACTAAAGGTGATAGTTTTAAATAAGCTGACATCTATTGTGTGGGCCGCATGGCTAGGTTGTGCTGGTATACGCGTTGGTACCCCTGGTTGGTCGATTATGTAGTTGTTTGATAGCATGTGTGTGTGTGTGACGTGTTGCCTTCCGGATTTGCTATGCTGCATCCCCATGCTGAATGTTTCGCGTTGAGATCGCCAACTGCTACTACTATCTGATCGAGGTGTAAGATTTTGTCTACATCAAGCAAATTTAGCTGTTTTGGGGAGGAGTAGATACTGACAAATGTAACCCTGGTATTGTAAATACTTAGTGTGATAGCAGTTGCTTGCATTTCATTTAGTTGAGGTATGTGCCTATGCGTGTGTAAGAGGTTTTCCTGGACCACTACCGCTGTTCCCCCGTGTGGTTTCCCGTCTGGCCTGCCTGTTCTGTAAACTTGATACCCCGGTATTTTGAGTTTGGCTTTGGGTGTGAGGAGAGTTTCGTTTAATAGCGCTATGGTGATGTTGTGGCTGTATAGGTAGTGCTTCAGTTCCTGTAGGTTGCGTCTTGCCCCCCTTATGTTCCAGTATATAATTTGATGGTTACTAGGGGGATGAGATGGGTTTGCGAGTGTCAGCCATTGTGTTGTGTTTTTCCTAGGGGATTGCTCCTCCTCCCTTCTTCTTAATTTCTTCTTCTTTTTGGCGTTGTTGTTTGATGCCTACTTAGGTGCAGCACTGCACTGGTAAATGCTTTAATGAAGTCCAATATGTGCTTTTCTTTATCCTGGGACCCATGGAAGGGGAAATCTGCTGGAAACAGTTTGCGATGCATTTCTAGCATGCTTTTGTATCCATTCATTAGGTCTTCTCCTCCTAGCATGAAAAGTGGCAGCTTATTGTCAGCACTTATGTTGAGCGTTTTGTTACCATCAGTGTCATCAACAAAGTGGCTCCTGTATTTGTCAGCGTAGTGTTCAGAATTCTGCTGCATGTTCTGGACGAACTTATCGGCTTCCTCTTTGGGGCTCTGTGATTGGCCCGCTGTCTCTGGTGCACTTTCCACCTGCGTGAAGGCATCTCTCTTTTGCGCCCAAGTTCGTTCCTGTATTCATGTTGGTTATTTGGTCTTTACTGCGTGGGCACGTGCCTGTTTGTGACCTCTGCGTAGGTGCCTCTGTTGCTGGAGACTAACCCTCGCATAGATGGCAGTATGTTACGTGGCGCATTGGCCGCTGGAGGGGAGATCAGTCTGAGATATGCTGGGCAGCCCCTCCAACGCGCCCCGTGTGTCTTTGCGTTACACAGGGCACACTTCCTGTTCTCTCTGGGGTTCTCTACGGGGCACATTTTATGGTGGTGTGGTCCCGCACAGATCGAGCACACTTGCGGAGCCTCACAGTTCCGCGTAAGATGGCGGAACCGGAGGCACCTCCCGCACTATGGGGGATCGTTGGATGCCCTGTAGTTCTCTACTGTGATCTTACAGTGAAAAATGTCAGTGAGCTGTCTCAATGACTGCGAGGCTTCCATGTTATCCTGTTCAACCAGGAACATAGGCAGATGTTGCCTTGTTCTCATTGAAAAAAAAGTTTGCACACTTTAAGTGGTTCTAGGTGAAGCCTATTGAGCTCATTTTGCAGCTCGGTAGGTTCCACGCTCGGGTAGAGGCCTTTTCTGACTTCCTTGAAGGTTGTTTGGTTAGCTGGTATAATGATATGAAACGGCACCTTTTCATTCTTACAGAACCTGGAGAAGTTATTGTAATACTGGAGTGTGCTGAACTGGAACTGGTGGTAATGGTCCCTGTATACAGCCGTGTAATGTCGTGGCCTGTAGGCGGCATCGAAGGCGTTGGTGATGTTACCCAGGCTTCTTGGGCAGTAATCTGCCACGTATAGGTTGGAAATTTTAGTTCTATTTGTCTCCATGTATGCATTGTCGTTATTGGTATGTGCTGCCTCCCTGTCTCTCATAGGGCCTTCTTGTTGCGTCACAACACTGTTTGAGGTAGCTGTGTTTATCTGGCTGCAGGAAACGTTGCTGGCGGCTGCATTAAGTTCTTTTGAGCTGCCTGCTATGGGTTCACCCTCGCCGTCTGAGCTTGTTTCCAAATCTTTTAGCAGTTCATTGATGCTTGTAGTAGGTACGTTGTCCGGAGGAGCAGTCCGTTCCTTGGTGGTGTTTCCTTTGCCTTTGCTGGCCTTCTTGGGCGGTTTTGCTTCCTTTACGTTTTGGTGCAAGGGCGTAGAGGTGACAGTAGTGCCGGCATTGCGTAATGCGCCTCGGCCTACCATTGTTATTTATCTACTCTCTTTGGGTTTCCCCCCTGACTTGGTATTTGTGGCAACTAATGGGTTGTGGACTGTGGCTGCCTTAAGAAAGACTGCCTTGGTGTGCCTGCTTCTGTCCTTAATAAAGGCAGAGAGCAGGCTTGCAGGACCTACGGTTCGTAGGCTTGTTTAACTCTATATACTAAAAGAAGAAACTTGAAGGATAAAAATCTTCTGACTAGGGACCTATTGGGGGTCTTATTAGCTAATAGAGTAAGGGGAAGATAGATACAGTAGAAGAGAAAGAGGCAACGAGTGGTTGCTAAAAAGCGCGGTCAACAGAGGGCTGAACCCAAGAAGGGCGCCTTGTAAGCCGGTGTAGGAACCGTTGGCTGTAGCCTTGTTGACCTGACCAGCTAGTCTGCAGATACCTTACCTAGGCAGTTGGACTGGTCCCGGCAGGTGGCGCGTTGCCCGGCAATCGAGGGCATCGTCCGGCGAAGCAGCTGCAACTTCCCGCAGTCCCCTGCAGAAACTGTCCGGTTGTCGGTCTCCTCTCCTCCTGGCGGCTCCCTCGATGCTTCCTCCTTGCAGATCCCAGACGAAATGCCCGTTGGTTCAAGGTTATTTATTTAATCTTAGAGTGCCTGGAGCCAGTACAGTGGGCCTGGCTTTCAGGATACATTTACATGTTTACTATAAATTTTGGATTTCCATGGCATTGTCTATGTGGTTTTTGCCCGAACCCATACAATTGCCCTTTTTCTTGGGCAGTCGAGAACAGTTCGGGTTCGAAATTTGAGTGTTTATCTCACACATGGTGGTTTTATACAATATTTACAAGATGTACACTATTTACACTCGCGCATTCAGGCCATTCATCCTTTCTCACATACAGACATCCACACGCACACTCACTTTTTACAATATTTACACTACAGTTCCGCAGTTTTCCTGTGCGGTCAGTGCTGCCTTGATCGTTGCGAAGGTGGCGGCCCCTCTGGTAGTGTTTGCGTGGCCGTGGGCCGGTGATTGTGGGCGCGCGGAGCGACGAACTGTGTTGGTGGTTTAGAATATTTTTATTCTTTTGTGCTTTCGGTGTTTTGGTTCGCCGCTCCCAATTTTTGAGATGAGGTTATTAGTATGTGATCTAATGCGCGCCCACGTGTTGGTAGCTCGTCGTCTGATAGTTTCTGGGAGATAGGGAATTGATAATTCTGTGTGGATGGTATGGTTGGAAGTAAGGATTGGTGTCCTGAGGATTTTGCGTAGAGATAAATTTTGGATTGTTTGTAATTTGTTCCTGACGGTTTTTGATGCGTTTGGCCAGGCCACGCACGCATATAGCATCACAGAAAGGAGGAAAGACTGGTAAAGGATTATTTCAGAGCGGATTTTTAATTCCTTACTTCTGAATACGGGGGCGCACATCTTTAGGCGCTGCCGCCCTTTGTTGGCCGTATTTGTAAGATGGGCGTTCCAATTGAGTCTACTGTCCAGGGTGACTCCTAGGTATTTAACTTGCCGACGACATTGCAATATTTGACCACCGACCGTGAGGTCCATGGCCGGAATATTCAGCTTGTTCGAAAAATATATGAGCTGGCACTTGTTGGCATTAATTTCAATTTTCCAATCATGAAGCCATGAAAGGAAGCGGTCAGTATACTGCTGCATCTCCAGAAGGCCGAAACGAGGATTTCTATGGTGGTTGTATATTGCAGTGTCGTCAGCGTACATGTCGACTTTGCATCTGGCGTCCACGGGAAAGTCATTGGTGAATAAAATATACAGGAAAGGGGACATGATTGCCCCTTGTGATACGCCCGCCCGCATAGCTCGCTCATGTGAGGAGGAACGATCCACCTGGACGTAGAAGCGCCGGTTTTCTAAAAAGCTGTGGATTAGAAACAGGTAATTTTGGAGACCGGGAAAACGGTGGTGCAGCTTGTAAATTAGGCCAGCGTGCCAACACCGGTCAAAAGCGGCTTCTACGTCCAAGAATAAGGCCAACGTTGAAGCTTCATTGTTAAATTGTTCGGTGACGTCATCAACTAGACGTAAAAGTTGCAGTTCTGTGGAGTGACCTTTTCTAAAGCCAAATTGTGCATTGGAGAGCTCTTGTGCCTCCGAAATTTGTTTTTTAAGCCGAAAAAGTATAATTCTCTCGAACAATTTACCAATAGTGGACAGGAGACTAATGGGTCGGTAATTTTGAAGGTGCCTGGTACTCTTCCCTGGCTTCGGGAGCATAATAACCTTGGCTCGTTTCCAAGTTTTGGGGAAGTAATTGCATCGCAGGCAAGCATTAAAAATCTTTGTCAGTTGTACCAGGGCTTTTCTCGGAATGTGTTTTAATTCCTCATTGGTTACCCTGTCCGGGCCGGCGGCTATGAGTTTGAAGACTTCCTGAGTTGTGATGAGTGGTAGCGTTTGCTCGAGCTTCTGCGCCACCCACGCTTGTACCCAAGTTTGCACGTCTTGTTCTTTTGCTGGATTGGTGGTGACATTCTCGCTGAATCTTTCTTCGATGCAATCTGCAAACAGCTCGGCTTTCTCCTGGGAGGAGAAGTGCAGGCCGAGATGAGTGTGGAGTGCCTCGAGCCAGTGTTGACGCTTGAGGAGGTCTTAAATGCCCTTAGCAATTTCCACAAAGAGTGGTCCGAATGGGTGGTACTCAACATTTTGTTCTCCCACTGCTCAATTTTGTTTACTCTAGTTTGATGCCGAATGGTGGCGCGTAGCCAATTTGCTAGCATTTTAATTTGGGGCTGGCGGGTTTGCCTCCAGAGCCTCATCAGGCGTCGCCGTCTTGCAATGAGCTGCTCCACCTCGGGATACGTGCAGAAGCTGGGTGGACTTGTGGTGTATGTGGTAGTGCTTCGTTTGGCTGTGTGCAACGAGGCGGTAAGATTTTCAATGACGGCGTCAATTTCCGCCTCGTTGGTGTATGATAGCCTGGGCTGTGCCATCTTGTGCATTTCCAGTGTGCATTTATTCCAGTCGATGTCAGCTCGGCGGTTGGGTTTTGTGTTCTGGGCTGCGATGGTTCCACAAATTTCAAAGTGTACTGGAAGATGGTCGGAGTCCAGGCTATGATACACGGTGAAATTCTGTGATATTGCCGCATTTTTTGTTAAAACGAAGTCCAAAATCTCAGGGTCAAAAAGACCTGAGCGGTGCCAAAAAGTGGGGTCAAGGGGGGTGTGTACCTCCACATTGTCATGTTCTGTAATAAAGTCCACCAGGAGATTTCCAGCCGCGTTTGCCCGGCGTGACTGCCACCAAGGGTGCCGGGCGTTGAAATCTCCTGCAATGATGACATGCTCCCCTAGATCGAGGATTTTTTTTTGAGGTCTCTTAAAAAGAAAGGTGAGTTAGGGGGCCTGCAAAGCGCTACCAGTGTCACCGTCTGGTTATTGATTTTTGCTTTAAGTGCTCTGCACTCCAACGCTTCCAAAACAGGAAGCGTAACAGAAGCACGAGCAACAGTCTGTTTTAGTATAAGAGCTGTGCCTCCCCCCCTGTCTGCCAAGTCTATCGGTCCGAAAAATATCGTATCCCCCGAGTTTAAACGAAATCTCTGGCTGTAATTTAGTTTCGCAAATAAATGCAATTTCAATTTTGTTGTGCCTCAGGTAGCCTTCAAGTTCATACTGTTTCCTGTTGACGCCGTCGGCGTTCCACAGGAGAGCGCGTGTGAAAGATGTACCTCCCCTTAATGTAGCCATTTAGTCTAAAACAGAAGTAAGGAAACATGATGGCCTCTATTTTGTCCCAAGTGCCCGTGCAGCACTTGAACTTTTCCAGAAATGGTTTAACCTTGGGCAAGAGCGCTGGTAAGTTGAAAGACTTGAGAAGTGCGAAGAGTTCCGAAAGACCTCCCAGGTCAGTTGAGGACCCCTGGGAGGGGGTAGTTTGATTTGGGGGGCCAGCAGGTGGCGGCGGTGGTGCACTTTCCCCACGGGCTGCTCCAGCGTAAGACAGCCCGGTTTGAACAAGGGCTGGGTTGGCGATGGGTTTCGGCCCTGTTGGGGCAGTTGGGTTTGCCCTGGCCATGGCGGCCAGTTGGCGGCGGTGGCGTTCGTGGGTAAACGTCTCGCACCCCCTGTGGCTGGCTGGATGAGCCTCCCCGCAGTTGATGCAGAAGAGTGGTATCATCCTTGGCCCGTTTTGGGCAGTTAGCACGGCGGTGGAGGCCACTGCAGAGGACGCACCGGGAGGTCAAATTACGAAATTTATAGGTGTGTCCCAATTGCTGGCAATTAAAACACTGAGTGATGATGTTATTGGTTTTTATGACCTCCACGGCGACCATCATATTACATATGACTTTCTTTTAGGAGGTTCTGGTTGGAAGGAATACGGTCAAGAGTTACCTGAAAATTTGGAAGGGGCCGCCCACGTGGTTTCAGCTGCCGGACCTGCACCCCGGTGTATCCTTTGTCCTCGAGGTCCTCTTTGAGGAACTCGACATCGAGGTCGGCCGGCAGTCTCTTTATCATATATCGCTGCGTGGCGCGAAGCTGTAGTGCTGTATGTGCCGCTGCCAGGCGCTGCATTGTAGGCCCGGCGTCAGCCTTTCTTTGGAGGAAGAGTTTAATGCACTCTCTAGTACACTGAAGTTTAAAAGCGTCAGCTGGCAGGAAGGCACGGAGGAGGGGAAGGAGCTTGGATGTGAGGCTTGGGTCTGGTATTATTATCCCTGGAGGTTTTTGGTTGTCTTTGTTAGGCTGTGTGGGAGGGGGCGAGTTGCTGTGGAAGTGGATGGAGTGGGTGTGTGACCAGCTGAGCGCTTTGATGTTGTAGAAGTCTGAGCCGGGCCTGATGTCCTCGGGCGCTGCTGTCTGGGTTCTGCTGCTGTGGTTCGGACGTTCTCAGCGTCCTCATCATGGTCGTCGTCTTCTGGTGTTAACACTTGGAATTGGTTGGTGGTAATGGTGGTGGTTGTAGACTCTTGCCTGGTCTTCTTCCTTCCCGGCTTAGGGCCCGTCTTGTCGGCGTCGGAGTCACTGTCGGGCCCGCTGCCGGGGCGAAGGCGTCGTTTTCTCGGGATGGTGATGCGCCAGCCCTCTTCGAGTTCTCCCAGAAGACGTACTTTTTGGTTGAGGTCCCTGTGGCAGTTCCCCAAGTCCAGGCAGATTTTTGTGTAGTGTGGGTTTGTTTGTTTAATTTTTGTGACGACTTTTTGGTAGTATTCAATTTCGTCTTGGAGCTCCAGGACGTCTTTTTTCAGTTGGGTGATTCTGAACTCCTCATCTGGGTTGGAGAGAAATTCTGTTTCCATTGCTGCGGTTGTGGCCAGTGGCTGGTCAGCCCACAGTGGGCTGGCTCAGCGTGGTGTCGGTCCCGCCCCTCTCGGGTATAAGAGAGGGCGGCCGGCCGTCACTTCGACTGTGCCTCAAGGGAGGTACAGTGCCGTCGTCCGAAGGGTCCCGAGGGACCTGCCAGCCAGGTTCCTCATCACCGTAGCCCACCAGCAGTGGCCTTCTGCCTTTCGGAGGGAGAGGTTTTGAAGGATTTCCACGTGCCTTTTTTCAGATGCAGATGCATTTGCCCAGGCCACACATGCGTATTGAACCACCGACAGAATAAAGGATTTGTACAGTATCAGTTTTGATTTTAAGTTCAGCTGTTTGCTGCGGAAGACGGGGGAGCATAACTTTAATCGCTGCCGCCCTTTGTTGGCGCTATCATTTAGGCTGGCAGTCCACCGCAATGTGCGGTCCAAGGTGACGCCAAGGTACTTAACTTGCTGACGACAGTGCAATCTTTGACCACCGACCGTTAGGTCCATAGCCGGAAGGCGCAGCTTACGTGAAAAATAAATCAGCTGGCATTTGTTTGCATTAATCGTGGAACCAAGAGAGGAAGCGGTCAACATACCGCTGCATTTCTAAAAGGCTGAAACGAGGATTTTTGTGGTGGTTGTAGATGGCAGTGTCGTCAGCATACATTGCGATTTTGCATCTGGCGTCCACGGGAAAGTCGTTGGTAAATAATCTATATAGAAAGGGGGACATTATAGCCCCTTGAGGGACGCCAGCCCGCATAACTCGCTCCCGAGAAGAGGAGCGGCCCACTTGGACGTAGAAGCGCCGGTTTTCTAAAAAGCTCTGAATTAGGTACATGAAATTTTGAAGGCCGGGAAAATTGTGGTGCAATTTATAAAGTAGGCCATTGTGCCAGCACTGGTCGAATGCCGCTTTTACGTCCAAAAATAGCGCCAACGTTGAAGCCTCATTGTTGAACTGCTCAGTGACGTCATCCGCAAAGCGTAATAGTTGTAATTCTGTGGAGTGACCTTTTCTAAAGCCAAACTGAAATTTTGATAATTCATATATTGTTGGCCATGTTGGACTGTGGTATTTATACCAGCGGCTGGCGGGGAGGTCTACGGTGGTTGGTTCAGATTGGCATGGGCTGGACTTGGGTAGATGGAGTGCTGCATTCTGCTAGCTTGTGATTGGCTTGGGCGAAATGCTTTATTTTGACTTTTGTTAGTGCTGTTTTATTCTGTTGTTTTAGAATTTCCTCCTTACGGTTGATGTTATGCTTCTGTATTTCAATGGCTTTGCGATATAAACGTGAATGGTAATGAGAGGTTGATGCCAGGATATCTGTGTTTTCATACTGAATATGTTCTTCGAGTCTGGCATATTCTGCAATTGCCAATTTTTCTGTTTGACCCAGACGACAATATCTTCTATATTCGTTAATGCTTCATTGTGTGTTTGCAATATATACTTTACTGCATGAACCCGTATTCTGTATACTCCCGCTGAATGTAGTGTATTGCAGATCTGTTTAGTGGGCTTGAAAACGGTGTCAATGTTGTGGCATCTGAGTAATTTTCCGATGTGGTCAGTGACTGATTTAATTACTCAGACTTCTGCCAGAACTCTTCGACCTCGCCACTGCCACTGAAGATGTCTGCTTTAGTCGCAGACGAAAATCTGGGAAGAAGGAGCCCAGTAGACCGCGGCCCACAAGCTCGGATAAAACTTCATTCAGTTACATTAGTGTTTAATTCTGGAAGTAGTTTCTCAAAGCACTTGTTTGTATGTTCAGAATTACCACTGTCCTTATCATTTGAGCCACCAATTACACAGTCCTTGTTAAAGTCTTGTGCACCAACACTGGCTTTATCACTTCACTTAACTTTGCACCAGATTTCACTAATCCTTTGTTTCTGGATTGTTGGAAGTTTTCTTCTACTCTTGCCACAATTCCTCTTTTGTGACAATCGCTAAGTATTAGCATTTGCCTAATGTCTGTTTTAAATTTCTAACGGGATTTTGCTTCTTCGTTGCTTTGTTTGTTTCTCTCTTCCGACTTCTGTAGCACTTTGTTGTTCGTATTCTCCGTCAAATCGGCTAGAGGCGAGCATCTGTTTTCGTTTTCATAGGGATGATTGTGATTTTTGGTTTCTCTTCGTTATTTCCTCTTCCATTGTTTGTGATTGTTTTCCAGTCAGATTCATTACGTGTTGATGCTAGTTGGGCCAGTTGATTCTGATATCTTGTGCTTGCTTCGCACTTAATTCTTTCATATCTCTCTGGAGCACTTCAATTAGTTTCTTCAGTGATGCATTTTCTTCTAATTTGATTATTAAATTCATTATCTACTCGCAAAACTTGGCAATTCGCACCGACGCTTGTAGCTCACGTGTTGCATTCCCACGAATTATTTGGAATATTTTCCTTACATTGGAACATTTGGAGAAATGATACCATTCATCTCACAGAATTGCATTTGCTCGACCGCATTTACCACAGTTCACATTGTTTAAAGCTTTTAAAGATCGACTTAACGAAGTTTCCGCTACTGTTTGATCGGGAGCTATCATTCTTTTTGATTTGTAGACATTTATCTATATCTACATATAATGCTCTTAAATTATTGTATGCCAATCTTAAATCTACTCTCGTATTTTGACAATGTTGTTTACAGCTACTACAGCCTTTGGAAATTTCACTTTCGTTGCTTTGATACCTCATACATTTCACGAAGTGAAATTCCTTCTGGATTCCTTGCTCTCCTCAAATTGTTTGTTCCCACATGAAGGATGACTTACCTCTGGCATTTTTTGGTAATTTTTACAGCCACACTGATTTTGTAACTTGTTGCTCAACGGTTCTGCATTAATACCTTGATAAATATTTATATTTATAAATAATTCATCGAGGTATATGTAATATATTTATATTTAACTTTGATTTGCGCACAATTTACATTCACACTGGCAAACATAGAGTCACCAATCACTAGCACTTTGTTTTCTTCTACCACATCACAAGTTAGGTTGTTGAGGTTAGAATTTCCGTGTTGAGTAGGATTTCTCTGCTGATTTTTATCTTCCTGAAGTGTGGATAGCACAACATATTTGTTCGATATTTTTAATTGTAATGTTTTATGAGTTGCTTCTTTTATATTTGCTCTGTAGTTCCTTGTATTCTTATTTACAATCTTTGTACATACTCACTATTGTTCTCCATGGTCTGCTGATGTATCTGCTGAAGATCGTAAAATTGCTCATTCAATTTGGCATGTATTTCTTTCAGTCGAGCAGTTTCTTTTGCGATTGTCAGCTTCTCTACTTCTTTCTTTCTTATTGTGTGATCTTGTATATCTCTTCTCAAGTGTTCAATGTTTGAACCATCTTGTGTATCATATCCAATACTTGTTATATTGGCGTACGACCTTTCTTCTGTCATATGGAGTAACATTGCTTTTAAATCACCATTTTATTTCTTCATTTGCTCGTTGCAAATCTCGGTTTAGAATCATCTAAAACCATTTGCAAAGACTGAATTGGCACCTCGTGTTTCACGATTACTAGCATGGTTGGTCATAGTTTCTCAGTTTTCGTTTCTTCTGTATTCACCACAGCCTGGATTTCATTTTCACTGAGTTTTCTAACTGTATCATTCATGCATTAACTTTTACTTTCATATACTGTTACTCTCATATTAATACCATTTATATCACTAAACTGTTGTCCTTTGCTTCATGCAACCATGCCGCTTGCCGACATTTTCCAGCATGAAGCATTGAGCTGCTTGACCTTACAATGGAGGAAAAAAATTCTCTAATGTGTCTTGGGTAAATCTCCCAAGTAGAACATATTTGAATGTTCCATTTGTTAAGTACAAGTTATGGAAATCAATTGCATTTTGCATGCTCAATAACCTACTAGATAGAAATGGTTTCCATGAATGTTTCTCAGCTACATTGTGCGATAGGTTTTTTTAGGTGATGCGTTTTTGTTGTGAGACGTTTCTTGTAAGTCCCACGTTTTGGCGCCAGTTTGCGGGAGTTATGATGGGTTCACGTTGAGGCATCAATTTGCGGTAGTAATGTTGATGGTTCCACGTTGAGGCATCAATTTGCGGTAGTTATGATGATGGTAGTTGTTTGGAGGAGTTTGCCCCACAGTTGTACGCCACTTTGAGAATGCTATTGAGCCTCGTATTTGTTGCCAACTTTGAAGTTATTTTGCTGGATGTGAGATGTGAGAATCCCCACGTATGTGCGTCACTTTGAAGAAGTATTTAATCCAACGTTTTTAACATACACTTTGATGTTGTTTGATGCTTGGGATGCCAAACTTTGTAGTAGTGAAGATGATGCTTGTTTTACGTAATATTATTTTAATCTGCCGCGGCTGCTTCAGTCGAACTATAGAATCAAAAGTTCTTGTTCAGGCCGTGATATGACAAAAATTAGAAGACGTCACAGAATTTACTTTTTAATTTCACTTCTTTTTATTTACTTTATACTTGCACATTTATAAACAGTCACAGAATTTACTTTCTAATTTCACTTCTTTTTATTTACTTTATACTTGCACATTTATAAACACAACACTTTATAAAAGAAAAACTGAGAGCACTTTATACATTCTAGCGGAGAACACAATGTTTACCGTCCGTACTCTACAACATCTTACCCGCAACTGACTGAATTCAACAGTAAAAACCTTAGAGCTTCGGTAATGCCAGTATCTCATTGGCTAATTCTAGTCCAATAGAATTTAAGTATTCAAACTAGAACTTTTTCTTTACTGTTGATTGGCTAATTCCAAACTGTAAGCGAAATTACGTTATTACCGATTTTTTCATGACCAGTACTTTTAAAATTTCCAGACACATGATTGTCACAAAAATTACATTATTACCTTATTATTAACAATCCAAAACATATCATTCTCACAGTTTTTGCACTATTAGAGTATATAAACATTTACATAACTTTAATATATGCGTTTACAATAAAAAATAAGTATTTGGAATGACTTGCATACAATTTAAATAATAATTATGTACATATTGTTTTCTAGGTGGGCTGTTATTGAATTTAATTATAATAAAACACAATTAATATCATTTAGGCATTAAAGTACTGCCTCAGATTGCCCCCTTTAGAAATATTTAAAATTTACTCTTTTTGTTTTGTTCTTTTAAATTTTCAAATATTTTCTAAAAGTCTCCTGAAAGAAAGAAACATAACTTTTATTTTGCACTTCCTATCTTTCACTTTCTCACTTTTTCTTCAACACTGGTTTTTCACAACACTCGTGTGTAGCTGAACACTTCCTATTCACTTGTATAACACTTTTCAAGGTTAATGACCTTGTATAAGATTAATGACCTGAGCTAAGTTTGCTCATTCACTATCACTTTCACTAGTAAATACTTTATATGCTTTATATTTTTATATACAATTATACATGTTAACATCTGTTACCCATTATTTACAATTTGTTTCCTAAAATTTCTAACTTACAATATAATTGTAGTTGCTACTTAGATTTTCTACTAACAATGGGTTTTTAATACTTCTGTTTCTCTAAAAATTTTCCTTTGTTATACATTACTTGCTATATTTAGTAGTTGTGACGTGGGATGGCTGGAACAGTTGTAAGTGCGCCTTGAAGGATGAAGATGACTGGCAGGTAATCGGATGAGAGATTGTTGTGTACTGTAGGGGTTATGAGGTTGTGACCAATGTGTCTCACGAGGGCGATGTCAAGGATGCTGGGTTGGTGTGTGGCGTTAAAGGGGATGTGCGTGGGTTCTGTGGGTGTGCTTATGATATAGTTCGATTGTTGTTCGTGTCGGCAAAGTTTCATTCCAGCCCTATTTGACTGTTCGCAGGTCCAGTTGGTGTGTTTGGCGTTAAGGTCACCGGCGATGATTATGTATGTTCAGTAGGGTGTTCAAGATCGGATAAGTCAATATCGAGGGGGGAATTGTAAACAGACACTAGGAGAGTTTCTGGGAGCCTAGGTGGACATATGCTCCTGTGGCTTCTAAGCGGTTTAGGGTCGGGATGTGAGCGTGGTTGTGAAGTATGTCGCGTTTGATGATTACGGCCGTGCCCCCGCCCCTACGATCGCGGTCGGTGCGGTAAGTGTAGTAACCGGGGATGTTGAATCGGTCTTGAGGAGAGAGACGTGTTTCGGTTATTAAAGCGGCTTGTATGTTATGTGTGATGATAAAGTCGGACAGTTCATGCTTACGCCTTCTCAGTCCATAGGCGTTCCAGGTCATGATTCTGGAGAGTTCAGCGGCCATAGAAGTGGATGGATGGATTTAGGAATGTGGAAAAGAAGTCGGCGTGGTGAAGGAGAATCTCAGCATGGTCATATGGTTGAGTGAGTAGTAGCGTAAGGACATCGATCATGTTACATTTCAGGTCATCCTGAAGTTTGCGGTGCCTGGGCGAAAGATAGGCTTCGAGGCCTGGCTGCTCTGAGGCTGTGAGAGGGCGTTATTGCCAGCGCTGTTTGCTGGCCTGTGCGCTGGTGGCGCTGATTGAGGAGCCGTCGCTCCAGTTGGTGGTGGTGCTTCGGGTTGCGCTGCTGGCGCTGGTTGAGTGGCCGTCGGTCTGGGTGGCGCCTGCCTAGCTGGTGGTGGCTGGAGCTGGTTTTGGTTTGTTGGTCTAGGTGCAGCTTCACGGAGTCTGGTTTGGCTGCTGTTTTTTTCCGTGGGGGGGGGGGAAATGCATTATTGCATTCGACCCCCAGCCGATGTGCAATGACTGGGGAGATATGTGGTGCTCGCCGCTCAGAAGCGCGGAATACCACTAAAAACCTCACCACGTGTTAGTATGTGAAAGCTATTAGTAATATCATGCATTCTAGTCGGGTCCCGCAGAGCACCCCGGTTAGTACATGAAAGGTGTGTAGCTGGCATGCAATGCATGCAAGTGCGTCAATAGTTAGTTACCCGGAATTACACATGACATAGTGCCCTGAGTAACCCCTGGTGATTAATCGTGCATTACACTAGGTAATTATGATATACTAATTGGTTACATTCTATGGTATTACTGGGGTTTGCTTTCTTGCAGATTAGTGCAAACGCTATTATTGTATGTCTAACCTATGTTAGAGCAAAAGTTATATGGAAATACTCTTAGGCTATGAGCATAGCCAGTCATGAGTTCTTCTGAGGTCCTTCCCTTGGGAAGAGCGTCAAGTATTTCAGCCAGGAGGATATCCTGGGACGTCAGATTTTCAAGGCTGTCCTGGTCCAAGTCTCTGGCAGCTCGCACGCTTGTGACCTGCAACACCACAGAAGGCACACACTGGCTGGAGCAGGCACCCATCAGCATTGTGTGTGAACTGCGGGCAGTTGTTGCACTGTTGCGGTCGAGGTGATAGTCTGTATGCCTCAACGCGTACCATGGCATGGTACAGCCTGGTCTCCTGGTAGATGCTGCGCACAGTGTCTGCCTTTTGCAGCGCCACACGGAAGTGAGGCAGGGGTTGTGAATTCGGGCCTCTGGAGGTGAGCTGGGCCACTCGCTCCACCTTGTAGCCCTTATGAAGGAGTACCTCTCTGACTTCATCCTTAGTGACGAAGACCGGTACGTCCTTAAGAGTTACGTGCAGGTGACGTTTCTCTGGGAGTAGGGTGGTGACTCCTTCGATTGTGTTTTCCTCCATGCGTTTGCGCAGGAAACGGTGGTCAGCTGGGGTTTCCGGTAGGAGAGCTACGGTGCCCCGGAGATTTTTGAAGCTGTAGCTCGCCTGGGAATCGGCAGGAACACAGGACATGAGCTTACGAGCGTCGGAGGGATTTTTCAAGAATATGGGAGTAGGGCGTGTGCCCGGGGTGAGGGAGGTTGAGTCTGAGCGGGTTCTGGTTGGGATTTGTGGTTGGTGGGTACGGGAGGAGTCTCGTCGTCTTCCATAGACGCGGGAGGGGGAGGGGTGTTGGAGTACTTCCTCTTCTGGCTGGTTGGAGGCAGCGCAGGAAATTCTTCTAGTGGAGCAGCTTCCTCGAGGGTTTGGAAACGGTTGGTTGTTGGGCAAAGCGACGTCGAGGGTGGAGAGACCCTGGCGGTATGCGTTGGTGGTGGTTGTTGCCAAACAGTATTGCCAGCCAGGTGACGTTCGTGCTTGGACAGATACCCAGTAATCGCCTCGACTCGAGCACGGTGTGCTGAATAAAGGCGGAATTCATAAATGGCGGTGCTGGAGCAGGCGCCATTATTTTCAGACATGAGGAGAGGTGATTTTCCCCTCTGCTGAATTCAGGTATTTTAACCTGGCTTGCTTTTCCATTTGCAGGTGTAGTGCCAGTTCATTTGAAAGCGGTATGGCAGGATCTACTATCAGAGATGTGTGAAAATCACCGCCATTAAGATAGTACATTGAGGTATCTTCTGGGCCGGGGAGACTAGGTTGTGCGGAGTTTCCAAGTACTATGATTTGAGTTACCATGGACTCATGATCAACCATGCCGTGCTGTGAGACGACGGCAAAAGTTGGTTGGATGTTACGGCTGGCGGCCATGTTGTGGTGAGGGAAGTGGCAAAAGTTGGTTGGAAGGATTGGGAGCTGGCTTCCGGCATCTTTGTCAGGTTTGTTGCTTCTGCCATCTTGCTGCTCAAGCTGCGGGTAGCGGCCAAAGGTTACAGGAAAGTAAGAGTGCGTGCAACAAGGGCATAAAGCCTCTTGCTGCGCGCGGTGACGGTGTGTGTGTGTGTGTGTGTGTGTGTGTTGTTATGATCGCACTAAACACACCACAGAATCACAACACCAACACACGCCACTTGCGTAGCACACGGGAGAATAGCACATATGCTATTTCTGAGGCGGGGCACTGTTTTTGATTCCTCGCGCACTCAAAAGAAACACATTCCTGTGCGGAAAAACACAAGAATTTGGTAAATAAACTGGTGGGAATGGATGCTAGACCACTAGTGATACCATGGAATAAATGTCACACTCGTTATAAATGAGGTGAATGTCGTAAGAAAACTCACAAATGCTGCGACAACATGAAGCACGTGTTGCCGCTATCACTGTTCGCTACGGGTTGGACAGATTTGGGGGGGGGGTTTCGGGAATAGGTAGGATTTAGCGTGGAGTAGAAGGGAGAAGTCAGGATGGGTATTGGGGTTCCGCTGATGCACCCCGTTAGTGCGTGGAAGGATAACTGGCAGTGGAGTAAGGAAGTGTCCCGCTGACGACCATGACCGAGGCCCTGGCCGCCACCACGGGTAGGTTCGTGGAAAGGATTGGGAAGGATTAATGCGTGGTTTGCTTTGGGTGTTAACGTTTATTGCTGTTGTTTCTGCTTCGGGATTGTGACTGATGAATTCATTGAAGAAGCGTAGGTTTCGCCTGACGCGATCGCTCCGTGGAGTGAGCTGCGGAGAGTCGGTTGGTGCAGGAGATGTTGACTGTGTTGAAGCGGAGGCAGTTGCGTTGTCCTGGTTATCTAGAAGGCCTTGCAGTTGATCGACACGCTCCTGCAGTGATTGGAGGAGCGTGTGCAGTTGATTGAGTTGTGTATTGAAGTCTGTCATTTGGTCACGAATTTCCTCGATGGTGTCGTCCATGTGGTCGAGTCGGCGGCGACGGATTTCAGTGTTTTCCTCTCTGATGGCCGACGTGATGGTGTGGACTTCTTCGGCGAGGTCTCCGAGTTGGCCGCCTAACGTCAGGACCTCGGAGATTTTTTTTTCCGTGGGGGGAAAAATGCATTGCTGCATTCGACCCCCGGCCGGTGTGCAATGGCTGGGGGATATGTAGAGCTCGCCGCTCAAAGCGCGGAATACCCGCTAAAAACCCCACCACGTGTTAGTATGTGAAAGCTATTAGTAATATCGTGCATTTTAGTCGGGTCCCGCATAGCATCCCGGTTAGTCAATGAAAGGTGTGTAGCTGGCATGCAATGAATGCGAGCGCGTCAATAGTTAGTTACCCGGAATTACACATGACATATGCCCTGAGTAACCCCGGGTGATTAATCGTGCATTACACTAGTTAATTATGATATACTAATTGGTTACATTCTATGGTGTTACTGGGGTTTCCTTTCTTGCAGACTAGTGCAATCGTTACCTATGTTAGAGCAAACGTTATATGGAAATACTCTTAGGCTATGAGCACAGGTAGTCGTCATGAGTGCTTCTGAGTTCCTTCCGTTGGGAAGAGCATCAAGTATTTCAGCCAGGAGGATATCCTGAGACGTCAGATTTGCAAGGCTGTCCTGGTCCTTTGATGAAGCCTTCGTCGTTGTGCCCACACAGATAAGCAGCCAATCCATCTCGGCGCAGCTGCACGAGTGTGTCACGCGGGGAGGCCTTCTCCCGGAGCCGCCTTGTCTGGGTGCGCAAGGACTTGAAGACTGCTGTATGGACTGGAACTCTAACAGTGAGAAGGTTATGAAGTGAGATTAGTTTTTGTTCGTTTTCTTGGTAATTTGGTGTTTTAGGGGTGTCTTAGGAGGTTGTCTAGGAATTCTTGGATGTTAGACTGTCGCGTAGTGGAACAGTGTTGGGTCGAAAATTGAAAGAGGACGCTTATGTTTATTCGCTTCTGTCGTGTAGTTGCCTAAGTTGTGAATGTGGGCGTTGTGATGTGTAGGAAGCTTTTTGTATATGTCAAACGTGAGTTTCTTAATAAATTCCTCGATGGTGTGCATTTTTAGTTCATTATGTAGTATGTCAGCGGAAGCTATCTTTGGCACTTTTGATACTAAGCGTAAGATTTTATTTTGGCAAGTTTGTAGTCTTTTGATGTGTTTTTTTAGCGGCGTATCCCCATACAGGCGCCGCATAGGTTAGAATGGGGCGAATTGGTGTTTTGTAGAGGGTTAGGCCTAATTTAAGGTTTAGTTGACTATTTACATTTATTAGAGGGTATAATTTGCCCAATTGGGCATTTGCTTTTCCCCTGACTTGGTTTATGTGGGGTTTCCAAGTTAAGCCTTGGTCCATTTTAAGTCCTAGCCATGTTACATTCGCTGTCCAGTTTGTTCTCACCGAAGAGTGTGAGTGGTTACAAACTGTCTTGGTAATCTGTGATTTGTTCGTTTTGTGAAGATTATTGCTTGGGTTTTTGGGTCATTTACTTTGATTCGCCAGTTCGTGAGCCAACTCTCCAGCTCTCGGAGAGCATTTTGGAGACTGTTGTGTATGACTTGTGGTTGGAACAATTGCGCCATTATTGTTGTATCGTCCGCGTATATGTAGAGGGTGGTTGCAGTTTTGGGGATGTCGTTTATGTATAAGTTGAACAGTGTAGGCCCGAGTATGCTTCCTTGAGGGACGCCCGCTTTAATGGGTCTAATGGAGGACCGACTGTTGAGGATTGGAACTTTCTCTCCTCAGGTAGTTGGACATTAGGTTTACTAGCGAGTCCTGAATGCCTAATGAGGCTAGCTTTTTCAGAATTCTCGCATACGATACTTTGTCGAAAGCCCTTTCCACGTCGAGGAGTAAAGCTCCTGTGAACTTTCGTATGTTGAAACCCTAAGTGATGTACTCAGTTGCTCTTAAAAGTTGTAAGGACGTTGAGTGTTTCGCTCGGAAACCGAACTGTTCCGGGATGAGGATGTCGCGCTTAATGATTGTTGCGTTGAGTCTTTATAGTATTACTTTTTCTGGCTGTTTGCCTAATGTGTTCAGTAAGCTAATAGGGCGATAGTTATTCGGATTGGAAAGATTCTTTCGCTTTTTCAGGAAGTGAATGTACGTGGGCAATTTTCCATCTTTCGGGGAAGAGCCCTTGTGTTAGTACGAAGTTGAAAATTTTTGCTAATAGATGTACCGCATCATCGGGTAGGTGTTTAAGAGCTATGTTAGGTATTTTGTCTGGTCCCGGGGCATTTCGTTGGGATAGATGTTTGATTAGCCATTTAATTTCGGATGGGCAGGTTTTACGAACTAAGTTGTGCGTTTGTTGGAAGTCGCGGATTTCCATCTCTGTGTCTGCCTTGAATTGTGGACAAGATGGAGTGTCATTCGGGGTAAGAGTGTCTTGGAGCGCATCTGCCAGTGTGTCGGCTTTTTCTTGGTCTGTGGTAGCTATTTTTCGGTTGTAGTGTAGTGGGGGTATGCGTACTTTATCTCGGGTCAAGCATCTCGCAATGCGCCATACTGAGTTAGTTTCGTGATCCAGACTGTCTAGCGTGTTCTGCCAATGTTGGGCCGTGTAATTTGAGTTTCCCTGCCTAACCAAGTTGTTGAGGTAATGGAAGACTTCGAGATCGACTATGTAGCGAGTTTTCTGCCATTTTCGTCTTGCTCGATTTCGTTCCGCAGCCAGTTCTTTAAGGTCTGCTGGAAGCTTGGTGTCGAGTGTCTTTGGTACGTGTACTGGGACTGCCGAAATTATTGCCAGCTTGATGGATGTTCGAACTGCGTCACGCCCGCGTCGAGCTCCGCTTGGGAGTTGAATTGTTCTTCGGGGAGGTTTTCGCTAATTGTGCGTTCAAAAATTTCCCAGTTTGCTTTTGTGTAATTGTACCTTGGTGATCGCTGTGACATCAGAATGGGACCTTCTAAAGAGATTATTACTGGGAGGTGGTCAGAAGATAGTTCGTTTCTAACTTGTAGGGTTATTCTTTGGTTAATATGCCTGGCGATTGCTATGTCCAGGATGTCAGAGCTTTGATTTCTTGCGAATGGGATGTAGGTGGTTTCGTTGGGAGCATGAATTATGTAATCATTTTTTTGAAGGGGCGGCCCCACACCCGCCGCCCCCGGTGACGATCATCCTCTGAGGCTACATCGTCCCCCCATGCTCATGCTGTTAGGCTAACGATGCGAAACATGCAATGGCAAGGGGTGCTGTGTTAATGTAATGCATGTGTTAGTATTCGGGTTCCGCTGAAGCACCCCGGTTAGTGAACGGACGGGCTGCGCACAGACGTTTGCGCATGTGTCTGGGTACTGAACATACCGAAGTCTGAACAGGACCCAGGGAATGCGGATACTTGTACTTGAGGCAGTTATGTGTGAAGTTAGTGCGTTTTGGACTGGCTTGCAAGGTGATGCATGCAGATTTGTAATGGTTGACAAAGGAGTAGCGTGCGTTTTTGTTGCAGGATCAATAGTGCGATGTAATGGGGACAGACTGACAACATGCAGCTAGTACTAGTGTGATTGCGTAATGAGATGGTGAGGGCAGGTTTGCTACTTTGGGTTACCTGTTGTGTGTTGCGACCTAGTGCGTGGAGGCTTGGCTGGTGGTTGTCACCTGTGTGATAACTGTTTGTGAGTGAAGTTTCATGGAGGTTCTGTCGTGGTTTTGCTCGTTGTAATGATCCATTCTCTTGTCCAGGAACACGCTGGGTCATCTAGAGTGCACAGGCGGCTGGCTGCCTGCCTGAAGGTGCAGTTGCGGACCCGTGTCACTCTCGGGGGGCCCTCGTACCCCGGGGCCGCCTTGGCTGAAAAACACAAAAACTTCGAGGGCAGCTGTAGTAGTGGCTGGTTAATATGGTCTGTTGTGCTGCTTTTGGCGTGGAATGCGTCCGGCTCTGTAAAAGTTAAATTGAGGTCATGGTGGATTAAATATTCTTTAGAGATAAACGGCTACATCTGTTGCTGAGATATTGGAGGATAGGGATCTGTCGAAGAGTTGCAGTGGGCGCATGTATTTCTGGTTGTCAGTATTGTAGTTACCGAGGGATTGTACCAGTGGGTTGTGGTTTCGGGGTAGTCTGTCGTAGAGCTCGGAGGCAAGCTTTTTAATAAATTCTTCAATGGTATGCATTTTTAACTCATCGTAAAGTGTTTCTGCTGGAGCAGCTGACGGAACTTTTGCTACAATTCGCAGGATACGATTTTGGAGTGTTGTCAGGGTTGATATGGGTCGGGGCACCGTATCTCCAAACAGGTGCGGCGTAGATGAGAATGGGTCGAATTCATGTTTTGTAGAGCGTGAGTCCGAGATTTGGACTGAGGGCACTGTGTACGTTAATGAGAGGATATGGTTTCCGGAGGTGTGCGCGAGCTTTGTTCTTTGTGGCGGTAATGTGCGCCTTCCATGTGAGACCTTGGTCCATGGTGACTCCGAGGTATAGGACCTGGCTTGTCCATGGTATGTTGCCGTTGTGGAGCAAGTGCGTGAGTGGGATGTCTGTGGAAACGTCGTTTAGTAAAGATGATTGCTTGTGATTTGCGACTATTCACTCTAATGCGCCATTTTTCAACCCGGGTTGCAGGTTGGTCAGGGCATTCTCTAGTCTAGTGCGGACGAGGTTAATGCTACGGGATTGAGCGGTAAACGAGGTATCGTCTGCGTAGAGATACAGATTCGTGTGTAGTGTCTTGGGAATGTCGTTAATGTAGATAGTGAATACGGTAGGCCCGAGCTGGCTTCCCTGGGGTACTCCCGCATTTTCAAAGTGTGGGGCTGAGGTCGCGCCATTGGCGGTTTTTGAGATAGTTCGCAATAAGTTTTATCATGGTGTCTGCGATTTGGGTGTGTTGTAGTCCCTCGTGCCAGACTGTCGAAGGCGTGCTCAATGTCCAGTAGGACGGCGCTGGTGGATTTTTTGGTGTTGAAGCCGTGTGTTATGTCTTCTGTCTTTCTAAGAAGTTGCAGGGATGTGGAGTGTTTCGCGCGGAATCCAAATTGTTCCGGTATGATAATGTTGTGCCTGATAAGATGGGCATTTAACCGTTTGAGTACAAGTTTCTCGAATAGTTTGCTGAGTGTGTTGAGTTGGGCGGTAGTTTTGAGGGTCACTCAGGTTCTTACCTTTTTGGGGGAAGTGCAGTACTTTTGCAATTTTCCAGGGTTCCGGGACGTAGCCGTTGTCTAGAGCAAAGTTAAAAATTTCTGCGAGTCTTTCTAGTGCCCGAGCTGGTAGATTTTTGAGCGCTGTTGGGAATGTCATCCGGGCCGGGGGCCTTTCGGTTGGGTAGGTGGCGTATGATCCATTGCACCTCTGATGCGCATGTTTTTCTGATTTTGTTGTTTGCGTGCGCATCGTGCAGATTTCTCGTGTGAGTTGTTCGGTTTCTCGAATGAAATCTGGGTCTGAGGGTCCTTCTTTTGGAGTTAGCCAGCATCTCAGCTTTCTGTTGGTCAGAAGTGGCGACTTGTTGCTGTGCCCTTAACGGTGGTATAACTGTTTTCTCGCGTGTTAGATATTTCGAGATGCGCTATACCGAGGCATGGTTGGCATCTAGGCCAGCTAAGGTGTCCGCCCATTGGCCAGTTATGTGTTCGGAGGTACTACGTCCGAGATTGGTTTGGATGCGCTGTAATTCCTCCCGATCTGCTGATTGTCTAGTGCGTTGCCAGTTTCTCCAAGCGCGGTTTCGAGCCGCAACTAGTGCCTTGATATCCGGTGGCAGGTGTGTTGTTTTGTTGGAGGGTGCATGTAGTGGTACTGCAGTTGTTGCAAATTGAATGTTGTTTTTAAGATCTTCAACAGCTTGATTAAGATCGTCAATGCTGTTGAAGTGGGTGTGTGTAATTTCGGTGTTTAGCGTGTCGCAGAATGTGTTCCAGTTCGCTTTGTTGTAGTTACGCCTGGGCGGGAGTACCTATGGTGTCGAAGAGCCGTCGATGGTCAGGATTACAGGGAGGTGGTCGGAAGAGAGTTCGTTGACAGATACAAGTGTGAGGCGCTGGTTTGCAATGTCCAGGATGTCCGGTAAGAAGCGTCGATTGTTGGGAATGTATGTTCAGTAGGGGCATATATTACATAGTCTGATTGGTTTTCGTGTCTTAGAAGAGTGCGACCTGCTGCATTTGAAATACGCGAATTCCACGCCTGATGTTTTGCATTAAGGTCTCCGGCTATGATTATGTTGCAATTAAGTGCTAGTATTAGTTCCAGGTCTGCAGTGTCAATGTGGCCCGGTGGATTGTATGCAGAGACTAGGAGCGTGCGTTTTTGATTTAGCTTAACAAAGATGCCCGTGGCTTCCATTCTGCTGAGGGCAGGCATGGGAGCGAGCTCGTGCTCGATTGTGTTTTTAATCGTGATTCCTGTGCCTCCGCCGTTCCTGTTGCGGTCTGTGCGGTTTGTACCCGGGTAAGTTGTATCGTGTAGTTGGTGATAGTCGTGTCTCCTTTTTAAGTATGATGTCTGTGTTGTGAGAGTTGGCAAAGTCAAGGATCTCAGCTTTGCGTAGGTAAATTCCATTCGCATTCCACGTAGTTACTCCAGTTTGGTGTTGTAGGGCCATCACGGGTCATCAAAGATGGCTTCCGGATCACAGAATAGGACGAAGAAGCCTGAGTACGTTGACAGGAAGTTGGCCGTCATTTGAGGATAGGCGAGAAGGGTGGTCAGGATGTGCACGGCTTCAAAGCGAACCTGAGACCATGTATGTCATCCTGGGGTGATAGATGGCTTGCTGGAGCAGGTCTGGGGTAAGGGTGGGGAATGAGAAGGAGGATCAGGTTGGAAGGCAGAGAGGTGCGGATTCTGGGAGAACGAAGGACGTGGGTTCTGGGAGGAAGGACGTGGGTTCTGGGAGGAAGAGGGAGCGTGGTGCAGGAGTTGGCGTTTGGTGGGTCGGTCAGCGCGGACCCGGGGGCACCCGTGTCAGCACGTGGCCGTTGGTATTGTTGGTCTGGGCGGTCCGCAGGCCTTTGAGGGGCATGTGGCTATGCCGTGGGAGGGGGAGCGCTTGCACTTGAGCTGCCCGGACGGTACTCCTGGCGGGCGCCCCTGAAGGCGCCCTCCCGGAGTCGGTCCAGTTGGCGCCTGTACTCAGGAAAGCCTTACCAGCGCGATCCATGCCCCATCCCCTGGCACAGCGCACATTGGCGTCCCGCCGCTGGTGTTTTGCAGGTCCTGCAGTCATGTGGCAGGGTGCACTTGGAGCACACCTGCCGGGTGGCGGCGCAGCCTCGCTCGGAATGGCCGAGGCGTTGGCACTTGCCGCACTGCTGTGGTATGAGAGGAGGCCTGTAATCCTCAACCGCGACGCGGCTGTGATAAAGCCATTGCAGGGAGCGGAGTTTGGCGCGATCCTCCCCTGTGGGTACATCCACGAGGTAAAATGGGAGCAGGGTGCGTTCTCGGCTGAGTCGCATAAGCTGCACCACTCTCGTAGCCCTGATGCCGGCGCCAGTGAGCTCCCGAAGCACATCATCCTGGGCTCCATCCAGGTAGACGTGCTTGATGATCAGCCGAAATGACCGGTCATCAGAGACTTGTGAGGGCATACGACACCCCCCTCCCCTCTAGGAATCTACACAGTGATGCGTAGTCCCCGCGGGTGGAGGTCCGTATCATAAAGTCCCCCGACACAGGCTCCTTGGAGACATGGAACTCAGAGGGGCGGCACTGCGTTTCATATTCGCGTATCAGGGGTCCCAACATGGTCAGTCCCCCGTCGAGGTAAATTGGCGCCATCCGGGTTGCCACCTGAGCATAGGTGAGGGGAGGTTGAGGGGCAGATGAGGTGGAAGGAATTTGAGAAGAGGGTCGGTTGGAGATGGAGGAGGGGGAATTGGATGACAAGGTAGCCGGAGCCGGGTTGCTCGGGCAGACAGGGTCGGGTAGGGTTGGGTAGGCAGGGTGAGGAGGAAGAAAGTGAGGATGCGGAGCTAGGTTGGGGCTGAGGGAGTAGGACAGGGGAGTCGGAGGAAGGGCTCAAGCGGGTTCAGGAGGGGTCACGGAAGCAGTGGAAGAGGTAGAGGGCCTGGGTAGTGGGGATGGATAAGGTAGAAGGCGAATGAGTGGTTGAGGATGAAGCTGATCTGGAAGGAGTCAAGGGAGTGTGGGAGGAAGAGACTGAGGGTTTCTTGGAGATTGGCAAGGAGATGGGAGCAGGGTGAGAGGAAGGGGGAGCAGAGGAACCAGGTGTTTTGGAAACGGGTTTTTGGAAGTGAGGGTTGGGTGAGAGGAAGGGGGAGCAGAGGATCGAGGTGTTTTGGAGTCAGAGGGGTTCTTGGAGGGGGTAGGAGTTGGGTGAGAGGACGGGAGAGCAGAGGATCTAGGTGTTCTGGAGTCAGAGGGCTTCCTGGAGTTTGGTAAGGAGGTGGGAGTTGGTTGAGAGGAAGGGGGAGCAGAGGATTGAGGTGTTCTGGGCAGTCGTGGTTTGTTAGGCCTAGGTATGCGAGAGAGCAAGGGGTCGAGGAAGAGGTGCGAGGTGGAGGTGAAAGAGGAGCAGGTTAGCCAGAAGAAGAGGAAGAAAAGGTGGCACTAGGTGTAGAAGGACAGGAAAGTGAAGAGGATGTCAGATCAGCTGGAGGAGTTGGGGGTCTGGCGGCACCGAGCTCCTCCATGAGGTTCCTGGCCACAACCCGGTCCGGTGCCGCCGTCTCCCCCGGAGAATGGATTACAGGCTTCCCGTATTTCCCCATTGGAAATGCAGGAGGCCTGTCGGTGCGAAGGGGGTCCCGAAATGCTTTACTCTGTGTTCTTTCTTTTTCTTTTCAGTATTTAACTTCTTCCTTTCCGGCTGAGCGGGGAAGATAGCTTGGAACACCTAGACTGAGGGGGGCCTTAAGTTCTAATAGAAAAGAGGAAAGAAGGAAAGTCGGAGAAAAAAGAGCCGTATGTTATCTCTCACAGCGGGGGGTCGTTAAAGGGGGGAACCTCCCCTAAAAGGGGGTTAGGTGACCCTTTGACTCTAGCCATTCCGGGCTTTAGGCCCTTTGCTGGCTTAATGAAATTGAAGGAAATATGGTGGTTGAGGGTGGCAATTGGTTTTGAAGATTGTTGTTTTTTTGTGTGTGTTGAATTAACGGTGAAGTGAGTCACTTCAAATGGTGGATGGAATAGGCGAGGTTGCTGTAGACAGCTTGGTCGTTAAGCAGTGTTTTTTATGCGGGTAGTTTAGGGTGGGCCTAGAGCAAGTCTGGGTCGCTTATAGCGAGCCCCGGGGGCAATATATTCCCCGAGGCCGCGGATGTGGTGGTTGAAACTGGAAGGAAGTTTAGCATAGAAGCTGTGGGAAAGGTGCAGGATATATTCTGTAAGAGTTGGGAAGGAAAGATCAGCATGGATGTTTTGGTTTGGGATATACCATTCGGCAGCGACAGATGCGCGAAGGTAGCGGTTCTGAAGGACTTGGAGGGTGTAGAGGTGGGGTTTGGCAGCAGCTCCCCAGACTTGACAGGCGTAGGTTAGGGCAGGTCGTAGCACCTGCTTGAAGATCAGGAGTTTGTTCCTCAGAGACATGTCAGATTTTTTGTTGTACAGAGGGTACAGCATCGCCATCCTTCTGGAGACCCTCGACGCAACAGAGGTGATGTGGGGTTTCCAAGTGAGGCGCATATCCAGGGTAACCCCTAGATAATTTGCCTTGGTGGACCATTGTATTTCCTCTCCTCCCAGGCGGAGTGTTGGTTATTCCTGTAGGTGTCGTCTGGTGAAGGTAACGGCCTGAGATTTGTTGATGTTTACCTTCAGCCTCCATGTCGCGAACCATGCTGACAGCATGTCCGCATATACCTGGTCGCGCTGAACGGCGACAAGGTGTTGTGTGGACTAGGTTGTAATGGCAGTATCGTCGGCGAACAGATAGAGGTTGCAGCCTCTTTGGGTAGGGAGGGTATTGATGTAGGTGAGGAAGAGCAAGGGACCCAGAACACTGCCTTGGGGCACCCCTGCATTGATGGCGTAGGTTCTGGATTGGATGCTGTCTTTTGTGACTGCGAAGGTGCGGTTGGAGAGGTAACTGTGGATTATGTGGACCAGGTAAGAAGGAGTATTGTATTGGATAAGGCGGTATAGGAGTCCTTCGTGTTAGACAGAGTCGAAGGCACGGGAGATGTCGAGGAAAAGAGCTGCAACATAATGCTTGCTGTTGAAGCTGCGGATTACTTCGTTCACGAGGCGGAGTAGCTGGTGCGTGGTGGAGTGTTGGCGCCGAAATCCAAACTGCTCTGGTCGGAGTACGTTATGCTGGTCTAGAGTCCTTTGGAGGCGGTGTTGTAGCATCTTTTCGAACAGCTTGCTGATCGCCGAAAGAAGGCTGATAGGCCGGTAGCTGTTGAGTTGCTGGGGGTTCTTTCCTGGTTTTGGCAGTGTAATGAGCTTGGCGCGTTTCCACGCCAAGGGGAAATGTGCCAGTTGGAGCAAGCTATTCAAAAGGTGCACGAGTAAGCGGAGCCACTCAGGTGGCAGAGCTTTGAAGGCAGCGTACGGCTGGTTGTCATATCCCACAGCCTTGAAGGGCCGTACGGCGGCTATGAAACAGCCGACTTCGGCCACGGTCTATGTTGTGTTCCAGGAGGGGTTCAGCGTTGTAGGTCTGCACCTCTGCTGCAATTTCCTCTACGTGCTCGTCAGGAGTGTCGGCCGGGTGGAAGGTGGAGGCTAAGTGCTCCGCCATCATCTCCACTTTCTCCCTCACAGATTGGGCAACTCTGGCCCCGTTGGTGAGTGGTTGGTCTGATGAAGGGATTCGAAGAAGCGCCTTTGACATCCTCCAGAGGGAACTATCCTCTGTATCGAGGGTGCTGAGGCGCTTCTCCCATTTCTCGTTGCGGCGGTCCGCGATCTCCAGCTTGAGCACGCTTTGAAGGCGGTTCCACCCTCGCTTGTGCTGGGGGCTGCGCGTTTACTGGTATCTGCGTCGGGCCCTGTTCTTATCAGCTATAAGTTGCCGAATTGTGTGAAGGAGAGGGTTGACGTGGTGATGGTGACGCCGTCTGGGTGGAGTCGACAGTTGCAGAACGTGCTCCATTGTAGCCGTGATGGTAGCCGCTAGTCGGTCATCTTCAGTGCTGCGACACGGCTGTATGACCGTAGGTTGTTGGGTCATCAGCTCGGTGTACTTGCTCCAGTTGGTTCGCCTGGGGTTTAGCGAGATTTGGGGAGTTTTATGGTTGGTTTAACTTTAAAAAGGAGTATAAGGGGGTAGTGATCTGAGGAAAGTTCAGGGATGGAGAGGATAGTGGGTTGATTGCGGATGTGTTTTAGAAGGGCGATGTCCAGCCAATCTGGAGGTCGCCGTAGGTTATGGTAGGGGAGGCTGGAGCAAGTACAGCGAGATTTTGGCTGCCCAGGTATCGTTCCAGTACCACGCCTTTGGGGTTTCGCACTGTGGAGTTCCACAGCGGGCTCTTTGCATTGAAGTCGCCCATCGCGATAGTGGGCGTACCAAGAGCGAACACTGCATCCAGATCCCGGGCAGCGAGTGGTCGTCCCGGAGGATTGTACACAGAGTACAAGTATATCGGTCCTCTGTGTGTGGAGTCCTGTAGCTTCCAGTGACCTCAGAGGAGCCAGGTGGAGGCGAAGGTGCTGGATGGATCGATGAATGAAGATTGCGGTTCCGCCATAACCGTCAGCTCTGTCGCTACGATGGCAAACCATACTCGGTATGCTGGCCTTCAGTTGACTAGACAAGTGTCTCCTGCACCAAGAGAACGTTGATTTTGTTGGTGGCCACAAAATTTATGAGTTCTGGGAGTTTGCTCCGGAGGCCAGTGGCGTTCCAGGAGCAAATCTTTAGTGCAAGGAGACTTGCTAGCACTTCACACTTGTCTGCCATATTTACCCATGAATATGAAGACTGTGTGTACTAGGATAGTGGAGGGTGGGATGGAGGAAGGTCTTTGGGCAAGGGCTTCTGCCAGGTCAGCAGCGAAGTTCGCCTGAAGGTACAGAGGGATTTTGCCCATGAGGCTCAGGAATTGAGCGTCAAGGCCAACGGGTGCTGGGTGCTGGGGTGGGTGGAGGAGGTGGTAGGTGTCCGGGTAGGCACTGCTGGGCTGGCTGTCGGTTCCCGGAGCTTGACGGGCGCTGTGATTGAGCCAGCTCGGCGAAGGTATGTCCTCGTGTATCCCTTCGTGTTCTGGTGTTTCTCTCAACAGGGAGGTCATGGCAGCGTGTTGAGGTGCCTGTCTGGTTGCCTCTCACAGGTCGTGGCTGCTCTTTGGTGAGCGGAGGACGACCCGGGTTTGGGCGGTTGGTTTGCTGCGGCGGGGTTGGTACACGGTTGAGCTGCCAGTGCGGCTGCATAATTCCTATGCTGGAGACGGTTGACTGGCGGGAGACCAGGGTAGCGGGTACCTTTGAACGCCTCCTTGGGTATCCCGAGGGGGTTGGACACCTTGGGAGCAGCGTCAAATCGTGTGCGTTGACCATTCTTGTTCAAGTGCATCTCGATCCTGGCTTCCTGCCAGACAGGGCACTTTGCGTATCTGCAGGAGTGCTCACCTCCGCAGTTGAAGCAGGTTTGTTTTGAGTTAGGGACGTCGGGGAGAGAGCAGTCCTGGCGCTTGTGACCTTGCTCACCGCAATAGGAACAGACCGGCTCAAGCCTGCAGCCTGCCGTCTGCCGCGCTGTGTGTAAACTGCTGGCAGTTTGTACACTGAAGCGGACGGGCAGGTGGACGGTAGGCCTCGACACGGATGATGGCATTGAACATGGGTGTCTCTTTATAGATGTGGGAAGCATTTGCTTCCTTTCGGAGGGCCACTCGGAAGTGAGGCAGGAGCTGCGGTGTGGGGCTGCGGTTTGACCGTAGTTGCCCAACACGTACCAAGGGGTAGGGCAGTTGTTGCAGATGGGCGGTGATGTCATCCTCTGTGACGTACATTGGCAGGTCCTTTAGAGTTACGTACTGTAGCTTCTCCTCAGGCAGCAATGTAGTCAGGTACTGTACAGCACCCTCAGTGAGGAGTTTTCTAATCTTCCGGTCTTCAGGGGTTCCCGGAAGTAAGGCGATGGTGCCGCTCATGTTGCGGATGTTTTAGTGGATGTCTGGATGTACGGTGTTAATCAGAGTGGTGAGGTCACGGGCCTTGTTGGGGTCCCTCAGGAAGATGGGAGTGGTTTTCTGGGAACGGGGGGGGAGGGGTGGTTTGCGCCGGATTTTGGAAACCTTCGGTGTCCATGGCTGCGTCGGCAATGGACGGTTGCTGTTGTGATGGTGTATGGTGTGGAGCAGCAGGGGCGCTGGCATTTTCTGGTACAATGGTGGCGGCTAGCGGCTGGTATTTGTTAGCCGTGGTCGTTGAGACAAGGCTGGGTGAAGACGGCCCGGTGTTCCGTCTTCTCTTCGGTTGCACGGTCTTCCAGGGGTCCTGTGCAGCCTGGTGCTTCTCGTGTTGTGCCAAGTAGTGGTTAATGGCTTCAATACGCAGTCTGTGCGCAGCCATAGTGCGGTAGAGGGTGTTGACCTCTGCGCGGTCGAAATTCTCGACCGGCAGTACCTCTAATAATTTTTGGTCGGCTTCGGCCACATAAGCCTGCCGGGCTTGTCTCTCGCTCCGGAGAGTGGCGGTGTCACTGGTAGAGAGAGGGAGGGATGGGTCAATAATCAGGGCTTGCCCTAGGTATAATGATGTATCACCTCCATCGAGGTAGTATGTCACAGGATTTGCTTTGTATAGGTGCTGCGAGCTCGAGCTGTTTGAGCTGCTTAGATGTGGGCCAGTTGAGGTGCTAGCTGTACAGCTGCTAGCATGTGGGCCAGTTGAGGTACTAGTTGTGCTGCTATTTGCAGTACAGCCAGACCGGTCCATTATGCCGTGCTGGGGGGCACCGGCAGAAGTGGATTGGGATGGGATGTTATAGGGGATGGTGAAAGTGAGCTGGGCGCTGCGGCTGGTGGCCATGTTGGGGTGGGGGTTGGCGGCAGAGCTCAGCTGGAGAGTGGTGCTGGCTACCTGTGAGGAATCTATGTTGTTTCCGCTAGCCATGTTGCTGTGAGAGTTGCGCGCGGCGGCCATGACGGTCCTGCTACGAGAAGTGCGTGCAACAAGGCACGCAGCCACTTGCTGCGCGCAGTGGAGGTGCGTGTGTGTGGTTTTATGCAGTGTAAACACGAAACACAACACAGTCACACTACACCAACACACGACAGGAATGTTTCACTCAAAGTTGTAGCAGGAGATGCTATTTCTGAGGCGGGGCACTGTTTTTTACTCCACACGCACTCAAAACGAACACATTTCCATGCGGAATAATGTAGTTTATTCTAGAGTAAACTGGTGGGAACTAAAGCTCGACCACCAGTGTTATCGCCGAAAAAATGTAGTCAACTTATGTCCGTTATAAACAGAGAAAAGCACCAAGAACTAAACTCGCATGCGACGCGTCAGAACGAAACACATCCTACCGCTACCGATGCTCGCCACGTTGTGATGTCTGTGTAAATCATTTTTTTGTTTTTTTTTATAAGGGCGGCCCCACACCCGCCGCCCCCGGTGACGATCATCCTCTGAGGCTACATCGTGCCCCCATGCACATGCTGTTAAGCTAACCATGCGAAACATGCAATGGCAAGGGGTGCTGTGTTAGTGTAATGCATGCGTTAGTATTCGGGTTCCGCTGAAGCACCCCGGTTAGTGAACGGACGGACATTGCTAGCCTGTGCGCAGCGCGCACAGACGTCTGCGTAATGTGTCTGGGTACTGAACATACCGAAGTCTGAACAGGACCCAGGGAGTGCGGTTACATGTACTTGAGGTGGTTATGTGTGAAGTTAGTGCGTTTTTTGTACTGTCTTGCAAGGTGATGCATGCAGAGATTTGGAATAAGTGGTAAAGGAGTAGCGTGCGTTTTTGTTGCAGGATCAATAGTGCGACTTAAGGGGACAGACGGACTGACTGACAACATGCAGCTAATGCTAGTGTGATTGCGTAATGAGATGGTGGGGGCAGGTTTGCTACTTTGTGTTACCTGTTGTGTGTTGCGACCTGATGCGTCGGGCTTGGCTGGTGATTGTTACCTGTGTGATGTTAGCAATTTGTGTATGAAGTTTCGTGGAGGTTCTGTCGTGATTTGTTCGATGTAATAATCCATTCTCTTGTCCAGGAACACGCTGGGTCGTCTAGAGTGCACACGCGGCTGGCTGCCTGCCTGAAGGTGCAGGTGCGGACCCGTGCCACTCGGGGGGGCCCAAGGGCTTCGAGGGCAGCTGTGGTAGTGGCTGGTTAATAACGTGTGTTTTGCTGCTTTCGGCGTGGAATGCATCTGGCTCTGTAAAAGTTAAATTGAGGTCATGGTGGATTAAATAACCTGTAGAGGTAAACGGCTACATCTGTTGCTGAGGTAGTGGAGGATAGGGATCTGTCGAAGAGTTGCAGTGGGCGCATGTATTTCAGGTTGTTAGTATCGTAGTTACCGAGGGATTGTACCAGTGGGTTGTGGTTTTGTGGTAGTCTGTCGTAGAGGTCGGAGGCAAGCCTTTGATAAATTCTTCAATGGTATGAATTTTTAACTCATCGTGAAGTTTTGCTGCTGGAGCAGCTGACGGAACTTTCGCTACAATTCGCAGGATACGATTTTGTAGTGTTGTCAGGGATTTGATATGGGTATCCCCAAACAGGTGAGGCGTAGTTGAGAATGGGTCGAATTCATGTTTTGTAGAGCTTTAGTCCGAGATTTGGACTGAGGGCACTGTACGTTAATGAGGGGATTTAGTTTGCGGAGTTGTGCGCGAGCTTTGTTCTTTGCAGTCGTAATGTTCGCCTTCCATGTGAGGCCTTGGTCAATGGTGGCTCCGAGGTAGAGGACCTGGCTTGCCCATGGTATGTTGCCGTTGTGAAGCTGCAGTGGAACAAGTGCGTGGGTGGGATGCCTGTGGAAACGTCGTAATAGTAAAGATGATCGCTTGTGATTTGCGACTATTGACTCTAATGCACCATTTCTTCAACCAGGGTTGCAGGTTGGTCAGGGTATTCTGTAGTCTAGTGCGAACGAGATTGATGCTGCCGGACTGTGCGGTAAACGAGGTATCGTCTGCGTAGAGATAGATTCGTGTGTAGTTTCTTGGGAATGTTGTTAATGTAGATGTTGAATAGGGTAGGCCCGAGCAGGCTTCCCTGGGGTACTCCCGCATTTGCCACGTGTGGGGCTGAGGTCGCGCCATTGGCGGTGGAAACGAATTGTCGGTTTTTGAGATAGTTCGCAATGAGTTTTATCATGGTGTCTGGCATTTGGGTGGCTTGTAGTTTACGCAGTAGTCCCTCGTGTCAGACTCTGTCGAAGGCGCGCTCAATGTCCAATAGGACGGCGCCGGTGGATTTTTTGGTGTTGAAGCCGTGTGTTGTGTGTTCAGTCTTTCTAAGAAGTTGCAGGGTTGTGGAGTGTTTCGCGCGGAATCCAAATTGTTCCGGTATGATAGTGTTGTGCCTGATAAGGTGGGCATTTAACCGTTTGAGTATAAGTTTCTCGAATAGTTTGCTGAGTGTGTTGCGTAGGCTGATTGGTCGGTAGTTTTGCGGGTCGCTTAGGTTCTTACCTTTTTGGGGGAGGTGCAGTATTTTCGCAACTTTCCAGGGTTCTGGGAAGTAGCCGTTGTCTAGTGCAAAGTTAAAAATTTGTACGAGTCTTTCGAGTGCCCGAGCTGGTAGATTTTTTAGCGCTATGTTTGGAATGTCACCCGGGCCGGGGGCCTTTCAGTTGGGTAGGTGGCGTATGATCCAATGGACCTCTGGTACGCTTGTTTTTCTGATTTTGTTGTGCGTGCGCATCGTGCAGATTTGTCGTGTGAGTTGTTCGGTTTCTCGAATGAAATCTGGGTCCGAGGGTTCTTCGTTTGGGGTTAGCGTTTCTTGGAGCGCGTCTGCCAGCATCTCAGCTTTCTGCTGGTTAGAAGTGGCGAATTGTTGCTGCGCCCTTAGCGGTGGTATAACTGTGTTCTCGCGTGTTAGATATTTTGAGATGCGCCATACCGAGGCATGGTTGGCATCTAGGCCAGCTAAGGTGTTCCCCCATTGGTCAGTTATGTAGTCGGTGGTACTACGTCTGAGATTGGTTTGGCTGCGCTGCAGTTCCTCCCGATCTGCCGGTTGTCTAGTGCGTTGCCAATTTCTTCGAGCGCGGTTTCGGGCCGAGGCTAGGGCCTTGATATCCGGTAGCAGGTTTGTTGTTTTGTTGGAGGGTGCATGTAGTGGTACCGCAGTTGTCGTTGCAAATTGAATATTGTTTTTGAGATCTTCAACGGCTCGATTAAGATCGTCAAGGCTGTTGATGGGGGCGTGTGTAATTTAGGTGTTTAGCGTGTCGCAGTTCCAGTTCGCTTTTTTGTAGTTCCGCCTGGGCGGGAGTACCTGAGGTGTCAGGGAGCTGTCAATGGTCAGGATTACAAGTAGGTGGTTGGAAGAGAGTTCGTTGATAGTTACAAGTGTGAGGCGCTGGTTTAGGCCTCGGGTGAGGGCAATGTCTAGTATGTCCGGTGAGAAGCGTCGATTGTTAGGAATGTAGGTATGTTCGGTAGGGGCATATATGACATAGTCTGATTGGTTTTCGTGTCTTAGTAGAGTGCGGCCTGCTATATTTGATATACGCGAGTTCCACGCCTGATGTTTTGCATTAAGGCCTCCGGCTATGATTATGGTGCGGTTAAGTGCTAGTATCAGTTCTAGGTCTGCAGTGTCAATGTGGCCCGGTGGATTGTATGCAGAGACTAGTAGTGTGCGTGTTTGGTTTATCTTAACAAAGATGCCCGTGGCTTCCATTCTGCTGAGGGCAGGCATGGGAGCGAGTTCGTGCTCGATTGTGTTTTTAATCATGATTGCTGTGCCTCCGCCGTTCCTGTTGCGGTCTGTGCGGTATAGTTTGTATCCGGGTAGGTTGTAGCGTGTATTTGGTGACAGTCGTGTCTCCTGTATAAGTATGTCTGATGTCTGTGTTGTGAGATTTGGCAAAGTCAAGGATCTCAGCTTTGCGGCGGTACATTTCATTTGCATTCCACGTAGTTACTCTGGTTTGGTGTTGTAGAGCCATCACGGTTCATCAAAGATGGCTTCCGGATCACAAAAGAGGGCGAAGAAGCCGGAGTACGTTGACAGGATGTTGGCGGTCATGTGAGGATAGGCGAGAAGGGTGGTCAGGATGTGCACGGCCTCGAAGCGAACCTGCGACCATGTCATCCTGGGGTGGTAGATGGCTTGCTGGAGCAGGTCTGGGGTAAGGGTGGGGGTTGGGACGGAGGATCAGGCTGGAAGGTAGAGAGGTGCGGGTTCTGGGAGGAAGAAGGGCGTGGTTTCTGGGAGAACGAATGACGTGGGTTCTGGGAGGAAGGATGTGGATTCTGGGAGGAAGGACGTGGGTCCTGAGGGGAAGAAGGACGTGGGTTCTGGGAAGAAAAGGGAGCGTGGTGATGCGCGGATGGTCCCTGCAGAGGGGCGGTAGGAGTAGGTGCAGGAGTTGGAGTTTGGAAGGTCGGTCAGCGCTGGCCCGGGGGCACCCGTGTCAGCACGTGGCCGTTGGTGTTGCTGGTTAGGGCGGTCCGCAGGCCTTTGAGGGGCATGTGGCTGTGCCCTAGGAGGGGGAGCGCTTGCACCTGAGCTGCCTGGTGGGCGCCCCTGAAGGCGCCCTCCCGAAGTCGGTCCAGTTGGCGCCTGTACTCAGAACAGGCTTTCCAGCGCGATCCATGCCCCATCCCCTGGCACAGCGCACATTAGCGTCCCGCCGGTGGTGTGTTGCAGGTCCTGGAGTCATGTGGCAGGGTGCACTTGGAGCACACCTGCCGGGTGGCGGCGCAGCCTCGCTCGGAATGGCCGAGGCGTTGGCACTTGCCGCACTGCTGTGGAATGAGGGGAGGCCTATAATCCTCAACCGCGAGCGGCTGTGATAAAGCCATTGTAGGGAGAGGAGTTTGCGCGATCATCCTGTGGGCACATCCACGGGGTAGAAAGGGAGCAGGGTGCGTCCTCGGCTGAGTCGCCTCAGCTGCACCACCCTCGGCGCCAGAGAGCTCCCGAAGCACATCATCCTGGACACCATCCATGTAGATGTGCTTGATGACCAGCCGAAACGACCGGTCAGCAGTCTCTTGTGAGGGCATATGACACGCCCCTCCCCTCTAGGAACCTACACAGTCATGCGTAGTCCCCGCGGGTGGAAGTGCGTATCATGAAGTCCCCCGACACAGGCGCCTTGGAGACATGGAACTCCGAGGGGCGGCACTGCGCTTCGTATTCACGTATCAGGGGTCCCAACATGGTCAGTCCCCCGTCGACGTAAATAGGCGCCATCCAGGACGCCACCTGTGCATAGGTGAGGGGAGGTTGAGGGGCAGGTGAGGTGGAAGGGATTGGAGAAGATGGTCGGTTGTAGGTGAGTGAGGGAGGATTGGATGTCAAGGTAGCAGAGGAACCGGGTTGGTCGGGTGGACAGGGTCGGGTAGGGTTGGGTAGGCAGGATGAGGAAGAAGGAAGTGAGGATGCGGAGCTGGGCTGGGGCTGAGGAAGGAAGACGGGGGAGTCGGAGGAGGGGGCTCCAGCGGCCTCAGGAAGGGTCACGGGAGTGGTGGAAGAGGTAGAGGGTGTCTGGGTAGTGGGGATGGATGAAGTAGAAGGAGGCACTTGAGTGGTTGAGGATGAGGCTGATCTGGAAGGTGCTAAGGGACTGTGGGAGGAAGAGACAGACGGGTTTTTGGAGGTTGGGGCAGGGGGAGCAGAGGATCCAGGATTTTTGGAGACAGGGGGGTTCTTGCAGGTGGGAGTTGGGTGAGAGGAGCGGGGAGCAGAGGATCGAGGTGTTTTGGAGACAGAGGGGTTCTTGGAGGTGGGAGTTGGGTGAGAGGAAGGGGGAGCAGAGGATCGAGGTGTTTTGGAGGCAGAGGGGTTCTTGGAGGTGGGAGCTGGCTGAGAGGAAGGGGAAGCAGAGGATTGAGGTGTTCTGGGCAGTCTGGGTTTTATAGGCCTAAGAATGCAAGAGGGAGAGCATGGAGTCGTGGTAGAGGTGCATGGTGGAGGTGAGAGAGGAACAGGTGAATCAGAGCAAGAGGAGGAAAAGGTGGCACTAGGTGTAGGACAGGAAGGTGAAGAGGATGTCAGATCAGCTGGAGGAGTTGAGGGTCTGGCGGCACCGACCTCCCCCATGAGGTTCCTGGCCACAACCCGGCCCGGTGCCGCCGTCTCCCTCGGAGAATGGATTACAGGCTTCCCGCACTTCCCCATCGGGAATGATGGCAGGTACGAAGGGAGACTCGAAATGCTTTCCTCTGGGTTCTTGCTTTTCTTGTTTCTTTATTTAACTTCTTCCTTTCCGGCTGAGAGGATAGACTGTTTGGAACGGCTAGGCTGAGAGGGGGCCTTAAGTTCTAATAGAAAAGAGGAAAGTAGAAAGGAAAGTCGGAGTAAAAAGAGCCGCTAGAGGGCGCTAAAAAGCGCGAGCAACAGAGGGCCGAACTCTCGGAAGGGCGCCTTGGTACCAGCCGCTAGGGCTGTTGGCTAAGCCTTGTTGCTCTACCCTGCTATCCGGCTGGTGTGCGATGCACTAGGTGGCTGCTAAAGCAACCGGTGTGGGACTAGCCCAGGGACCGCAGGCCGTTGCTCACTCCGCTAGCTTTTTTTTTCGTGGGGGGAAAAATGCATTGCTGCATTCGACCCCCAGCCCGTGTGCAATGGCTGAGGGGATATGTGGGGCTCGCCGCTCAAAGCGCGGAATACCCACTAAAAACCTCACCACGTGTTAATATATGAAAGCTAGTAGTAATTTCGTGCAATTTTAGTCGGGTCCCGCATAGCACCGTTAGTCAATGAAAGGTGTGTAGCTGGCATGCAATGCATGCGAGCTCGTCAATAGTTAGTTACCCGGATTTACACATGACATGCCCTGAGTAACCCCGGGTGATTAATCGTGCATTATACTAGGTAATTGTGATATTATACTAATTGGATATATTCAATGGTATTACTAGGGTTTACTTTCTTGCAGATTAGTGCAATCGTTATTCTTGTATGTCTAATCTATGTTAGAGCAAACAGTTATATGGAAATACTCTTAGGCTATGGGCATAGCCAGTCGTCATGAGTGCTTCTGAGTTCCTTCCTTTGGGAAGGTCGTCAAGTATTTCAGCCAGGAGGATGTCCTGGGTCGTCCGATTTGCAAGGCTGTCTTGCTCGTCTTCTCTTGGTCCTTTGATGAAGCCGTTCGTCGTTGTGCCCACACACATAAGCAGCCAACCCATCTCGGCGCAGCTGCACGAGTGTGTCACGTGGGGAGGCCTTCTTCTCCCGGAGCCGCCTTGGCTGGGTAGCGCAAGGACTTGAAGGCTTCTGCATGTACTGGAACTCTGTAACAGTGAGAAGGTCATGAAGTGATATTAGTTTTAGTTCGTTTTATGGTATTTAGGGGAGTCTTAGGAGGTTGTCTAGGAATTCTTGGACGTTAGGCTCTGTCTCGTAGTGGAAAAATGTTCGGTCGAAAATTGAAAGAGGACGCTTATGTAGGAGGAGTGGGTGCTGAGGATCGAGGAGTAGGAGCAGAGGAGCGAGGAGTGGGTGCAGAGGAGCGAGGAGTAGGAGCAGAAGGAACAGCAGAAGAACCAAACTGAAGCTTGGTCTTGACCACCGCTTGCCTGGTGACCCGCATCCCCGACGGGGACCCCTTTATGGTCTTTCGATGCTTGGTCTTGGAAAATGGGAAGATAATACAGCAAGTATGTAAATGAAAAGTGGAAGTAGGAAGAGTAGAAAAAGCCTACGCTACCTAACGGGGGCTTAAAAAACTATATAAAGAGGAAAAGATAGTATAGTAGGAGAGAAAGAACAGCTAAAGGGCGCTAAAAAGCCCGAAGAGCAGAGGTGTAAATCACACTTCAGGAGGGTGTCGTTGGGAGATGGAGCCACCTGAGTTCCAAATGGCGTCTCCCGACTGGTACCATACCAGGACAGAGTCCTTTGCTGGTAGGATGATGGGGTTAGTGGAAGGGACTGTGGGTGAACGGTGGTGTGTTTGTGAATTCAGGATAGTCTTGGGTGTAGGGGGTGGGTTCCAGGTAGTAGGAAATTGGGTTTGTTGTTAGTTTAGGAGTTTTAGGGTAGGTTCTGTAGGATGATTATATTTGTGTATACACATTTTTTTCGAGGTGTATTTAGTGCCTACCAAGCACAAGTCTGGGTCGCTTGTAGCGCTCCCCGGGGTCGATGTCATACTCCCCGAGGCCGCGGATGAGGGCATTAAAGCTGTGAGGTAGTCATAGAACTGTTGGGAGAGGGAGAGGATATAGTCTGTTAGGGTGGGGATATGTAGGTCTCGATGGATATCGTTGTTGGGGATGTACCAGTCGGCGTTGACGGCGGTACGGAGGAAGCGGTTCTGAAGGGTTTGAAGGCGTTGGAGGTGGGTTTTAGCTGCAATTCCCCGGACTTGGCAGGCGTATGTGAGAGCAGGGCGGAGCACCTGCTTGTACAGGAGCACTGTTACGCACAGACATTGCAGAATTTCTATTGTACAAAGGGTACATCATTGCCATCCTACGGTTGAGTTTGGATGCCAGTTCCTCTATGTATGGTTTCCATGTTAGTTTGTGGTCCAACGTGACGCCTAGGTATTTAGCCTGTGTTGTCCATCTCACGGATCCACGGGCTAGTTGGAGTTCGGGCACGTCATCCAGTTGTTGCCTTCAGGTGAAGGTGACGGCTTGTGATTTAATGGCGTTTACTTTTAGGCGCCACATGTTGAACCTCGTGGTGAGGTTGTCTGCATAGCTTTGAAGTCGTTGTACCGCTACCCTGTGCTTCAGAGAAGCAGAGGCGATGGCGGTGTCGTCGGCGAATTGGAACATGGTACACCCTGGGTAAGATGGCAATGTGTTAATAAATACCAAAAAGAGAACCGGTCCGAGTACACTGCCTTGAGGGACCCCTGCATGGATGGGACGTGAGGCAGATGTAACTTCCTCTTTGGAAACACTGAAGGATCGGTTTCGGAGGTAGGAGTGGACTAAGTGTATTAGAGGGAATGGGATGTTATACTGTATTAGACGATGCAGGAGACCCTCGTGCCAGACAGTGTCAAAGGCGCGCGTTATGTCTAAAAATAGGGCCACAACAAAGTGCCTGTTGAATACCGTGATGATGTCCACCAGCCGTAGAAGTTGGTGGACGGTGGAATGCCGTCGGCGAAAACCAAACTGCTCTCAGCACTTGTAATGTGTCCAGTGATTGTTGCATTTTTGTTGCACAACCTTTTCAGAAAGCTTCCTGTTGGGGCAGTAGCCCTCTTTTGAGGAGGCGTTCTTCCCGGGCTTCGGCAATACGATGATTTTGGCGTGCTTCCAGGATGTGGGGAAGTACGCCAATCGCAGCAGTGTATTGAAAAAGTGTGCAAGCAACTCCAGCCAATCCCGCGGGAGGGCCTGTAGCGCCGCATAGGGGATGTTGTCATACCCTATCGCCTTGTACGGGGCGACGTTGGAGAGCAGGTGGCGAAGCTCTTCCACTGAAGTGGGGGCTACAGCGTCCAGGGGGAATGGCCTTGACAGGAAGTGGTCAACATTGCAGGTTTCCGCCGAGTGAAATGTAGTCTCCAGGTATTCCGCCATCAACTCCACCTTCTCTCTGGCGGACTGTGCCAGGCGGGTGCCCAGGATGAGGGGTTTGTCCTGTGAGGGAATGCGCAAAACGGCTTTGGACATTCGCCAGAGGGATTGGTCCTCTGTATCAAGGGATGAGAGACGACGCTCCCACTCCTCGTTGGCGTGGTCCTATAGCTCCATTTTGAGGCTCCGCTGTAGACGGTTGTACTCCCTTCTGTCCTGGGGGAGCCGGTGTGCTGGGCACGACGGCGCGCCCTGTTCTTTGAGGCGATGAGCTCCCGAAGGTGGCGTGGTAGCTTCCGCGTGGTTTGTGACTTCCGCCGTGCAGGAGGTGATGCCTGCTGGATTGCAGATGCCATGGAGGCTGTGATTTTCGTTGCCAGAGCGTCGGCTTCCTGCTCCGTAGGGCAGGGCTCCAAGGCTGCTGGCGTTGCTCCCATGATTTTTGTGAACTCTCGCCAGGGTATGTGTCTGGGATTGGGAAGGAGTCGTGGAGTTTGAAGGAGGGGCGGGAGGCAAACAGCAATAGGATGGGGTAATGGTCCGAGGAGAGCTCGGGAAGGGAGAATACCTGGGGATGGCACCGGACATTTTTGACTAGGGCAATGTGTAGCCAGTCCGAGGGTCGGCGATCCCCATGAGTAATAGTAGGAGAGGATGGCGAGAGCACCACTAGGTTGCTGTCTGCACGTAACGTTCCAAGATTGCTCCTCGGTGGTTGAGCACAGTGGAGTTCCAAGCTGGGCTTTTGGCGTTGTAGTCCCCCATGGCAATGGTGGCGAGGTTTGATGTGAAGATCCCGTCCAGCTCACGGCGGATGATTGGTTTGCCAGGGGGATGTATACAGAGTAGAGCCTCAGCGGCCCCTTGTTGGTCTCCAGCTGCACTCCGGTGGCCTCCAGGTTGGGAGTAGGTGAGAAGTGGAGCGGATGGTGCTGAACGTTACGGCTGACGTAGATGGCAGTTCCTCCATCCGTCTGTCCTGTAGCACAGCATACCAGGTATGGCAGCTTTGATGGGTGGCGAGATATGCGTCTCCTGCACCAAGAGTACCTGAACGCCCTTGGTTGCCACGAAGTTTGCAGTCTCCCGGAGTTTTCGACGGAGGCCGTTTGCATTCCAGCAGCAGACCTTGAGGGAGAGGAGATCTGTTACACCGCCGGCTCTAACAGCCATGATGGATCATGAAGTTGAGTAAGGCGTGTGTAAAGATGGTGTAGGCATGGATGTGGGAAGGACGGGTTCGTGGTGCTTCAGCTAGGAATGCTGCGAACTCGGGCTGGAGGGGGACGGGGATTTGGATCATCGTGTTAAGAAAGGCCTGGTTAGGGATGGGGGTAAGTGGAGTGGGGTTTTCGGAGGTGAGGGGAGGTGGTTGCTGTTTAGGAGAGGGCTGTGGCTGCTGCTGTCGAGGATGGTCCTGCTGACGGGGAGGATGTTGTTGACGGGGTTCCCGCCTCTGGGTGGGGCCCCGGTTTGGAACCAACTGCTGTGGCTGAGCTGCGGGCCTTCTAGTTCCGGGAGGTCCGGTGGGCGGTGCAGGTGTTTGATGCTGTGGCTCTTCAATCCCAGCATTCGGGACCACTGGTCTCGGCTCTGGGTTTTGAGTAGTAGCTGCCGCAGCTGCTGCGTAGCTGGGGTATTGTATGGACTGCCGTGGGGGCAGCCCAGGGTACCTCGTCCCGGAGAAGGTCTCGCGTGGAAGGTCCACGTTGTGAGGAACTCGGGGCCTGGAGTTGTACTTGGACATTTGCCCGTTCCTGGAGCTCAGTAGCTCTAGCCTAGCCTCCTGCCACACCGGGCACTTGGCATAGCGGCACGAGTGCGCATCGCCACAGTTGTAGCAGCGCGGGGTCGCACCTGGGATGGCAAGCCTCTGGCAGCTCGCACGCTTGTGTCCGGCTTCGCCACAGAAAGCACACACTGGCTGGAGCAGGCACCCGGCAGCATTGTGGGTGAACTGCTGGCAGTTGGTGCATTGTTGTGGTCGAGGTGGTGGTCGGTAGGCCTCCACGCGCACGTAGGCGTGAAACATTCTGGTTTTCTGGTAAATGCTGCGCACTGTATCGGTTTTCTGGAGGGCCACTCGGAAATGAGGTAGTGGTGGGTTAGGACCTCTGGAGGTGAGCTGGGCAACTCGCTCCACATTGTAGCCCTTCTGAAGGAGTACCTCCCTTACTTCGTCCTCAATGACGAAGACAGGTACGTCCTTCAGGGTCACGTGGAGGTAGCGCTCCTCTGGGAGAAGTGTAGTGACTCCTATCTGATTTTCTTCCATGCGCTTGCGCAGGAGACGTTGGGCGGCTGGGGTTTCCGGTTGCAGAGCTACAGTGCCCCGGAGATTTTTAAGACTGTAGCTCGCCTGGGAACCGACAGGAACACAGGTCAGGAGCTTGCGAGCGTCAGAAGGATGTTTTAAAAAGATGGGAGTAGGGCGTCGTGCCTGGGGTGGATCAGGTTGGGTCTGGGCGGGTTTAGGTCGGGATGGGTGGTTTATTGGTTCAGGAGGAGCCTCGTCGTCTTCCATAGACTCGGAAGCGGGAGGGGGAGGGGTGTTGGAGCACTTTCTCCTCTTCTGGCTGGTTGGTGGCAGCGCAGGAAATTCTTCTGTTGCAACAGCTTCCTCGAGGGTCTGGAAGCGGTTGTTTGTGGTTGTAGGGCACAACGACGTCGAGGGTGGAGAGACCCTAGTGGTATGCCTTGGCGGTGGTTGTTGCCAAGCAGCGTTCCCAGCCAGGTGACGTTCATGTTTTGACAGGTACCCTGTAATCGCCTCGACTCGAGCACGGTGTGCTGAGTAAAGGCGGAATTCATAAATGGCGGTACTGGAGCCAGCGCCATTATTTTCAGACATGAGGAGAGCGGTGATTTTCTTCTCAGCTGAATTCAGGTATTTTAACCTGGCTTGTTTTTCCATTTGGAGGTGGACTGCCACTTCATTTGCAAGTGGTATGGCAGGATCCACTATCAGTGTTGTGCGAAGAAATGTACGCAGGTCACCGCCTTTTAGATAGTACAATGACGTATCTTCTGGGCCGGGGAGACTGGGTTGTGCAGAGTTTCCAGGTACTATGGTTTGTGTTACCATGGACTCACGATCAACTATGCCGTGCTGTGAGGTGACGGCAAAAGTTGGTTGGTTGTTGCGGCTGGCGGCCATGTTGTGGTGGGGGGTGGTGGCAAAAGTGGGTTGGAAGGATTGGGAGCTGGCTTCCGCCATGTTTGTCAGGGAGGATGTTTCTGCCATCTTGCAGCTCAAGCTGCGGGTAGCGGCCATGTTGTACTGTAATTTCAAAGTGCGTGCAACAAGGGCATAAAGCCTCTTGCTGCGCGCGGTGACGGTCTGTGAGTGCTGTTTTAGTTAGGATTGCGCTAAACACAACACACAATCACAACACCAACACACGGCACTTTCGTTGCACACGTAAGAATAGCACAGATGCTATTTCTGAGGCGGGGCACTTTTTTATTCCACGCGCACTCAGATGTAACTCATTCCTGTGCGGAAAAACACACAATTTAGACAAATAAACTGGTGGGAACAGATGCTCAACCACCAGTGATGTCATGGAGTAAGTGTCAAACTCGTACCACCGCTAGAAACGGGGTAAATATCGTGTGAAAACTCACAGGTGTTGCGACAACATGTAGTACGTGTTGTCGCTTTCACTGTTCGCTACGGTGTGATGTGAGGTGTAAATCAGGAGTGACTGCGATGACTGCGTAGAACTGGCGCACCGCGGAGATTTTTTTATATAATTAAGGGGCGGCCCCACACCCGCCGCCCTCGGTGACGATCATCCTCAGAGGCTACATCGTCTCCCCATGCACATGCTGTTAGTGATCTAATCAGGCAGGGGCAGGGGGAAGGGTGCTTGTTAATTCTATTAGTCGTTTCGCATGCAGGGTTAGTCAGGTTCCGCTAAGAGCACCCTGGTTAGTAATGACTAGGTTGAAGGGCTGGCATGCAATACATGCTAGCGGGTGATCGGAGATTCATTCCAGGGCAGCAGACATGAACTAGTCCTGAATGCTGCCGTGGGAAGTAAGTGGGGCCTCGATGGGTGTTAGTAGCTGAGGTGTAGTGGTATGGTGCATTGTTTGGTTGGGCGCAATTGGAGTAGTTGTGTGGTAATGGTGGATTGTGATGCTGTGAGACGGTGGGTGAGATGGTTGTTGAGTTGAGGCGTAGATTGGTTGTGTTTGCAGTGAGTTATTGTAATGAGCGATTTTGTGAGTAGGTTGTGGAGAAGGTTGTTGTGTTAGTCAGTTAGAGCAACTGGGTGACAAGGTTTGGGGTGGTGTGTGGAGTTGGGTGTATTAGTGGTTCTGGCTGCTAGTGTTAGTAGGTGGAAGTTAGTAGGTTGGTTAATTAATATTCTAGTTACCAAGAGAACCAAGTTGATAGAGTATTTCCTTGAGCGTGTCCATGTGCATAGCTGGGTCGTGTGAATGGTTACTATTCGGGGGGCCCTCTTCCCCCCGATGGCCGCCCTGCATGGCAGGGACTTGGAGGGCAACCTGTGAATAAGAGAGATATGGTGAAGTAGGTAAGAGTAGTGGTAGGTGAGTGAAAGTGGTTTGTTGGAGTAAGGAGGGGGACTGAGAAGGCAGTGGTTGTGTTAGTCAGGAACTAGGTAGTCGAGGTAATCTTGGATGTCTTCCTGTGTAATGGTGTCAGATAGGTTTCTGTCAAAGAGGGAGAGTGGTCGTTTGTGTTTGGTAATCGTGTTGCAGCCGCCGAGATCGTTAATGAGTGGATTTTTGCATTTGGAGGAGCGTGCATACATGTCGTGAGCGAGCTGTTTGGTGAATTCTTCGATGGTGTATTTTTAGTTCGGAGTGGAGAATGTTGGATGGTGTGATTGCTGGTACCTTAGCTATAAGGCGCAGAACCTTGTTTTGGAACTGCTGCAGTTTTTTAATATGGCTGGGAGCAGCGTAACCCCAAGCGGGAGCAGCGTAAGTGAGAATTGGTCGCAGTAGGGTTTTGTAGAGTGTAAGTCCCATGCGTAGTTGGTGTGTGTTGTTCAGGTTGATGAGTGGATAGAGGTTTGTCAGTTGTGAGTTAGCTTTGTTTCGGACTATTTGAATATGCTTTTTCCAGGTCAGGCTTTGGTCAAGCTCTACGCCTAGATAGTTAACGGATGTTTTCCACTGGATGATGTTCCCAAACAGTTGTAAAGGAGGTAGTGTGCGTGGGAGCTGGCGGTGTTTGATGCGTTTGGTGAATAAGATGGCCGCGCATTTGTTAGTGTTCACTTTGATCCGCCACTTTGTGAGCCAGTCCTCCAGTACGGAGAGGGCCAGCTGAGTTCGATTGGTGAGGAGTGGTATAGAGCCTGATTGGGTCATGATGGTAGTGTCGTCAGCGTAAATGAAATATGTGGCCGAGATTGTTTTTGGTATGTTATTGATGTAAATGTTAAACAATAGGGCCCAAGGATGCTGCCCTGTGGGACACCCGCGCGTGCTAGTTTGATAGAAGAGGTTGTGTTATTTATTTTGGATTGGAAGGTTCGTTCAGATAAGTACTTTGCTACAAGTTTGATAAGGGAATCAGGAACATTGTAGTTGTGTAGTTTACGTATGAGGCCTTCGTGCCAGACGCGATCGAAGGCACGTTCGATGTCCAGCAGCACGGCTGCTGTGGACTTCCGGGTGTTGAATCCGCGTGTTATGTGTTCCGTGGCGCGTACCAGTTGAAGAGTGGTGGAGTGTTGCACTCTGAAGCCAAATTGCTCCGGTATGATTATGTTGTGTTTGTGAAGAAATGAGTTTAGGCGCTTCAGTATGATCTTTTCGAGAACTTTGCTGATAGTGTTTAATAGGCTGATGGGTCGGTAGTTGCTGGGATTGGTCTGGTCTTTGTGTTTCTTGGGAGAGTGCTGTTATGGCAGTTTCTGGGAGCTGTTTAAGGGCGCAGTTTGGGATTTGATCAGGGCCGGGGGCTTTTCGGTTGGGCAAGTGTCGTATAATCCATCTGACTTCCGAATTGCATGTGTGGCGTATTTTGTTGTGTGTTCTGTTTTGCAGGAGGAGTCTAGTAAGTGCATTTGTTTCGAGTGTAAACCTGGGTGAACTGGGTGTGGTGTTGGGAGTGAGTGTGTTTTGTAGCTCATCCGCGAGGGCTTCGGCTTTTTGTGTATTTGTGGTGGCAATGTTTCCGTTGTAGTGTAGAGGAGGGATGTTTGTGTGTTGTCTAATAAGGCGTTTGGAAATGCGCCAAACAGAGGCTTGTTCTGGGTTGAGGTCTTGCAGAGCAAGGTTCCATTGGGCTGCGGCAGTTTCGGCTGTTCGGCGGCGTATTTCGGTGTTTAGGTTCCTAAGACGGTCAAAGTATACAGGATGGCGAGTTTTCTGCCACTTCCTGCGGGCCCTGTTCGTTCGGCCTCCAGTGTTTTGTGATCGGGAGGCAAATGGCGCGTCGCAGCTCTTGGTATTTGTACCGGGACTGCAGTGGTGACAGCAAATTTGATTGTGGTTTCAATGCTGGTAGCAGCTGTGTATACTGTCCGGTGTGGGTGTATTTAATGTAGGCAGGTTCTCGATAATGGTGTTTCTGAAGGTGTCCCAGTTTGCTTGGTTGAAGTTGTGCCGTGGTATAGGTGGTGCAGTTGTGAGGGTGCCCTGTAGGGTGAAGATGACTGGCAGGTGGTCAGATGAGAGCGGTACTGTAGCGGTAATTAGGTGGTGGCCCATGTGTCTCACGAGAGCAATGTCGAGGATGCTGGGTTGGTGTGCGGCGTTGAAGGGGATGTGTGTGGGTTCGGTGGGTGCAATTATGACATAATTTGATTGTTGTTCGTGTCTGCAAAGTTTCAATCCGGCCCTGTTTGACTGTTCGCTGTTCCAGTTTGTGTTTGGCGTTGAGATCGCCTCCAATGATAGTGGCCGGGTGTATGTTCAGTAGGGTGTCCAGATCCGGTAAGTTTATGTCTAGTGGGGGGTTGTAAGCTGCTACTAGGAGAGTTTTGAGAGGGGCTGTATGGACATAAACTCCAGTGACTTCCAGTCTATTTAAAGTCGGGATGTGTGTGTGGTTGTGGAGTAGGCCCCTTTTGATGATTGCAGCTGTGCCCCCGCCCCTGCGGTCACGGTCTGTGAGGTAGGTGTAGTAACCTGGAATGCTAAGACGGTCTTGGGGAGAGAGATGTGTTTCTGTTATTAGTGCTACTTGTACGTCGTGTGTGAGAAGAAAGCCAGAAAGTTCAAGTTTACGCCTTCTCAGCCCACGGGCGTTCCAGGTCTTGATCTTTATGAGCTCAACGGCCATAGAAGTGGACGGTTGGGTTCAGGAACAGGGAAAAGAAATCTGCGTAGTTCAGGATAATCTCAGCGGAGTCATAAGGTTGAGTGAGCAGGAGGGTGAATATATGCATTATTTCGTCTCTTGCGCCGTTCCAGGTAAACCTGACGTTCTCGGTGCCTTGGTGGAACATCGCTCTTACTGGCTGGTTACACTGAGGCTGTGTAGGGGCAGTGCTGGTAGACCTTGGTGCTGGCCTGGGTGGTGGTGGAGCTTCTGGGCGTGCTGGTGTCGCTGTTTGTGTTTGTGTCTCCGTCGGTCTGGGTGGAGCCGGCCTAGCTGGTGGCAGATGAGTCTGGTTGCGTGTTGTAGGCCTAGGGGCGGCCTCTCGCATCCTCGCTTGAACTTCCTGATAGGCCGGGCATCCCCTGTAGCGAGCCCCGTGTCCACGCCCACCACATAAGACACATTGCCTCATGTCCGGAGGTGTCCGGCAAGTGGCCGACTCATGGTGGTCGGTACACTTCGAACAGGTCGGGACAGGGGCCCTACAGTGGCGGATGTGGTGGCCCAGTTGCTGGCACCTACGACATTGCGTAGGGATGGGCGGTTTGAAGTACGCCTCAACTTGCACCCTGAAATGCAAAATTGTTTGCATGTCATTAATGCAATGCCTGAGATCATCCGGGGTGGTAAATTCTGCCATGTAAATAGGTTAGGGGTGTCCGGTTTCGGTCATATCGTCTAAGTTGCACCACACGGGCTACCGTGAGGCCCGAGGTTTCAAGTTCCTCTTGGACCTCTCGTTCGGCTCCGTCTATAGGGAGGCGCTTGATCACCGCCCTATAGGTCCTCTCCTCAGTTGGGGGAGTGACATGGAAGTCAAGTTCATGTTCCTGGAGGAACAGCACTAAGTGTCTAGTCCCTCTCGCAGCGCATACGAAGGGCATAATCGCCCGTGTGCGCCGCGGGGGAGACTGTAGCCCTCTGTGCGGTGCAGTCCGTCAAACTGCTTCAGTAGTGTCGCAAGTGTTGCAGAGTGTCTTCGTCTTATGTATATGGGAGGCTGGAGTGTCGTCGACACTGCCTCTGCATAGGTCCGACGGTTTTGCCCTGGTCCGTCAGTTGCTGGTGGAAGGGTGTGTAGGGGAAGGGAGGAAGGAGGAGCTGGATTTGAGGATGTTGAGGCGTTTGGAGGTGGTGTGTGTGTCCTAGTCAGAGTGGTTGGTGGAGTTGAGTGTTGGGCGCAAGGGAGGGACGGGGAGTGGGGGGAGAGGATGAGTGAGAGGTGGGGGTAGGTACTGGGTTGGGGGAGGGGGATGGAGGCGGGCGGACGGGATTTTTTTCCGTGGGGGGAAAAATACATTATTGCATTCGACCCCCAGCTGGTGTGCAATGGCTGGGGGGATATGTGGGGCTCGCCGCTCAGAAGCTGAATACCCACTAAAAAACCCTACCACGAGTTAATTGTATATTGCTTGTGTTAACGTGCATTTGTTAGCATGCTTTTAGTCGGGTCCCGCATAGCACCCCGGTTAGTAAGTGTTTTTAGCTGAGGTAGCGGTGCTAAATCGTGAGCAATGTTTTGTTTTATTATTATTGCGGTTCCTCCTCCGCGCCTGTTCCTGTCATTACGGTGTATTGTATATCCTTTTAGGTCGAATCTGTCGCGATCACAGAGATGGGTTTCGGTAATTAGCGCTATGTGTGTATTGTGTTGCGAGAGAAAGTCTTTTAGTTCGGTCTTTCGTCTGCGCACTCCTCGGGCATTCCAGTTAGTGATATTTAGGATGGGTGTGTGATTCATAGGAAGCCTGGAGAGGTAAGGAGCTAGAAGAAGTCGCGGTACGAGGCAAGGATGGAGAGGGTCTCCGACGGTCCCGACGTTGCCAGAAGTTCCAGAATCTGCATGCTGGACTCTCGAAGGTCATCAGAATCCCAGCCTGTACGGAGGATGTGGTGGTAGGTATTCCTCTGGTGCTGGAGTCTCGGATCTGCGAGGGTCTCTTCTCTCGTCGGCGCCTCCCTCGCAGATTGACGTGGCTTACCTGGTGGTTGGGTTTCTGAACCCTAGGCCTTTCCACCCGGGCGGTCGCTTCCGCCGGCAACACCGTCACACTGGTGGAGGGAGGCACCCCCGCCGTAGCCGCCCCTCGCGCACGGGCCACCACTTTCCGCTCGCCCGAGCGACCACCATTTCCCGAAAGGTTGCGCGCCGCTGCCACCTGTCTCTGATACTCGGGACAAGCCCGGTACCTGGCCCCGTGGCCCGAAGTGAGACACAGTGCGCACTTCCTCTCGGGGATGGGGACGTCGCAGGTCCGCGAATCGTGGGGGGCCGTGCACTTAGAGCAGACCACCGCGCTCGCCGTGCACTTCTCCGTGTGCCGAAGCTGCTGGCATCGGCTACACTGCACCGGGATAACCGGTCTACGGTACGGCTCCACCTTCACTCGAAATTGAAGCACGTACTCGCGATGCCGCAAACGGTCTAGGTCGTCCGCCGTCGCCAGGTCCACCAGGTAGAACGGAAGAGGCGTTCGGGCCCGGTCGAACCGTCGTAGTTGCACGACCCGAAGCACTGAAAAGTGCTCGGCACGCAACTCTGCCTTAATGGCCTCTTCCGCGCCGTCAAAGTAGACGTGCTTCACCACAGTACGGAAGGTCTGGCGGTCGTTCCTCGTCATGGTGAAGGTTACCCTGCGCTCCCGCAGAAAGGCAGTCAACAGCGCGTAGTCCCCAGCGGACCTGGTGCGCACGAGGAAGTCCCGAGAAATCGGGGCCCTCGAAATGACATACCCTTCGTTGGGGTGCAGGGCGTCGAACTCTTGCAGCGTCTGAAACAGTCACGTGGGTCTTGGACACATAGATGGGAGGTTGGAGACGGGAGGAGAGGGCTTGGGCGTAAGAGGAAGGAGGGCGCCTGGGGACTGGGTTGGGGGTTGGAGCGGGTTGAGAAGGGGAAGGAATAGGAAGGAAACCAGGAGGAGGGTTGACGGGATGGGCAAGAAGGGCAGGGATGGGAGAGGACGGGCCGGGGATGGGGGAGACAGGACGAGGGGGTGGGGTGGGCTGAGGGACACAGGAGCGGACGGAAGAGGACGAGGATGAACGGGAAGCAGGGAGTGGGGTGTAAAGGGCGGCAACGGAGATGGGAGAGGTTGTGACGGACAGACATGAGTAACAGCGGAGCTGTTATCCATGCCGGCAGAGTGGGGTGGGCAAGGGGTGGCGGGGGGAGCAGAAGGAGCAGAGGAACGGGATGCGGAGGGAGCAGGAGAAGGGGCAGTTGGAGAGGAAGCAGAGGATTGTCCAAAGCGCAGCTGAGTCTTGACAACCGCTTGCCTGGTGACTCGCACTTCCGATGGAGAGTGCTTCTTGAGCTTTCGCTTGGCCATTGGGTGGTGGAAGGTAACGCAAGATATACTAGAACACTGGGAAAAGAAAGAGTAGAGAAAGCTTAAGTTTTACCTATCGGGGGGCTTAGCCTATAGAAAGAGGAAAAGATAGAGCAGTAGAAGAAAAAGAACAGCTAGTGGGCGCTAAAAAGCCCGAAAAGCAGAGGTCCTACCCGAAGGCGCCGAGATTCCAGTCAAAAGACTGTTAGCAACGGACGTGCTTTTCTACCCAGTTAGACTTGTTCCATCTGAGTCGTTTTTTTGTGGTAATGGACGGGGTTGGGAGAAAATTTCAGGAAAGTGTTTGGAAGGAGTAGTAAGGAAAGGTGGTGGGGTTCCGCGATTGCACCCCCAATAGTGCGGAAAGCTAAGCCCCAGCTTATTTCGCCGGCAGCGGGTGAAGGGAATGTCCCAAAAATTCCAAGTTGCAGTCTCGCTGTATGTTTGTTGCTTCTAGCCGTCTGACGTCATCAATTCTTGTCTTCGTAGCCAATCACGTTGCGCACCAATTTGCGATTGTATTTTTTTTTTAGTGATGTGTTTTTGTTGTGAGATGTTTCTTGTAAGCCCCACGTTTTGGCGCCCATTTGCGAAAGTTATGATGATGGGTTCACGTTGAGGCGTCAATTTGCGGTAGTAATGTTGATGGTTCCACGTTGAGGCGTCAATTTGCGGTAGTTATGATGATGGTAGTTGTTTGAAGGAGTTTGCCCCATAGTTGTACGCGCTTTGAGAATGTTATTGAGCCTCGTATTTGTTGCCAACTTTGAAGAAGTTATTTTGCTGGATGTGAGATGTGAGAATCCCCACGTATGTGCGTCACTTTGAAGAAGTATTTAACCCAACGTTTTTAACATACACTTTGATGTTGTTTGATGCTTGGGACGCCAAACTTTGTAATAGTGAAGATTATGCTTGTTTTACGTAATATTATTTTAATCTGCCGCGGCTGCTTCAGTCGAAATATAGAATCAAAAGTTCTTGTTCAGGTCGTGATATGACAAAAATTAAAAGACGTCACAGAATTTACTTTTTAATTTCTCTTTATACTTGCACATTTATAAACACAACACTTTATAAAAGAAAACCTGTGAGCACTTTATACATTCTAGAGGAGAACACACTTTTTACCATCCATACTCTACAACATCTTACCCGCGACTGACTGAATTCAACGGCAGGGTGACCAACATGGGAGTTTCAATTGTCGCTAGTTTGAACATAAAAAATCTCCAGAAAGTTGCTAGATTCCTGACATTCAATAAACTACTTTACCATGCATATAATAAACATACAAAAAATTATGGCTAAAATATGTTATAAAATTATAAATGAATGAGCACTATACCAGCATACAATTATGTGTAATATAACAATACAGAAATAAATTGCGCATATAGCTAAGTGCCTACTGAAACCTATTTAAGGACCAATAATTTAAAATTAAACAAAGTACCTCTATTATATGTGTAGTTATTCTCTGCAGTCACCACCTCGTGCTCAATTATATTTCCTCGTTTTTGCTGTCCACATCCTCTTCAAAGAATAAATTCGAAGTCGATGCTGACGCTGAAGTTGATGGTTGAGAGAGTAGCACTGCATGGTCCCTATCTTTTGCAACAACTCTTTCGGCAGTTCATATGAATGGCAACATTTGCCTTCCCTTTTAGTCCATATTTGACACACAACATTGAATACAATGTCCTCACCTTAATTCTGTTCTTTTCTTTTGATTTTGTATTGTTTACAAAAACTGAACTCACGCTCAACATCTGCATTAGAATGCGGCAGTGACAACACATTTAAGGCGATATTTGCCAGTTCATGAAAAGGATTTTCTCCTCCGGAGTCTATAACAGTGCACTTTTACCCAAAATTTAACACAGTCATTCACTTCGTGCCACTGTACATTGCGTAAATTTTTCCACTGAAAGTCAACAGCTGTTAATATTTCTTTATCGTCTGTAAACAGTTTTGCTATTTCAATTACAGACCGTTTTACAGGTCTGAGACATTCGTCAGGAGAAAATAGGGTAATTTCCCGCAAAACTTCAATGTTCTCGGGAAGACGCTGACGTAGTTGATTTACTAGACCAACAATGAATTTAGCGCACCTTTCGCGTATATCTTTCTCAACTTCCTGAGGGAATTTTTCAGTATACGTTTCCGTCTCAAAATCATAGCCAAGGTACGATTTTGGATCTAAATGATCTTCCAGTTTGTCCCGTATGAAGTCTAATCTTTTGCCCGGAAGCACAATTTTCGTACATAGAGATTTAATAAGTAGCAATAAATCTTCCAGAAGTTTTGTCGGATCTTGATTTTCATTTTCAAAGTGTTTGTTTACCGTCTGAACTAGCTTTAATATTGGCTTGAGAAAAACAAGAAATGCATAATTACGACGGTCTGCGTACATCTGGTATAAAATCTCTGCGGAATAACAACGCTCATTGATTCTAGCTGTACCAAAATGAGTTTCTAATTCAAACCACTGTTGAAATATTCTGTTCACTGCAACAGAAATACAGCCAACGAGTTTCACTTACATTTACAATTTTCAACGCAGTTCTCCTTCATTAATTGCTCCATACACATGCTTGTATGCGACCCGCCTGACTGACAAATGGGAGAACCAGTTGTAGGATTCTCTGATTAGAAAATCTAAGTTCCTAGGAAGGAATTCTGCAGTAGCATGAGAAATTACTAGCTGTAGAGAATGACACACGCATCTAATTAGCTGCAAGTGAGGTAATTCAGATTTCAGTTTGGCGTACACGTCATGTTGATATCAGTCATCACCGATGCATTGTCAGTCCCAATACTATTAATTTCGCAACATGTAAACCTTTGTCCTTTATACAAGTCTTTAAGGCTGAGACAAGAGCATCAGCGGTACACTCACTTAGTTGTATTACCTCCAAGTATGTTGTAACAATACATTTCTTTGTGAATAGTGCCTGATGGCTATACCTAATAATTTTGTAACCGAACAGTCATTACTTTCATCAATCAGTAAGCTGTAACTCCAATCACCAATACCTTTTAACAACTTTCCTCAAAATATGGTCCTATGACATTGCAAATTACAGCAGCACATTTTGTTCTGTGTATCTTTAGTTCACTGGTACCCCTGCTATCCGAAAAACACGATTTACAGAGTTTGCACATGTGATCAGTTACTCTGAAAGAACAGTGTTTTGCAATGAATAATGCAATTCGTGCTTCCACTTGTTTTGTTTCAATGTTCACTGGCTTGAACGGTAACACGTGTTGATGTGGATCACGAAAAGGTGCTTCCGCTTTTTTTTATGTTTGTTTAGTGTTCATATGTTTTGTCAAATCACTTAATTTTGCTGATAACTGCACTTTAAAATACTTACAATAGCACTTTGTGTCGTCTCCCTCCACCCTACACAGCCACTTCTTAAACTGTGCACTTTTTAGCCACTCTGCTCGAAATCTTCGCAGGTATTGCGGTTTACACATTTCAATAACTTTATTAAAATTACTATCAATAACCAGCTTTTTAAAAGCGCGAAAGAGACCACGGCTAAATTGCCATACTTGTGCCCACCTACATTAGGTATAAGGAAGTGAGAAATAATGAAATAAATTACCTTAGAAGTGAGTTTAGAACATGATGTGGTCTCTGCTATATGTGGTGGCCACCTACCCACCCGTTTTAGGTTTTCACTTATATAGGCAAATCGCGTGAGGAAGCCAACAAACGTAGCCATTTTTTCCGAAAAATCACATGCAAAGTGGGTACTGCCAACCTAAATAAGAAGTGAAATGCACTAAATATGCGATGCGAACGTGAATCATTCGAGTTTTAGACGCGCAGATCCCTCGGCTACGCTGTCGTCGCTTCGCATCGGCCGCAACTTGCTACACTCCTCTCCTAAAAAACATCCTTTTGGGGGGGGGTTCGGGAATCGGAAGGATTTGTCGTGGGGTAGAAAGGAGAAGTAAGGAAATGTATTGGGGTTCCGCTGATGCACCCCCGTTAGTACGTGGAAGGATAACTGCCAGCTTATTGCGCTGGCAGCGTGGTGAGGAAATGTCCGGCTGACGGCCATGACGGAGGCCTGGTCGCCACCACGGGTAGGTTCGTGGAAAGGATTGGGAAGGATTAATACGTGGTTTGCTTGGTGTTAACGTTTATTGCTGTTATTTCTGCTTCGGCGGTTGGGGTAATATTCATCGGGGTTGTGGCTGATGAAGTCCTCGAAGAAGCGTAGGTTTCGCCTCGCGATCGCTACGTGGAGAGAGCTGCGGAGAGTCGGTTTGTGCTGGAGATGTTGACTGTGTGGAAGCTGAGGGAGTTGCGTCGTCCTGGTTATCTAGGAGGTTGTGTATTTGATCGACACGCTCCTGCAGTGATTGGAGGAGCGTGTTCATTTCGTTAAGCTGTGTGTTGAAGTCGGTCATCTGGTCTCTTATTTCTTCGATGGTGTCGTCCATGTGGTCGTGTCGGGGGCGGCGGATTTCGGTGTCTTCTTCTCTGATGGCCGACGTGATGGTGCGGACTTCTTCGGCGACGTCTCCGAGTCGGCGGCCTATCGTCAGGACCTCGGAATGCAGGTCCTGAACGGTTTCCCGGAGGCGCTCCTCGGAAGTGTGGTGAGGCAGAGTAGGCGGTTCTGGTGCTTTTGATGTAGCCGGATGTTGGATAAGTCGCCCTTGGTTGTGGACTGCCGGTGGTGGTGGTGGTGGTGCTGCGGTAGCAGGAGGTGTGGTCCTCGGATGGCGAGGATATCTCGGGCACTGTGCCTGGCCCGTGTAGTGGCCGAAGCCATTACAGGTGGCACAGTACCGGCGTCGGCGTCGCAAATCATGGTCTCTGCAGTCTGCGGTGAGTCTTGAAGACCCACAGTAGTGGCAGCGTGGTGTTGCGGTGCAGTGGTGAGCAGCATGACCGTAGGCGCAGCAGCGGCGACATGGCTGATGGCTTTCCGCTCGGCTGGCCTCAAGTCGAAGAACCCGCCCTAATAAGGGCAGGCCCGAGCTCAAGGCTGCTTCGCAGTCGACCGTGTCAGTCATTGTTAAGCGGATGTGTGATGTCGGGCCCCGGGACGAATTGATGCGACTGGCCTTCAAGGTTGAAGGCCAGAGGTGTCGAGCGGCGGCGAGGATGAAGCGTGTCGGCAGGTCCGGGGAGCTCCATAGGCCACGACACTGCTTCTATGTGGTGGCTGCGTTGTAGGCAGTGTGTGTGGTACTGGTGGTGTTGTCCTCTGAGATTCTCTCGGTGTAGCTGCGACCGAGGCGAAGGAAGCCCCGGCCACCGTCGGCGGTGTAGCTGGTCTGGCGGCAGGTGGCGGGTGAGTGGCCGGCTTGGCGGTGGTGGCGTAGTAGCCTTCGAGGCACTTGCCGGGTGAGCGGGCAGGTTTGTCGGCGGTGGTAGCCTTCATGGCAGTTGCCGGTTGGACGGCCAGCTTGTCGGCGGTGGCAGACAGCTGTGATGTTGTAGCCTTCAATGCTGATGCCGACTGAGCGGTGGCGATCGGCGGCGTGGCGGCAGATGCCGCTGGAGCTGCCGGCGTGTCTTCTGTGGTGGAGACCGGAGAGCCAGCGGTTGGTTCCTCGGTGGGTGCCGAGGTAGCAGCGGAGGCTCCTTCCTGCGGCTTACCTTCCAGGCGTTAATGTTTCTTCCTCCCCATGTCTGTAGTGAAGCTGACTTGATGAGAGCTGAAAAAAAAACCATCCCTCGGCTACCTTTGAGGCTGAGGGCCCTGAATCTCTTGGCTACACTTTGAGGCTGAGTATCTTACTGCCTTCGGTGGCATTATTCATATGTTGGCAGCATTACGTTAGAGCAAGCGTAAGACCTAATGCGGGCAAAAGTATGACAATTTACCCGAGACTGTTTATTCTGTTCCTGTATCGTATCATTCGACGCCACACTAAAAACCACAGATTAACAAACTGAGTACGCTGAGTACAGATCAGTACAGATAAATAAAACATCAAGCTTCTGGTGTCAGGTAGTTGTAGGCCGGGGAAAAACCATATGTCTTATTTCATAACGCAGGGAAACTCTTGTTTATTTGATTGACAAAAAGGGATGCCCACAGCAACTATGGACAGGTACACAAAACTGTAATTGTAATCATTATGTTGATATATGAGGATATGATAAAAGCTACCTACCAGAGGACAGCTTATCATATTAAACTATTTCTCCCTTCTCAACAGAGCTGTCAGCACTCTAATCTGCTTTAAGTGTACTATACGATTGCATTACTGCATGGATCAGCAAGCCTGTATTAGTCTACTTATAGTGGAGTGAAAATGTGCTCGTAATCAGAAGAGTTCTACAGTAGTATTTTCACATTCCACTTATTCGCTTCACACACACACACGCACGCATGCACACACTTCTGAATAAATTAATACTAAAACTGTTTCCTGGTGTGAATCTTAGTTTTACCGCATTTACTTTGATGGCTCCTAATATCTGGTTTTATCATGATCGCTGAAGCAGTATTTAGTAACACTTTTGAATAATATGCATATGTTTCAAAATATTTCTTTGTGTTTTCATGGTAATACAATCTTTGAATAAACCCAACATAATATCCATTAGTTAAAACTTAAGGGATCTGATATTTCTACTTTCACAATTAAAAAATTATTGAATGAAGTTAAGAGCCCTCAAAATATGAAAATTCGTGATAGAAAGAGGTTCTCGTGGAGTAAATAAATTACCTTTCCTTAGTTATAGTATAATATTTGGGTACGAAATTCATACCATTAAAGAAACTTAGACTATAGTCCTGCCTCATTTGGAGAAAACATACAGAAGTTGATGCCTTCTTGTTACTTACTATGCGTGAAATGCCTCCATTTAATTATCTGCTTCCTTAGAAACGATGGTCTTTATAATGGATTTATATACCCCCTCTATAGGCCTACAGGTACTGCTGGGTATAATCATTACGGGTCTTTAACGCCCAATATAGAATCGGACGTTATGGACCATAGTAGTTTAAGAATGTTCATAAAAAAAAACTAAACCTTAATGTGCTACTTCCACGATTTAATTACGATAGGTGGTGTTATTGTGCAACCTAATATAATGTTTGTTCCAACTTTAGATTTGTTACTAAGAATGTTTTATGAAATAACAAATGCATTTACAAACGATAACATGTATTCGCAAACAGTAAAAGTGAATAACGCACTAATTAATAGTTGATATTTGTCTTCAAACGTGTAAAGCAGCCCAAGGCCGCATTTAGAGGAGGGGGTTTAGGGCTCAACCCCCTCCCCGAAACTTCTGATAGTTTTATTTATTTAAATCTATATCAAACCAATAGGTGTGGGAAAATGTCCTTAGATAACAGCAGCAGCAGCAGCAGTAGCACATTTACAAGGAAAAGGAGACTTAATATTGTCGCATTACATAGGTAAGGTGACCATACGTCCCGGTTTTCCAAGCAGTCTGAGAGTTTTGTGCTATAAAGTGGAATATCTTCATTCTGGTGAAATTTTCCTGTCTTTATAATATTTCCAAGTAATTTTCTTGCCCCCGTAATGTCTATACACTACACAGTAGGTACCTGTGGTAGGTACGTAGTAACTGTGTAGGGTAGTGTTAATTCAGATCTAGTTATGGAACCCCCCTCCGAAATTTGTTCTGGATTCGGGCATGAAGTAGGCTATCAAAACACGTACACACACAAATAAATGATACTTCTGGGCTAGGTATGATTTCATGCAGTGTTGAAATAATATTGCACTGCTTGGGATGGCAATGTTTGTTTGGTTTTTATTGGTTGCCTGTAGGAAGGATTCAAATAAACAAACCAGAGACTTCCCTGGTGTAGTGTTGACCGTGCATGAGTTGCTAACGAATAATGAAAAAAGTTACATCTAATCATTCTGACAATCTTTTCATATTTTATGTAGAACTGAAACTTAAAATGTATTGCTACTCTTTAAAAAAACTCCAGATTAGTCGCTAAAATGTATTTAAAATCTCCAGAAATGAGACGTGTCGCAAAACGTAAATTCTTGTCTCCAGATTGGATTTAAAAACCGCTAGATCTGGCGACAAAGTCGCTAAATTGGTCACCCTGTTCAACGGTAAAAGCCTTATAGCTTCGGTAATGCCAGTCTCTCATTGGCTAATTCTAGTCCAATAGAATTTAAGTATTCAAACTAGAACTTTTTCGTTACTGTTGGTTGGCTAATTCCAAACAGTAAGCGAAATTAAGTTATTAGCGATCTTTTCATGACCAGTACTTTTAAAATTTCCAGTCATCATTCTCACAGTTTTTGCACTATTAGAGTACATAAGCATTTACATAACATTAATAAATACGTTTACAATAAAAAATAAGTATTTGCAATGACTTACATTCAATTTAAATAATAATTATATACATATTGTTTTCTAGGTGGGCTGTTATTGAATTTAATTATAATAAAACACAATTCATATCATTTAGGCATTAAAATACTGCCTCAATTGACATTCCTGATAATATGAAGAAAATCATTAATGTAAATGCCTCTCTTCCCTTGTAAATTGAGTGGTGAAAGAATGTATTTAATAAATATTGGAATTTTTGTTATTCATTGGTGAATGTGTTTACAAAGTATTGTGTGAATGCAAGAGAGAGTGTGTAAGAGCAGGGGTGAATGTACTTATATGTGTGTACATTTAAGAGAGAGATATGAAGCACTTTTACCTCATCATTGCGTGATGCTTACTGTTTTTTTGCTATGCTCCAAAGTTTCCACTATTGCTTCTTCACAAAATTAATCAGTATGTTACTAAGTAACTTGTTAATAAGAAATTTTTTGCCTGTTTAGAATCTGAAGAACAAATTACCTGCTTCTGAACTCCAGAAGTTATGTGTACCTGAGAGCCAAAAAGCAAGTAAAAAAACAGTAATTTTACAAAGTATATGAAAACCGAGCCAGGTAGTTTTATATTATTATTATTATTATTATTTATTATTTTATATATAAGGAATAACTTTTCCTAATTTTTTAAATCCACAAATACAATTTTTACAGTAGAAACCAAAGACTAATATTGAGTAAAGCTTTATAATAATTTACAATTAAGTGCAGGGATTTATTGAGAATTCTGAATATAGAAAATAGGTCAAGTGGAAAAAATCTCGCTTTATATTTAAATGCACAGTTGCTAATTGAATTTTGAAAAGCTATGGACCTGTTTCATTTTGCACAAACCAAACGGACAACTTGTATTTTGTAACAAATTGAATAAACAGTGCAACAATTTATTCTTTAATTTTGATATTTAGCCAAATAATTGATACAATGAAATCAATAATTCAAAAAGATGTTCCCAACCAATTATTTATTTTAACAATACCAAAATCAGATACTTGTTTTAATGGGTACATACTGTTTCTTTGAGAAATGTCCAAACCTTATTTAAGCTATCCAAATTGTAAATAAGGCGGATGCTTTCAAATATTCTTTCAAGAATACATTCAAAATTGTTAACTACTTTAGCTATACATATTTTTCTTCTAAATTAAAAAAAAAAAAAGTGAAATAATCAATCATAATCATTAATAATTCAACAAGTTCTTTTCACATCTTATAGTGAATAACAGGATCAAAATTAATCTGTTACTAAACAATCTGCAAAATTTTGTTTTGGCTTATGTTCACACATGATGTAAGGAATATAATTAATATTAATAGATAATGTAATTTAGATATTCACTAAACGAAGCAGTAAAAGTTATCCAGTTTTAAAATAAATGCAGGTATAAAATCAAACAAGTATCATCATTAAAAGTAGTTTCACAGACTCATATTTTTGCTAAAACATTGAAATTGAATGGATATTATGCTCTTATTTCTCTTCAGAGCATTTGGTATAAGGTGGTTCTCAAAGCAATCACTCTTCATCCTAAACTTGCAACATTGTTTGTTACACCGTGTCGCGGTATCTTTCGTGTTATCTTATTTGCTGAGCGCCTGTTATTGTTTTACTATTTTGAATTTTGAGTTCTTTGTCCTCCGGCTAGCTATTATCACTCAGTCGAGAAAATCTCTTGAACAGGGTGTGTAAACGGAAAGGAGTTGTTACTAAAGATAACACTGATAAAAGAATTTGTTTTTACACTTTTATTGCCATCACACTTTATTCATTTCACATAATTACTCTTGATACAAGCCCGACGGAAACTGTTATATTTTCGAATGTAGCTATTATCACTTCTTTGCCGCACATTATTAATTCAAGTATTTCACATTTTTGTAACTAGCTTTACGACGCGAGAGATTCTGTAGAATTGCGCGACGTGTAACCCATGGATGATTCTGTTGAACTGTGCGACGTTTGTCTTGTGAATGATTCTGTTAAACTGGGCAATACCTATCTCTGGCTTCAGCATTTATACTCCCTCACCCTGATATGCCTAAACATTATAACAGAGCGTTAATAAACGCGCCAACATTAGCGTCTATTTTTTTATCCAATCAAAATTATGAACACATATGCTCTAGGGAAGATATTCCCTCCATTTCTAAAGAAAAGCGCGCTACTCTGACGTCATTTGCTTGTCTCTTCTAATTAATAAACAACTCACCCCCTCGCTACATTGTTACCCGCTCCTATTGTCAGTTTCAGTGAGGCCCTGTGAACTTATTTCCTAACAATGCTTATAATTAACAAACATCTCAAATCATAGTCATACAATAATGCTAATTTACACTACAATCACTCTGGCATTCACAATGTTGTGATATAAAATACTGCCTCAACCGTCACCTCTTTCAAGTAGATCAACATAAAATGTTAAGAGTTTCATCCTTCTTTCAGCTATCACCAAAGCATTGTTTCAGAAGAGTAGGCAGAGTCTGTCCTTTTTATCTGATTTTATAGCTTGTATCAAACTGACAGCATTTAGGTTACTAAGCCCTTGTGCTACTTCCTAGATTCAGAAGAGTAATCCCCTAAGCATACGCCTTCAATGTTCGTTTACATGAACTGCAGGCTATTGCAAAAAAACAAAAAGCCTGCTGCATATGACAATACTTTGGCTGCAACAATAACCAGTATACAACAAAAGCATTGTTATGAAGGTTAGGAATGTCTGCTTTCGTAACATTTTTTATATTAGAATTTTTGTGCAGCATATATTAGCGATTACAACAAGTGGGACTTATTTGTGGTTTGAACATATTTCAGTGCTGAATTAATCGCATTTTGAATCAAAGCAACACCATAGCTTGATGCAACCCATCTATTGTAGCAGAAATCTGCTTCAAACTAATTTATGACCGTGTGTGGACTTGCCGCGTTTTGAAACATCACTCCTCATTACAGAGTTTGCTTATTAAAATAACTCTGCCATGGTATTCTTATATTTATGTTCTATATGTGTGTACCATAATGGTCTGCAAGTTCTTGTTATTTATATTTTAAAATATAGTAGACTTATGCCAACTTGGCTAAACAAAGCTTAATTTCTGACTTACAATTTAATATGGTAAAAGAAATAAATTTTGTATGATGTAATAGTTGTTTTGCCTGTAAACATGTTTATAAAAATATACCTAAAATTTGAATGAATGAACTGTAATTCCTCTTAATGTATCCAAACCTAAAATGTAGGATTTCTTTGCTGTCAAGTAAGACCCCCCCCCCCCCATCGGGTTTGTTATCAAAGTCATATTGTCGTAATGATGTACTTCTCTGATAGAGTGCTTGTAGTGTTTTAAGATTCACTCTACCAAAATTATCAGATATTTATATTTTTACTGAGTAATTTGCTTTCCATTCTGAACTGTGGAAGCAGTGTAGGAAATTTTAGGAATTGGCACCCACTTTATCTCACTCAGTGAATCAGAGTTCATTTAATCAATTTTGTAGTTTATCAAAACTGTTCACTACAGAGGGTGGCCAACTGTGTTGGTGATTTACCATGTGGTCTGTGCTTTAATAAATGTAATGTCTTTAATAAATAAAATAATAACTTTTTTAATAAATGATGTGGATTTCACAAAATTTGGGTGTGCATGAGTTTGGTTCTGAGGTGCAAATATGTATATTTGAAATGTAAAACATGTGATATATTTTATAATAATGGATATTCCTTTAACATGGTATGCTTCCTGTAACAGTGTTAAACACTTGATTTTCTGATGTATTACAGTTTAAAATAATTTGTAACCTTGTAGAAATGTTATTTTATTTATTGGTTTAAAATATTGTATTGAAACTGAGAAATAAAGAAACAATAAATTTTTAAGTTGAATGATATATTTTTTTATGCCTGCATTGACATTTAAGCTTTTACTTCCTTATTATATCTTGTTCCTCATCCATAGTTAGTTAATACTGTAACTGCCTTATGTGATATTAATTTAGGTTAAAGTTTCAAATCTCCTATGTTGGTTTTTAATACTTAATTAACACATCATTGCCATTTGCCAGAATTAAAAAAGAAAGTCTTATGAGATTCATGAGGCATCACAAAACATTCACTGGAAGCAGGCAAATATCTGAGAATTCATGTAGCTATTTTCTGGTTTATGCAGCATCAAGTTTACTCACACCGTTTCGACCTCTTGCTGAGGTTGTCTTCAGGGCTACACCGCACTGCATGCTGCAGATTGTTACCTTTTTATCCTAGAGGATCAAGAAATTCCAACTTTCCATTCACTTGTATTCATGAGAAACCTTCTGTGTTGCGTAAATTAAGATTTCTCAGGTCCTCTAGGATAAAAAGGCAACAATCTGCAGCATGTATGCAGTGCAGCCCTGAAGACAACCTCGAAGAGGTCAAAACGTTGGTGTGAGTAAACATGACGTGGCGTAAACCAGAAAATGGCTACATGAATGACACTGGCCATGGAAACCTAAGAGAACAAATATCTGAGAAAATTCTTCATCCAATTAAAACCCCTTTCCTAAATTCAGAAGAATCTAAATACTATATTGTGACATAGTAAATGAGAAACTTGGCAACAGTGAAGAGATTATCTAAGCCATTTGACTATCTTCTAGGCACTAATAAGAATTTCAGTTTCGGATTCCCTTACTACATCTATAACTTGAATTTCTTTAAATGCAGTTCAGATTCTTGATAATTAAAAATTGTCATCATTTTCATCTGTTCATCCTTATTGCAAATCATTTTGAATCGTCTACCTTACAATTATTGAGAACAAGTAACCTGCTGAATGGTGAAAATGATGCAAATGCATTCGATAGTTTTGGAAACAAGTATTTCAAACTTTTTATATTTATTTTGGTGCCTCCCTTTATTCTTTAGAACTGTAATTCTCTAGCACCATTTCCTTACTCAGTTATTGCAGACACCATCAAGTGATTGGTTTACATGAACCTCCAATTTTTAAAACTTATGGAAATGTCATATTATTGGAAAATAAATGGTAAGAGTTATAGAAAATGGTTGAGTAATTTCTCAGGTAAGTGCAAGTATAATAAATTATTAAAAAGAGCCACTCTTTTACTTCTTAACCTTGAATTTTATAAACATCTCATAATGGTCATAAAAGGAACTGAAGGAATTTCCTTACATCATTGCTGGTGAATATTGCAGGAAATCTGAGAGGAATATGCAACATCTTGTATTTTAAACTTTTTTAAGGCCAGGTAACTTGTAAACAACAGGAATGCACATGCTTATTGCTGAGTTGTGAAAACTAACATAGTTTCAGCTAGCTAAATCATGAAATGTTAAGGAATGTTAACTGAAACCATGACTCTTAAGAAACACTAACTGCTGGTCATGAAAGTAAAGAATTGCCCAAATGGGCATTTAAGTCGTGAAAAATTCATTTAATTGAATTTGTGGTTCTGAAATGGTTTTCCTGTAATAAGCACGTAAAATGGTTGCCATATGCCACGGATATCGTGGAGTATCCACAATTTTATAGTAAATGTCCAGGCTGAAAAGACAAGTCTGCAATTTTTACTATACTTGAACTAATTTTAACAGATTTGTTTTTGAGGGGATGCCAAGGATAATACTTTTGAGAATTTGTTGTCACATAAGAAATGGGCTACCGTAATTCATAATTGCATTTCTGGTGAGCAATATACAGAGTTGCCAAAAATTGTGGGATTATGTTTCTCCAGTTCTGGTCATAACACCAATATAGAGAGAAATTTACCCCCCTCATGAGTGCTCAGTGGACAGAACAAAGGAATAGGTTAACATTAAAAAAAAATCTGATGTGTTACACTCACATGACTTTCTCTACTCTTGTACAAACTATTTTTACAAACACTTATTCACCATATGCTACATGTTAATCGAGATGTTAATCTTATTGCTAATTTTCTTGTAGATGCAAGGGGAATTGGTAAGCTTTAAGCAATTATCAAATATTTTAAGAGGTGGTTGCTATGTGGAGTATTCCATTGTCTTTGCATTACCAGGACAAAAAAAAAATTAATAACGAATTCCCATTTGAGAAAGAGTATAAGTATTGGAAAATTTAAGGGAATAACAAGCAATATCTCAAAAATGGTTCACTCAACAAAACAAATTGTATTTGACATAAATTGTGTATTTTAATGCAATCTACATTTTTTTGTGTAGTAAAATTTTGTCTATCTCTTATGGTTTACCAGTTATGCAAAAGTCGTTCACAATGATGTAAACTTTTGGAGACATTTCCAGAAAATTCAACATATGCATTTTATTTGTCATGAAAGCATCTTAAATATATGATATTTTAATCAAAATCGTTAGCCATTTTTGAGAAAATTAAAATTTTCGAAAAATGTTCCATGTAAAGGGTAATCTGGGGTTGGGGAATTTGCTTGAAAATCTTCGTGTCGCATCTCTGGAAGATACTGAACCTAAATACCAAGTTTGGTGTTTATCAGACTGTTCGTTTGAGTTATGCTGTTCACAGACAGACGCAATAAGGAACATGTTTCCAAAACTACTTTTTTGGGATTCAGGAGACCTCAAAACATGTATTTCCGGTGAAATCTCGGTATCGAATTTTTGGGTGGAATGCAATACTTCCCCTACTTACTATACGTAGTAGAGAAAGTAAAAATGAACGAGGAATAGCTAAAAAATGAGTTTTATTTATGGACGCTCTTTAACTGCTATGGTTTTTAGCGCGTCCCATTCTATTGCAGGGGCTTCTCAATATGGTAGCGCGTTTGTGCTACAATCATATTCAGGTTAAGCCCACTGTTAATGTTGAGTAGAGGGTAAAGCTTGTGTAATTGTGCTTGAACTTTGTGCCGCGTAGTTTTGGTGTGTGCTTTCCAGGTAGGCTCTGGATCCATAGTTACACCGAGGTAGGTAACCTGGTTAGTCCAGCTGATGTCCTCTCCAAAGTGTAGGATACGAGGGAGCAAGTGGTTGGGATAGTGTGATCGGCGCTTGGTGAATTAGAGGCTTTGCGTTTGTTGTTATTGACCTTGGTGCGTCATTTTTCCAGCCATGACTGTAGAGTAGTGAGTGCTTTTGTAGTCTATTGTGGATAGTTGAGGTTTTGCCAGCTTGGGCTGTGATGGATGTGTCATCAGCATACAATGCAGCGTGGTATTGAGAGTTTTGGGTATGTCAATGTTGAATAAAATAGGTCCAAATAGGCTATCTTGAGGTACACCTTCGTGGAGTAGATTTTGAGTGGTTGACTAAGAATAAAAGTATCTGTTGTGGAGGTAGTTGCCTATGAGTTTAATAATGGAATCTGCTGTGTTGATATTAATAAGTTTGCGGAGTAGGCCTGGATGCCATGCCCTGTCAAAGGCGCGCTCAATGTCTAAAGGAACAACGCCTGTGGATCTGTTAGTATTAAATCCGTAGGCGATACTTTCGACTTTCTTGAGTAACTGTGTGGTAGTTGAATATTTGACTCTGGAGCCAAACTATTTATTGATTATTATTTTATGTTTGATTAAGAACACGCTGGGGCCTTTTGAGTATTTTCCCGGAAACCTTGCTTGTGTTATTAAGTAAGCTAATAAGTCGGTAGTTATTGGGATTGGTCGAGTCCTTCTGCTTCTTCGAAAAGTGCAGAACTTTTAGCTGCTTTCCAATTATCTATAGAGTCCACTGCCCAACGAAAAATTGTATATCTGAGTTAGCCTTTGAATTGCAAGGAGCGGGAGATGTTTTAGTGCAATGTTAAGTATGTCATCAGGTCCAGGAGCCTTCTTGTTAGGAAGATGGTGTGTTATCCATTTTACTTCGGATGCGCATGTTTTGTTGTGTGCGCGTACACTATGAGTATTTCGAATAAGAAATTCAGTTTTCCGTGTGGATTGGATTTGCAGAAATGTTATAAATAAGAATAAATGTTATCTAAAATAAAATATAACAACGTAGGCTGTTCAAACTAGTAGGTTAATCGGGGATTCAAACGCTTCAAGGGAGAACCGCCACCATGATTATACGATAAGTCTGGAAATGGAACCCGCAAAATAAATTTCCAAACAAGTTTTACAAGAATTTAGTGCGTCTGTTACCTAAGGGTCATGCAGTGTTTTGATTTTTATTCTGATATTTAGTTCGGTATGTGCATGTTGATATTAAAGATCAAAATATACACCTTCCGTGTGCGCAGGAGCTTCATTTCAGTTTCTGCTTAGGGGCGGCAAGATTGAAGAGTTTCCTGAATTTTTACGTGAATTTTAACGACACGTTTAGCGTAAAAGAAAATCACCTTTTACTTCTCAAATGTGTAATATATGTATTAAAAGTACCTACAGTTTTTCTTTTACTAGAGCAGTAATAACCAGCAACTTAATTATTTCTTGTAACAATTGACCCTAAATGACGCCCCTGGTGCGCGGTGCAACAGAGGCATAAACTACAGACCGCTGAAACTCATTGTTTCTGGTGCTGAACTTGAACATACATGCATGAAATTGTTACGCAGTAATCAAACCGACGTACATTCCCGAACGTTGGGTTCTAACCATTCTACACTGGCTGGAAACCCGAGAAAATTTAGAGTATTCACAACGCCAGGAAAACTTTAGCTCATACTTCAATCCTATCTTGTTGATTCATGGTTGGACTATAAATGAACTACGTCAGTGTCTTCCCGAGAACATTGCGTTTTGCAGGAAATTATATTATTTTCACGTGACGAACTCTTAGGCCTGTAAAACGGCGCGTAATCGAAACAGAAAAACCTTTACACACGATAAAGAAATATTAACAGCTGTTGACTTTTAGTGGAAAAATTTATGCAATGTACGGTGGCATAAAGTGAAGGGCTGCCAAATTTCATGTAGAAGTACATTGTTATAGTGACTCAGGAGGAGAAAATCCTTTCCATGAACTGGCAAATATCGCCTTAAATATGTTATCACCCCCACATTCTAATGCAGATGAGCGTGTGTTCGGTTTTGTAAACAATACAAAATCAAAAGAAAAGAACAGAATGAAAGTGAGGACATTGCATTATATATTGGGTGGCAAATATGGACAAAAAAGAGAAGGCAAATGTTGCCATTCATATGAAGTACCGAAAGAGTTGTTGCAAAAGATAGGGACTATGCTGTGCTACTCTCAACCATCAGCTTCAGCATCAATTTCAACTTTATACTTGAAGAGGAGGTGGGCAGCGAAGATCAGGAAATATAATTCAGAACGAGGTGATGGTGGCAGCAGTGGACAACACGTTAAATCGAGGTACATACGTGGTACATACCTATATTTAATTTTAAATTATTGGGTCCATAAATAGTTCTAAGTAGGCACTTAACTGCCTGCTTATTTAATTCTCTTTTGGTATATTACACATTCATTTACAGTTTTATAACATATTTCAGCCAAATTTTGTTCATATGTATATTATATGCATGGTAAAGTTGGAGGCGTAGCTAAGGAGGGTTGGAACCCCCCTTTACTAAAAACAAAGTGAAAAGTAATAGCAAAAGCATTGTCAAAATAGTTATGCTTTTCTACGTTGGTGGAAACGAAATACTTCAATCGTATCACTGGCAGCGCTATACGCAACACCCCCACTTAATATTTTCTGGCTACGCTGCTGGGTAAAGTAGTTTATGACTGTCAGAAATCTAGGGACTTTCTGGAGATTTTTTTATGTTCAACCTGGCCACAATTGAAGCTCCCATGTTGGTTACTCTGCCACTGCTGTACAGCTGTCATAATTTTAGTTATTCTGCTCTTAAATGCTAATCCAATTCATTAGACAGTCAGCAGCATTTCATTAAAACATTCTCTACATTAATGCTATAACATTCTCTTAAAAACTCCTACAGGAATTTTGTTTTATACGGTTTTCTTGCCAAGCACTTAAGTACCGTTAGATGATTGTTATTGTAATACCCGGTATGCCATGCCAATGACCCATTTTGACATGTGAGGTGGCATGGAACCAGGAATGTAAGAAAATTGGTATTTAAATGTATCGCGCTTATTTTGTTGGTGTGTGTTAGATATGGAAGTCGAGAAAAGACATAAAAGAACGCAGAATAATTCAAGGAATCAAAAGAAAATGAGCAAAAGCAAGTCAAATTCAACGACAACGGAGAGAAGATCGGCTATAGAAGACGTATGTCCGCAAAAAGGGGCGGAGTATTTGAAGTCAAAGTCTGATTATTTACAAGATGATGCGCCATCAATTCAGAGGGACGAGGTATTTTACATTTTATTTTAGGTTATGTAACATCTGAAATGTGACCATTAAAACAATAGCAAGAAGAAGGTGAAATTATTAATGTGATTATTCTGTTTGCTAAGGGAACAGTTGTCATTTTAATACAACTTTTAGAATCAATACCCTTCACTGCACTTTCGAATAATTCACTTAATCGCAAATAATTGCTAAACCAATACATGCAACCAGCATGACAAGTTTTTGCAACATACCTAATGATTTTAATGGGACAAAGTAAGGGTATTTAAAATTCAGAGTTATAACATTATCCACCGTGGAATGCGTCTAAGTATATGCGAATTTGTTATTTCTAAGTTAAACACCATTATTTGGAATGAAAGCATACCGCATTACAGCTGTTTGCACAGTCCTGAAGGAAATTTTAATTTGCCACACGAGTATCAGAAGCAAAGATATTGGAACCTCCAAAATGCATATCTAAATTTAAACCTTGAGAAGACTATCAGTGCTTTCTAATGCGAGCAGTTTTGCTTCATTCCTCTGTTAACACTGTTTAACTGTACAGTTGAGCATTGTTGTTCTTTGTTTTCATTCTTGAGATCCAATAGTGAGCAGAGCTCAGAGATATTGAACACTTCATACAACAAACAGTCTTCACTTATCATACAAATTGCTAATAAGATGTGAAGTAATTTACACATTTCTCACATTCCCCACCAATGGTTGAGAGACTTGTCATGCAGAAAATACCATCAGATTAGATTAGATTAGATTAGATTGTATTCTGTGAGTTCACTAGCAGCCATAAAGACTTGTGAACATAGAACATGTCAAGGAAATGTACAAAAATTATATATAAACATAAATATTACATAGAATATGGACAATTTGAAATAAAATACAAATACTATATGCGTGTTAAGGAAATGTACAATAAAGTTACATATATACATAAATATTACATAGTATACAGAACATTTAAAATAAAATAAGGACATATTATATACAAAATGAAACAAATCAAGTGTAATTTATTACAGAGTTGTATACCTCCTTACTGTTATAAGGTTAAGATACGTATAGGCAAGAACAGTTATTTTAACATTCACTAGGATTTTACCTTTGTTAGTCTGATCATTTTGTTCTATTTGATGTGTAATGCATAGCATTTACTGTCAGTTCGTAATATACATACATTTAAACAGCTTCATTAATTCTAGAGCAGATATCAAATATGACTGGCAATTGTCATTAATATTTACTAATACTACTTACAGAGCTATATAAGTATTATCAGTAGGATAATTTGTCATTAAGATAATCTTGTACAGAATAATATGCTTTTGAGCATAGGTACTCTTTAACAGCAGTTTTAAAGACATTGAAGTTGTCAACTTTTCTCTTAAGATCATTAGGGAGAGTATTAAATATTTTTATGGTCTCATAATATACACCTTTCTGGAAGCAAGAAAGCTTTGTACTGGGACGATGGATGTTACCCTTTTGTCTAGTGTTTATCTCATGAATTTCCATGTTTGTAATAAATGTGGTTCGATTGCATACATAGAATTTTAAGATTGAAAATATATACATGCAAGGTAGGGTTAATAACTTTAGTCTTCTAAAAAGATGTTTGCAAGAGTGTCTGCTATGAGTGCTGGAAATGATTCTTACAACCTTCTTTTGCATGAGGAATATTCACCACCAAACATTCATCTGGTATATTGCTAATTTGAAGCTGATAAATGAATATATTTTGTTGGTTACGACACCAATCCATATACAAAACCCCAACCCCTCTACTTAGTCAAGGTATAATTCATTTGACAGCAATACAATGAACTAATAATTCATCTTTAGATGCCTGTTGGGTTTGAGGTGGATCTTTGTGTGGTTAGATGAACATTGTGCACAATGCTGTACTCTAGATGCATTACATTACACACATTTTATGTATAATTTGTTTAATTTGCATTGAAACATACCATGTATAGCAACTTGTAGGTTTGTAAATTCATTACATTAATAGCTATATATTCTTTTAAATCATGTGTTAGTAACTGTCATGACTGCAATGCATAGGTGTGTTCTATGAATAAGAGGTTGAAAATAAGGACAAGAAGTTTTTGAAAGTTTTGATTAGCTTATTTTTGCTGAGACCTAAATTGCAAGTGTCCAAGGTTTTATGCAGGTTGGTCAAATTATGTAGATTTGTATGTAAAGGTTTGAAAATCTGGCTATGGATCAGGAGTATATGCAGAGAGTACATTTGGGGGAGGGGACTAAAACAGAAATAGCTGAAACCAAGTGAGGGGAATACCAACTGGATCATTGATCAGGATATATTGACTAAATAAAGGATTTGACAGGTTGGCATGACCAACAAACACATTAGAAGTATTTATAGGACCAAAAGGCAGATAGGAGTACACAGAGATTTAAACTCCCCATGCAGAACTGATACCCAGTCAGGTGTGTTAACACTATACCATGGGGAGATCCACTCAGGAGGTGCTCTGTAATCAACTAGTACTAGGTACCTGTGACTAAACGTGTATGGACAGCAAAATGAGCAGAGAGAACCATTTAATCAATGTTGTCAACCATTGTGTGGAATGGTTGTCATCCCCAATATTTACCACTGTTTTAATGTATATAGTATTTTTATTTATTTGTTTATTAACAAGTACATGCTGTATACTTAACCTGTAAGTATACAAGAATTAAAGAAAGGAATGAGATTGCAGTGCTTTGATATTATGGTTCTGGATATCGGGGGAGGGGGGGTTTGGATTGCGCCTCCCTCTGTATATGCCGCTCTTAGGAATAGCATATTTACAGTAGCCTATAATTTTCCCTTGAGTCCTATAGTGTAAGTGCAGAATTTGTGTCCTGACTGGTCAGTCAGTTTAGTTTTATATAGAAGGTTAAGGATATTTTTTTAACAAATTCAGGGTAATATACAGTAGTGGAAATTAGTATAAAGGCATAGATATTTGTAGTAAAATGAACATATTCTGTTGGAATATTATTGCATATAGTATATCTACAATAGTGTGAGATTCAGTACACTGACAAATGCATTCAAATTGTATCTCAGTTGATGTCAGTAGTACAGTTTGACAAGGAATTAATGATTCAGTTGGTAGAGGGTGGAAATCGGTATAAAGGCAATCAGAGCTGTGTAGTATTAGAGTTTGCATATGTACCTCTTCTGCAGCCAGTAAACAGACACCACTACTGACTGCTTGACGTGTATTGCATAAACCATTATTGTGACAATGCCATGTGGGAAATGGTTATCATGTGATGAAAAAGGAAAAATCAATGTGTACAAGAAAATGGGACTGTTTAGTCATTCAGTGTCAAGAAGTTAAACCTTTGTAGTTAAATTATTGATAGTTTTGTTGCATTGGATGCACAATATGGAAAGAACATCAGCTATGTGCAAAATAGAAAATTATCTGAGGTATCTAAACAGTTACTTTTGAAAAAAAACAAGGGCCCAAAATTATTAATTCTCCCCAACATGTTGCTGATTTACAGTTGCCAGTAATTGCTAGATGTGTATGACAGATTTTGTCAAATGAGAAACATCTACAATTCAAGAAACAACTGCATAACACTTGCTCATAAGAAGGCTTGATTGGATTTTGTGAAAAAAATGTCATGGGCTTCGCTATGGGAGAAAATGATCTGCAGTGATGAGAAGTGTAATTTAGATGGGTCTAATATATTTCAATATTATCAGCATGATCTTAGAACAGAGCTGCCAATATGAATGAGAAGAAATTTTGGTGGCAGAGGTGTTATGATTTGGGAATTCTTCTGCACTAAAGGTAAATCATGCATTGCTTGGCTGAACACTAGAATAAATTAACATGTACTCTTAAGATGCTAGAGACAGAATTGATTCAAATGAATGAGGACCTAGGGGAAGAAAGTCTAATTTTCAAGATAATGCATCTTGCATTCTTCCGTTACAGCCAAAATGTGGTTTGAAGAAACAGATATTGTCTTGCCCTGGCCAACATGTAGCCCAGTTTTGAATACCATGGAAAACCCTTGGCAAATACTTGCAAGGCATCTTTTATGCAATGGAAGGCAACTTCAAGCCATATCTGAGCTGAAAAGAGCAATACCAGAAGAATGGGCCAACATTTAAATGCAAGAAATAAAAACTGCCGCAAAAAATGCCTAAGATACATCTTAATGTATATAATAATAAAGGTGGTTCGACAAAATACTAGCAATGCAATAACCAGTAGGACAGAGGGTGCCTTTATACAATTTTCCATCCAAGAAATGCAAATGTCTTATTTTGTTACTTGTTTTATGATACAAACAAATTGTGTCATGACTTATATACTGCTCATATCTACCACTTTCATAATAAATTAGATACATATGGCTAAGAGATTGTACCTACTACCTTTCAGTAGGAAATGCAGTGGCTTTATGTGATTTCCACTACTGTATTATTCAAAATACGGTTGCAGATTTTGGAAGATGTGAGATAGATGTGATTGTTTTCAGGTCCTATAGTAAAATAATAGGAAGTGTACTATTTCTATGGCTTTTTTCTTTTTTTCTTTTAAGTGGTGTTTAATGCCCATTCATACTACATATGATACTATAGGCGGTGGATACTGGTGATACAGGAAATGTTTTGGAAAGGACTAAGTTTAGGGTGCCTCCCTGGCATTTGGCAGTTATGAGGACTGAGAAAAACCTCAGTAAGGCTTAAAGAGAATGATCCTAGCAGGATTTCAACCACAGACCTGCCATTGTCTGTCTTAAGACTTTGGCCACCCCTGTTTTTTGTATATATAGTGTGTATAATTGTACAGTGATTTTATCCAAGTAGATTAAAGTGTGCAGACTTCTCATTAGGGGTTGAAAATATGGAAAAGGTAATTTTTTCTGTGTCCTATAGCATAAGTGTAAAAGAGTTAAATCCATATAGGTTGCACAGTGAAAATCTGTGAGTGATTGAAAATAAGAGTAGGGATAGTTTCAGAAACTCGTGAGTAGCCTGCAGTTTTCACTGGGACCTAAAAGATAAGTATCCAAGCTTTAGTCCAGATTGGTCAAATGTTGCAGAAGAAGGGGTTGAACCATGCTAACCGCTAGTTCCCGAGCTTGCAGGTTCAAACCCTGCAGAGGGTGATGGATTTTTTCGGGCATAAAAATCCATAGCATGGCTTCCTTCAGAAGGGAAGTAAAGCCGGTGGTCCTGTGTCGTATATTTACGGCATGTAAAAGAACCTCAAGCCTCATAAAGAGGCCTCTGAGCAAAATTACCGGTCTTCCATGCCCAATATAGAATGGGACGCAAAGGACCACAACAGTTAAAGAGCGTCCATAAATAAAACTCAATTTAATTTTTTTAGAAGGTGTAGGGGCATTTTTTGAAAATTGTAAGATAGCCTATATCTCAAATGTACAAATTTATGACCTAATTGGCCAAGTGGCTTAGTTTTGCACACAAGGGGTTGAAAATAAACAGTAAGGATAGCTTTTAACCACTTTTTAGTCTGATGTACACAGTGATAACATGTTAAATTTGGGCTCAATCAAATAATTATATGGTTACAATTGAGCTCATAAGTCACATGTATTTCTTATGGGGTTTGCAAAATTTTAACCCCCTAAAACCACTTCTGCAAATGAAAAAATCTGATGTGTTACACTCACATGACTTTCTCTACTCTTGTACAAACTATTTTTACAAACGCTTGTTCTCCATCTAGTTCATGTTAATCGAGATAAACATTTGCAGACTCTATCTTATTGCTAATTTTCTTGTAGATGTAAGGGGAATATATATTTACAAGGGCAATATAGAAATACTGTAGCCTTTAAGCACATACATATCTCTTAATAGTGGTTGCTAGGTGCAGCACCATTCCCTTTGCCACAGATTAATACTCTTTGCATATCCAAGACAAAAAAATCTGATGTGTTACACTCACATGACTTTCTCTACTCTTGTACAAACTATTTATACAAATGCTTATTCTCCATCTACTTCATGTTAATCGAGATAAACATTTGCAGAGTCTATCTTATTGCTAATTTTCTTGTAGATGTAAGGGGGATATATATTTACAAGGGCAATTTGGAAATACAGTAGCCTTTAAGCACATACATATCTCTTAATAGCTAGTTGCTAGGTGCAGCACCATTCCCTTTGCCACAGATTAATACTCTTTACATATCCAAGACAAAAAATGAATAATGAATTGCCATTTGAGAAAATAAGTATTGAAAAATTTAAGGGAATAAGTAATATTTCGAAAATGGTTCACTCAACAAAAAAAAATGTATATGATATAAATTGTGTATTTTAACGTGATCTACATTTTTTGTGTAGTAAAATTTTGTCTATCTCTTATGGTTTACCAGTTATGCAAAAGTCGTTCACAATGAAGAATACTTTTGGAGACATTCCCAGGAAATTCAAGATATACATTTTATTTGTCATAAAAATATCTTAAACATATGATATTTTAATCAAAAGCGTTAGAGCCATTTTTGAGAAAATTAAAATTTTCGAAAAATCTTCCATGTAAAGGGTAGTCTGGGGTGGGAGGATTTTCTTAAAAACCTTCGTGTCGCATCCTTGGAAGATACTGAACCTAAATACCAAGTTTGGTGTTTATCTGACTGTTCGTTTCTGAGTTATGCTGTTCACAGACACACACACCGACACACACACACGGACATGTTTCCAAAAATGCTTTTTTTGGATTCAGGGGGTCTCAAAACATGTATTTCCGGTGAAATCTCGGTATCGAATTTTTGGGTGGAATACAATACTTCCCCTACTTACTATACGTAGTTGAGAAAGTAAAAATGAATAACGAATTCCCAATTGAGAAAATAAGTATTGAAAAATTTAATGGAATAACAAGCAATATCTCGAAAAGTGTTCACTCAACGAAAAAAAAAATGTATATGACATAAATCGTGTATTTTAACGCGATTCAGTAAAAATTAAATTGAATTTTATTTATGGACACTCTTTTTAACTGTTCTTAGGGCGGCGTGCGCCAATCTGGAGTAAGCTCTACTTTCGTAGTAAACTACTATTCAAGTCGGCGACTTCCATACGAGAGCAAACTACTTCCGAAGAATTTTACTCCTTTCAGATACTCCCAGATTAAATTGAGCAGAAGCAAATGTCGGAAAGCACCATCACGTAGTATGTTACTACGGAATTAAATAGAGCACAAATATAGGTTAGAATTTACTCTTGCGACCTGGATGGAGTAACTAACCTGTCAATTGAATTAGAATACCATATCGTATTTGGAGGAAGATATTTTTGACGTGTTCATGGATTACTTAAATTACATTGATCTCGATGAAGAAAACAGCGATTACTTAGGTTACATTGATGATCTCGATGGAAAAAAACAACGGGAATGCGAGAACCATATGATACTTATACAGAGAGAGAGAGAGAGAGAGTTCAATGAACATTTCGGCATTAGCAAAGAATCTTATACATGCCTTTTGAACCTGCTTGGAGAACATTTCAACAAAACTCGGACACAAATTCAGCTCTACAATCCAAACTGCAATTATTGTTATGCATCCTATGAGTGTTTTGTACCAGAATATTTCAGATGCTTGAGCTGACATTACGATGAATTTAATGTAATGAAGCAGTCTTACACTGTATTAAATGGAGAAATTTAGAATTGACTTAACACGTTGCAACTTAAAAGTTTGTCAATGTCAAACTTTTCCGTCCCATTAGGTCAAGTTTGATTTCATATGGTAATTAGAACCAATTGGCACTAACTCGAAGTAATAAAATAAAATTAAGAGTCATTCCCATTAGGTTAAGTGCATGCCCATTATACATTTAGTTTACCAGCATTTCCATGTCACGTTAAGTAAAGTTCATCGTAATCCCGGTATTACAGGCGATCTTATAAATAAACGTTCATCACGCGTTTGCTGGCCGTGTATTTCATTGCGTTGTTAGAGCGCTTTTGAGGTTAAGAGCAAGGTACCATACATATAAATATACAGGAGTGTTCAGAAAATAAAAGGCAATTCTTCTTCACTTCTACAGATTTCCCACACATTGTGTATATGGTATTGACTGCACGCATGCTACTATTTTGTGCCCATCTGTGAATATGGTGAACATTTCCGAAATCAGGAAGGGTATTTCTCCACAACACGCAAGTGATCTGCGATACAAAATGAAGATTAGAAACATTGTTTCCAGAATTTTAAGCCGCTCTTCAGTACGTTTGCTGTCGCTCGAATTATTAAACTCGTCAGTCATGACTTTCCAGCACTTTTATAACACGTTGTTTTACACTCTTATTGTTTAAATGGATTTTCTTTATCTCTACCAACAAACATTTATCTCTTTCGCTGACGATTCTCCCATTTTTCTATCGCACATAACCTTATTCATGATCGCATCAAGCAAATTGCGTAAACAAAATAATACCTCCGGGAGTAATGAGCTCTTACTTCTGAAGTCGTAACTAAAAGAGTAAATTGTAATTGAGCTCTCCAGCGTTTTTTCCGCAGTAAATTGCTCCCGTAGCAACCTACTTCCGTAGTGGGGACTTCTTTAGTAAACGTTACTTCCGAAGCAATTTATTCCAACATTGTGCATGCCGCCCAGAGTACTAATGGATTATGTTCACATTAAAATTTAAAATTTCAAGCCATTTTTAGCTTTTAAATTTAAAATTATTAGTTATAAAAAGCTGCAGTTGAGGGGCGAGGCTGTTGTCCCTATGTGCTTCCCCTTATAGAAATTCTTGATTTGACCCAAAGGTAACTATTTACCACTTTTTCACATGGTAAATGGTTTTCATGTTATGACTCCAGCTAGATTTTTTTAAAATTGTATATATTACAAATGAATATCTTCATTGACCAATAATTATCCACTACTAATAGAATCCCCAGCCCTCCTAGCATTATTGCATTAAACATGGAGACTCCTCTCTCTCTTTTCCAGTTTCTCACAATTTCTCCCTCTATGCCTCTCTCATCCCTTTCTTAACATTTCCATCTCTCTCCTTTTTTCCCCCTTCACCATTCTTTCCTCTTCTCTCTTGTACCCCTTTCTCTGTCTCACAACTTATTTGCAATGTGATGTTTTGAAAACCAGTAATAAAATTAGTTTTTCTTAGTAAAATCAAAATGCAAGTAAAAGGTTTAACATTGCACAAACATGTCTCTCTTCCTTATGTTTGCAGTGCGATTGGGACTATGTTTCCCATGATACCTAGTTTATAAACACAAATAATAGTAGTGAAAAATTGTTCTAACTTCTTGAATATTCATCCTGTCTATATTTTGTAAATAACAAAACTTGTTTAAAACATCTTGTTTACATAAGTATAAGTTAACATAGTTTTGATATGTAGCATTTTTAGAAGACTTAAAAGTAAGCAAGATAGTTCAACTTTCACTTTGTTTACTACGTATAGTAAGTAGGGGAAGTATTGCATTCCACCCAAAAATTTGATACCAAGATTTCACCAGATATACATGTCTCAAGGCACCCTGAATCCAAATAAAGCATTTTTGGAAGCATGTCAATGTGTGTTTCTGTCTGTCTGTGAACACCATAACTCAAAAACGAAAAGTCGGATAAATACCACACTTGATATTTAGGTTCATTGTGTTCCAAAGATGCGACATGAAGATTTTCAACAAAATCCCCCATCCCAAACTACCCTTTACATGGAACATTATTCGAAATTTTTGATTTTCTAAAAAATGGCGCTAATAATTTTGATTAAAACACCTTATAGTAAAGATATTTACATCACAAATGAAAAGTATATCTTGAATTTTCGTGTAGCAGTCCCTCTAGAGTCCCCCCTTGTCCCAAAAGCCAGGGGTTTTTAAAGGTGCACTCCTGCTACCTCAGCAGTCTTTCACATCTTGGGCGAATGTCCTAACCCAAATCAGCAGAATTCGCGCAACATTTCTAAGTTGAATGAAACCTGACGCTGGTCTAGCAACAACAGATTGCTTGGACATACATTCTGCGTGTTAGCGTTTTCAACTCTTGTGGTGCAATAATTTCCAATGCTACTGGGCGCAAGAACAATGCTACAAAATTAATAAAGTTAATCCATGCATCGTGATAATATGGATGGATGTACGGATAGACAGATATTGACTTTGATTACCTAAAGACTATTACTTCATGAAATTAGTATTTAAATTACTTCATTTAATTCACATACTCTAATTTATAAAACTTAAGCAGCAACAGAAATGATTCACCTGCTTTTTAAAATCTGCAACTTCTGTATTACTGTAAACCTTGCATTGAAGATGAAGTATTTATAAATTGTTTCTTGTTTCAGGGTGATGGAGAATCTGTGCCAGAGATGTCAAATGAGGACGTGTATAGTGTCAGTAATATTTCCAAATGTAGTGTTTCATCAAGAAGGTTTCACATTAATATTGAGGTTGACGTAATGGCAGTGATGTTATTTTTGGCGGGTCTTGCCACACGCATGTACAGATTAGAGGAACCAAGAAGCATAGTGTAAGTTTTCTTCCTCTCTATATTTAGGATCATTTCTTGTGAAAACAGCAATATACCACAAAGTCAGTAACACTGTTAGATGTCATCAGGAGCGATCCATGTAAAATTACACAATTTGGAAAGAATAAAAAAACAATATGTTTTACATTTATTAAAAAAAAACTTGTGTTTCAGTCTCGTTGAGAAATAAGATATTAGTCTTTGTTGAAATCTTATCACTTATACAAGAAAATCACCACCATTGATATTTGTATGGTAAGTCCTGATATCATAAGCCCAACTAAGTCATCAACAATGCCTTTGCCAAGTTAGGTAGAAAGATATGCCCATTCACTCTTATCTTTGAAGTATAGATACCGATTGCATACATTTTATTATGTATTATGACTAGGGCCCGAATTTTTAGATGGAATAAAGCTTTCTTATATGCTTAAAATAGGTTTTTTAGGTTTTTCTTGATTAAAATAGTTATTTCTTTATTTTTTGCTTTGTGGATCAATACAGGTATCAATAATTTTGCTTTTCTGGTACTTGTAAGATTTATTTTTTGGCTTGCAGTGGATAGTTATGTACATTCTCAAATTTTCTGGCATAAATGAATTCCTATTATCACGTAACACATTTGTGTATGAAGAAAAAGTTCTTTGAACGGAACATGAAGTCATTGAAGTGTAAAACATAGATGTCAATGCAGCAGGCTCTAGGGATAGTTTTCCTGTATACTTTTCTCTCTGCAATATTGATTTTCTTATCTTCAAAACCGGGATTTCATTGAAAAATCTTCTGCAACTTCGAAGAACATGCAACTCCCACTGGTCCAGGCATTTCTTTACTGGAAACATTGCCAATGATATCTAGAGCATGTTTCAGTGGCAAAGTTGTACTTTCTAGCTGGAGAATAGCTTGTGGTATAAAACAAAAATGTTTCTTAATATACGCAAGGGAAGCAGCAAGAGTGGGACATTCGAGTGATTTCTCAGCCTTAGAAATGTAGGAAGCTTCTGTTTCATCCAATTCATTGACAACATTTTTAATGTCTTCTTTTAAGTGCTCGTCATAGTAAATGACAGCTGACAGCCAAGTTCTCCAGCGGGTAAGTATCGGCTCAGGTGGAAGAGGGGGTTGCCGGTACTTTCTCTTTGAACAATTGTATACGTGTTGGGGCTTTTAAGAAAACCTTCTTGACCGACGATATTAGCCTGTTCAGGTCATCGAAGTGGCTTCTAATCTCTTCCACGAGGTGGTGCAGGTCGTGGGCCAAGCATATAACACCTAGCATGGTCGGGTAGAAGGGCTGTACACCCCCCCCCCCCACAGCCTTCAACATGCCTCCTAGCCACATTTGCAGTGTGCGCAACTACAGATTTATGCTGCTCAAGATGAGATTTCGGCTAATTTGTCATACTTTTGCCCACCTACATTACGTATAAGGAAGTGAGAAATAATGAAATAAATTACCTTAGGAGTGAGTTTAGAACATAATGTGGTCTCTCCAATATCTGGTGCCCACCTACCCACCCATTTTAGGTGTTTCACTTATATAGGCAAATCTCGTGAGGAAGTCAACAAACGTAGCCATTTTTTCGATAAATCGCATGCAAAGTGGGTGCTGCCAACCTAAATAAGAAGTGAAATGCACTGAATATGCGATGTGCTGTTGTTTCTGCGAGCGTGAATCATTCGAGTTTTAGACGCGCAGATCCCTCGACTACGCTCTGTCGTTGCTTCGCATCGTCCGCAACTTGCTACACTCCTCTCCTTCTAAAAGATATCCCTCCGCTACGCTTTGAGGCTGAGTATCTTACCGGCTTCGGTGGCATTATTCGTATGTTGGCAGCATTACGTTAGAGCAAGCGTAAGACCTAATGCGGGCAAAAGTATGACAATTTACCTGAGATTTCTACTCACATTTAACCTGAAATAACAATTCAAATCTTAAGTACACTTCAGTAAGCATGCTAGTGTATTTCAGTGCAGGTTTTACTTTGGGAAACTTACTTGCTTGGAGCATGCCTGACAGAAGACTACTCAACCATCCGTAGTGAAGTGTGGATGTGCAGCAATCCATTTTCTCAATAAATGTGATTTAGGCATTGTTTCACTATACAACAATTAAATTCGAAAAGTATTGCAACAATCAATCACCACACTTTCTGGCTGTTGTACTCTCAGGGAATGACTGGAGGCGATCCTCTTACACAGGTTACACTCCTCCTGACTTTCTATCAGTTGCATCCCATGTCACATGTGCTATATTTAACGGTAGTAACTTGAACTGTCTACTGGCTATAAGTGATGGAAATAATTTTACAATGAATTTCAGTCGGAAAATAGCATCCTTCATTTCAAAAAAAGGGAAAACAGCTACTTAGGTTTTTTTAGGTGTAATGAAATTCACATATTCTGCTCGGGGAAGTGTGAAACGAATATATATCTTGAAATGTTTTAATTAAATAGCGAGGAAACATACGAGGGTGGTCTGAAAAGTTTCAGACCTCAACATGAAGATGGCAGCACTCTTAAATAAAAGCTAGTGAATTTCGTTATTCATCTGTTGACAGTTACTCACCAAAATTTCAGCCATTTTGGACGCTCAGTTATGTAACAGTCGTTTGAGTGAGGTGATGTGAGTGTTTTTATGAAAATGAACAAAATTGAGTATCGAGCTGTCATTAAATATTTGTTTTTGAAAGGCAATACGCCTACACAAATCAAAGATGAGTTGGATTCTGTGTATGGGGGCTCTGCACCATCATTTACCACAGTGAAATTTTGGGCAGCTGAATTTAAACGTGGCCGTAAGAGCTTGGGAGACGATGAACGTTCGGGACATCCAAAAATTGCAACTACCGACGAAAACATTGCCAAAGTTCACCAAATGGTGCTAGACGACCGCCGAATTAAAGTGAGAGAGATAGCAGAGACTATGAACATGTCAAAAAGAACATGTTTGTCACATATTAAATCAACATTTTGACATAAGAAAGCTGTCTGCACATTGGGTGCTGCGTTTGCTTACGTTTGATCAAAAACGTGTTCGAATGAACATTTTCAATGTTCTGTTGGCGCAGTTTAGGCGCAATAAATCCGAGTTTTGGCGCCGATTAATTACTGTAGATGAAACTTGGATACACCATTATACGTCTGAAACAAAAATACAGTCCAAACAGTGGACTGCAAAGGGGGAACCGGCTCCAATAAAAGCAAAAGCTGTTTTTTCGGCTGGGAAAGTGATGGCGACTGTTTTTTGGGATAGTCATGGAGTTATTTTAATCGATTATCTTCAAAAAGGAAAAACCATTACAGGAGCATTCTACGCATCATTACTTGACAAGCTGAAGGCAGAACTTGTGGAAAAATGGCCACATTTGCAGAAAAAGAAAATCCTGTTTCACCAAGACAACGCACCGTCTCACACCTCAGCGGTTGCAATGGCGAAAATCCACGAATTACGGTTTGAACTGCTTGACCATCTGCCTTACTCACCAGATCTAGCCCCAAGCAACTTCTTTTTGTTCCCTCATCTGAAAATTGTGTTCGGAGGACAGAGATTTTCGTCAAACGAAGAGGCAATCACCTTCGTGAACAATTATTTTGCAGAGAAAAACGCCGAGTACTATTTGGACGGGTTACAGAGATGGGAGCATCGCTGGGAGAAGTGTGTAGAGCTACAAGGAGACTATGTTGAAAAAAAAAAAAAAAGTCTGAAAAAATGTCTTGCATCTTTATTAGGTCGGAAACTTTTCAGACCACCCTCGTATAGGTTAAAACCTAAAAATCTGGGCCTTAATTATGACTTAGTCCACCTCTTTCTGTAGTCACTATTTCCTGGACATAACATTTCAATTTGCAGCCATATAACTCAGCCTCTTCTCTCTTTTGGTATTCACTAATATGTGAACTCAGAATTTTCCTATGCTCTTCACATAGATAATTTCTACTTGCCCTTATGTTGCAAGAACGTTGTAAAGAAATAGCAAAACAAAACTGAATTGAACACAGAGGCTGAGGTAATCCTTCTTATATACTCAGGTAGTCTCTTCTAGAAGTTTCACCCAAAGCCACAAAAGGGAGAAGGATTCTGGAGGCTATATCTGCATCCCGAAAGGAGTTCTTGACAGTTCAGTAAAGTGAGAATATCCCTGCCTCTCTCTGCAAGCAATAACATGCCAGCCGGCGGCAAAACCATGCCTTGTCCAAGGCAGGACAGCCATATAACCTGTCCTGTTACCATGGCTAAACATTTTGAGTGTTATTTCCACATGTTTTATGTAATTAAACACTTATTTCTTAAGTGTAATGTAATATGGTTAGAAGAATAAATTTTTATGTTAATTTTGTAATATATAAGAATATAAATGTGAATTTGTATGGGTAGATAAAGTTGTGTGTTTCAGATTTTTATTTTCTGTTAGTTAAGATGGAATTATTGAAATTTATGTTCAGTTTATACATTTTACTCCATTGCATGAGTCTTTGAAGCTTGCAAATTGGTCCACATCTCAAAATCAATTGTGTCATGAGTCATTTTTTCAACTTTGTGTTTAAATATGAGTTTTTATTTTACAATAAACAATTTGTTATAACTAAATTTACCACAAGGGCATATTTTGAAAGACTGCTTGAGTGTACAGGAGAAGTATGTACACTCAAAAAATTGGCTAGATGAAATTGGGCACCAACTAGAATAAACAGTATTGGCGATATAGGCTAAAAATATATAATTACGGTGACAGGAAGAAATAGATAGAAGATATGGATAGACAATGCCTGTGGACAATGATGGGATAGAGAAGCTCTCCCAAATTCTCTAAGGATTTTGGAATGAATGACGGAAAGCAGTTGCACATGGAGGAATGTAAGGAAGATGCAAGAGGAGGTGTAGCATGGTTCAGATAGAGAATATGGAAATTACAGGGTAAGATTTGAAGAAGGTTCTTGTCTTTAAAGTGTGGGGGAAAGGAGGATGCAACCCATATTTTGTTAAAACGCAAAGGTACAGATATTTGGAGAAAAGAATTTAACCGAAAGAAATGGCCGATGGTAGCAAAAGCAGCAGCTGTTAGAAAAATTTTGCATCAACAATCTCAAATTAATAATTTAGCGGTATCAATTTAGCGTCAAGAAGAAATGGAATTGATCCGTAACTAAAGCTGGAAATATGTATCACATCTGTACTACAGAAATTAAATCAAGAATTGTAATAGCAACATAACAAATGTGTTACATTCACATTACTTTCTCTACCCATTCTTCTGTAAACTATTCCTAAAAAAGCTTATTTCTCTACCTACTTCATGATAATTGTGTAAATGTATGCAGAAATGGTTTTATAACACATTTCATTGTAAATACAAGGGGAATACAGTAGGTTAAGCATTAGTTAGGTTTTTAAGAAGTGAATTGCTATGTGATTGCTTTGAAATTCATGCCCCTTGCATGACCACGAGAAAAATGGATACCGACTTACCACTTGAAAAAAAACATGTGATGTGTTACACTCACATGACTTTCTCTACTCTTGTACAAACTATTTTTACAAACTCTTATTCTCCATCTATTTCATATTAATCGAGATAAATATTTGCAGAAACGATCTTTTGACATGCAAAGAGAATTACATTTTACACATAGCGACCAGTTCTAAAAATATTTGACTATCACTTAAGGCCTACTATGTTCCCCTTGTTTTGTATTTGCAAGGGCAATATAGAAATACAGTAGCCTTTAAGCACATACATATCTCTTAATAGCTGGTTGCTAGGTGCAGCACCATTCCCTTTGCCACAGATTAATACTCTTTGCATATCCAAGACAAAAAAATGAATAACAAATTCCCATTTGAGAAAATAAGTATTGAAAAATTTAAGGGAATAACAAGCAATATCCCGAAAATGGTTCACTCAGCAAAAAAAAAGTATATGACATAATTTGTGTATTTTAATGCGATCTACATTTTTTGTGTAGTAAAATTTTGTCTATCTCTTATGGTTTACCAGTTATGCAAAAGTCGTTCACAATGAAGAATACTTTTGGAGACATTCCCAGAAAATTAAAGATATACATTTTATTTGTCATGAAAATATCTGAAACATATGATATTTTAATCAAAATCGTTAGAGCCACTTTTGAGAAAATTAAAATTTTCGAAAAATGTTCCATGTAAAGGGTAATCTGGGGTGGGGGGATTTTCTTGAAAACCTTTGTGTCGCATTTCTGGAAGATACTGAACCTAAATACCAAGTTTGGTGTTTATCCGACTGTTCGTTTCTGAGTTATGCTGCTCTCTCTCTCTCACATGCACACGTGCACACACACACACTCACTCACTCACTGTACATAGTATAGAAAGTAAAAAGTATTTGAAATTTCAAACCATAAACAAACAATATCTTGGAATTAGTTAACGTCATAAAAAATTTAGCTTGACATAAATTGTGTGATTTAACAAGATCTATATGTATAGTATGACTTTGTCTCTCTTGGGTTTACCAATTATCAAATATCATTCAGAATGAGGAGGACTTCGCGGGTTATTCATAGAAAATTCAAGATACACATTTATTTGTCATGCATGTATCTTAAACGTATGATATTTTAAACCAAATTATTAGAGCCTTTTGGGAGAAAATAAAAAATAAGTTTTCATGTAAATGCATTTAGGGGGGGGGGATCTCTGTATCAAATTTTTTGGTGGAAATGCAATACTTCCTCTACTTACTATAGGTAAGTAATAGAGAAAGTAAAAAGATTTGTGCATTACTTTGTATGGCTTGGATAGAACCTTGTAATGAACGTAGTACAAATAAATAAAAACTAAGTAGAATACTGTTTTCTAGAGTAAAAAATTATTCAAAGGGTGTATTAGCTGTGAAAAGAAAAAAACTGATGTGTTACATTCACATGACTCTACCCTGTATCATTTATTAATGGGTATAAAAACTATTCTTATGAAAGCTTTATTTTTCTATCTACTTCATAAATCGAGATAAACATTTGCAGAAATAGCTACATTACACATTTCTGTATAAAATGCAAAGTGAATAGCAGTATTCAAATGTTTAAGAACTGGACATTACGCTAGCTTCACTCTTTCCATACATTCGCAAGAAGAAGTGAATGTCGACAGGTATTTAAAAAAATGACAGAGATTGAATAATTAGAACGATTAATAATGGATATCTCGGAAATGGTTTGCCACAAAAAAGTTATTTAAATAAATCAAGTGGTTTTTACATATTTTTTTGTATAGTACATTTTCTTCTATTGCTTAATGTTTATCAGTTATACAAGATTATACAAAATTCCTTCCAAATGAAGAGTACTTCACAAGCTATTCCCAGAAAATTCAAGATATACATTTTATTTGTCATGAAAACATCTTAAATATATGATATTTTATTCAAATTCGTTAGTCTTTTTAAGAAAATGAAAAGTATGAAAAATGTTCCATGTAAAAGGTAATTGGGGTGAGGGAATTTTTCTGAAAATCTTTGTGTCACATCTCTTGAAGACACTGAACTTAAATACCAAGTTTAGTATTTATCTGACTCTTCGTTTTTGAGTTATGACACACACACATGCATGCACGCATGCACAGAGGCTTTTCTAAGCATGCTTTTTTGGATTCAGTGGACCTCAAAACAATTATTTCTGGTAAAATATTGCACATAGTAGAGAAAGTAAACATATGTGAATATTGTTTGCTTATTTTCAGTTTTGATGAATTACATTATGGAAAATATGTAAGTCTGTATATGAAGAGAACATTTTTCTTTGATTCACATCCTCCGTTTGGAAAACAGTTGATTGCAGCAGTTGCATACTTGGCAGGATTTGATGGTAAGCACCAAACATTCAATTGAGCATCCCATGTGTATGCATTCATGGCAAACTTACTAATAAGTTTGTTCTAACTCCCAATAGGACAGTTCAAGTTTGACAGAATTGGAAGTTCGTATGCAGATACTGTGCCTTTGTTTGCCCTGCGACTTGTTCCTGCTGTGTGTGGAAGTCTAGTTATTCCCACAGCATATCATCTGATGCTAGAACTAGGACTGACTCAGTGGACGGCTGCACTAGCAGGGTTCTTGTTGTTGTGTGGTAAGATTACATTCAGTTCCTTCACTTTCCATAAGTAGAGCAACCATCTGTAGCATCTTTTACAGGACACTCCTGTACCATTTCTTAACCCTTCTCATGCAGAATTAGTTTGAGCCAGATTTAACAAAGTTTAAAACTTGCTTTAAAATTGAAATTATTACACTTTTTACACTTATTCATGCACTTTATAACTAATATTATGTAAATGGAAGTGATCATATGCTGATTTTGAACAAATTCACTAAGTTGCTAGGTGCAAAAACAGTGTTTGTCCTGACAGCTATATACATATAAACATACGTATAAGTATATACCTAGTATACAGTCACAGGTTCACTCTGAGTAAGTTTTCTTCATGTGATAAAGTTTGAACACTGCTACGTTGGGCTTTACAATACCCATAAGGTCTTAAGTAATGGAGATAATATTTAAAAAATATCACAGCAAGTATTTTAACAATTTATTATAAAAAATCTTTGCAATTGTTAACAATTCCATTCAGATATAAATCAGCTTGCTTTACATTTAGATATTTTTACAGTTACAAATAATACAATTGAAAATACAATAATTTTCTTAAAATTATAATAAAAATAATGCTCTTTCACCTTCTTACGACATTTAATTTCCTTTACAAAGTCATAAATGCCTCTTGAAATAGCAAAGTAATACAAATACAATTTACGAAAGAATGAATATATAAATGCTTCTCCTGCAAAATACTAATTTTGAAACACCAAGAGCAGAAGTTAAATTTTGAAGGTTACCAAAGAAATATGCATAATTTAGAAAAGGCAGAGACATTACCCTTGGTGAATTACGCCAAAATCTCGCCATCGGGAACTCAGCATAAAGCTCTGACAGGCTTTCCGCTTGATTCCTGTGCGCAGACTGCAGGCCCAACCTGCCTGGAAGTTGCTGATCTTGGCCACAAGCTTGATGGCCTGCGATCAGTAGCGTGAGAGAAACCAGCCAATCATAGTCCTGGACGACCATGATGTCGTGCTACAATAAGCTACGTCATCAATGACGACATTGTTCTCGAACATTCACGCTGTTACTGAGCTGTTTATGAAGAATGATGCCATCTTTTTAGGAGAATTGTGTTGTTTGTGGGCTGGTTACATGTGCCACGACGAGGGAAGAGGAGGGGGGGGGATGGCACAACACTTATGTGGATGGAAATGGGCTTGTGAGTTAAAGTACTGGTATAGAAAACTGCATGTAACACCTGCAAATTCGAACATTCATCACTGCCATCATGTGAATTAACCCTTTAGTGCTTGGTGTAGCATATTTTACACAACAGTGTTTTGTTAAGTTTTTAGATTTTTTTAATAGATTTCTTTTTTAATTTCATATTATACTAACCAACAATAAAATACAAGTATTTATTGCTGTTTTATATTGTAGAAATATTAAATTTTTTCAATAAAATTGTAGTGTTTGTTTTTTTAAAAATAATAAGCAAAATCCATGCAACTGGACCCCATCAGCATCCAAGTGTGCCATTATGCTGATTATTTTACATGAGTCCTCCTTGTCCTTTACCACAGGTATCTTGACTGCAGTTGCTGGGATTCAAACTCGTGACATTTGGTTTGAATGGATGGCCAGTCCAGTTTTTCTTGCTTTAACGATCACAACCATTCAAATCACTCCCATTATGGTGCCCGTGAAAGGGATATAAAAGCATGTTTAAGAATCGGAGGAAGAGCAGCATATGTAGCAAAATAATTCCGGCATTAAGGGTTAATTGTGCCATTGTTGCATTCACTTGCGACGGAGTCGCTTCTATATAGCTTTCCTCTTCTTCTGAGCCAAATAACTTGTAGTAAAAAGAATCCTGATTGATATTATTTCCTATATGTCAGTGTTTGTTTTAATACCATCTTTGCATATCACTCAAAAAATTCTAAAAATGCGGCTACTCGCACAAACATGTGTACAACCTCATAAACTTGTGGTGGAGAATCCCAATTAAACATGTTATAAATGGCTACAAGCAGCATTCTTCATACTGCTGACATCTGATGATGTGCAAAACATTTAGATAGATCCAGCCACAAATGCTCAGTTGGTAACTTAAATTTACCTCACTAGATGCTAGTGGTTATGCATGCAAAAAGATAAGTCTGTTTCAATAAGAAATATCATACCTACATTTAAAGTTAAAACCAAAATTGGTGTTGCTGGCAGCGCTTGGGGCAAATTAATACCTTCAGCATTGTACACACTTTCCATTGATGGCTCAGATGTTTGCTGTAGCAAATGTGTGATCTATGCTATTATAAAATGTTCTCTCTCCATTTTCTATCTGAAAAATCAAGTATGTATAACACATACAGAATTTCTGTATATGCGAGGATAAAGGTAATTAAATTATTTAAAATAGAGAGTTGAGGGTTGTTACACTACATCACTATGATAAACAACTCTCTATTTTAAATTATGACACATCACTGTTACAAGCTTCTAAATCTTCAAAAATTGAAATTAAATTATTACTTGTGTGCCTCTAACTTCTGATATCCCCCCTCCCATTTTGGCACTCCTGTCCTCAGTGACCTTAGATGGTCGCTAAGCATAAGTTAAAAGAAATAATTACCACTTTCAGGCTGATTGAAAAAAAAATTAAATGACGAACCATACATTGCTTGGTAAGACATCACAGGAGAAACCAGCCGTCTCATAGCCTCCAACATGAACAGTCTGGCAGTGGGGTGGGGTTGACCCTAGCAACTAATTAGCAATCATTTACTGCCCATATTTTGTGAATTTCCAAGGTACAAGAAGGAAACAACAGTGTGCCATGGATCTAAACCTCTGAATGGTTTCACTTAGAATGTAGATCTTTAAGGAATAGCACCACCAAAAGCAGCATTTAGATGTTCTTCACCATGTCGATAATGACTGCTTTTACAAAACTAAAATAACATTTTCAAATGAATTGAGTTCCTGTATCTAACATGTGCCAATATATCCTATTCTCTAATTGGTGTATAAAGTGTATTAATATAAATTTTTCTCTACTATTAACCAGTTTGCTAACATACGAGGTGTGTTCAAAAAAAGACCGAACTTTTCTATAACATCTTTATTGCTCATTGTACAACATTTCAAGTACTGTCCCCCTCAAAGTAGTCCCCCCTACTGGCAATACACCATTCTCAACGTTTCTTCCATTTTTGGAAAGCTGCCTGGAATGCACTTTCTGGGATGGTGCGCAGGTCTCTTGTCACATTTTCCTCCTGCTCATACAGCGCATTCATAACCTGCTCCACTCGCTGGGTGCTTCTGCCATCAGTGTCTCTTTCATGTGGATTCCAGGTCATGTAGGCATCTCAGGGAATGAGTCTGCCGACGTTGCCGCCAAATCGGCGATTTTATCACCCAGATATTTTACCTCTGTTGTTCCCTCATCAGATTTGTGTATTATTTTCTGTCACTGCATCCTCTTGCTTTGGCACAATGAGTGAACGACCCTCCGGAGAAACAAGTTGTGGGAGGTTAAGCCTCTCCCGTTAGTCTGGGGTACCTCTTCTCGCTCTTCTCGTCGGGAAGAGGTAATTTTAGCTTGTCTACGAATCGGACATTGCCTTTTTAGTCATAGATACCTGTTCAGTGGTGACCCCGCACCACTGTGTGAACAGTGTGATGCGCCCTTAACGGTGCATCACATTTTAACAGAGTGTCAAGTTTTAGCTCCATTGTGCGTTCGTGTGTGTCTGCCTGTTGGCATAGCCAACGTTTTGGCAGACGACGCGCATGCTGTAGAATGTCTTTTACGTTTTGTCAGTGACATTGGTTTTAGCCGATGCATTTGATGCGCTGAACGTCTTTTAGCTGTGTGATTTTATATTGCCGGCTCTACTCCCCAGTGACGCTCATGTCCCATGCGTTCTACAGTTCTTGGCGCATGGTTTTACTGTTTTATCATTTTGTTTACCATGTTTTAGTGTGGTGGTTTTAGCATTGGTGTGCTTGTTTTTTAGTGTTTTTGACTATGCGGTTTTGTCCCGTATTTTAGTTTTTGGATTTTAAATTTTACACATTGTAAGGGCGCTGATGACCTTCGCTGTTTAGCGCCCTTAACTCCATATCATCATCATCACATTTTCCTGAATCTCTTCTATGGTTTGGAAACAACTTCCTTTCAACATCGTTTTAATTTGACAAACAGGAAAAAGTCTGCTGGGACTAGGTCTGGAGAATAGCGTGGATGGAGCGCTATGGGAGTCTGACGTTTTGACAGATAGCTGTCATGAATGACATGTGAGCTAGCATATTGTCATGATGCAACATCCAAGTATGGTTTTACCACAATTCAGGCCTCTTCCTGTACACAGCATCCCTTAAGTGTGCTAAAATTTCCTGGTAGACTTCCTTGATTATTATCATCTGATCACATGGTACTAATTCCTGATGGACAATCTTGACGTAGTCATGTCTGTTAATGTGGAAGGTCGTCTAGGCCTGGAATCCTCACTGACCCACAATTTGCTATGTTCAAAATGGTTAAATCATTCATAACACTGCATGCGACTCATACAGTCCTCCCCATATGCTTGGCTCTATAAAAGCTTTGCCAAGTTTGTAGAAAAATTTCATGCTCGCGCATTCCTCAAGCTCTTTCATTGTCACTTTGTAACTAGTCCGACAAACGCCTTGTGCACATGCTCAGTTCAGCGGCTGTAGCTTGGCAATTAACAGTCATAGCGAAATGAGGCAAAAGGCAATTTGTTGTCTAAACCTGCCACTAGATGTGCTTAGTAGCTGCAGCGTGCTCCCTGTGCTGGTTGACACACTGTTTCAGAAGTTTAGTCTTTTTTGGAACACACCTCATACATACAAAGAAAAATTTTAAAAATACATTCTTTGTCTTCAAGCTAGCCCATAAAAAATTTGAGAAAAATATTAACTTGTACTAATTTACATACTTCACATTACAGATAATGCTTTGTTGACTCAGTCGAGGTTTATTCTTATGGAGTCTATGCTGCTACTGTTCACACTATTTGGTCTTCTGTGTATACTCAAGTTCCGGCAGTATCATCTGAATGCATATTGTGTACAGTGGTGGTTGTGGCTCAGCCTGGGAGCTGCATCTCTAACCTGCGCTCTTTGGTTAGTATTGTTACTTTGTATAACTTTTATAAATTGCTTTTATTAAGGATTTCATTATGATGAAAAGTATTTGTGGTAATATACTATAAATTGCTTATAAATATTTGCAAGGCTTTATATTGTGGCACACACACACTAATACTTAACTAACTTAGAGTGGCTCTTGGCAGAATGTCTCCGAAACACGTTTGAGGTAAATCTTAAAGATTACTGAAATTATTAGGTGTGTGTACCATAATATAAATTCTTGCAATAACACTACTACTCTATCTTTTTTCCTTATTGTTGGTGCTTATAAATACTTCGTGACAACACTTCTCTTATCATTTTTAAAATGTAAAATCAGTAGGACATGTTTTATAATTGCATGATTACGTTGTCAGCTTCTTCTTTGATTAAAACATAAGAAAAGGTATGGTAAGTTTAAAAAAATTTTAAAAAGTCATAATCATAATATTTTTTATAGCCAATGTTTGATTTAAAAATCATACAAATTATTCATTTTTACTTTCTCTACTACATGTAGAAACTAGGGGAAGTATTGTATTGCATCAAAAAATTTGATGTCAAGATTTCACCAGAAATATGTGTTTTGAGGCCCCCTGAAACAAGAAGAAAGCATTTTTAGAAAAAATTCCATGTGTGTGTGTTTGTATCTGTGAACAGCATAACTCAAAAATGAAAAGTCTGAGAAGTACCAAACTTGGTATTCAGATTCAGTACCTTCCAAAGATGCGAAACAAAGATTTTCAAGAAAATCCCCTCCCTACCCCCAATTACCGTTATATGGAACATTTTTCGAACATTTTTATCTTTTAAAAAATGGCTCTAATGATTTTGATTAAAATACCATATATTAGAGATGTTTACATGGCAAATAAAATGTATGTCTTGAATTTTCTGGGAATAGCCTTTGAAGTCCTCTTCATTTGGATGGAATTTTGTATAATCTTATATAACTGGTAAACGTTAAGCGACAGATGAAAACATATTACACAAAAAATGTAATCTCTTTAAACACAATTTATTTAAAATAAGTTTTTTTGTGGCATAAGCCTTTCTAGATATCTGTGATTAATGGTTCAAATTGTACATTTCTTGGCCATTCTTTAAAGTCCAACATTCAGTTGCTTTTCATGATTGTATGGAAGCAGTATGGAATATAGCATCCAGTTCTTAAACATTCGACTATTGCTCTTCTCTTTATATCCTAAGAAAATGTGTAATGTAGCTATTTCTGCAAAGGTTTATTTGGTTAAAAATGTAATAGATAGAAAAATAAGCTTTAGTAAGAGTAGTTTGTATATCCTCTAATAAAGATAGAGGCTAAAGAAAGTCATATGAATGTATCACATCAGATTTTTATTGTTACACATTACCACAAGGTATTGCTGTAAATGTTCTGCCAGCATCAGCTAATGATTTGCAGAAATCTAATTAAAACTGTGACTCTCTGCTAGATGTGGCAGCAGTTGTTGAAATAAACCTATTTTCTTGTCACCATTCTTTGAAGTGAGAGTAGATTTGTGATTTGTTGTTAGTACATGTTGATTGATAAAATATTTCTTTTTTTTCTCATGATTAACTGTCTTTTCATAAATTTTACACATTAAAAATGTTCCACCAATAGGGACAGGAAACTTTTGTTCCATTTTTTTAGCACAATTTGGTGTTATTTTTAATGATATTCAGTTTATTTTGGCAACATTTTTATGTTGCGCAAGTTTCTTATTGTGCTATGAAAATAGTCTTTCACTGTCCATATTACTGCTTGTAGAACTACAGCTTCATATTCAGTGTGATCTACTTTTGTTAAATCAGACATTTTACAATGCCATCCTTCCTTGTTGAAAGTTACAAGTTATTTTCATCTTGCAGCTGTTCATAGGTTTTAAAAATTTTGGATGCACTGAGTGACTGAATTCTAGAAACAACAGTTGACACAATCTTCTCAAGACCTTCATTCACAACATTTATCAAAATGTTCTCAGGATTAAAAGATTTGTTCAACATTGTGAACACAAGCTTTGAGGGATCAGATCTCCAATCTTCTGAGAGTTTATTTTGATGCCTACTCGCATCAGAGAATGCTTAAGTTCTGCATGAAGAAGTTGTTTGCCAACACTGTCTAAAAGTATCCTTGTTTTGCTTCAAAAATTACCCTAGCTGTTTAACTTGGGACTTCGTTCCAAATTGTTTAGTCTCGGGTATAAATCCTGGCCAGTAGGCAATCTAGATCCCTTATGATGCCATTCTTTTGATGATGGAGTTTTTGCACATGCAGTATTGTGTGATCTAAATAAAGCTTTTGATTGCGTGAGACATGACTGTTAAATAAATTGGAAGTTTACGGAATAAGAATCTTTAATCTAAGAATTTTTAAATCCTATCTTGAAAATAGACAGCAAGCTGTAATAGTAGGAGGAAAGAAATCTAAAATACTAGAAGTAACAATAGGAGTTCCCCAGGGATCAGTTAATGGGCCTCTGCTTTTTTTAATTATGATTAATGATGTCTCAAAACGCGTTTAGTCTCACACTGTTGTATATGTTGATGATACATCTTTTTTAAATGTCCATAAAGATGTTAACATGCTATTAAAGTTTGTAAAAATCATTAATGAAAAATAAAAATTATGGTTTAAAAGTAATGACTTTTATATGAACAACAGTAAAACACTAAGTATTTTCTTCACTTTAAAAAATGTTCAACACTTAGGTAATAATGAAAATGAAACAGTTCAACTTTTAGGTGTAATTATTGATAAAAAATTGTCGACAATGCTAATTTTGTTGGCAAATCTAAAAAGAGAAGTTTAAATAGATTTTGTATTAATGACCTATTACTCTTTATTTCAAAGTGTCCTAAGATAGGGTCTAATATTATGGGGTGGGGGATAGTTCAAGGATAACAGTCTTAAAAATTCAAAAAAGGATTGTTAGAATACTAACAAATTAAAAAAATACAGAAAATTGTAAACCATTATTTGTGAAATTAAAAATTCAAACTGTAGTAAATTTATATATTTATGACACTTTGATAAATATCAAAGAAAATATGCACAATTATAGTACAAGAAATTCAACACATAATCATGAAACAAGGAATACCAGTAAAATTGACATGCCTTACTATAGATTACAAAAAACATTTAAAAATCATAAAGTAATTGCAATAAAAAATTGTAATGCACTACTACAGGAAATAGGGACTTTAAATGTTCTGGCATTAAAGAATAGAATGTATGAATGGCTTATAAAAAATCCATTTTATTGTTTGCAAGAATTCTATGATCAAGATAAAAGTGAATTGCAAATTAATATGTATATTTGATAAATTTAAGAATGTTGTATATATAATGTATATAGCTAAAATTTAATGTTGACGAAGTCTATTGTACTTATTTTGTAATTACTAAATGACAAATAAATATAAATCAAAAACTGAAATATAAGTGCTTTGAGGTTATGAGCACATTCCTTAGCAAACACTCTTCAACTTTAACAGTGTTGATGTAAGACTTTGAAGGCAAATTTACACTACATGATCAAAAGTATCCGGACACCTGGCTGAAAATGACGTACAAGTTCGTGGCGCCCTCCATCGGTAATGCTGGAAGTGGGTGTTGGCCCACTCTTAGCCTTGATGACAGCGTTCACTCTCACAGGCATACTTTCAATCAGGTGCTGGAAGGTTTCTTGGGCAATGGCAGCCCATTCTTTACGGAGTGTGGAACTGAGGAAAGGTACAGATGTAGGTCAGTGAGGCCTGGCACGAAGTCAGTTCCAAAACATCCCGAAGGTGTTCTATAGGATTCAAGTCAGGACTCTCTGCAGGCCAGTCCATTACAGGGATGTTATTGTCCTGTAACCACTCTGCCACAGCCCATGCAGTATGAACAGGTGCTTGATCGTGTTGAAAGATGCAATTGCCATCGTCGAGTTGCTCTTCAACAGTAGGAAGCAAGAAGGTGCTTAAAATATCAATGTAGGTCTGCGCTGTGATCGTACCATGCAATACAACAAGGGGTGCAAGCCCCCTCCAGGAAAAACACGACCATGCCATAACACCACCACCTCTGAATTTCACTGTTGGCACTACACACTCTGGCAGATGAATTCACTGGGCATTCGCCATACCCACACCCTGCCATCGGATTGCCACATTGTGTACCGTGATTCATCACTCCACACAACATTTTTCCACTATTCAATCGTGTAATGTTGACGCTCCTTACACCAAGCGAGGCGTCGTTTGGCATTTTCCTGCATGATGTGTGGCTAATGAGCAGCCACTCGACCATGGAATCCAAGGTTTCTCATCTCATGCCTAACTGTCATAGTACTTGGAGTGGATCCTGATGCGGTTTGGAATTCCTGTGTGATGGTCTGGATAGATGTCTGCCTATTACTCTTTACGATCCTCTTCAAATGTCGGCGGTCTCTGTCAGTCAACAGATGAGGTCGACCTGTACACTTTTGTGCTGTACATGTCCCTTCACGTTTCCACTTCACTATCACATCAGAAACAGTGGACCTAGGGATGTTTAGGGGTGTGGAAGTCTTGTGTACAGACTTCTGACACCCAATCACCTGACCACGTTCGAAGTCCGTGAGTTTCATGGAGCGTCCCATTCTGCTGTTTCACAATGCCTAATGATTACTGAGGTCATGGATAATGAGTACCAGGCAATAGGTGGCAGCACAATGTACCGAAGATGAAAAGCGTATGTTTGTGGGTGTCCGGATACTTTTGATCACATAGTGTATGTGCCAAATTCCAGCATTCCTGTTTGCCTTCATTTCATCACTTTAGAAGAATTCTACTATGACCTCCAAGTAATCTGCAACATTATCTACAGACTAAAGTCATGAATTCCAGCAAGTCTGAATAGGAAGAGGGAATAGTTTAGGCTGTTTTTGCTTGTCCTAAAGTTAATTTACACAATTAATGAGAATTAACGTCTTTAAACAGCAATGAATACATGCTCATAAAAAGCATTAAAGAATGAAGAAATATGCAAAAGCTTAAAAATGCAAAGCAACTACGACAACGTACAATATTGTGACGCAGCGGCTATGGCCCAAGATTATTGGGAGGTTGGCACCAGGTGGTCGAGTAAATGATAACTGCTACTCACCAGCATGAACACCGGGCGTGCTATCAGCAGATAACGGACCTCTAGAAGCTTCTTCCCCTTTCCCCCAGGAAGTGTGTCAAAATAGTTCTAGAATGTTCAAGAACCTTGTGGAAAATTTCCACTGAGTACATAAGTGAGCGTTCTCACAAGAGCAACAAAGTTGAGTCAGAGATTGAGCAAGTGAGTTAGTGAGTGAGTGTCTGGTGCGACATCAGGAGCGATTCTTTGAATGAGTTGGTGATGACTTATGACCTGCAGTGGGTGCTGTTGTGGAGCGATGGGTTATGGAGGTCTTGTGTTTAACTCCTGAGTGAAATGAACGTTCCGCATGAAGAGGCTGTCACAAAGGAAGGTGAAGTAACAGAGAATTGAACTAGTTCACCCTAGTGAATGAAGTGAACTCCCAGTAAAGTTGAACAAGAGAAAAACTAAATAGTGACAGCGAGAACTGAGAGAAGTGACAGTTGAAAAACTGGACAAAGTCATAATAGTAATTTCTGATGCCACATCACCTGCGCATAAAATCACTGAACAAAGAATAAAACAAAAATGAAATTGAATTGAGTTTTGTTTATGGATGCTCTTTAACTGCTGTGGTCCTTAGCGTCCCATTCTATATTGGGCGTGAAAGACTGGAAATTTTGCTCAGAGGCCTCTTTATCAGGCATGAAGTTCTTTTACGTGCTGTAAATCTATGACACGAGACAACTGGCTTTACTTCCTTTCTAAAGGAAGACATGCTAAGAATTTTAATGCCCAAAAAAATCCATATCCACCTCCGGGTTTGAACCCATGACCTCGGGAACTAGAGGTAATCACAAGTAACAGAGGTAACATGATAACCACTACACCACGGAGGATGATGGAGTTACATGGTGTGGAATAAGTGGGTGAAAGGCATATATGGAGGGGGACTCAGATTGAGTGTATAATTCACATTAAAGCCATTCCCGGGAAGACCCATTATCGATTACATCAGCTGCAACTAGTGACTCATCACGTTACAAAGTTTCCACTGCTGCGTTTGCAGGAGTGAGAGCAGTATCATTGAGAGAGAGAACAATATCCAGATATGTGCAGATATGCGAGTGGACTTCATTTCCAAGTGCCTTGGTTACCAAGAATTGAGAGGAGCTTCATTCACAACATTGTTTAAGCTGTTATGTTTTCAGCCCAAGCTGATCACCCAGTGCATGAGCACTTGAGCATTCTGCCAGTTCAGGAAGTAACACATAGAAAGCACAATGCTCTAATCACATCCAGACATTTGGGAAATGCGGCCAAACAATTGTTTGGCGTGGTGAGAGAAAACTGACTAGCAGTTTATCGGGGTGAACGTCTCTCCATATGTAGCCATTGTTTACAGGTGGTAAGGCCAGACTCAGCTTACACTACAGAATTCCACAAAAAGAATAGTGAATGCATTTGGTAACAGCATTTGGCTGTCATGTGTGTACTGATCTTTGGCAATCATATCCTATGAGAATCATTGACTCAGCAACTTCAACATGAAGCAGAAAGGTTAGTTAAGAACTACACTTAACTTATCTGTTTCAATATGTATATGAAATATATGAAATTTATTCATTATCATGATTATTATATTGTATTGTGAATTTGTTCTTTGTTGACCTATATTTGTATTAAGAAGTTGAATTTATTTGGTTAGGGACAACCATGGCCAACTTTAGTAAAAATGTGTTAGTGAAGAAAAATTGGTACAAAAAAAATCTGATGTGATACACTCACATGACTTTCTCTACTCTTGTACAAACTATTTTTTCAAACACTTATTCTCCATCTCTACTTCATGTTAATTGAGATAAACATTTGCAGAAACTATCTTATTGCTAATTTTCTTGTAGGTACAAGGGGAATATGGCAGGCTTTAAGCAATAGTAAAATCTTTTAAGAATTGCTTGCTACGAGGGCAAATCAAAAAGTCTTTGCCTCTACTATTTTTCTGGTAACATAAGATACATACAGCCAACTAAACATGTAGATATTATTCCTTTGCCTTTCACTAATTTTCCACATAGTCCCCGTGCCGGTTCAGACATTTGTCCCATCGCAGCACTAATTTTGCGATGCCGCTGCGGTAGAAGTTGGCCGTCTGACAATGGAACCACTATCGCACTATTGTCTTGACTTCATCGTCGCAAGTGAATCGCTGTCCTGCCAGGAACTTCTTCAGCGGACTGAAAAGATGGAAATCACTAGGGGCAAAATCCGGGCTGTATGGTGGATGCTCTAGAAACTCTCAGTGAAAGTTCCTTAGCTTGCCGACAGTCTTGTTTGCCACATGTGGACTCGCATTGTCGTGGAGGATAAATATGTTGTCAACATCGAGAATCCTGCGGCGTTTATTTCTGATCGCAGCCCGCAGAAGTGACAGTGTGGAACAATATCTGTTGGTATTGATGGTGGCACCTCGCAGCATGAAATCCAGCATGAGCAGTCCACGGCAATCCCAAAATGCTGTTAATTACTTTGTGAACAGATGGCGCAGTATGGAATTTCTTTTTCACAGGAGACTGTGGATGTTTCCACACCATACTCTGGTGTGTAATGCAGTACCCACGTTTCATCGCCAGTAACAATGCGATCCAGGAAATTGTCGCCCTCCTTGGCATATCGTTGCAGATGATTCAAAGAAGCAATCATTCGCTTGCCTTTCATCCTCCGTGGACTAGTGGTACCGTGCTAGCCTCTGGTTCCCAAAGTAGCGGGTTCAAACCTGGCAGAGGGCGATGGCTTTTTTCGGGCGTAAAAATCCTTAGCACGGCTTCCTTCGGAAGGGAAGTAAAGCCGGTGGTCCCATGTCACAGATTTACGGCACGTAAAAGAACCTTAAGCCTGATAAAGAGGCCTCTGAGCAAAATTACCGGTCTTTCACGCCCAATATAGAATGGGACGCTAAGAACCATAGTAGTTAAAAAGCGTCCATAAATAAAACTCAATTTCATTTTTTCACGTCATCCAATTACTTAGGAATCCATCGACATGAAACCTTCGTGTAGCCTAAGCACTCATGAATGATGTTGAAATCATTCCCAAAGAAATGTCGAGCTCCTGAGCAATGTTTTTGATGTGCACGCGCCGCTCTGCTCTGCTTTTACCATTGCATTCACACGGGCAATATTGTCATCAGTCTCTGATACACGTGGTCTCCCTGCACGCATAATGTCATGCAGATTTGCACGGCCATTTTTGAACTCAGAACACCACCATCTCTCACTTCTCAAAGCAAGACACCTTTCCCCACATGATGGCTGTTCATCCCTTACTCCATAGAAAATGGATCACACATCGTTGCTTGTGAGGCAGTATTTTGGTGCCTGAATGGTTTTTATTGTATTTTATTATAATTATATTCAATAACAGCCCACCTTGAGAAACAAAATGTATATAATTATTATTTATATTGTATGTAAAGTCATTACAAATACTTATTTTATTGTAAAACGTATTTATCAATGTTATGTAAATGTTTATATACTCTAATAGTGCAAAAACTGTGAGAATAATCTGTTTTAGGTTGTTAACAATAAGGTAATAATGTAATCTTGTGGCAATAATGTGTCTAGAATTTTGAAAAGTACTGGTCATGAAAAGATAGGTAATGATGTAATTTCTCTTACAGTTTTGAATTAGTCAATCAAAAGTAAAGAAAAGTTTTAGTTTGAATGCTTAAATTCTATTGGACTAGAATTAGCCAATAAGAGACTGGCATTACCGAAGCTTTAAGGTTTTTGCCGCTGAAATTAGTCAGTCGCGGACATGATGTGATAGAGTGCAGATGGAAAAGTCACGAGCAAGATCTTATAGTAAAATGACATTAAGAATGTTTAAAGTCTCTCACAGTTTCTTTTATAAAGTGTTGTGTTTTATAAATGTGCAAGTATAAAGAAATAAAAAGAAGTGAAATTTAAAAGTAAATTCTGTGACGTCTTTAATTTTTGTCATATCACGACCTGAACAAGACCTTTTGACTCTATAGTTCGACTGAAGCAGCCGAGGCAAATCTAAATAATATTACGTAAGCTTAATTAATTGAAACCTATGCACAAAGCAACAAGTTAAATACAAAATCTGCATAAAAATTACATTGCGCAACATTGTGTAATATTACGTAACACAAGCATCATCTCCGACACTTCAAAGTTTTGGCATCCCAAGCAACAAGCATCAACCAACTTCTCAAAGTGGCGCCTCATACGTGGGGCTTCTCACACAAATACAATACTTTTCTCAAAGTGGCACCAAAACGTGGGGCTAAATACTTTCTCAAAGTGGCGTCCCAATTGTGGGGCAAATAAAATAAAGTACGTAATTTATTACGTCACCAAACCACAAATAATAAACAATCTCACTCGTAAGCCGTGGACGTGTTAAGTACACCTGCCATTTTGAATGCACTGACAGCAGCTGGAAACTCTATGAGGACCGGCCCATGAAAAGTCCACTACTTCGAATGTATATTTTGGTTTTTGTTTTACATTCGTAATTTGGCCGAAAAAAAATAGGGGCCAAGACTTTTTGATTTGCCCTCGTATGTGGAGCCTTTCATTCTCTTTGCATGTCCAGGACATAAAAAAACGAATAACGAATTCCCATTTGAGAAAAAGTATAAGTATTGAAAAATTCAAACAAATAACAAGGAATATCTCGGAAGTGATTCACTCCACAAAAAAAATGCATGAGACATAAATTGTGTGTTTTAACAAGCTCTACATTTTCTGTGTGGAAACATTTTGCCTATCTCGTACACTTTACCAGTTATACAAAAGCCATTCAGAAAGAAGAGGACTTTTGGGGACATTCCCAGAAAATTCAAGATATGCATTTTATTTGTCATGAAAATATCTTAAATATATGAGATTTTAATCAAAATCATTAGAGCCTTTTTGAGAAATTGAAAATTTTCGAAAAATGTTCCATGTAAAGAGTAGTCTGGGTTGGGGAGATTTTCTTGAAAATCTTTGTGTCGCATCTTTGAAAGATACTGAACCTAAATACCAATTTTGTTATTTACTGACTTTTCATTTTTGTGTTATGCTGTTCACACACACACACACACACACACACATGGATCTTTTTTCTAAAAGTACTTGTTTTGCATTCAGAGGGCCTCATAACATGTATTTCTGGTGAAATCTCATTATTTGGGTGGAATGCAATACTTCCCCTACTTACTCTACATAGTAGAGAAAGTAAAAAGAAAATGAAACTAATAGAATAATGAATGTTGCCAAGGAGTAATAGTGTTCTCTTCAGAAGAAATTAGTATCTCATTTGTACTCATACAGTACAGTTGTGTTCGTCGTCATTAGAAAGATTACATCCAAATTTAAAAAAGAAGATTACATTATTTGGCTGTAATACAGTATTTCAATGAAATACTTGCAAAGATATAAAATAATATAAAAAAGAAAAATGTAAAGTGGAAAATTATTGAGAGAAATAAATAAAAAGAATATAATTTATGAAATTCAGATTATACTTTATATAGATAGTATAATAATGATAAAGAAATCTTACTTGTCACAGGCCCTGAGGATATATAGAGTTCTCATTGCTCAGTTTTCAATTATAAAACAAATTCACAAATTACAGAATATATTTTTTCTGCTACAAACGTATGAATCATACATTTAGCAACACACCACTAAATATGGTAACACTGATTCTATGAGCAAAATATCCACCAGTGAGAAAATTGTGCACTAGGTTACCAACTATTGAATACATCACATAGCAAACTGTTGAATACATACAGTAATCTGCCAGAAACTATTTGTAGTACTATATCAGTGCCAAACTTCAATCTATTATGTTGGTAAACCAAGTAATATGTCAAAATTGTATATTTTTTTGGAATAAATATCATTATTGTTATAAAGTATTAAAAAAAGATGACATTTTGTATCAAAACCCAAAGTTTGCCTGATTTCAAGATTTAAAATTGTCAAATTCTTCGATTTTCAGATGAACAAAACGTATTCCCATGATGTGTTCATGATTTTAATGTTTTTTGGTGTTATCATTAAAATGAAATTTTCCCATCCCTATCCATTGATTGAAAAGACATGAAAGCAATTTTACTAATATAACTGTGTATGTTTAGTTTTCTGTAGTTAACTGAATTTAGTCATCGTAACTAAATAATGTTATGTCTGCTTTTACATGACACTAACTGACCATTACTATTTGTAAACATGTTTTTCCTACAGTATTCCTTATACAGGGTCACCCACTTCCAGAGAGAAATGTTAAATTCTTAGCAGGTAGCAAACATTACAATACAAAAGATAATTCAGACAGCTAGACCTTAAAAAGGTAAAGTAGACAAAATAAAACTGGTTCCATTCCTTTGTCGCAGTAATCTGTTTGTGTTATCTTATTTGCTTGGCACCTGTTATTGTTTTACTATTTTGAATTTTGGGTTCTTTGTCCTCCGGCTAGCTATTATTACTCAGTCGAGCAAATATCTCTGAACAGGGCGTGTAAATGGAAAGGAGTTGTTACTAAAAGATAACACTGATAAAAGAATTTGTTTTTACACTTTTATTGCCGTCACACTTAATTAGTAGTGCACATCTGTAATCTTTATACACGCCTGACTGAAACTGTTATATTTCCGAATGTAATTACTCTCGTATTAGTTGCTGTATACTTCACATTTTGTAACTAACTTTACAATGCGAGAGATTCTTCCAAACTGTATGACGTGTACCTCGTGAATGATTCTGTAGAACTGCGTGATGTGTACCTCGCGAGAGATTGCTGAGAACTGCGTGATGTGTACCTCGTGAATGATTCTGTAGAACTGCGTGAAACATGCTTGTGCTCGAGAATATATACTCCTTCACCTCGAAATGCCTAAACATTATAATAGAGTTGCTATTGTTTACTAAATCACGCCAACATTAGCGTCTGTTCTGTAGCCAATCATAATTACTAACACATATGCTCTTCCCTCCATTTCTAAAGAAAGGCACGCTACCCTGACGTCATTTGTTTGTCTTTTCTTAGTGTTAAACAACTCACCCCATCGGTTCATTGTTACCCACTCCTATTGTCAGTTTCAGTGAGGCTGTGTAAACTTATTTCCTAACAATGCTTATGGCTAACAAACATCTAAAATCTTTGTCATACAATAATGTTAATTTACACTACAATCACTCCGGCATTCACAGTGTTGTGATATAAAATACTGCCTCACCTTCCAAATAACTACATAACTTTTGACTTGTTACCACCCAGTAAAAAGGATATTTTGTATGACATCTGACCTCTACTTATAAGAGTATATAGAGATTAAGCTAATAACATGTTATTTGTTTACAGTGTGAAATATGTGGGCTTCTTCGCATGCTGTTTGGGAGCCGCAGTAGTGGGACGTGACTACTGGAGGCTGTTAGGAGATCGCAGGCACTCAGATGGTGCAGTTCTATGTCAGTTCCTAGCAAGGCTGTTAGTCCTTGTAACCATTCCTGTTGCAATATATCTCTCTATTTTTTATGTACATTTGGCAGTGCTGAGTCGTGCAGGGCCCCACGATAGTGTCATGACAAGTGCATTCCAAGCCAGTCTTGAGGTAAGGTTTTCATTTTCAACATATATATATATATATTATACACAGAATTCTGCTAAGAGATGGATTATTTATTTATTTATTTATTTGTTCCTTATAACACACAATATAATGACTGGGATACATGAAATCTTAAGTAGAATTTACACTGAATGAGTTAGTTAAAGACAGTGTTTAAGTTGATCATATAAACACTAAGATAGATCCATACAAATAAAATATTATGAAATTTTCTATAAACAATCAAGTGACTAAAATCAACATTTAGAATAAAGAATTCAAATAAAGTCTGATTCAGTTACAATAAAATTACAATGAATGTTCCATTAAATAAATACATAATGTTAAAATATAATGTCTATGTAGTTATATAATCAGGAAATAAAATAAATAATTTCATATCTTCAATTTCTCTTAATCATCTTAAAATAAATCTGATGTGATACATTCACATGATTTTCTCTACCTTTATCAATTATTGGTGGATACACAAAGTATCCTTACTTTAGCTTATTTTTCTATTTACTACATTTTAAACCAAATAAACCTTTGGAGAAATAGCTACATTATACATCTCATTATAGATACAAAGGGAACAGCGACAGTCAAATGTTTAAGAACTGGATGCTATATGCTGGCCCTAAAATTCCATACTCTCTCCATGCAATTGCGAGAAACAATTGAATGTTGAAAGGCCTTTAAGAGGATGGCCAAGAAATTAACAATTTTCACAATTAATAATGGATATCTCAGAAATGGCTTATACTACAAAAAAAATACTTATTTTAAATAAATTGTGTTTTTAAAGAGATCTATATTTACTTTCTCTACTACGTATAGTAAGTGGGGGAAGTATTGTATTCCACCCAAAAATTTGATACTGAGATTTCACCGGAAATACATGTTTTGAGACTCCCTGAATCCAAAAAAAGCATTTTTGGAAACATGTCTATGTGTGTGTGTGTGTGTGTGTGTGCGTGTGCGTGCGCGTGCGTGTGCATAACTCAGAAACAAACACTCGGATAAACACCAAACTTGGTATTTAGGTTCAGTATCTTCCAGAGATGCGACAAGAAGGTTTTCAAGAAAATCCCCCCACCCCAGATTACCCTTTACATGGAACATTTTTCGAAAAATTTAATTTTCTCAAAAATGGCTCTAACGATTTTCATTAAAATATCATATGTTTAAGATATTTTCATGACAAATAAAATGTATATCTTGAATTTTCTGGGAATGTCTCCAAAAGTATTCTTCATTGTGAACGACTTTTGCATAACTGGTAAACCATAAGAGATAGACAAAATTTTACTACACAAAAAATGTAGATCGCTTTAAAATACACAATTTATGTCATACATTTTTGTTGTTGAGTGAACCATTTTCGAGATATTGCTTGTTATTTCCTTAAATTTTTCAATACTTATTTTCTCAAGTGGGAATTAGTTATTAAATTTTTTTGTCTTGGATATGCAAAGAGTATTAATCTGTGGCAAAGAGAATGGTGCTGCACCTACCAACCAGCTAAGAGATATGTATATGCTTAAAGGCTACTGTATTTCTATATTGTCCTTGTAAATATATATATATATATATATATATATATATATATATTCCTCTTACACCTACAAGAAAATAGCAATAAGATAGAGTCTGCAAATGTTTATCTCGATTAACATGAAGTAGATGGAGAATAAGCGTTTGTAAAAATAGTTTGTACAAGAGTAGAGAAAGTCATGTGAGTGTAATACATCAGATTTTTTTTGTGTAGTACGTTTCCATCTGTTGCTTAGCATTTACCAGTTATCAAGATTATACAAAATTTATTTCAAATGAAGTGGACTTCACAGGCTAGTGCTACATTTGTCATGTAAATGTCTTTAATATATAATATTTTAATACACGCACGCACGCGCACACCACACACGCACACACACACACACACACACACACACACACACACACACACAGATCTTTTTCTAAAAATGCCTTTTTTTTATCAAATTTTTGGGTGAAATACAATACTTCCCCTACTTACTATATATAGTAGAGAAAGTAAAAAAGAAAGGGGAAGAAAAAGAGCAAACAAAAGAAAGAAATTGCAATGACTATTTAAATAAATGCCATATTATGAGAATGGAACTGTTCCAAAGAAATAACCACAGATTCATACTTCTAAAATAACAATACTTCAATTGAGCACTAATACAGTAACTCATGGACTCATTTATTTTTATAACTGTTCCAAAAGTAACATTATGATTATAGGGAGTCTGTTGTGTTGCAGCATAATAGCTACAAGTACATATATGATGTGAGACCATGGTATTGTTCCTGCTTTAGTGTTTCAAAGTTCTAATAGAATTTACTTATACCCCCGCCACTGAAATGTTGCACTTGACAGCTAGCGATTAAGTTGGTACACTCGCCAAAAAAAAAAAAAAACACATAAAAGCTTTAACCGTTAAGACTTCCTAAACTAATCACAAGGCAGCATTTCGGGTGGTCTATGACAAAGCGGAAATGGAACTGACAGTGGCTCTGTTGCTGGATGTAGCTATTTCCAACTATGTGTTTCAGTTTGTGAATGTCTAGCACATGCGTTGAGTTGTTCTTTGCAAGCTAATATTGTTCATTGTTATTTATATTTGTGGTCATTATTGGTCATCATTCATATGATTTATACAAGATTTGAAGTGCGACAATGTCTCAAAAACGACGCTGATCACCGAGTGATGATTCACGAAGTGAAAATCCTTTGCGCCGAGGTGTGTCATTTAATAGTTAAGCATTGGAACTGTTAAGAAGGACCCGGGAATTCTTTGAACAGGAGGAGTACGTGAAGGTTCATGGGCATCCCTCTATTCCTGTTGATAAAGTCGTACAATGAACTGCAGCAGCTCTTGAATTAATCAAGAGAACTATTATTTACAAGGGAATGAAACTCCAGGAGAGAAAGGACAAAATTCCTGAACCATCTGGAATGCAGCGCGAGTGAAAATAACTTTGTTATCACAGCTTATGATTTGTTTTATTTCTCCTCATTTTAGCAGGCACGTTTGCATTATTCTGTTTCTATATTGTCAAAAGTGTTAATTTATTCTACATATGTTGCAATGTTTATGCCGAGTTATTTTCAATTAACAATAATAATAACACGAAGTAGTTATTATTCACTGACGTTTCCCCCCAGGGGCTCACCTTATGTGAGTACAGGTGTTGGCGTACCTGGGGGTTCCTGAGCCACTCATCGCCATCTTCATACTTCATCCCTGTCCGGTCGAGGTGGGTTTGTTCTTGTGACCGGGGGACTCATGGTAGGCTCTCTTGCGTTCTGTGCATTTCATTCCATGACGCCCTCGCCATCGTTTCTTTATTCTCTCTTCTATTTATGCACATTTCGCCCCACGCCCATTCATTTACACATCTCTTTTACTTCTTCGCCGGCCTACCTTGCGTGCGAAACGCCCACACACTTTGTTTCTTTTATCCTTTTATTTTAATCCTCTGTGGACACGCCTGACGGATACCCGCGCACTGGGTGTGCAGCTGGGTGAGTGGGTAGTGTCATCCCTTTCTCTATTAATAACAAGCGCCGAAAAGTCTTTGCAACCCTACCCTTTGCACATTCCCTACATGACGATCCCGGGTGGTGGGGATGAGTTATTTTAAGAGAGTTTAGGAGGGAGTGTTGTATATCATTCACATCACCAGATTTACTCATATTTTACTGAAGTTTTATCATGTAATATTCTTGGTATGATTTTGGCAAAACCGAGTACATTTGGATTCTAGAAACTGACAAAATTGATAAGCTACCCTAACATTCAATACCTATTTTCAACTCCTAACATACATATCAACATTGTTTGGCCTATATAGATGAAACTTTCTACGCTTATACGGTGAGAACCAAAAAACTACAAACCGGCTGTGCAGTGTTTTTCCTGTCTGCATCCTCATCACTCGTTGCCATCTGCCGCTATCATAGAAAGGGGCAGATGAAACCATATAACATTTTTAAAACTACTTTTAAAGGTTTTACTTACCAACTTTATGAAAGGAGATGCTGAAACTGGCCACCGTCATTGTCCATACATTTTTGGCACCTCTTTAGGAAACTATCCATCACTCGCCAAGTTCACTTTGAGAAATGCTTCGAGTCAACAGATGACGGCTGTACATATGTGAATACAGTTTTGCCCCCCCTTTTTTTTTTAAATAATTAAGACAGGGAGCATTATTTTGCCTTTTGTCAACAAGACTCTGCAACAGTTCATACGGCCAATATTTCAAAGAGAACAATTGAAAGTGCATTTGAGGACAGAATTATTAGAGATTTGTGGCCCCCTCAGTCCCCCAAACTAACTCCCTGCAATTTCTATCTCTGGGGTAACTTAAAACAAAGTGTACAAGACAAACCCACACACCCTGGAAGAATTAAAACAAAATATCCGCCAGGAAATTGCCAGCATTTCTCAATATTGTATGGCGAGTGATGGATAGTTTTTTAAAGAGATGCCAAAAATGTATGAATAACAACGGTGGCCAGTTTCAGCATCACCTTTCATGAAGTTGGTAAGTAAAGCCTTTAAAAGTAGAGTTAAAAATGTTGTATGGTTTCATCTGCACCTTTCTATGATAGCGGCAGATGGCGAGCGCCAAGGATGCAGACAAGAAAAACACTGCGCAGCCGGTTCGTAGTTTTTTGGCTCTCTCTGTACTATAGGACCCAACGAAAATTATAAGCTACCTTACAACTCTAAAACCTACCCTTACCATATTTTCAATGGTACGGGTGGGTTTTAGAGTTTAAACAATGTGTTCAAAATATTACACAATTATACAAGGAGTTGGCAAAAACCATAGTTTACATTACACTTCCAAAAAACATTTAATCCTTAATTTGAATTATACAGCGCTCGACATTCTTAAAAGCTACCCTTACTTTATATTAAACCCTTTATAGATAAAATTATACTGCATGGTCAACCAGGGCACAAATTTGTGCACTTGGACAATAAGATATGGCAAAAATTATGTGATACCATGCAGCTTCAAAGAGCTACCCATCCATGCATGTTTTTCAACCCCTTATGTTCAAATTGTCATTATTTGACCAGTCTGGACAAAACTTTGGACATCAACACTTTAGGTACAAGTACAAATTACAGACAATATTGAAACTGGCTGAAAGAGGATAAGAAAAGGCCACCTTCCAACACATTTAGAATAGAACAAAGAAGCATGACTTGTGCAAAAGTCATACAAATAGCACAAGTAGACCAAAGAGTATTCTGCTGTTACAGTTGTACATGAATAGTAAATACTAATGAATGTTTGTGACTTATTTTGGAATGGTTTTATGCATGTAGACTTGGGTCCTTTAAGCTTTAAAAGTTATCATTCATTCATCTATCTGTTTGAGTTTGGAGGAATTTCCTGCTATAAATTTTTTATATTTGTGTTTTGTTTCCTTGTATTTTATGAAGTTAATTGTTCAGTACACAAAACCTTTTATCTCATATTACCTAATATAAGTATTAAATTAAGAGGTTGAACTATTTTTACAAACGCTTATTCTCCATATCCTTCATGTTAATCGAGATATCGAGATGTCAATCTATTGCTAATTTTCTTATAGATGCATGGGGAATATGGTAGGTTTTCAGCGATAGTCAAATATTTTAAGCGCTGGTTGCTATGTGGCGCATTCCATTCTCTTTGCATGTCCAGGACATAAAAAAAATGAATAACGAATTTGAGAAAAAGTATAAGTATTGGAAAATTTAAGGAAATAACAAGAAATATCTCGAAAATGGTTCACTCAAGAAAAAAAAATGTATATGACATAAATTGTGTATTTTATCTCTTATGGTTTACCAGTTATGCAAAAGTCGTTCACAATGAAGAATACTTTTGGAGACATTCCCAGAAAATTCGAGATATACATTTCATTTCTCATGAGAATATCTTAAACATATGATATTCTAATCAAAATCGTTAGAGCCATTTTTGAGAAAATTAAAATTTTCGAAAAATCTTCCATGTAAAGGGTAATTTGGAGTGGGGGGGTTTTCTTGAAAACCTTCGTGTCGCATCTCTGGAAGATACTGAACCTAAATACCAAGTTTGGTGTTTATGCGACTGTTCGTTTCTGAGTTATGCTGTTCACAGACACACATACAGACACACACACGGACATGTTTCCAAAAATGTTTTTTTTGGATTCAGGGGGTCTCAAACATGTATTTCTGGTGAAATCTCGGTATTGAATTTTTGGGTGGAATACAATACTTCCCCTACTTACTATACGTAGTATAGAAAGTAAAAATATCTTACAAATTGTTTGCTTTAATGAGTTGTAAATTTTTTCTTGATAAGTTTTTTGTCCGTTATGGTTTCTCATTTGTATAAATGCATACAAAATTCAGTCAGAATGAATAGGACTTCACAGGCTACTTACAGAAAATTCAGTAGAGTACCAATTATCAGACTTAAATGAGCCATGGAACATTGGATGATGCAGAAAGTAACAAATACAAAATTTAAAACTAACAAAATACAAAAAAATGATGTATGTACCATGCTGTTTCATTTTTGCAACAATTGATTGGTGGCGAGTTGCTTCAGTAATGGCCCAGTTGGCATCAATGTACAATGTGTAGTCCAGAAACATGAACACTGCTTACTGGTATACGCTCAACAATTTATAACTTTTTTATGGATTTCTTTTTTCTATTGACCAGTCAGATTGTATTAGTGAATGTCAGATGACCAGGACTGTACCATATATACATTTTATTGTTCATTCATTATCTCAAAAACGTGATGTTTTACTTAAAATTGTTAGAGGCCTTTTTGAGAAAAAAAAAGAAGTGTAACTGTTGGGATTAATTGATCTGCATCATTTTCCCTCTGGCTTACCAATATAAAGTCTGTAAGTTATCACTTTTAAGGCCTTTGCATTTGGCGAGATGCTGTTTGTTCAGGATGACATCCTCTTCACAGAGAATGCACTTGGGTGTAGGTAGACATTGTATCTTGTAGAGGTGTTCTGTGAGGCAATCGTGGCCAGTTGTGATTCTAAATAAGGCCACTGAAGTTTTCCTTTACATTTTTTGTATATTAACACTAGAGAGTGGACGTGTGAGGAGGAAGCTCCTAGAGTGGAAGAAAGAAGGGCTCAAGTAACCATGGGAATTGGTATTGAGGTGTACAGAGCAAGAATTGGAGCATTTAACAAGTTAAAATGGAAGGATTTTAAAACAAACAAAGGGGTAGAAGAGATGGTAAACATGTTTCTTCTCACATGTGTAATAGGTATACTATTGGTAATTGGTGGAGTTGAAATCAAGCCTGGGCCAAATGGGGATCGAAACGTCATGGAACAAATGCTGGCATACATTAAAGATATGGATGAGAGATTAGGAAATAAACTCGATGGAATGGAAAAGGAACTAATAGATATCAAGGGAGAGATCAAAAATGAAATGCAAGATATACGAAATGAGGTACAGAAAGTTAAAAGAAGAGTTGAACTGCTGGAAGAGAGACACCGCAGATTTAATTTGGTTATAGCAGGAGTGAAAGAAAGGAATGGAGTATGGCCTGTAGATGAGATCAGAGAGATTATAGAAGGAAAGCTTGGTTTGAAGCTACAGGGCTGGGAGATTAGAGAAGCATTTAGAGTGGGAAGATCAGAATGATAGTTGCAAGATTTACGTCAGTGCAGTTTGTTTATGAAGTATTGATGAAATCAAAGCTACTAAAAGGAACAAATATGTTTATAAATAGAGATTTATCAACGGGCCCTGAAGAAGGATTTAATACAACAAATGATGCTGGCAAGAATGGAAGGGAAACGGGCCTTCCTAAAGAATCTACGATTGTGGGTCCATGGGCGCATGGTGACGGGATACGAAAGTGACAAGCTAGGCGGAGGTTTGAAGATATAGAGATACAAAATTTATTTAGTAACATTGGGAAGAAAAGTTCCTTGGAATCATATATATTAATAAAAAATGTATGTGCTAGAGAACAGTATGTGGATAACTCAAATAAGGAATAAAGAGAAAGTATAGCTTGGGTACGAGCAGGTGTATGGAGACTAATAGGAATAAGAAATGGGTTCCCACAGAACCAGTGTCCAATATGTGGGGAAAGAGAAGATTTAGGACATATCGTTTTTGATTGTAAAGGAACACAGCATTGGAAAAAGCAAGTTATAAATGGGAAATGGTTAAAATTGGACAGGAAAGTAGCCTTAAGCAAGATTTTTTAACAAGGATAGTAAAAAGGTAGGAGAGTACCTGTCCAAAGTAAAAAAGAAATGGTTATGGACAATAAAAAGAGATGTGAATTAGTTTCATCATGTGGTGTTAAGTTATCTAATTATATTATTATTATAATATTAGTATTATTATTTTGGTATTATTATTATTATTATTATTATTATTATTATTATTATTATTATTATTATTATTATTAGTATTAGTATTAGTATTAGTATCATCATCATCGTCATTTTTATGTATATTTAAAGAATGTAATATGGGTAGAATATGGCAAGAAACAGCTGGGGCTGATGTATAGCCATATTCTAAGGAAGATTGCTAGTACAAATAAATAAATATCAACTCTATCTTTAATATTCTTATAATCTTTATCTTTTAATTTATCTTCTTCATCAAGTCTCTGCTGTCTTTTAAAATATTGTTTAATGTCATTTAATTGTTTATTTATTTCTATTTGTGCTACAGGTTTTATTTGTTGTATTGCACCTTTCTTTGCTAATAGATCCACTTGTTCATTGCCCAAAAGTCTGATTGAGCTGGGATCCATTGTAGAGTGACATGATTTCTAGTTTCAACTGCTTTAAATAGCTTCTTATTTCTTTAATATTTCTTGTTGTTTTATTATTGTAGTTTACTATCCCATCTGTGGCTGATTTTGAGTCTGATAAGATGACTATTTTTTGTTTTATGTATGGTCTATATAAAATGTTGCTTTTATAGCTGTTAATTCGCCATCATAGTGGTTTGACCCTAAAGTGTAACTTGTAAGGGGAATTTTATGGAAATCTTGTGTTGTATCTCTAAAAATTCTGGACCTAAATATGAGGTTTGGTACTTGCCCAACTTTACATTTTTGAGTTCTCCTATGCACAAACACAAACGTGGACCTTTTCATAACAATCCTGTTTTGGGGTTCAGAGGACCTAAAAACATGTATTTCTGGTGAAATTTCAAACCCAAATTCTTTCCTGGTATAGAACACTTCCTCTACCTACAATAGGTAAGTGGTAGAGAAAGAAGTCCATTAAACTGTGCCATTAGAAAAGGAATCAGCTGATAGCAAAACCCGTTCAAAATGAATTAGTCATTTTATTCCTCAAGAATAACTCTCTGGTCTGGGATTACATGCTAACCTCCAAATCCAATTCTCAGGTGGAGGGTGAGAATTTTTCTTTAGTTGGATTATTCCCTATCCTCCATAGAATCCGGAAGTATGAAACAGAATGTGAATGTATATGTGAATTTAAAGACAATCAAAGATTAACTTAGTAAACAAGGAACACCATTGCCATGAGCAAAGCTGCCAGATGTGAAAGGCAATATATAAATGAGAATAAGAATAATTTTATTGTCATTGAACTATTACAGAAACAAAAAAGACTGTTTAGTAGATATAAACATAAGTATATTTGATAAATGTTAGTTATAACATTACATGTTTACAGGGTGGCCTAGCGTCAATAACACGTGGGCAACCGCTGGAGATAGCCCATGGATCACAGATAACACTGAGGCACACTCATGGCCGCACCTGTTGGATGCACTCACACACACATGTGTATCCTATAAGATATCCAGACAAACGAGGCAGTTCACATCAGCAACAAGTCACCTGCTATTCTTTCAAAGATGTCAACAACTGGTGGATAGTGAAACGGCCAGAGCGTGATGATCTAGTTGTGTCGCAGCCAGTTGACGCCATCCGCCATGGTGATGTTATACAGCTTGTACATGGAATGACAAGTCGGGCATTAAACTCGCATGATGTTGCAGCAGCTATGTCTCCACAGAACCAGGTGTGTAAGGCTTTACTTTAACGAGAAGAAGGTTTTGTTAAATAAGACTCGATAATGAAGTGCATTTTTCCCTCCAACAGGAAGTGAGCTGTTACATTGATTACAATGTTTCAATGCCTGCACAGAATCTGTGGAGAGTAGACATTATCAACAGGGATCAGGTTGGAGATGTCTGGCATACGATTGAATCACTGGTAAGTCTCTGCAGACCCAAGACACTTTAAGGTTTAAAGTCACTTTAACTGCTGTGTCTTTCTCCTGCTCCTTATTTCAGCGTGTACAAAACTGCTTATTAAAATATATAAAGAGTCACATACTAAAGCATAAATCGCTTATGTCGATGATTAAGATCAGGAAACGTTTTAGGAGACACTCAATTCCATCTTCAACTGTTTGGTGGCTAATGACTGGCTGCTGTTCCTCATCTAATATATTGTGAGTTGATGCCCTCTAGCAGTAGTTCTACATAACTTCATTGGTTCGTTCGGCAGTGGGATTTCAAAATTCAACAGATTCACTTCTTTTGTAAATACAAATCTTTTCCCAAATTCTAAAGCTGAAGTTACCGGTTTTAACAATTTAATATCTTGTTCAATTTCATGATTATCCAAACAAAAGTGGTGATCCACTGCCGACTTATCTGTTTGTTTGTTTTTTTTACATTTCTTTGGTGTTCCTTCAATCTGGTGTTCAAATTTCTTATACTTTTCCCTGTGTAAAATTTCTCACAATTATCACAGTTGATTTGATAAATTCCTGATTTCATTTTGAATGGGATAGTGTTTTTGAGAGGTTTGTTGAGTAAATTATTCAAGCTGGGGGGAGCCAATCTAATATTAAATTCTTTGAAAATCTTCTCAAACTTATTAAAAGATAAGTAGAACTTGAAATTGTTGAAACCTCTTTCACAAAGCAGTGAAAATATGACATGTTAATCAAGCATATTTGGATACATCAACACAATACAACTAGGTTATACATATGTTGAGAGAAAATGTCTACCCAGAATTTCTTGTTATGCTGCGCTACTGATTGCTACTGGGATTTGAAATAAAAATACCAGCTGTTATTTTGGAATGGTTCTGAGGATGGAACCATTCCAAAAAATAACTAATGGTAGGTGCAGCTCTGCAGTTCCAAAATAAATCCAACTTTGCACTAACATGATCATTTGAGCGCACAGATATTTTTATATGGTTTCAAAAGTAACGCCGTAATTGTAGAGAGTATGTTGTGTTATAATACAATAGTCATATGTATGGTATGATGCAGGACTATAGTACCATTCCTGCTTCCAGGTTTCACTAAAGGGCAATGCCCACTAAAAATCATCCTATTGAGCTCATAAGATGATAAACATGCAAAAGGCAATTACTGGATATGGTATTTTGGAACAGATAATCATTAGCATAATGGAAACTGACTGTGCCAGTGTGGCAGTTACGTTTAACATGAATTAAATGAACAGTAATTGTAATAACTATTTAGAGTAACATGGCCTTTGTATTGCTAACACTATGTTATGAATTTGCATGTGCATGGCTGAATGTAAGCTGGGAGAGGGAAGGAATGGAGTATCATCTTGCAGCTTGGCAATATTTGTAAAGAATAAACAATCATGGAGATATGAAAGAACCCAAGTCAGTCAAGTAACAGTGGACCAAGAGTATCTAGGAGTTATGGTTATGCATAAATATTCATGGAAGAACCTCTGGCCCTCTTATTCCAGGTTTCCAATTCATCTGGTTGGTTTTTGCTGACTTTTTCACCATGAATATATGTGCATCCTTTGATAAATACATGTGAATGTATACGGTTGTAATTTTGGCACCATATGTAGTGAAGAGATCTTTGGTTGCTTGTTTCAAGCTAACAATAAGTACATGGTCAGTGTCACGGAACTAAATTGTATGAGATTATATTTTATTTGTTTTCATAACACTTTTCTGATAGCAGTTTTAGACATCTCATCTGGACTGCTTTCAATTCTTTTCTCTTCCGCTGTTGCAGTGATCCAAATTTCACTATTTACATCAAAGTTTGTATTCATTTAATAGTTTGGTTCTGGATTATTATGGATTTTCGTTAATCTAAAATACCTCTATCTCACTAGTCCTGATAAACAAAGTTCTTGCATATTTGATTGTTAGAAATCTAGTATCTTTTGGAACTGAAACAATTGAAACTGTTATTGAAAAATAGCAATTTTTCTTAGCATTTGAAAGCATTGCATGAGAATAAAATTATATAGAATTATATATGAACATTCTGAAGAAAACTTACATATTCTTTTTATAAAATACAGTGCAGTTGCTTTAAGTTGAGGCCGCAGACTGGCTATAAGTATAGTATGCTGTATTGCAGTGATCTTCATACTTTTTTGATGCACAACTGGCGGCACATGACGTGTTCAAGGTTACCTTTATCAGCTGTGCTTCAGTCACTGCTTTGTATTTGTGCTGTAAAGAGAGTTATGCATTGTGCAACTCAAAGGTGTAGGTTTATTCAAGATATCTTTGTTGTGTGGATTTGCTTAAGAGTGTGTTATCAGTCAGCTGCAATGCCTGCCAACAAATTTTTATGTACAATACATATGTGAAAACTGAGTCATGTAGACAGGTATGCAGACAGCATCAGGAGAAATTTCCTGGTATTCCAGTTCAAGGTAGTGGAACTATTAGATGCCTGGTTAATAAGTTTAGGACTACAGGATTGCTAAACGCTTAACCTAAGAAGCAAAAATGAGATGTTCTAACAGAGGAAAAGATTTATGAAATTGGTGCATCTATTTGTGGGGAACCCTAAAAAATATAGTGTATAGGAACAATTCCCACACCAAAGATGAACTTAAGGACAATATAGAAACAGAAAGATTAAAGATTAAAAACAGAAGCATTATTAACAGTGAAGTATTCATCATGATGTAGATTGAGTCACACTTTTTTACACTCACCTTCACTAATTAAAAGTTATATAAAACAGGAAACGTTTTCGAGGGCATTCGTCCTCATCGTCAGTGACTGGGTGACTAAGGGTTGCTTTCTCCCGTGTCCTCTTCTTCCTCATCCTGCAGATTCTGACCCTGTTGCCATCTGGTGTTGGGGGCACAAAGTTTTAACACATTGCTTGCAGGCAGGATTTCAAAATTAATGACGTTGTTGCTGTTTTTGATGATGTGTATTTTTTCCCAGATGTTCAATTCTATTGCTGTGGTGAGGGGTTTTAACAACTTTATACTTTGGCGTTTACACGAAAAGTTAAACAAATTCATGACAATGAAAAATGAGAAGCTAAAAAAGAAATTATATCAATTAAAATCCCCTCAATTTGGATATACAAAGCAACAAAAAAATTCGCGCAATAAGGATCGGACCAATATAATTAACTTATCAAAACAGAAATTCCCAACCGAAGAAATGAAGCTACTCCAGAAAGGATTCAAAACTTGCATTAGTTACTCCCAGAACAAAGATGTCTTTATCGCCGACTTAGAAATAGCCACACATAACCTCAAAACGGAAGACAAAATGAAAGTTAAGAATAATGCTTAGACATAATAAAACAACTTCGGACAATACAAAACAATAACTACAATAAAATAATTAGGACTAAACAAAAAGCCAGTCATATACCTGAAAGCAGATAAAGGCAACTCTCTTGTAATCCTGGAACTGGATGACTATAACCATAGAGTTAACCAGATGTTAAATAGCCCGGACTATGAAGAAATCTCCAAGAACTCTTTAACCAGATGCATGAATGTAGTAAATAAGGCCCTCTCTGTTAACAACACCCTAACAACATCTGAAAAATACTTTAAGTCTGCTAACCCCACCTTACCAAGATTATACTGTTTACCAAAAGTACACAAAGATGACAATAGTATGAGACCCATTATCAATGGCATTAACTCACCTACTTACCACATTGCTAAGTGGTTAGTAAACAAACTGAAAACCTCAAAAAGTTTGAAAACCTGGGAATTGAAAACTCCTCGGAATTAATAAACCACTTGCAGACCTACAACATCCCAAAAAACCACATAATGGTATCATTTGATGTCAAAGCACTTTTCACTAGTATTCCCATAGAAAAAATTCCTACACTACTCATAAAATGGTTAAATCAGACTCCACAGAAATAGATGACATCATTAACCTTACAGAATTATGCACTAGATGCAACTTCTTCACATTTAATCATAAATTCTACAAACAATCAAACGGACTAGCAATGGGAAGCCCGCTGCCCCCCATTCTGGCAGAACTATATATGAGCCACCTTGAAGTCCACATAGTGAAAGCTTTCCCCCACATATATAAATTTTGGCGGAGATATGTTGATATTTTTTCCAACATACCTCAGAAATTAACAGAAGACGCTTTGAAACCGTTTGAACCTTCAGGACAACAGCATTAAATTCACAATCAAAATTGAAGAGAACAACACCTTACCCTTCCTGGACCTCATTATAACCAGAGATCAAAATAGCTTTAAATTCGGTATACATAGAAAACCCACACATGTGGACAACTACATAAAGAAAAATGGTTGCAACCCAACTTCGCCCCAACTAACGTCCTTTAGAAGTTTAATCCACCAGTTGCATAACGTCCCCTTGAGCAAAGAAGAATTTTTAAAAGAACAACAACATATAGAAAAAATAGCAATAACTAATGGATTCAACTCAGATCTCATAAGCAACATGATAAACAAGAAGAAAAAACTCAAGGCAATTTCACATTCCACCACTCTAACACCTCTCTCAAACACAAGTTGGAAATACAAGAAATTCACATACCACCCTTGGGCCTTTAGAAAATTTTAACGAATCTTCAACAAATTTAACATTAGACTAGCTGCACAGAACAAATTCAGCTTGAAGGACTTACTAAACACAGCTCTCAAAAATACCATCCCAAACACATTAAAATGCGGAATTTACCAAATTAGTTGTGATGAATGTGAGAAATACTACATAGGAAAAACTAAAAGAAACTTGGAAACCAGACTTAAGGAACACCAAAGAAACATAAAACTAAAACAAATAGAGAAATCTGCTGTATCACACCATTTTTGGACAGAAAACCACAACATTGGCCAAAGTATAAAGTTGTTAAAAACCCCTCACCACACCAATAGAATTGAACATCTGGGAAAAAATACACATCATCAAAAACAGCAACATCATTAATTTTGAAATCCCGCCTGTAAGCAATGTGTTAAAACTTTGTGCCCCCAACACCAGATGGCAATAGGGTCAGAATCCGCAGGATCAGGAAGAAGAGGACACGGGAGAAAGCGACCCTTAGTCACCCAGTCACTGACAATGGGGACGAATGCCCTCGAAAACGTTTCCTGTTTTATATAACTTTTAATTAGTGAAGGTGAGTGTAAACAAGTGTGACTCAATCTACATCATTGAAACAGAAGTTACGAAAATTATGCAAGAAGAAGTTACGTGTGTGAATAGAAATTTCATCCGAAGATACCAGGCATGTGCTTATGCAGATGAACACCACTTCTGATTCCACATATAACAAGGATAGTACTCATTATAGTGCATGTTATTATCACTCATGAGTAAGTAACTTGGAGTTATGGAATGAAAAAACCCCAGTTAACAGACAGTGTGCGGAGCATGCATATGTGCGATCCTGGCTTCACCATAAAATGACTGCACTGTATTTGAGTGACAGCTTCACACTCACTTCAATCTTTACTTACTGCTATTTTGCAGTACATGTTTCAAAGGCAATTGCCCCCCATCATAAGCTGCATGTCAACTCATGATGATGGAAGCAATGGCCTTTGAAGTGAAGCCAGATAGTGAGTAAAAGTGTGACTCAAATATTTTTAAAATTTGTTAAAGTGCTTCACTGCTCAGCTCTGTGGTGTGGGAGTAACATGTGTGTCTCACATTCAAGAGGTCCCAAGTGCGAATCCTGGTTAGGATGAGTTACCTAATTAAGGTTTCTCCGGAATTTTCACTTTTCTTGGAATGTCAGATAGGATGCCAGGCTCGTTTGAGCATCATTTCACCCATTTCATTCATTCATCATCCAATACGACCTGCCAGGTTAAAGGACATCAAACTTCAAGCCAAAAGAAAGAGCACTACAGTGTTGATTCCTTTTAATTAATTTGGATGCTATATATCTTTTAAACATTTTTAAACTGATGGATAAAATAAATTAATTTAGAAATAACTGGAAAGAACATGTCCAAAGAATGAAAGAACATTGCATACCAGAGATTATATTGGATTATAAGCCGAAAGGTGAAAGGAATGTTGGTAAACCGAAGAAGAGATAGATTCAACTTTTTGATTTAAAACCTATGAGACCGGAACAAGCCTTAAAAGGTGTAACCCATGAATGTTGTTGATGTTCTTTATTGCACATTCAGCAATTCTCTTCCCTTTTTTTTTTTTTTTTTTTTTTTAACAAACTTTATATTGCAAATATCTGCATTATCATAACCAAATTGAGCTATTAGAAAGCTCAGACACTGCAAGGCAGTTGCTCAATATACAATGCAACAATTTGACTTAAAAAGAAAGAGCTCTGAAAAAACAGCTGTTTTTAAATTCTATTGATTGGTAATTGTAGAGAAGCTGAAGTAATATTAAAAATTAATTTTTAAAATGGAGATCTCTGCACCTTAGTAACAATAAACTTAAGAAATCAACTCACACATACATTGTTTTGCTTAATCACCAGGTTCATTTGATTCATGTGAATTCAAGCCAAGCCCTCAAATTCAGCGGTCGACAGTTGCCAGACTGGGGCTTCAATCAACATGAGGTTGTTACTGATAGAATAATTAATCAGGATGATACAGTGTGGAATGTTGAAGAGCATCGCTACACCAAATGTAAGCTTCTACATAGCATAGTATTCTAAAAGTTCAATACAGAAGGAATAAAGATTATTACAAAAGTATTTGTTTGTTATTGTATCCTTCATGTGCTGCATTGTTGCAATTTTATACACATTAAAAAAAATATATATATAATAAAATAAAAACTCAAAAGACTTTAACCTTTTCACTGTGCAGTTAAATGCTTACATATATAGGTGAAAAATTTCAAGTGGATAGATTTGAGAAAAGTGAACATAGTAGGTCAGATTAGGTTTAATTTTTGCTGTAAATGTACATAAGGTATTACTTCAGGTGTATTCATTGCAACTTTTGTCTTATATTCTGATGTTTATTGAACATTTTAGGAAACAATTCCAAAAATTGTACAATTTTAGCAGTCTCACATAAAATACTCATAAATTTAACTTTATTTCAAACAAATTACATCTATGAGCACCTTCACTTGTTTTCTTGTCATTGCTTATAACTGATATATTCATTATGTGTGTCATTTTACGTTTTCCAGGCCTACATGTACAGTGAAAATGAATGAGTAGGAAAACTCATTTACACTCTGAGTTTTCCTACTCCTCATTCATTTTCATTTGAAATACTTCACTATCAACCGCTTCTACATTATTACTTATAACTACATGTGTAGTTTTTAACTTGCATTGTGTGATACGGTATTAAATCTCTGAGATTCCCCAAGGCTTTATTTATTTTAATGGTAGCGTTTGTATTGTTTTATTTTGCAAAAACATCTATAGTGTACCCATAAAAACAGCATCTCTTGGTGCATGACATTGGACCTGAGATATTCTTTAAAGTCTCAATTCATGTGTGTAGTGATGAGACCTGAATCAACATAGTTAAGATCAATGCTAGTGTTTGTTTATTTCCAACTCGTTACTAAGAACATTTGTAACAGACATCTTTTAACTAGTGTAGCAAACAAGGATAAACTGGTGAAGATTGTGAGACCATCATTGCTGGCTCAGTACTGTTCATCCTCCCCGCCCTGGTCAACTTTTCTAGTGGGATGACCATTTGCATAGGTCGGGGTATCTGTTTTCCATGTGATGTGCCGAGTAACACTGTTCTGATCCTCCTGTCTCTTCTGGGCTGTATGTAGTCCTTCTATGACTGCTCTTCCACATGTGACTTGGACATCTTGTAGCAGAGCCAAATCCCCAACTCGGAATGTTGCAGATCTGCTGTTTGGTTGACGTGACAAAAATTTCTCAACTGCATGGTGTGGTAGATAGAAGGCTAAGTGTGGTTGATTTTCAGAAATTACCGGTTCTACTTGCTCTTGAATGATGTATTCAAGCATTTTCTCTTTGTAACTTCTAACATAGATCTTGTTTTCTGCAAATCTTCTAATCAAGGCTTGAAACCTAGTCTTGTCAACCTTGCGATTATCTGAAAGAAGCTGCCTGTCCATTTTTGGGAGTGAGACAACTCTTCTTCTGTGCTCTACATGGTGATAATTTGCTTTGATTAATATTTAATAATTATGAATAAAGTTCCGGTTCACATTAAGAAATAATTTCATGATCTCATTTAAAACTTCCATAACGAACTTCTGCCAGGCAAGCCCATGATTTAATTTCAGGTCCAGGTGGCAAGCAGAGTAAGATTCTTTGAATCTAACTAATCTATGCTATGAGGTGTTATTGCTTACCTTATAGGCCATAATACACTGCGTAGACATCTGCACATAGTTGGACATATAAAAGATCATTTATGCAAGAAGTGTGGAAGGGAAAAGAAACTTCTTAGCATATACTGTGCGAGTGCAAAGGTTTTGCCATACATAGATAAGCATTCTTTCTTGGAAGCTGAGGATATAAGAAGGGCAAATATTAAGGACCACTGGTTTTGATTGAAAGCCCAATTTAGGCATAAAAAGCTCCAGGAATCTCTTTGCAGGCTTCAAGGCCACTCCATCAGTGTATATAGTTTCTAATTAAAACTGTCTGGAACTTGATTTTAAAGATGTGCTTAAAGCCTCTTGTGCATGATCAAACTATTTTTTTCAATTCAAGAGTTTACAAGAAAAATTGTCAAATATTTTTCAATATGTGGCAAGATTGGCCAAGACCTGACAAGACTTGACAATGTCATAAATGTGTATTTACAAGTTGTCTCTTTGCCAAACTGAAACCTTTCAGAGCACATTGATTATTTGCCACGTGCAAAGGAATTTACTATTTGCGTCACAGTATAACAATTTGCAATGAAATATTGTTCTTTACTAATATCATGTAGCACGTATTATATCCAATGAAATCACATCACGATTATGGAATACAATGGAAATAACACCAGCTGATAGATTAACCACACTATATAACATTGCATTAATGTATACTTAGTTCAGAAATCTGCCTGGCAATTATTTCTTCACAACAGCCTTCATCTTGTTGTGATAATCCACGGAGCCCTTGATGTACAGAAATGGCCAGCTTATGTATAACCTAATCAGTTGGCATACAACATACCTAAGCCAAGTAGCCATTTTTGTTTATTTTTCGCTTTCAGCCATGTTGCAGAATTCGTGATGCGCTGTAAACACTCACATTTCATTGGCCAAATCCATCAAATCATTGTCAAATCTTTGACTGTTTAGAGCAAGTCCTTATTTGCTTTTCAGACTTTCAAGGACTATAAAAGTATTGGAAGCAAGTAGAACAAAAAGGTTGTGAAGTTGTGATAACTCTTAAAAAGTGTTGTAAAGTATTGAATTTGATAAAAATTTGATAGTGTACAAGGAGCGTAAGAGCAGCTTTGTGGACATAGTCTCCCCTTAAATGTAGTTTATTATCCTCAAAATATGTGCTGACATCACAGAAGCAATGACTTGTCATAAAAAATCTGAGACTAGCATTTATTTTGATCATTGCATTGGTTGCATAATGACTCTAAAACAGTATGCATGGTATTAAATGAAAATTTGTGATCTTGCAGCAGAAGAGCAGAAAGACCGTGAAAGAGAACTGATAAATGCTGAGATGATCCCTCTTAGAGCAACAACATTAAGTTTTTGGGAGAAGTTTATAGAGCTGCAGTATAAGATGTTATTTGCTAATCAAGAGAATGTACAGAATCATATGTACAGCAGTGAACCATTGGAGTGGCCACTAATGGCGAGAGGTATAGCGTACTGGGTCAGTCCTCATAGTAATGTGAGTATTATATTATTGTATAACATGTATTCAATTAGCATGGTTTAAGTGTAGCTCTGTGCAATCTAAACAGACAAGGAAATTGGAATGTAGGATAATATTTGAAAATTTCATTGCTGTGCCTGGGACTCAAACTACGGATCTTCGGCTTTCTCTGCCATAGGGATATTTAAACATGCATTTAACTTCTTTGTAGGTTAATTGGAATACATAAATCAGGTGAGAGAAGTTAGTTCATGTTCAGGTGTGTCATTCAGGGTTGAGCATTGGCCAAGAAGACCAAAGACCTATTGTTTGAATCCCAACCATGGCATTTAATTACTTTCTTTAGCAACTACTTATAGCAGGTAGTGGAAGTGTTGTGTTCCACCCAAAAATTCAAGATTTGGTCAGAAATACAGGTTTTGAGGTTCTTACAATCCAAAAAAGCATTTTTAGAAAAAAGTCCACATGTGTGTAACTGTCTGTGAACAGCATAACTGAAAAACAAAGTGTCAGAAATACCAAACTTTGTAGTTAAGTTCAGCATCTTCCAACGATGCAACACAAAAATTACTTTCTCAAAAATAGCTGTAGCAATTTTGATTAAAATACAGTGTTTTTAAGATAATCACATGACAAAATGTATCTAGAATTTTCTCGTCATTCTAAATAAATTTTGTATAACTGATACTACAAAAGATACCCAACAGCTTACTGTGCAAAAAAGTCTTATGTATTATATTTACATGACTTTCTCTACCTTTTATAATTTATTAATGGGTATAAAAACTTGTCTTATGAAAGCATATTTTTCTGTCTTCTTCATTTTAATAGAGATAAACCATTGTGCAAATAGCTACATTATACATTTCATTATAAGTGCAAAAGGAATAGCGATGACTTTATATACCTACTCTTTCCATGCATTTGGGAGAAATAACTGAATGTCGACAGAACTTTAAAAGAATGACAAAGTATTGAACAATATGAACCATTAATGACGGGTATGTTGGAAATGGCTTATGACACAACAAAGTTATTTGAAATAAATTGTGTATTTTAAAGAGATCTACATTTTTTGTGTAGTGCATTTTCGCTTATCGCTTAATGTTGACCAGTTATACAAAATGCCTTGTGAATGAGGAGGACTTCACAGGCTATTCCCAGAAAATTTGTGTATACATTTTATTTGCCATGTAAGCATCTTTAATATATGGTATTTTAACCAAAATTTTTAGGATCATTTTTGAGAAAATAAAAAATTTTGAAAAATGTTCCTTGTAAATGGTAGTTGGGGTGGGGGAAATTTCTTGAAAATCTTTGTGTGTGTCATCTTTGGAAGGTACTGAACTTAAATACCAAGTTTGGTATTTATCTAATTTTTTGTTTTTGAGTTATGTTGTTCACAGACACACATGGACCTTTTAAATTCAGGGGACCTCAAAACGTTATTTCTGGTGAAATCTTGACATCAACATTTTTGGGTGGAATACAATACTTTCCCTACTTACTATACATACTAGAGAAAGTAGATATGTAAATCTTTATAAAGCACAATTTATTTCATACTTATTTATGCAGCAAATTCAGAAAGCATCTTTTTACTTTCTATTATGTACTTACAATAAGTATATATAGGTAATAAAACTTGTTCTGCAAACGTTTATCCCAATTAACATGAAGTATAAGCTTTTGCAAGAATGATTTGTAGAAGCTTAATAAAAATTTATGATAGTGGCTAGAGAAAGTCATGTGAAAGTTTATTATTATTTATGTAAACTTTGACACTTTGGTTCATAGACACTTTCCAGCTGTTATGAAATATCTTTGCTTGAAAATGACAACATATTTGTCGGAACATGTTGCACTAAATTCAGAATGAGAATAAACTGATTACTTGTTTATTAATCTGGAAGGTACAGTCAATAAACATGTCCAAAAATAGTTTAATTATAGTCTAAGTGCAATAATATGAATTGTAAGTAACAAAATATGTTGAAATCTTCATTGTATGTAAAGTGATTGGTATGCATCAGGGACATGAATGTTACATTACCATCTGCAAAAGTTTAATTTATTGTTTTCAAATTATATTTGCCACATTACTTGAAGTTATTAATAAGCTATTTGAGTGGTGAATCTGTAGACATAAAGTTTTTAATTGTAGAACTCTCCTTTAACAGGCACAAGTGCACCTTTTGGGAAACTTGGCTATTTGGACATCTGGAACTATTGGGATTTTACTTTACTGTGCACTACTAACTTTTTATCTGCTTCGGAGACGTCGCCAATGCTATGACTTATCACCAGGTAAAAGTAATTGAACATTTATTTGAAACATTACCTACAAATATCTTTGTTTTTGAGATATATGTGTTCAAATATAAACTGTATTGCTGTGTTTCTCTTGAATGACATACCTGGAAACCCATTGCATGATAATCTTACACAGCTTTACACCATGCCAATGTTAGAGTGAACTGCAAATGCTGTTACCCTCTGAGATGTGTGAGCTAGGCTATTACAGAGCAAGGTCATTCAACCTGTTAACTCCTACAAGTCATACCTAGTGGCACAGTTTATATATCCTGTGGGTTTCTTGCCAGAGAGTTTTAGGAAACATGCTTTATTATTTTTTAAAATAGAGAGTTGAAGGTTGTTACACTACATCACTATGATAAGTTTATCATAGTGATGTAGTGTAACAACCTTCAACTCTCTATTTTAAATTATGACACATCACTGTTACAAGCTTCTAAATCTTCAAAAATTATGCTTTATTATTCCTAGGGCTGATTTCACCAACTGATGTTAAAAATACTCTGACATCTTGTTTGTTAACATTTAGTTCAAAGTTTAACATAATGTTAAAACTCTTGCATTTCATCAAGCTTTTACAGCAAATGGTTGATTAACTACATGTTAACGTCAAATACAACTGCAAGCTACAGCTTTCAAGAAGGCGGTGGCCAAACTACACGGCTTCTGAACGCACTCTGTCAATCTGTTTACATAGCGCTCTCTGTCAGTAGCAGACAACATCCATTGGCAATTGCCATGATGCCAAGTGATGTATCTGATTGTTTGACGTTAGAATCGTAAATTCAACGGAAAAAGCTAGATGCAGAAGAACTAAATGTTTCACCATTTGAAAAGCATTAATTACAGAAGTGGTTATTAAGTTTAGATGTATTATTGAGTGCAAAAAAACAGACAGTCTTACATTAAAGGATAAGGATGCAGCCTGAGAGAAAATTAATGAGTAATTTAATTGGATTGAATCATCATCTACTATAAGGGTAGTTGGAGGGGACCAGTACTGGTCCAACTTGTAATACATGATGATGAACGCGTTTCTCCCAGGTCCAGTAAGCAATTGTGGCAATTATATGCTAACGTAAAATGCAGCATCAAAACTGTCAGGTGCAAGGAGCGTTTAGAATGGTTTAAAACTGGTGGTGGACACTACATTGACACTAAAGTGGACAAAAGTGTGTTATCACTTAAGGATCAACCAGACCCAAACTTAAATACTGTTTGCTTCTTGAACCGACTGCTTTGGAAAGTTTCTGAATAAACTTGCAAATGGTATCTTTGGAAATAGCAACATTATGACCTATCATTAAATGAAAAGTGGCAATAACATAAAATCTCTAAGTAATTAACACTTGTAGATAGGAGAAAAAGGTATGGTCCTGTTTGTAGTATCCCAACCTATCATATTTACCATAAAACCATGTTCATAACCCCTTTGGAAGTCTCTATTGCTTTAAAAATTCTTCTTTTGCAGGTTTTTAAATTTATTATAATGTATGATGCTCTTCCGTTAGGAATGACATTAAAAAAATGCCAAATGCAGTAAACTAGCTCAACAGTTTTGTTTGTGGCAGCCATTTTGCAACTTCTAACATTTGTTAAATGCCTTAACACAGGGGTACTTCAATGTTAATTTAACACCAAGTTTAACACATTCTTAAAGCTAACATTGTTCAATTAAACAGAATTTGCATTAACTTCAGTGTTAAATGAGTTCAACATTGTGCTAGAATTTAGCATTGGTTGGTGAAATCGGCCTCTACTATGTTACACTATATGAAATGTTCAAATTTACTGTTGACAGAGAGTAGCAGACTTTTAACGACATCTCGTTCTTTTGCAGACACATGGCAGAGCTTTGTGACGGTTGGTGAAGTATTATTGACAGGCTACCTCTTCCATTACTTGCCATATTTCTTTGTAGAGCGAACATTGTTCCTGCATCATTATCTTCCAGCATTTACATTCAAGGTTTTACTAATGGCTGCGCTGATAGAACATCTGCATCGACTTGTTTGGTAAGATAATTTATTTTAGCTATTTTGTTTGTTATAAATTAATATTTACTATCAAACCAAGATCTTAGATTTCATTAACAGACAATGCAGAATGATTAAAGGGAGCCTTAGCAATAGAGCAAGAGTTAAACATTTGTGTGTGTGTATATATATATCTTTTAGCTACATTCATGACATCTTTCAGTTTCAAGCAGATTATAAACAGATTAAGGATTACTAACAAGGCAAGCACATATTCTCTTTGTGCCAAAATCCTACATGAAACAGGATTTGATTTATGATGTATGAGTTTCTTCCCAAACCCAAGAGAGTGTGTGTGAGAGAGAGAGAGAGAGAGAGAACAAAATAAAAAAAAAAGTCGGATAAATACTGAATTTAGCTTTGAATTCTCCTGTTTTGGGAAAACACAATGGAGTTTTTTTTGACATTTACGAGGGTCAGTCGATAAGTAATGCCTCTTATTTTTTTTCTCCTGAACAATTATGTGAACAATTTGAATTTGGAGCAATTCCTCAAACCTTTTTCTCTACTTCACTGCAATAGTAACTTCCTATATCAACCGGTGGCAGCACTGCTGCCTGTTAAAACATTGTTGACATCGTTTTTTGTATTAGACAGCGTTCTGTCATTGAATTTTTGAATACGGAAGGTGAAACGCCCATTCGCATTCATGAAAGGCTCACGAAGGTGTATGGTAATGCAACAGTGGATGTCAGCACGGTTAGAAGATGGGTTTGTAACTGTAACAAAGCTGAAGGGCTGATGAACAGCAGAGCGACAGACCCATGACTGCAGTGACTACACGCAACATTGAGCAAGTGGATGAGATCATTCATGATGACCGGTGGATAACAACAGATGAATTGTGTCGCATTATGTCCCTTAGTAAAGGCAGTGTGGTGACGATTATTTATGAACTGGGGTACTCAAAAGTTTGTTCACGGTGGGTACCTTGAATGTTAATGGACCAGAATAGGGATAAACAATAGCCTCCAAACACTTGCAGCACTTCCATTTGGAGAGGCGTTCCCGGACAAAATTGTGACTGGAGACGAAATGTGGGTTCATTTTTTTGAACCAGAATCAGAGACAATCTATGGAATGGCATCACACAACCTCACCAAGGAAGAAAAAATTCAAAACTGTGCCATCAGCAGGGAAAGTGATGGCAACCATGTTTTGGGATGCAAAAGGTGTGATTCTGGTTGATTTTTTGGAGCAGGGATGCACAATAAATTCTGTGCAATACGTCAGCACCCTCAAAAAGCTTAAAGCATGTATTCAGCGAGTTTGTCCAACAAAAACTTCAGCAGATGTTCTGTTTTTGCATAACAATGCAAAACCACACACAAGTCGTCATACCACTGAAGCGTTTGTGAAAACTGGATGGGAAGTCTTGCCTCATCCCCCATACAGCCTGACCTAGCACCATCAGATCTGTTTGGAGCGCTAAAGGAAGCTCATGAGGGGATTCACTTTCAAGATGCAGAGGCCGTGAAAACATCTGTGCGTCAATGGCTTTGAAAGCAAGATCATGCGTGTTACCACACAGGTATAATGTCCTCTTCAAAAGATGGACTAAAACTATGAAAAAGGGTGGGGATGACATTGAAAAGTGAAATCCTCAATGTTTTGGCTTTATGCTGTGTAATCAAAGTTTAAGTTTCTTGCAAATTACAAGAGCAAAATAAAAATAGGATGCATTAGTTATTGACTGACCCTTGTATATGCACAAATTGAAGTTTTCTACATCAAAACTAACTGTTCCAGCATCCAACACCATGGTTACCGAGCTATTGGGTCCTATTTACTTCTTTCCTTTCTCAGTCTGCCTTATTTCTAATTTTCTTCAGCCATCTATTTCTCACTGCACCTAAATATTTTCCTATCTCTATTAAACTTTCCTTTGATTTAACTCTTAACATCCTTATACCTATAATTTCATTTGGTAAACTGGACCTTTTGATTTTTCTCTCGTGTTCATTGTTCCTTCACATTCTAGGATTAAATGTCAATAATTGTTAAAATGCCATTACATAATGGGCATTTTCCTTGATTTTCTCCTTCCCATAAGCCTTTTAACCTCACCTGTTACAAACATCAACATAATTTTCCCTTCCCCATGTCCTTTTAAGTTCTGTATATATACACAATGAACTTTTGGAGTTGAAACTACCAATTATTTCCTGTCTCCATGTCTTTAATTCTCAATCTAACTCTTTTCCAACACCCTTTCTGCTATCCCTCCAAATATCTCCACATCCTATTTTATTTAGAATTCCTTGTAAACACTTATACCAAGTATCCTCTTTATTAAGTTTTCGCTGAACCTCCAAGTATTGCTTTAAGATATTATTGTTTTGTAATTCCTTGATCCTGAACGAGTATTTCGCTACTCTTTCCATAATTTTTGTTTTACTACCGAATCTCCCTAGCTCGATTTGTGCAACCCCATTAGGTGAAACTCTTGGTAAACGCAAAGTTAATTTGCAAAAGAAGTGTTTCAGCTCTGACTTAATTTTTACTTTTTCTACCATTAGTAGATAGAGAAGGTATTGCATTCCACCCAAAAATTTGGTATCAAGACTTCGGAAATATATGTTTTGAGGCTCCCTGAATTAAAAAAAAAAAAAAAAAAAAGCATTTTTAGATACAGGTCCATGTGTGTGTCTGTGAAACAGCATAACTCAAAAACAAAAAGTTGAATAAATATCAGATTTAAAGGAGGACTTAAAGGTGGACAGAACTAAATTTTTAAAGACTTCTAAGAATAAAATATAAACAAATCTGAGTACTTTGTTCAAAATTGCATCATTCTGTGACTTTTCGAGTATATTCTGGAAGCACTTTTATGCTTAATCCTCACCTTGCAAGATGTCATTAGGCTGGAAGTGTGGCACACTATTCATTGTCACTTGCATTAGTTAGCCCTGCGTTGCATTTTTAATTACTGTTGTGATTATAGGACAGTTTTTCTTTTCTAGTATCCTATGAGGTATAAGGTCAAGAATGCCTGCGTGCAGTGCTTATGGTTGTGCAAATAATTCCGGCATAAACAGAAATATTGGTTATTATTATTCATTCTCTGCTAGAGATAAGAATCAACATTTGTACAACAAAGCAGTTGCTGTTATGAAACACAAAAACTCTGTGCCAACCAAAAATGCCTAGAGTAATTTTAGAGAAAGTGATTTTAATGAGTCACTTTCACCTCCAGAGCAACACTCATAAGTGTGCCCATTCAAACAATGAGTTATTATTCACATTACTGTCCCTTGTGTGTTACATTTTCTTTCAGTGACAGGCCCACCACATGGATGACAAATACTGAATAGCAAGGCAGTATTTTAATGCCTAAATGATATAAATTGTGTTTTATTATAATTAAATTCAATAACAGCCCACCTAGAAAACAATATGTATATAATTATTATATAAATTGTATGTAAAATCATTGTAAATACTTATTTTTATTGTAAACGTATTTGTTAATATCAAGTAAATGTTTATATACTCTAATATATTAAAAACTGTGAGAATAATGTGCTTTAGAATGTTAATAATGAGGCAATAATGTAACTTTTGTGACAATAATGTGTTTGGAGTTTTAAAAGTACTGGTTATGAAAAAGATCGGTAATAACGTAATTTCGCTTACAGTTTGGAATTAGCCAATCAAAAGTAAAGAAAAGATTTTAGTTTGAATACTTAAATTCTATTGGACTAGAATTAGCCAATAAGAGAATGGCATTACCGAAGCTAAAGGTTTTTACCGTTGAATCTAGTCAGTCGCGGACATGAAGTTGTAGAGAGTAGACGTGAAAGTTGTGGCTAAAAATGTTGTAAAGTATAAATGATAAAATTTGTGTTCATCTCCAAAAATGTATTAAGTGCTCAGAGTTTTATTTTATAAAGTGTTGTGTTATAAAATGTGCATTGAAGTGAAATAAAAAGAAGTAAAAAATTAAAAAGTAAATTGTGTGGCGTCTTATAATTTAAGTCTTATCACAACCCTACAAGAACTCGTGTTTCTATAGTGCGACTGAAAGCAGCCGAGGCAAATAACTAATAATATTACGTCAAAACAAGCATCATCTTCACTATAAAGTTTGGCGTCCTAAAAATCAAACAACATCAAAGTGTATCTTCATTACATAACCTTAATAATATTTACATAACCAAAAACATACTTCTTCAAATTGGCGTACAACTGTGGGACAAACTCCTCCAAATAATTATGCAACCTTCTAACTGCAAGTTGAAGAATCATACTTCTTCAAATTGGCTCCCATATGTGGGGCAGATAAACATAAAGCACCTCAATAAATACATTCTTCAATAGTGAGGAAGAGCATTTACATGTATAAACGCAAAGTAATATTTTCTGGACATACCAATTTTCTTCATCTTCACTGGATTCCCTCAAATATTCATTCAGTTTATAATCTTCATCATTTACAGCTGAAGATTCACCTTCCTCATCAGTCAAACTTTGGTTCAGATTAGCGCCGTTTATAGCACTAAAATTTCAGTTCCCAACTAATACTGTATTTCAGCATCAATCTTCAACTCCATGTGTAAAGACTCAGAAACAAGTGTAGCACTTACTTTCATGTAATAGAGTCGTCCTAAACATTTCAAAGGCATCACATTAGTGATGTGGTGAACAACCTCCAACTCTCTTTATTTTTAAGACACATCACTGTTACTAGCTTTTCAATCTTCAAATTAACATCTTTCAATCTCAGGCTTTTGAATTTCTTGTTCTTCATTATTTTTATAACCGGATTAAAATCACTTTCTTTGAAATGAATTCCACATACTCCAGCATTTTTGGTTGGCACAAAATTTTTCCTTTTCATAGCACACACGTCGATTCTTATCTCTATCAGGAAATTAGTAATAACCAATATTTCTTTTTACACTGGGATTATTTGCACATCCATAAACACCGATGCAGGCATTCTTGACCTTATACCTCACGGGATACTAGGAAAGAAAAATTGTCGTACAATCATAAAACGAATTAAATGCAAAGGCAAATACAAGTGACAATGAGTAGCATGCCAATCTGATGACATTACTGCAAGGTAAGGATTAAACATAAAGATGCTCCAAAATGAAAACAAGAAGTAGTAGAATGACATGGCTTTCAACAATGTGCTCAATTTTTTATACCTTATTGTTAGAAGTATTTAAAAATTTAATTCAGTGCTCATTTAAGTTCAGGATCTTCCAAAAATGTGATACAAAGGTTTTCAAGACAATCTTCCAACCCAAACTACTCTTTAAATGGAGCATTTTTCAAAGTGTTTGATTTTCTCAAAAATACCTCTAAAAATGTTGATTAAAATACAATATATTAAAGATATTTGCTTGGCAAATAAAATGTATATCTTGAATTTTTTAGGAGTAATCTGTGAAGTCCTTTTCATTAGAAAGGAATTTTATATAATCTTAGAGGCTAGAGAAAGCCATGTGAATGTAAAAGATCAGATTTCTTTTCCCCATAAATTTAGTTCTTTTTTTGTCAAAAAGGGCTCTGAGTAGCATAATGTGGATAAAAGAATCACTTTTTATATGAATACTATAATACATAAGGGATTATATTAAGTTGCAGTAGGTAAAGAAAGTCATGTGAATATGACATTTCACAATTTTAAAAATAATGATAAGGTTTTACATGGGGAAAAATCAACATAGTGTTGGTTCCTCTGATGCAGCTAGACCCAGGACATATATCTTTAGTATTTTTTACTTGTAGCCAATGCAGCAACTATCCCTGTTGTGCACAGCAAGTACATTTACTTGAATGTAAACATGCTACCAAACCAGCTATATTGCTAAATGTTCCAAGTAATATGTATGTCTCTTGGGAGTGTCAAGATGATAGGCACTGAGATCATCATAACAGTAGCCGTCCTCCATGGACTAGTGGTATCGTGCTAGCCTCTAGTTCCCAAGGTCGCGGGTTCAAACCTGGCGGAGGGCATTGGATTTTTTTGGGTGTAAAAATCCTTAGCACGGCTTCCTTCGGAAGGGAAGTAAAGCCGGTGGTCCCGTGTCGTAGATTTACGGCACGTAAAAGAACCTCAAGCCTGATAAAGAGGCCTCTGAGCAAAATTACCGGTCTTTCATGCCCAATATAGAATGGGACGCTAAGAACCACAGCAGTTAAAGAGCATCCATAAATAAAACTCAATTTAATTAATCTTAACAGTAGAGCTAATGTTTGGAGTTGCCTCCTTTTTGTACCAAATAAAATGTCTGAACGAGAAAAATATTAAAATGTGCAAAAACTGGGGCTGCGACCTTCAACAATGGTTGTAGTCTTTTTTTCTTTTCTGCATATGTGATCTGTACAACACCTAAGATCTGATAACTATAGGTAGAATAAGGTGTTTCCTCATACAGGAAAAAGAATCCAATATCATATTTCCATTTCCCAATATTTCCAGCACTGGCCAAACAAATCAAAAAACCTTTTATTCTCCTTCCCTTTGAAGTGTTGTTTGTGTTAAAAGTTATTCTTCCTAATTTCAGTGAAACACTGTGCTGGAAACTCGGTGCAGTGCTGTTTAAACTTATGACTGGAGCATGGCTACTTGCTGTACTAGTTGTCTTCCGACGTTTCTCCGTTCTGAGCTATGGCACAACGCCATTATCAGCTGGAGATATACTCAGGCTAAGGTGGAAGGATACGTGGGATTTTATTGTCCATCGACAGTGACTGATGGGAATTTCACACCCTCCCTTTCCCCAACTTCCTCTGATTAATCCCATCTAATTTTGAATGTATTACATCATGACAAGGCGACATGATGCATATAGTGGTTGTATCAGAACTTTTATTTGCAATTTATGCAGTAAGTTTTTTTGTACATTTTTCAGATGAGTTTTATTTTCCTGCAGCTGGTGTAGAGAATACTGAGATTTAAACATTTTCTTTTAAATGTAAGACCTTTATTTTAGAACATTTATTTTTATAATATAATTTTATATAAAAAAAGTTGTTGCATGTGATTTTAATAATTCACTGACCATAAATTCCTCCTCTCCCTCAACTAGGGCCTCCAGTTCCTCACAAAATTTCAGATGACCCCTCTTTTTTGCAAAGTCTCTTATAATGTATATAACAATTGGAAATTAGTGACACATGAATTGGAAAAAATAGCATATAATGATGTATTCATCATGAGATCTCATGAATGGATTCTTGCAGCATTTACACATTTCAGTAAGCAGCTTTTACGATGATAAACTTGATAAAACAAATATAAAATTGTTTTTCAAAGTTCATCATTCTGAATGTTCTCCAAATGTTACAAGAAATACCAATTTATATTTATCTGTAGGTATGTGGCTCCATCCGGAAGTGCATATTGAAGTATTAGACATCATGCTTAAAGTCAATTACACATGGAAAGTAAAATCAATACTTATCAAATGCAGCACTAATGTGTGTAATTGGCATGCATAAGCTAAAAGTCCACTTGTCTGCATTGCTCACATTGAACATGAAGCATTGGAAAACATGTTCTTGTATTAAATCAAATGCAGTTGTGTCTGTATAGTCACACTGGATACACAGGGAAACAACAGTATATGCTGACATAATATGCAACTTTTAGAAGTAGACAATGGATACACTCGCATTTCTTTAACAGGCAATGGAGGACTTATTAATTAATTTTGAAGATTGAGAAGTTAGTAACAGTGATGTGTCATAATTTAAAATAGAGAGAGTTGAAGGTTGTTATACTACATCAGTAAAATGTTCTTTCTTGAACGTGTTTTGGGAGAACGATTTGCTCCCATCGTCAGCATATTTTCAACTGATTTTGCCAGTCCTGTCCAGGGAATGTGTATGGTTAGCGGTGTTTTCTGGTGCCGGGCTGATGAACCTCCAAAGGCTGTTGAGTTGCAGCAGTTTGAAATTCATTAAATGATTCCTGTGTTTGATGATATGTATTTTTTCCCAGATGTCCAATTCATTGCTGCTGTTGATCGGTTTTAAGAGTTTTATATTTGGAGTGATTTCATTGTTTGAAGACCAGAAATGATATGCTACTGCTGATTTATCCGTCTGTTTTTGGTAAATGCATCTCATATGCTTTTAAGTCTTATTTCAAGATTTCTTTTGGTTCTTCCTATGTATACCAGGTTACAGTCATTACAAACTATTTGATATATTCCTGCTGATTTATCATTTCTGGTCTTCAAACCATGAAATCACTCCAAACATAAAACTTTTAAAACCAATCAACAGCAGCAATGAATTGGACATCTGGGAAAAAATACATATCGTCAAACACAGGAATCATCTAATGAATTTCGAACTGCCACCACCCAGCAGCCTTTGGAGGTTCATCAGCCCGATAATAGAGAACACCACTAACCACACACATTCCCCGGATAGTGACCGGCAAAATCAGTTGAAAACATGCTGACGATGGGAGCAAACCGTTCTCCCGAAACGCGTTCAAGAAAGAACATTTTAGTGATGTAGTGTAACAACCTTCAACTGTATTTTAAATACATAAGCTTAAATTTCATTGGGAACTCTGTGGCAACATGCACTGTGCAGTGCTCGAAAAAAGAAAGAAAGAAAAAAAAAAAAATGTCTGATGCATGCTGTGTGAAACAATTTGACACATTTATGGCCATATACACCATTCTTAATCAAATGCTTGTTAATCGAGGGTCATTGATGTGTGATTAAACTTTGACTGTGGTTAAACTGTAGTTGCATTGTTAATTCTTGTTCAACGAACTGCCATCAGCTGACCAGCGCTAGGTTGCTGAATGCTCATGATTCTACGAGAATTACTCAAAGAAAAGCATCCAACTCGAAAAATGTTGCAGTGCAATAAAATTTCCTTGTCTATATCGTTTTGTTTTGACTTTGAAAAATTGTATGATTAGATATTCTTTTGGCGGTAAACAAAAATGGAAAACGAAAAGTGATCTCAAAATCTTTTTTTCTCAGCATGAGATAGAAGTTTTATTGGAACTAGTTGTCTCATATTCCAATAAAATTGAAAATAAAAGGACTGACTCATGTTCTTTAAAGGACAAGCAGGAGGCATGGATGTATTTAGCCATGCATTAAACGTGACACTAGGGGAGTTGTAATAACCAAATAAGTAAATAAATCGGTATTTGTTAAAATAGCATGAGTCCTGATGTGTAAGCTTTCAGGAAATTAATGAAGTTATTTGCAAACTGTATTATATCTAACATTTTGATAATACTACAAAATTCTTAATTAATTTTGAAGATTTAGAAGCTAGTAACAGCAGTACATATTGTCAAACACAGGAATCAGCTAATTAATTTCGAACTGCCACCACCCAGCAGGCTTTGGAGATTCATCAGCCCAGCACCAGAGAACACCACTAGCCACACACATTCCCCAGACAATAACCGGCAAACTCAGTTGAAAACATGCTGACGATGGGAGCAAACCATCTCCCGAAATGCGTTCAAGTAAGAACATTTTAGTGATGTAGTGTAACAACCTTCAACTCTCTTTATTTTAAACTACAAAATTCCTTTGCTACTACTAAATGATGTGACATAAATTGTAGGTTAACAAATGCAGTAATTAAGTTTTAATTATAGTTTATATTGCTTTACTAATGTTATTATGATGACTGAAGTTGGACAAATTACTGATGCAATAATAAATGCAGGCCTTTGTTTTGAACGACACCCAGAAATCCACCGATTTGACCAGAATCAAGATACAATTTTAATTGTGCCCTCCATGGGAGCAACAGAAGATGCAGACAAAAAGAAGTAATTATATCTGACACATGACTTATAATACGGGTGCTATTGGATTCAAGAAATATCCCCAATCACAATATTAAAAGCCCCTGTAGCATTTGATCTAGTTGTTAAAACTGTATTCATGGGTAAAATAGGGTGATTGCAGTTCTTAAGGCACTCTAACCTCTCAGTCATTTCATTTACTAGCTATCACACTGTATCCTTTGATAGCCGGAATTGTTCTTCAAATTCCCTGTCTCCACATTCTTCAAGACAGTCACCTCTTTCTACAATGATCTGGTTTTGAGGTGCTCCTGATTTAAATATTCTAGGTACATTATCCCTTCTCAATACCTTCAAGAAAATTGAAATTGCAACTTAAATGCAATTAATGGAATTGATCGGTCCAGTACCTGCAGTCAAACTTGACCATAATCAACTACCTGTTTAACTTTGATCATTGTCATTGCACTGAAAAATTGCGTTGAACATGGTCAGATGTCAAATTGACTCTAGTCAGACTTTGATCAAGATTGGTGCACATGGCATAAAGTTTAACTAAAGTAAATACACTACAGTTTGATAGCTACTGCAGAGGCCACTTAGCATCAATATGATAAAAGCACACTATAAGCAGTATTTGAGATTAGCTATGACCCTTTCTCAGGAGTAAAATTAAGCTATTCCATGTACACAGTGTACAAGCTTGTTGATTTGTTTAGTGACGCTGTATCTGGAAATGCCCAAGATATCTGTGTAATGTGTCAGAGAGGCAAGAATGTGATGATGATGATGATGTTAACTTGGTGATTAGAGTTTCATTTTATATTTGCGTAGAAATCTAAGGAGATGTTGTGCAATGCATTTGATGTCGGTATGTAGTAATGAGAGATTATTCTATGATCCAATGCCAAACTTAGAACTTATAACGGTGTAGAAAGACTCAGAGTGTGGGTAATTAAGATGCCAGTGGAAAGATAAATGATCTCCGAAAACCAAATTCACAAGAGGCTGTGGTGAAAAGATAGGCTGGTGTGGGTGTAACTCCTAATTTAAATAAAATAGAATTTATTCACCTTAAGGAATTCAATGAATTCATGGCTTTGTCAAAAAGAAAGTAATAGATACTGTAACAACTGATTAAACTTCTATATACACTATATTTTACAATGTGATCAAAATACTAAATACAATGGATGCTAAATACAATCATGGTATTGAAGGCAGTCGTCAAGCTTCCTTTTGAACCATTGTGCATCCCTCAGATAAATAGGACTCGTGAAACAAACATCAAAATGACGTATTCATGAACTCTACAGATTAAAACATGTAGTTTAAAAGTAGATTTTTAACCTCCTCCTTAAATGCTTTGCTCTGTGGGACTTTGATAGCCTCAGGGAGTTTATTGTATAAATTAACACCTTTGTGGGAAACTGAATTCAAGATCTTGGTTAATCTGCATGTTGGAGATGGATTGCTGTTGTTAGTCTTGTATTTGTCTCTAAGATATAAATACATAGTAAAGCTAGAATTCTTAAATCCGAGAAAAGTGGTTAACTTGGAGTATATTGGTTCACTTGCTTGATTATACTTCTTATTCGTTTTTGTAGTTTAAACACCATAATACAGTTAGAAGATCCCCAGAAGGAGATTCCATGTCAATACTGAATAAACATGGCCAAAATACACTATTTTTAAGACATCTAGTTTACACGTTTTAGCTAACAGCCTTATATAATCGGCGCAATAGTTCTAGACATGTGAAAATCTTAATGAGAGCTTTGAACCGAGTTGCTTACCGGATCAGGAGGTGACCGGTCATCTGCATGCTGCAGGAGTGCGTGGGACAGTCATTGTCAAATGTCCGTACACCGGTTATGCGCTGCGCTGATAAACTTAGTTATATACAGTATATTAAAATCCACGCTGTAAAAAGCGCTTAATATAAAAAACAATGTCAATCATTGCCTCCAATTCTTCCACACCTAATAACCCTTCCTCTTCTGCGGAATCACTCACATTATTGCCGTCATCGCTGCTGTCACTACTTTCTGCACCATTATCTTGGATGAGAATTCTTTCTATTTGATTTTCTGCAACTCCGTATTTTTCGAAATAATGATTCTTAATTTATTCAACATGTCGACATACATTTTCCCATTCTGGCCTTCCAATTTCAGCAAATTGCTGGCGTTATAACTGCTCCACATATTTTAATTTAAAAGTGATATTTCTGCATGCCACCCATTTTTTGATATCAGCCCAGATTAATTCGATTGGGTTTAGATCTGGGCGATGCGATGGCAGTCTTAAGTACATTATGGCAATGTTGTATTACTATCTGGTCACGTATGTATGACGTCTGAAGCTGTTTGTTGACTTTAATTAAGTTATATAGCTTTGTTTTACTCATGCTTTCATCTAAAGCTATATTATATCTAAGTAATCAAGCTCTCATTTCTTCTTTCAAGGAATTTGAGGTAGGTTGTTTGTCAATTAAGTGTTGACGCATTATGAAGCATTGTCGATGACCAGAACAGACCCAGCAGACATATTAGGTATCAACATGGCATTGATTCACTTCATGTACTTTTCTGTATTCATTTCTTGATGAAAATCTCCTGTTGTTTTTGCAACTTGTAAAAGAAGGGCATTTGGAATGAAGCCGATCTTTCCAACAGCATGAACGATAATAAGTATTTGCCCTTTAGCAACAGGAACCTGCAACCTAATTCGCTATCGTCACCCCAACTTTTAGATGTTGTACGACTGCTGTGTATGTATGACTCATCTTCATACACTATAGTATTTTTCTGAAATTTGTAGCACCACCTTTAAAATTGATGCTCATATAAGTACATATAAAATTATACTCATTTGGAAAGGTAGAATCAGACTGAAAAATTCAATGCCATAGCCGGGATTTGAACCACGGATCTTAGGCTTTCCGTACCGTTGCTCTAACCGACTAAGCTATCATGGTAACATTTACTTTTTATTTTATTTATTTATTTCTTTTGCTTTTCTGTTAGAGCTCTTCTATTTGATTTTGGTTTCTTCCACTTGAACCCTAAATCTTTAATAATTTTTCTGAGATTTGTAGCACCACCTTGAAAGTTTCTGCTGTTTTTCAGCTTGATGAGCAATCTGCTTATTGTTAGCACAGTTTTTTCTTCCACATAGGAATTGTGAATCGTGCGCCGAATGACGCATTCGAAATCTTCTATTTCTGTAATACGTTTAGGAACCTTATGTTTCTTCCCAGGTGTGTCAAATGGTACTCTTTCATCCATATGTTTTTTTTTTCTTATCTTTGAGAACTCTGGAATCGGAACTCGGTGAAACACCAGTTGCTTTGACTACTCTTTCTTTCACTCTCTTAAGGCTTTTGTGGAACTCGGATGAACATATATTTTCTTCCTTCATCTCTGCTTCTTGCTTCATGAAGTCGAGGAGATTTGCAATTATTTCCCTACTTTGACTATGTAACACCTTACCACTTAACTTTGAAAACATAGGAGCCATGGTTATAAATATAACAAATATAAAGTAAGTACTATTTAGATACTGCTCTCTTTAAAATTACAACTAGATGCAGACACTTTCTATGCAGACTGTATGTGCTACACACTATGAGTAAGCAAAGGTATTATATCGCTTTCGTTGATTAAGCTAAACATAAACCATTCCTAGGCTCGGCAGCTGGGGTAGCAATCAAGGTCACGATTCCAGAAGTTTTGCGCGAGTAATAGCATAGCATATATGACTTAAACACAAAGTTGACATGCTCCTTCCAACTGAGTTGGGAATCAATAACAATCCCTCGCTAACCAATGTATTAAATATTGAAATTTGAATAGGATTTTGAAGTCTTAATTGTTGATTGAATTTGAGAGATACAGTTTTACTTATATGAAGCTTATTACTTATCAATTTCTGCCTGCAGAAGTTTGTCATTGCTACTTCTGAAACTAAGGTTTGTATCATACACAAAGAGAACATTACTCATTAATGAGAAGATCATTCTTGTAAACTAAAAATAGAACTGGTTCTAATATGGAACCCTGGGGAACATCAGATTCTATAGCAGCAGTATTTGAACGTGCACCTTCTAATTCAACCATTTGGTACCTATTTTCAAGATAGGAAGCAAACCATTTGCTGGCTAATCTTCAGACACCACAAGCAACTTCTTTATCAGAATATTATGATCAACTGTATCAAACGCTTTAGTTAAATCTAGGAATGGACCTGCTAGTTGTTCTTTAGCTTTAAGTATATTTTCTATGAAAGAAAAAATTGTACTATTGATTTCCCTTTCCTAAAGCCAAATTGAGTTGCAATATAATGTTAGCTTTTCTAAGAGAATTCTATTGTACATAACTTTCTCAATTTTTGAAAAGGCAATAAGAGAATAGGTCTATAATTTTCTAAATTGTTTTTCTCACCCTTCTTGAATATTGGTTTGACTTTAGCTATCTTAAATACATTTGGAAAACATTCTGTTCCAAGGGAGGTACTGCAAATACCACTTAGTGGCTTTGAGAAATAGTAATACACTGCTTGACCAGAGTTGGGAATTTTATTGATGCCACAAGAGTTTTTATTTTTCAGGCCTCTTGTTATTTTCATTATTTCTTCCTCAAAGACTGGATATACTGCTGGCTGGATTGAAGGAAGCTTTACCAACTGAGCTTGATAAGGTTTTAGCTATATTAGTGAAGTGTTCATTGAATACATTGGAGATTCTTCGAGAGTACAAGATCTGTTCTCCACCATGAGATAACAATTTTTCTTGGATAGTTAGGTGTGTTTACCTCCCTTCTGACAACATTCCAAAGAGCTATGCCTTTGTTATCCTATTTAAAATAAATTCTTTTCATTGTGTTTATAATCACTTTGTTAGAATACTACAGTACTGTTTAAAATAAGCCTTTTTCTCTTGCAAGATTTAATCATTCCTTTTGCCAATTCCTTAATGTGGGTGCTTTGGGAATGAGCTGTATCTTTTATACGGAAAGCAATGTTGTAATAGCAGGTTACACAGCCAAGGAAGATTTTGGCTTTTCTGTTAATATCCTGCTCATTCAACACATCCTCCCAGGATTCTTTACTCAATAAAACTCTGAAGTAATCTATATTCTGAAGTAAGAGACCGTTTCAAGAAAGTTTCATTTCATTTCGACAGGACCAATCCTTTATTTTTCTCTGTGGTAACTGCAGGTGAAGAAAGATAGCATTATGATCAGACATATCAATTCTGATATTGTTGGTTGTAAAAGTTAGAGCATTAGATTAATTATCTGATCTAGACACCTTCTGCTGAAGCTTGTGATTCTTGTTGCAGTATTTACGAGGGGCTCTGTTTATATTTCGAGCCTAATAATTAAAGCAAAATAATTTCTGATTGAAAACTGCTTTATTGTTTTTCAAAATATTCTCCTTTATGATCAATACACTTTTGCATCTGTTTGAACCATTTGTCAAAGCATTTATTCCAGTCTTCTTGAGACACCTCCAAAACATGGTTTTTGAAGGCATCAATGGCTTCTTCTGCCAACGAAAATCATTATCCATGCAATTTATTCTTGATGTTCGGGAACAAAAAGAAGTCATTGGGTGCCAAATCAGGACTGCATGGTGGATGACCCATCAATTTGATTTTTTGAGCCTTGAAATACTCTGTTGTGTGCGCTTGCATTGTCTTGATGAACGATCCTATGGTTCTTGTTGGTTTTCCTTACTTCACCGAAGACTTCCGGCAAAAAAATGGTTGTGTACCATTCGGCATTGACCATTTTACGTTCCTCTAAAGGCACTGTTGCCATATGGCCAGTTTTGCTGAAAAAGCAGACGACCATTTCCTTCGAAGTGCTTCGAGTGCGAACAACTTTTGTTGGATTTGCTTCATCTTGAAACACCCATACAGTCGACTGCTGTTTACATTCCAGCTCATACACGTAGATCCATGATTCATCACCTGTTATAATCTTATATTCGTCTTTTGAGGCACCACCATTGTATTTCTTGAGCATTTTTGTACACCAACTGACAGGAGCATCTTTTTGAGATTGCGTTAAATTATGTGGGATCCAACGAGAGCAAACCTTTTTCACGGCTAAATAATCATGCAATATTTCATATATGCTGATGGAACTAATGCCTAGGGTTGCCTCAATCTCACAATATGTTGCATGACGATCTTTCATTATTAGTTTTTGCACAGCATCAATGTTTTCTGGCACAACTGATTTTGGACGACCTTCATCATTGAGCAAACGGCGGCAATGATTAAATTCGTTATACCAGCATTTCACAGTGACAAAGGATGGAGCTTTGTCGCCAAATGTGTAAGTTAGTTGATCAATGCACTCTTGTCTTGATAATCCACGTTGAAAGTCATAATAAATCATTGCACAAACATTTTCACGAGTTAATTCCATGTTTTTGTTGACACACAATTTTCAAGTTAGTGTAAACAAAACAAACAACGCTCTATTGACAAAATGTTTGAAGTAAATTATGGTCAAAAATGTCAAACTTTCCATTGGAAACGTCAGATGGCGCCTACAACATTCAGGGTTTCCAAGGCTCAAAATATAAATAGTGCCCCTCGTATAACAGGCATCTGCTAGTCACAAGAGGAAGCATGGCAGTGAATCCACGTTGATGGAGACAACGGTCTCTGAAACAGTAAGTTCTGGTGATAAAGTGAAGCTAGAATAATAAAAATCTTAATTTGTGCATCAGATTATACGTTTGAAGCAAAGTAATTACACCATGTATTTTCCGCAGTCAACAAGAAAGTTGACATATAGCAATATGTCTTTTCATGTCAGAGTGTGTACAACTTTCTGGATAAAACTAGTGAATAACCCACTGGGTGACCTATATATACAGTCAAGAAAAATGCTTATATTTTTTATGTTTAATTATGTGGCAGCGTGCTCAAAATTTGTTTCATTATTTAGATGTGTTCTGTGTGCTCTTTTTTCAAAATGTGTATTATTTTTAACAACATTTCCATTTTTTTTATTGGAACGACAATATTTATCTGTAAAAACATAACCTGGAATACTATACAAGGGGCCTTTATCTTCATTCAACCAATGTTCTGAGACAAATCACGTGTTTGCAAGTGGATGATAAAATGCCACACAGTTTGTTCCTGACACACTATATTTAAATGCATAAGGCTAAATACATATTTGTGATTAAAAACATTACCTGTACTTAGAATGACAGCATTCCATCCTCCAGCTCATTATTCCCCGAGCTGAGGTTAGGGTCTTGTTCATCTGGGTTCACTTATTTGTTTATGGGTACTGCATCTACCTCCTCCCTTACTATACTCTGTGCCAATCAAGAAGGTGATTTGACAGTTACTAACCACGTGGCGGAAAGCTTTAAATGAATGGGAGGGGATGAACAGCGGTCGTCATAACAACCATTAGAAGGACCATTTAGAAGTAAGACATTTCCATAGCAACGATGCAAATGCCTTGTTGTAATATTGTAACACGTGATTGGCATGACGTGTCGGGCGAGCGACCATTGCAGTAAACATGAACTTATATTCTGCTGTCGCTGCAGTTATAAACAATGTCCTCCTTTTAGCCCCAGCTTGCTTATGTTTTTGTATCAGTTTAGAGATTGCCTGTGTACTGAAAAGTTCTTTTCCATCGACCTATTTGTATGGTATTTGCCTTGTGTTACGTTTGTCTTTGTATTTGTGCGTGCGTGTGTTGTGTGAGCATTTATAATTGTGTTAACAGGTTTAATGGATATTTAATAATGTCCAAAAATAGTGACAAGGATAGTGCAGCCAAACGAAAAACTGAGCACACTCGGGAACCGAATAAAACTGTATTTGGTAAAGGTATCCCAATTAAAGGACAGGCGCGGGAAATAATATGCTCTGTGAGAGAATATTTCGAAGAGGAGAAAATAATTCAGTGGCTTGTTTCCCGCAATATACCAATGAAGGAGGGACTGAAGAAAAGTGAGCTACTGGAACTTGTGAAAGTAAACAAACAGCGGTTTCCAAGTTATGTAGTCAATGGCTTTGCTGCAGAACATGGTCACAAAATAGTTAGGCTTCCCCCTTATCATTGTCATTTTAACTCAACTGAATTAATTTGGGCCGACATAAAGTGTTATGTTGGGCGAAACAATAAAGCTTACAGAAGAGGCACTAACAGTAAAAGCTAAAAACTGGAGAAAAAAAAAAAGCTGTGACTCATACAAAGGGGGTAATAAGTGCAGCTTGGGAAAATTAAGGAGTTTTGGAAGAAACTATAGAAAGCTTGTCATTTCCGTGGGGAATTCTAGCAGCTCTTCAGATAATGATGATGATGACGATGGCGGTGGCAGCATTGTCTATCAAACAAGCAGCAGCAACAGCAGTGATGCAAGCGATTCGGAAATCTGACATTTTTTCCATTAGAATAAGCATCAATATTTCACAGGTATGTCTCTTCTGTTAACACAGATTTTTACACTGATATATTCTTGTATTTTCTATCCTCTGCATGTAGATTCATTATTTTATAATTGTCTTCGTATAGGAATATAAATAATACTCGCTCTACAATGCAGGCGCAACCCAGTCGCCTTCGACACAGTTCTAGCACGCTCTCCACGTGATCGCGATGAGCGGCAACGTTGCCCCTCTCTCTCTCCCCGAAATGTCAATCATCTTCTTGATTAGCGCGAGTATAGTTCCCCTTTGTACAGACAATATTACTTTGCACAACTACTTTCCAAATTTAAAGGATCCTCTACAGTTCAGGTGGACACCGTCCCTGGCAAAATCTTGGTTTTTGATCCAAAAGTTTCCATCCACAAATGTGCACTGTCGTTGATTACACAACCAATTAAGTTCTGCATTAATTTGCTCCACTTTCCTGTTGTTACGTCCCACATTCACAACACACCTCTCACTATTACTTTAGCACTGCAGATCTTACACTGGCGATTAGCTCCCTTGCTTCACCACGATATTCTCCACATTGATGCCTTGCTTGATGTAACAGAACAATTTCTGTATTCTGCTTAACCAAATTCCTTACTATTTTATGTTTTAGTTCACCAATTTTTATACCTGGAAAGCAGCTAACCTTATTTCCTTGTTGCCTGAAAGCTTCCCCAGAGAATTTCAACACGAGTCCTAAAACAACCATTTTACCAGCTTTTTGCATCTCTTTCTGACGCAACTTTAATTCGTTACCAATGTATTGATCATTGTTGTTTCCTGTGTCCTCGAACAAAGGTTGAAATCTGTTAATGGACATAAAATCAGTACCCACATCACATTCTGCTTGTGTCGGCAAATTCTGATTGAGTCCAATCACACTATCTGAATAATGCATATTTTGCTTAACTTCAATGTGTATGAATCCAACATCATTTACTAGTTGTGACTTAAGCTGCTTCTTTTCCGATTCTATGTCATTCTTCTGTTTCCAAATGCACTTATTTCCCAGGTTAAGTTTTTGTTCACAGGACGCAGATGCTTTACTTCTTGTCTAGCAGCTTGTAGGTCTCTGTTTAAAATATCAGTGACCATATGCCATCACTTCTATTTCACTGTGCATTCTCTGCAATCAGCTATATTTTAAGCCTGGTCATATTTCTCGTCTTTACCATTTGGAAAAGCTTTACCTTTATCATCATCTCTATTTGTATTAATTTTTGGCACCTTGCTAGGCGTAACTATACCACTTGACACCTTTAAGATGTTTTGCAATAGAGGTAGCCGCTTTATTAACACGTCAGAAACCAGGGTTGGCGTAGCTTTCCCAGTGTGTGGAAATGTTTCCATATAGTGAACAAGCTTTAATGGAATCTTAGCTACATATAGTGTGCCTCAGTTACCTTATATTTCTCTTGATTCTTTTTACACTCTCTACTATACCTGGCGCCACTCAAGAAGGTGACTGACATTTCGTAGAGCGAGAGAGGTGACTTTGCCGCTCATCGCGACCACGTGGAGAGCGTGTCGAAGGAGACTGGGTTGCGCCTCCATTGTAGAGCGAATACTATTTATATTCGTATATGAAGACAATTGTAAAATAATGAATCTACATGCAGAGGATAGAAAATGCAAGAATATATCAGTGTAAAGATCTGCATTAACAGAAGAAACATACCTGTGAAATATTGATGCTTATTCTAATGGAAAAATGCCACTGATTTCCGAATCTTAACCACAGTATTCTTACTAATTCCTACAGCACGCGAGGTACTGTCAAGTACATTAGAGAATGGTATAAGATGCCCCCTGTTCAATTTCTCCTCTTCGAAATATGCTCTCACAGAGCATACTATTTCCCGCGCCTGTCCTTTAATTGTGATACCTTTACCAAATACAGTTTTATTTGAGTGCGCCCAGTTTTTTGTTTGGCTACGCTATCTTTGTCACTATTTTTGGACATTGTTAAATATCCATTAAACACAATTATAAATGCTCGCACAAATACACGTAACACTCTGCAAATACCATACAAATAGGATGACGCAGAAGAACTTTACAGTATGCAGGCAATCTCTAAACTGATACAAACACACAAGCAAGCTGGGGCTAAAAGGAGGAATTGTTTATAACTGCAGCGACAGCAGAAGATAAGACTTCAGATTGCTTCAGTTCCTGTTTACTGCAATGGTCACTCGCCCGGCACATCATGCCAATCACGTGTTACGATATCTCAACAATGCATTTGCGTCTATCGTTGCTATAGAAACGTCTTAGTTCTAATTGGTCCTTCTAATGGTTGCTATGACGACCGTTGTGACGTCCCCTCCCATTCATTTAAAGCTTTCCGCCATGTGGTTAGTAACTGTCAATCACCTTCTGATTGGCGCCGAGTATAGTACTTGCAGTTAAGTATTATTATTATTATTATTATTATTTATTTATTTATACTAAGTTTAATACATTGGTTGAGAAGCAGTTACAGCCCTGGCTCTTTACCGGGCCACACCATGCAAATTACAGTAAGTAGAGGAAGTATTGTATTCCATCCAAGAATTGGATGTCAAGATTTCATCTGAAACACATATTCTGGAGCCTCTGAACAAAAAAAAAAAATACATTTTTAGAAAAAGGTCTGTGTGTTTGTGTACAGCTTAACTCTAAAAGCAGAAGTCGATTAAATACCAAACTTAATTTTAACATAACACTTTATGAGAAACACAGTGAAGTGATTAAAATATTAATAAAACTCTAATGGCAACACACTTTGTAATTACCTTGAAAGAGTGAAGTTAGAGTGTGTTGCCACTAAAATTTTATTAATAACCAAACTTATTGTTTAAGTTCAGCATCTTGCAAGGATGCGATTTTAACAATCCACCTACCTCAAACTACCCTTACATGGAAAATTTTGATTTTCTCAAAAATGACTCTTATGATTGAAATACCATATGTTTAAGATATTTTCATGACAAATGGAATGTATAACTTGAATTTTCTGGGAATAGCCTGTGAAGTCCTCTTGATTCTGAATTACTTTTGCATAAATGGTACACTGTAAAAGATAGACAAAATCTTACTACACAAAGAATGTAGATCTTGTCAAAGCACACAACCATTTATGAGATATTGCTCATTATATAATTGCACAAAATGGCTCACACACAAATTCACTTCAGTACATAAATACAACAGCTTAAGTATCAAAAACTCCCATGAGTTAATTACAAAAATAGAACACATAGAACTGAAACCGGAAGATAAATTAGTATCTTTTGATGTCAAAGCTTTTCCCAAGTATCCCTATGGATGAACTCCTACAACAACTAAAAAAATCTGATGTGTTACACTCACATGACTTTCTCTACTCTTATACACACTATTTTTACAAACGCCTATTCTCAATATGCTTCATGTTAATCGAGATATCGAGATGTCAATCTTATTGGTAATTTTCTTGTAGATGCAAGGGAAATATGGTAGCTTTTAAGCGATAGTCAAATATTTTAACGCTGGTTGCTATGTGGCGCATTCCATTCTCTTTGCATGTCCAGGACATAAAAAAAATGAATAACGAATTTGAGAAAAAGTATAAGTATTGGAAAATTTAAGAAAATAACAAGCAATATCTCGAAAACGGTTCACTCAACAAAAAAAATGTATATGATATAAGTTGTGTATTTTAACGCGATCTACATTTTTTGTGTAGTAAAATTTTGTCTATCTCTTATGGTTTACCAGTTATGGAAAAGTCGTTCATAATGAAGAATACTTTTGGAGACATTCTCAGAAAATTCGGGATATACATTTTAATTATCATGACAATATCTTAAACATATGATATTTTAATCAAAATCGTTAGAGCCGTTTTTGAGAAAATTAAAATTTTCGAAAAATGTTCCATGTAAAGGGTAGTCTGGGGTGGGGGGATTTTCTTGAAAACCTTCGTGTCGCATCTCTGGAAGATACTGAACCTAAATACCAAGTTTGGTGTTTATCCGACTCTTCGTTTTTGAGTTATGCTGTTCACAGACACACAGACAGACACACACACGGACATGTTTCCAAAAATGCTTTTTTTGGATTCAGTGAGTCTCAAAACATGTATTTCCGGTGAAATCTCGGTATCGAAATTTTGGGTGGAATACAATACTTCCCCTACTTACTATACGTAGTAGAGAAAGTAAAAATGGCTTACCCAAAACAATATAAAAGATGAAATAGATGACCGTTATAATTTCACATAACTTTACATCACTCAGAACACTTTCATTTTCAACAATAGATACCATTAGCAGACTTCAGGTTTAGCCATGGGCAACTCTATATCACCATTCCTTGCTGGCTTTTTCTGGTACAGATATGTTTATATATTTGCAGTGCCCAACAAATTCATCCAAGACGCGCTCAATTTACAGAATAGATCTATACAATTTACTATGGAAACAGACCTTTCCTAGATTTTAAAGTAATTAAAAACCAGAACAAGATCAATTTTGGGAAGGAAATCTACACATTCGAAAACTACATAAAAAACAATAGTTTCAACCCGGTACCACACAAACGTGTAGTCCTAAACAGTTTGACCCACAGATCGGTTTACAGAATACAAACACATAATTAACACAGCCATGAACAATGGCTTCACCAAACAAGTCATCAATAAAAAATAGCACATTTCAAGAAACAGAAACACATTAAGGACACTACAAATCTCGCCCAACAAAAAAGCAAAATGATTTTCAAGAAGTTCACCTTCCACCCAAGAAGTCCCTACAAATTCCACATCATCTTCAAAAAGAACATTTGCCTAGCTCCACAAAACAGATTAAGTCTAGAGAAATTACTCCAACAAATCAAAAGGACCAAATCCCTCAAAACAAAAAAGCAGGAATCTATCAAATGAATTGCCCAGAATGTGACCAAATATACATAGGTAAAACAAAAAGAAATTTAGAAACCAAATTAAAAAATCTGATGTGTTACACTCACATGACTTTCTCTACTCTTGTACAACCTATTTTTACAAACGCTTATTCTCCATATGCTTCATGTTAATCGAGATATCGAGATGTTAATCTTATTGCTAATTTTCTTGTAGATGCAAGGGGAATTCGCTTTAAGCGTTTAAGAGCTGGTTGCTATGTGGAGTATTCCATTCTCTTTGCATTACCAGGACAAAAAAAATGAATAACGAATTTGAGAAAAAGTATAAGTATTGGAAAATTTAAGGGAATAACAAGCAATATCTCGAAAATGGTTCAATCAACAAAAAAAAGTATACAACATAAATTGTGTATTTTAATGCGATCTACATTTGTTGTGTAGTAAAATTTTGTCTATCTCTTATGGTTTACCAGTTATGCAAAAGTCGTTCACAATGATGAACACTTTTAGAGACGTTCCCAGAAAATTCGAGATATACATGTCATTTGTCATAAAAATATCTTAAACATATGATATTTTAATCAAAATCGTTAGAGCCATTTTTGAGAAAATTAAAATTTTCAAAAAATGTTCCATGTAAAGGGTAGTTTGGGGTGTGGGGATTTTGTTGAAAACCTTTGTGTCGCATCTCTGGAAGATACTGAACTTAAATATCAAGTTTGGTGTTTATCCGACTGTTCGTTTCTGAGCTATGCTGTTCACAGACACACACACACACGGACATGTTTCCAAAAATGCTTTTTTTGGATTCAGGGGGTTTCAAGACATGTATTTCTGGTGAAATCTCGGTATCAAATTTTTGGGTGGAATCAATACTTCCCCTACTTACTATACGTAGTAGAGAAAGTAAAAACATGACATACATCAAATACAAAAAGATGGACAAATCTGCGGTCGCACATCACTTTTGAACGACAAATCACATCACACCAAATATAACACTCTTAAAACCTGCAAAACACGCAGCAGAGTTGGATACTTGGGAAAAGTTATTAATCACAAATCATAAACACCATATGATGAATTTTGAACTGCCGCTACCGAACCCACTATGGAGTTTCATCATACATACATACATACATGTGAGTAATGTTAAGTGTTTCAACTCTGACTCAAATTTTCTATACAATCCCTTGTTATTGGTTTGAATTTTAAAATACCTAATTTTTCTCCAGTGGGAAGTCATTATTAGTTCTTTTTCATGGTCTCGCAAAGAGCATATGTGAATGTAACACATTTTTATTAAGAGTGACTTTACCAGTTTAGTAGAGCCCTCTTGAACATGTTTTTATCATTTCAACCAAATATTTGCTGTTTTACTTTCTCTACCAAATAGAAAGAAAATGTATTCCACCCAATAGTTTGATTTCGAGAGTTCATTGAACTTGTATATAAAAGAAGCTAGGAACTGATGTGTTATTCAATTCACTTTAAATGAGTCTGAACTTGTAACACTAACATCGCTTAATTATCATTCAAGTGCATGAGTGACAATAGTTCACAAGTTTAGACTCATTTAAACCAAACCCAACTTGGAATTTTAAGTTCAACATTTCCAAGGATGCAATACCACAATTTTCAAGAAAATTTCCCCCTCCTCACCCCAAACTACTATTTACACAGAAAGTTCTCAAAAATTGCTGTAACACTTTTAATTAAAATACCATATGCTTAGTATGTTTGCTTGACAAAATGTCCTGAATTCTCTGCAAGTAGCTGTAAAGACGTCATTCACTTTTATGTACTGGTAAGCCATAATAAATACAAAATGTATGTAAAAATTAATTTTTGTGGCATTGACCATTTCTTGAGATATTTGCTTTTATTGGTTCAAGTATTTTTTGAAATAAGTCTCCATTTGTTTGTTTGTCATAGTCATGTAAAGTGTGGAGTTTCAAAGCCAGCATACAGCAACCCACTTTTCTATCCAAAAAAATAGCACCACTGAAACTTATTTTTTATTTTAAGTATCACTTCAGCTCCCTGCACCTCAACAAATCTGTAATGAATCCATTTCTGCAAATGTTTACCTTAACGAGAAATACATAGAAAAATAAGCTTTTGTAAAAACTAAATGCTAGTGAGTAGAGAAAGTTATCTGAATGTAACACATCAGATATTTTGTTTTTCCCTTGTATGTTAATCAGAAAGTGTTCACAATTTTGTGTTTCAAGTTCATTGACACTTACGTCTGTATCCTGCTGAACCTAAAAATGGCTGTATGCAAAGTTTAACACCTAAAAACAGGTTAAAACAGCATTGGTTTCAAATCCAATGAAACAAATCTTGAAGCATTTAGTCACTCATAAGAATCCAGTTAAGTTTTTTATAGACTGAAGGTGTTATGCAATTACTTCTTAGTAGAAAGTAATACAGTGCAGTATTTTCTCGGTAAAGGGACAGTACAGGAAAAGCTATTAACCTTATCCCTGGCAAAACTACTCAAAAAAACAATCTCTTTCTGCATTGAAGTCAAATTGTCTGCTCATTGCAGCTTGGACAAAATATTCCACAATATTGTGCATTTATTTTCTATTCACTCATGTACGAGGGTAATCCCAAAAGTAAGGTCTCCAAAGCGCTGGAATCGCAGGGAAACTGTTTGTGTGGATGTTGGCCATACTGCTTTTTTCCTTCCTCCCTCCACTCTCTTCAGAAACCATCGCACATCCCTTAGCGCCCTCAGTCTTGGCTTGGCAGCCAGTTATAATGGAGCTCCCATTAGCCACTACCGCCAGGTGCGAAGTTCGCGCAGTTATTCGCTTTTTAAGTGCAAAAGGGTTAAACCTGTCGAAATTCATCGACAGTTGATGGAAGTGTATGGAGAGTCTTGTATGGATGTCAAAAATGTCTGCAAGTGGTGTAGAGAATTTGCAAATGGTCGCACGGAAATTCATGACGAAAGAAGTGGGAGACCGTCCATTTCTGATGAAACAATCGCAAAGGTTGAACAAACCGTGCTTCAAGATCGGCGGATCACTCTCGATGAGCTCTGCATTGTTGTTCCTGAGATTTCTTGAAGCACTATTCATCGGACTTTGATGGAAGAGTTGAAATTTCGGAAGGTGTGCGCAAGATGGGTCCCAAGAATGCTGACAGAAGATCACAAAAGGCAACGCGCTGAAACTTCCCGCCAAATTCTTCAACGCTATGCAGATGAAAAGGACAACCTTTTGGATTCAATAGTCACGGGTAATGAAACCTAGGCTTTCCACTTCACACCTGACACCAAACAACAATCACATGAGTGGCGGCATTCCGGTTCACCCAAGCCGCGAAAATTCAAGAGAACACAGTCTGCCGGTAAAGTCATGGCAACTGTGTTTTGAGATCGAAAGGGGATATTGTTGGTCAACTTTATGGATCCTGGGACAACAATAAATGCCGACAGGTATTGTCAGACATTAAAAAAACTCAGACGGGCAATTCAGAACCATAGAAGAGGAATGTTGAGCAAGGGCATAAGCCTTCTCCATGACAATGCTCGCCCCCACACCGCCTGTCAAACCATGAATCTTCTGCAACAGTTTGGATGGGAAACCATCACCCACTCACCCTATAGTCCGGACTTAGCACCCAGTGACTACCACTTGTGTCCCAAGTTGAAAGTACATTTGGCTGGAAGGCGCTTCGGTGACGACGATGAAGTGAAAAATGAGGTCCATCACTTTTTCAAGAGCATGGCGGCAAGCTGGTATGACATGGGCATACAAAAACTGCCACAGCGTCTACAAAAATGCATCGACCAAAATGGCGATTATGTGGAAAAATAGACAAATGTCAATGCTTCAAAACTATGTACCATTTGTTGTCAATAAAGGTTTCTTTGTATTTTAAAAAAAATTGGAGACCTTTCTTTTGGGATTACCCTTATACTTTCACATATACTATGACAACTGTTGCCATAAGATCTGCAGTATCTTAATGCCAGATATTTTACAGCTATAGAAAGAAATTGGTTTCATATATGAACCACTTACTGCAGAAAGACAATTAGTCCAACATTTACACAATTCCTTTTTTGACAATTATGGTTTTAAGTGGGTCAATGGATTGTTTACCACAAAAAAGAAACTTTTCTGCATAATTGTACAGGTCCAATAATGCCTAATTTTCTGTTTACTGCAGATACAAAAGATTTTATTCAATGTTGTCTCTATTGTTAAATTAGGAAATGTGGACATGTTCATAAACTTTTATTGATGTAGTTAAATTCAATTAATTTATTATTGTTGAAATCATAATCTTTTGCTCTTAATTATTCATTGATCATAACATATCTAAAACTGAGTTTAAAACCCTCAGATATTAGGTATTTTTTGTAGAGCTAAATATACAGAGCAATCATTTTATGGCCCAACCATGTGTGCATGCGTGGTTTGCAGTGACCTCAGTATGCTTCCGGTAGCTCACTAGCGGTGATCTACTGTGAATCAACTGTCAGTTAATGCAGTTTGTTCATTCTGTAATGACTGGAGTTTGTTCATTGTGCATCTCAAAATAGAAAGTTTATTCAAATATCTGTGTTGTGTGTGAATTACTTTAGAATATTCTTATTATTATTGCTGTTCTTGTCTTGTTATTAGTCCATTGCAATGCCTACCAAAAAATTCATGCTTGAATAAAGAATTAATTTTTAAGTATGATACATATGTAAAAACCGAATCATGTAGAAGACAGGTGTTTGGACAATTTCAGGAGACATTTCCTCATATTCCAGTTCTTAACAGAGTTACTGTCAGCTGTCCGGTTAATGAGTTTAAGACAACAGAATTGCTAAATGCTAAGCCCCCCTCCCACCAAAAAAATCTTACTGTGTGTGACTTCTATTTGTGGGGATAAAAAATAAATTTATAAAACAATCTGCACACCATGGACAAACTTAAACATATCAGAACAGAAGTAAGAGAAATTATGCATAAGAATGGAAATTTCATTTGAAGATGACAGGAATGTCTCAATGAAGGAAGGACACCACTTATAACAAGGTTACTACTCATAGTGCATGTTACTATTTTCATGAGTAAGTAACATGAGAGTTTTAGAATGGAAAATCCCACTGGTGTAGTAGACAGCGTGCAGAGCATGCATGTATATTGTCCACGGCAATAGTTTTTGCCATAAAATGACTGTTTTGTATTACTTTAAACTTTATGTGAACTGTGACAAGAAAAGAAAAACCTATGATTTTCATTCCAAACCATCAATTTTAATTTAGCAGAAGTACAAATATGAAGCAACAGTATTTGCCATGAAAAGTTTTTTTTTGTTTGCTTTAACTGGAAGTATCCATTTTTTCAGTCTCAACATAGTGCACTGAGACATCATCAATCTCAACTTGTAAGGTCTTGCTTGTCAATACAGCTGTAGTACCCTTTTTGAAGCGATATGTGCCTTGCCTGAAAAAAAGTAAAGTTTCAGTTTAGTTATTCTGATACATTCACTTGTATAATGTTTTCTAACTTAAACAGAATTTGAATATTATATACTTTTTTCCTTTCTCATTAGCCAGTTCATAAGGTCGTATGTATTCCACACTGCCTTTACGAATAATGCACATATCGACATTACTTCCAGATCCCAGATCATTGAAAATTCCTGCTGCAATTGCATCTCTCACAAGACGTTTACCCTCTTCTTCCTATAACAAGATCATAAAAGTATGCACAACATTAAATTTCAGATATGGAAATGGAACATAACATTTTTAGAAATAATCGTAAAAATCTGATGCAAACATTCACTGACTTTCTCTACCAATACAAATTAACATGTATCTATTATGTATCACAGTATTCATATAAAAAGTTGTTGTGCTCCCATTATGTTATTCACAATATATTTTTGCTTAGATAATTTCAAATTAAGCAGTAAGTGCTTAGTCACGTACAATATGCAGAAACATTATTTAAATGTTTAAGCTGTGGTAACATGATGGGCCCTTGCAATGAGAAGAAACGAAAGAAAAAAGAAGAAGAATCACAAGCTTTCAAGCATGCCTGTCATATGACGTACTTGGAAAGTGTAAACATGCAACATACAGTATATTGAAAATTGCTAATGCTACAAAAGAATTTGATACATATTGTGTATTTAATAAGCTCCACATTTTTCCTGTTGTAAGTTTTATTTAATGTTAAACAAAAGAGCACAAAATTCAGTCAATATAAAAAGGATTTCACAAAAAATTCAAGATATATATCTAATTTTTCACTGGTAAAATTGGAGCCATTTTTGAAAAAATGAAAAATAATGAAACAAATTCATCTAAAGTGTGGTTTGGGGTGAAAGAATTCTCTTAAAAGTTTTCCTGACATGCTTAAACAGTCTCTGACTCAAAATATAAAACTTGGTGCTTATCATACAAAGACATTGGGGCCAGTAGACCTTAAAATATTATTGTTCTGTTTTTTTTGGGGGGGGGGGGTTGTGCTTCTTCTTGGTAGAAAAAATGAAAATAAAACACTTTTACATAACTCCATATAAACAACCCTTCATTTTAACCAAATTTGCCATTGCCAACAAACTTTTTATACAGCAACTCCATATGTGCATAGATTTACTAAATAATACATTTCTAGTATGCTCTCCATGTTAACTATTAATTTTTTACTGATTTCAAATTCAGAAAACATCGACAATTCTTTGTATGTTCTTTTATAACTTGATTGTGTTCATATTCTAATAGGCTTTATAAATCCATTTTAGTCTTTTGGTAATTTATGAATTGCAATTAGAAGGTATTTTATAACTCAAGTTTGTCAAAGAATAGGGCTTTCCAATGGCAAAAGAATTATCAAAATTGATGGAGTGGTTTTTGAGGTTACCCTGTAATTGCTCCACTCTTAGAACCTGACTTAATGTAAACATATGTCGTATTAAGTAGCCTGGGATACGCAAGAAATCAAAGCACATCATAACATATAGTACCTGAAATATGTGCAACTATTGGCGAGTTTCCGAGAGGAATATTAATCAAACACAGTTCCAAACTTTTGATTAATATGAATTAGTAAATAATATGAGTAGTAAACTTAGCTTCCATTTAATTCAGTATGGCGTCATTTACCTCTCTTCTGCATGCGTACGATAATAATAAGCAATTTGTCCCTAACAACTGATAAGAACACGAGACTAACATGGGGAATACAAAATGCTTTGTTTACGTAAGTCCAGTTCTAAGGCTGGATAGACTTTACATTAATACATCCAACATATAAATGTTCTCTTTTTTACATTAATATAGATTTCAACTTGAATTGAAAGCAGCTTGTGAGCTGTTTCTTGATACAGATGAAAGTGTGGCAGTCAATGCTCGAGGTATTTATTTATATACTTTATACTAAAACAAATCTCAGATGTAATTGCTTACCGACATGTCTCGCTTCCAGCCAGCCTCAAACACAGCCATTGCAGCTAGGGATCCAGAGCCCATAGTTGCATAAGGTATCTTATCTGATGAGCCATGCGGGAAAATACAGTAGAGATGTGGACCAGAATTGTCAACTCCTCCAAGAACCAATGCTGCACCAATGAATCCCTGTGAAATATTAGCATTCTTCCAATAGTATACCAGTGCTTACAGTATCTGTAAGGTGGGAGGGGTTTAAATGTCATCCATTTAGGAGGGGGGCAATGTGGAGATAGGAATGAAAAACCGTAATACCATTTTGGTTTTTGAGTACTTATTTAGCAGAAAAAAGAAGTTTTGCATGCTTCTGTAGCACCCTAATTCAAATATACAATTATGTGAAGATTATTGCATTATTATGGAAGATCAAAACTACTATTTTTGTATCTTCATTTACTTCTTAATTTTACCACTTTTGTTTTATATAAATTATTATTTTCATCAGTTTTAAGAGATCTCAACTAATGGTGTGTCCTTTAACAATGTTAAGAATGGAAAGTAGAATCAGACTGAAAAATTCAATACCAGGATTTGAAATACAGATCTTCAGCTTTTCGTGCTATTGCTCCAACCAACTGAACTACCATAGCAGCATGCCGGTACAAATAAAAATAAATAAAATAAAATCTGCAGTATGCCATCCTGGTACCTGGTTTCCTACACCAGGACGTGTATTCCAAATTTGTGATTTATTTAACACTTATTTTATATATTATTACTGTACAGATTTTTGCTTACAATCTAATAAATAAACAAAAAGATAAAACGCGTAAAATAAAAAATAATAAAAGTCCAAAATGTAATAATTACAGTTGAAATTTAAATAAAAAAGATAATCAACTAGTGTTACTGGAAGCTGGCAACACAGAATAACTGGTATCCAGCTATTTCCAATTTCTAGTAAACATTAGTAAATTAAACAAGATAAATTAACAAAATATTCCCTACAAAATTAAACTACATTCTAACCAGTGGTATCCAGTGGTAAAGGTACTGATAGACCACAAGAAGGCGAGCGGGATTCTGTAACTGTTTATCTGCTCACGTACTGTCGATTTGTTTACTACGAAATGTGTTTATGTGTGCAAATGAACCACCCATGCTGCCAGATCTGATACTAGTAGAACAGCAACTGCTGCTGGACTTCTAGCCATGGGTGAGTACTTGACAACACTGTGTAGTTTATAACCTCCTAACATGCTTATCGTATCCACACGGCGAGCGTAAATATGATATGGACGCAGGAAAGTGTTGATGTTACACATTCCTCTCGCTTGCCTTCTTCTCGTGGTCTATTAGTACTGGTATCAGTACCCAAACTACACTTACTATATGTATTCATTTTCAATAAATGATACACTTTTCTCAACATGTATACTTTAACCATTCACTTTTCTTAATATACTTTAAGTAAATTACAGTACTTGATAATTTTATTAAACTTAACGCTCACTATGGATTAAACTTATCTTCCCTTATTCTTTTTATCGTACACTTCACTTAACACCCATATAATTTCTTTATACTTTTTCACTTCACTTAACACAATAATCACTATACTTATCGCTCTGTTATAAATCTATTACTTAACTTTCTCTTTAAAACAAATAATATTTTACTTCACTTACCATTACATTTACTTTATCTCCAATTACCACCATTTTTCACTCCACTTGCCCTCGCCACCATCTTCATCTTCTCTCACTCCTCCATTCAACATCTCCCACTCCTCTCTGCTATTAGCTGCTCCTCTTGATCATCATCCTCGCCTATTATGATCCTTGCCCATTATCTTCCTCTCCACTACAGACTCCATCTGCTCTTCACTTCTTCTCCTCCTCCAATTCCAAACATTTCCCATTTTTCTGTCAGGAATTATTCAGAGCTATTTCTTTCCATTAGTTTAAATTATTATTTCCTCTCTCGTCAGCACTTTATACTTCTATTTTTAAAGTATGATTATTGGTATCAGAAGTTTGTATCAGTGTCTCTGCTGCATGAAGGACTTGAATTCACTCCGAACTTCTTATTTTTTCATTAATTGCAGGTACTAGTGTTAAAATTTCATCTTGTTCAATATCTTGTCCCCATGTTATTTTGCTAATCTTTTTTTAGCTAATATGTCAAGTTGTATGTTCAAACAATACATGCTCCAGGGTTCCTTATTGCAATAGTTACATATGTCATACCGTGTTTTGTTAATTTTCTTCCAGTAGGTTTGATAGGAGCCATGTCTGGTTAAATAATGTATTAATCCTATTGTTGGTTGGATATGTTTTTAATTTTAACTGTTCCGAAATGTTAAATAAAATGTTGTTCTTCCTGTATCAATACTTTCCATTCTTGCTACCAACTTGACTTTAAATTATGTTTTATTTCTGTTATGGTTTTACATATTTTCCCAATTATATCCTTGACCTTATCTAATTCATCCTTCTTCAACCAAAAAACTGCACCCCTCAATTTTATCACTAAATCTATTGACCAGATTCCTGTGGAAACTAATAATGCCATTGTAGGTGTAATATTAACTGGCTCTGTAAATCTTAGTAGAATTTTTCGTTGTGTTGTTCTTAGTAAGGTTTTAATTTATACATCATTCATTTGAAATCCCTAACTCCTCTCCATACGTCATAATAGCCACAAAAATACTATTATATGTAGAAATTGAGCTTAATGGGATTCTGAAATTTGATAAATAATTCTGGCTGATTTCATCATTATAGTTTCAGATTTATTTTGAATGTATTCCATGTGTTTTCTGAAATTAAATTTTTCGTCTAAAAATATCCCCAAATATTTTACTTCTTTCTGTCTTCTAATGTTCTGATTATTAGATTTAATTGTTGCGTCACTTTTCAATGTTGCATTTAACATTATGTAGCATGACTGTGCAGGGGATGTTTGTAATTTTGGTGTTATTCTAAGTATTTAATTTGGCTGTTAATTTATTTGAACATCTTTCCAATTCCCTTCTATTATCTTCTTCTACTACAAACAACACATTGTCAGCATAGGCTATGGTGTTTTTTATATCCATGTCATTATTCAGTTCGCCTAATAAGGTTTCCAAAACAATATCCCAAAACAACGGTCCTAAGATCAAGCTCTTAGGACATCTTTTGGTGATTTCTTTATTAACAATATCCTTTATTCCTTCAATATATACTTTCCTATCAGTACAGTAATTTTTTAATATGGCATATATATTTAGGATAATTCTTTTGTCTCAAAAAGATGAGGCCACCACAAATTATCGAAGGCACCAGAAATGTTCACTACGATTCCAATAATATACTTAGCTTTTGAGAATTAAACTGTAGTTATCAGCTGATTTAAGGCATCCTCTGTTGAAAATTCCTTTCTAAAGCCAAATTGTTTTTCATTTAAACCTAACATAATTCTACATTCTCTTACATATTAGTTGTTTGAATATTTTTCCCACGGTATTTAACAAACATATTGGTCTGTATGATTTAGGTTCTTTATCTAAGCTTTTCTTCAAAATGGTAACTCTGGCCTCCTTCGAGCAGAGTGGAAAGCAACCTTGCAATATGCAGTCTTAAATAATTTAAATAAGAAAAGTGTAATTTTGTCTTCTAAATGCATTAATACTTCATTGGTAATGCTATCTGGACCGGATGCCTTCTTCTTCTTTAAGCTTCTCATGATGAGTTTAATTTCACTAATGTCAAAAGGATAAATTACTCTTAAATTGTATAAAGGAATATTCACATTAAGTTTCTTTAAAGTGTGTATTTCTTCATCTGTTGAATAGTCATTGTTGGGAAGTAATTTATTTAACAAAAGATCTACAGAATCTTTCCAATTTGATGTCAGTTCCCCGTCTCCTTTATTTAACGTTGTCAAGTTGTTTCTTTAACTTTTCCATACTTATGTTATAGAGCATCCCCCATATATTTGTGTTAAAAGTTTTTTTTCTACAAAATGTTGCTATGAATTCTTTCTAGTTTCTTCTAAGAGATTTTTAAATATGTTTTTTGCTTCTCAATAGTTATTCAAGTTTATTTCCCTCTCTCCTGCAACTATAGATTTTGATATATTCATCTACTTTTTCTCATTCGTTTTCTAGCCTTTTGTAAACTATATTGATCCACACTTTATTAGAATATTTCTTTGTTTTAATTTTGGGTACTGTCCTAGATATTACAGTTTGAATTGCTCTTGATCCATTGAAGAGCCAATATACTCCAAATGAATGTTATCAAATTGCTACTTCATACCCATCCAAATTGCTTGTGCGTAATTGTAATTTTTTTCTCATCCCTTATTTCTTCCCGTTTGACAATTTTTGAAACAATAGTCAAAATAGATTAATTTATGATCACTGGAGGTTATATCTTGACCAACTTTCCAGTTCATAATTTTCTTTTCGGATTTTAAATTACAAAGTCTTAAATCAATGTTAGATGTAGCCCCTGCTTGACTCAAATGTTTTTGGATTATTTGGCTCATTCTTAATAGCTAAATTTACTTCTGCAATCACTTCTTCTAGCTCTTCTCCTCTCTCATCTTTAATATTATTAAACCACCAGTTTGATTTAGCGGTTGCATCATAGGTGTGAATAATTTCAGCATCAGAAAAAATTTTATTTATTTCTTTGATTTTATTTAAGTATGGTACAATTGGGTGACTGAAAATAACCATTTTCCAAAATAAATTTTCTGTGTTCATATGTAACCTCAATACAATTAGTATATGAGAGACTAAATTGTGTTAACTATTTGTAAATTTGGGTTAATTATTGTTATTGCTACCATTCAGTTTTCCCCTTCATTAACTACTCTAGCTTTTAGTGGAGCATATGCTACTTTTCCTCTTATTGTGTTAAGGTTCTTGAATGCATAAAATGTCTAGATTTAACTCCTCGGAGATGCTTTTTAGTTCTGACATAATAATCTACTCCTTTGTGCGGTACATTAAATTCCCCTGACAATCTGCTCTTAGTTCTCTTCCTTGGTGGTGAAAATGTGTTATATGTCCAACAGACGAATATTTAATGCTGCCAAAGCTGGTAAGATACTCAGCCTTAAGACATAGCCGAGAGATTGTGGGTCCTCAGCCTCAAAGCATAGCCGAGGGATGTTTTCTAGAAGAAAAGCCGTGTAGCAAAGAGAACTAAGAGCAGATTGGCCAATTCCCCAAATGACTCGTAGTTTTCCTGCCAAACCACAAGGCATTCTCAAATTCATTTTAAGTTAACATATGCCAAAGCCAAATTACAATATAGTAAGTAGTCTAATGTCGTCCTCCGTGGTGTAGTGGTTACCATGCTAGCCTCTAGTTCCTGAGGTCGTGGGTTCAAACCCGGTGGAGGGCGATGGATTTTTTTCAGACATAAAAATCCTTATTATGGCTTCCTTCAGAAGGGAAGTAAAGCCGGTGGTCCTGTGTTGTAGATTTATGGCACATAAAAGTACCTCAAGCCTGATAAAGAGGCCTCTCAGCAAAATTACTGGTCTTTCACACCCAATATAGAATGGGATGCTTAAGGAACACAGCAGTTAAAAAGAGTCCATAAATGAAATTCCATTTTTTTGTAAGTATTCTAAGTCGCAGGGTTCATTGTTAACCACTATTAGGTCAATCAATATTCAGTATTCAGAATTGTTTGCACTTTTTTACTCTTTATTAGGGAAAACTGTGGAAATTTCCATTATTACTTGAACAAACACATCAGTAATATCCATGCCTGCTACGCATAAGAATATTCTGATTTGTCTTGCTTAGCCATGGCCAAGTGACTAGTGCACAGTGGATGAACATTAGACAATACAGCAGAATCTTGTTAGCACGTTTTTGCAGGGACCTAAGGATTTGGACGTCATAGGCGGGAAAACGTGTTAACGAAAATGCAAAATATGCAATTTAAGAACATAGTTATGTAATCAAATCTAATAATTACTATGTCTCCATGGGTAATTGAAATCAATTTTGAGTAATTCAGTATGTGTTCAAATGGATTTGGATACACAAAGCCTGAGAATAAATAATTCAAGCTTTTATGTTGGTTAACTTGGATTTGAGGTCATGAATGTTTTTGAGAAAATAAATTGCGAATTATGGAAGCGACAAGAGTGGCTTTGCTGTGCATTTTATTACACATGTGATAACAATTTCCGCTAAAAAAGAAAAAAAAATTATGAGCGTGCATCACGTTATGAGTACAATAGGAGAATGTATCTTTGGCATATTCAATACGATTTGAATACGGTAAGTGTTTCCATGCAACAAATTTCGTTCTGATCCTCTTCTGATCCTATTTTCCAAGAGGAAAGTTTTGTTTTTGCATCTTTCCCTTCTTTAAAAGCAGTTTTAATCAATTTAGGTTTGCTAACAATTGCATTTAAGGTTGACGGAGGAATGTTTAACTTCCGCACTATATCCACATGTTTCATATTTGGATTGTGATCTATTTCAAGGATTTTCAGTTTTTCACTATTGGTTATTTACTACACTTTCTTTTTTTCATTGCAAATGAAAAGTTAAAATACAATCTACGTATGTTTGGTCAACACTCAACAGTAGAAACTATCATTGGCGTTTACCATGCCAAGGTAAAGCATTCTCTATCCCGCCCACACAAATCGTGTCACACAAATATTTACATACATGCATGTGATTGGCTGCCGGTATCCACCCCGAGACCGAGGATTGACCAAAGTAGTCAATGAGGACGTCAAACTTCGAACGTGTTAAGCACCTTCTCCCACTGGACCGATCAAGGATTGGCCAAAACAATGAATGAGGACGTCAAACTTCAAACGTAGTAAGCGGGACCGGGAAAACGCACTAAGCGAACGTTATTTATTACATTTGGTGATTTGGTACCGGGACTTTTATAATTGAACGTAATACATGGGAAAACGTGTTAATGAGGAACGTGCTAACGAGATTCCACTGTACATTGTTACATCTGATGATTTAAGAAAAAGTGAGGTGTGAACGTCACAGGCTGCTAGTATTTGTGAGGTATAATATTTTTTTGCTGCTCTGTCATTTATATTATCAGAATAAACAAATTTTTTTGCTAAATTATGAAACCTTCAGAAATAAAACATAACTTCTACATATTAGCCTTTTATTCTGGTTGAAGCAGTATTTTCTACTCTCTGTACGATAAATAAAAGTCTTTATAGTGCATCTAATACTATACACCAGAGGTGGTGAAAAAGTGCTTCGCGAGTTATTTTGACTCTCAGGCGCCGTTCCCTCTCTGCAACCGTCCGTTTTTTTTACACGTGCTGTGAGTGATGCGGTGCGTGTTGCATATTTGGTGACTCGCGGAAGGAAGTCGTTTTCGCCACCCTTGCTATACACAATAAAGGCTGGTTCACAACAACCGAGAACGAAAACCAGAATGAGAACGAGAAAGTTTAAATACATGTATTATACTGTGGGTTCACAATTAATGTGAAACTTTACTGGGTTCCAGGAATGGCAAAGAAGACTTGCTCAAATTTTAATTTTTGTTCTCTTCCTGGGAACGGCATATTAGATCCATATTGAGCATACTTGACTCTTCACTGTAGAAATTATTCAAGGTGGCTGTGACATAAAACATTTACTAGATCTCCCTCTAATTGCAACTTGGGAAAATGAAACTGAAACATTCCAGAAATGTGCATCCTGACTCCCTCAGATTGAGCACTGGTTTTTCTGAGGAAGTGTCATCTATAGTTTGTTTATATGCAACTCTAAACTGGCTAAGCCTAAAAAACAAAAAGAACAGCAAAAGATGGTATTAATTAAAAAAGGACAACTTACTTTAATATTGTTATTAATAAAGAAATGAAGCTTTGTACTAGAGGATTCGCAAGTAGTAACAGATTTGCATTTAAAAATGTTTATCGTATTTGACATTGATTAATTTACATTATGTTGGCTGAATTGGAAGCAGGTGAAAAAACATCACTGACCAATTTACAAGCAAATAATGTTCCCATGTGTAAAATCGACTCTCCAGTTTGCTATCAATACGCATTCTTGTTCTTAGGGTATTGTGAACCAAAACATTGTATGCTTAACGGTATGCTGTACCATTCTAATTTACCTTCTTGGGTTATTGTGAATTAGCCTTAACTCAAAAACTAACTCCTCTATGTTCTGTACTTATCGGAATCTTTTATTACCTGATAACGGAAAAGCATCTGCTTTAGCATCCTATTTGCAGTGATTACTGGTACAATACGCCCTGTGTTCAATCTGTGCAGCTCAAGCTGTGAAGAAATCATATCTGTAGTCATACTGGTATCTGCAGCAGTGCCTGCTCCACAACAATACATATTTGGAGCTAGATAATGTATCTTGGTACAGTTCTTGTCCGAAACGATTGTGTCCTCTGTAGCTCTTGTATCAGCCCCAAGAATCACGCCATCTTTGTAAACAATACCCACAATGGTCGTACCTGTCTTGGTGGCTTTTGGTACAGGAAAACCCTTACCTGCCAAATATGCATTTCTGCAAAATTAAACAAAGTACTATTATGAATATGCATCACAAATATATACAACCCTCCCCCCCAAAAAAATATTGCTGCGTGCTATTTACAACTTTTAAAGCCGAAATAATGTGCGGTGAGGAATGAAGTTTCGGATATTCTAAGGTACATTTTTGTTTAAAATAATCTTGGCTATGAACAGCCGCTGCATTTGATTCTACAAGAACTTTCTTTTAATTACACCTTAGTTATGCGTTATGTAAAAATTTTGGCTTTTTTCAAGCATATTTATCCCTCTAAACCTCAATACTGGCATCCTAAATCGAGTAGGTAAAAGGTTAGACTATCACTCCAGCTTTTGTAGTTAGTATCTAGGCACATTTACGGGTTTACGCTTTAAGTAATAAGTACTTCTTATACGCTCTCCTGTGTATTTACCTTCTACAATTTTCAAAAGAAAATCCTGGAGCTGAAAATTCAGTAGTTATTCCTGAAGCCATGATGACTCGTTTGCTTACTTATAATTACAATGACCAACTTTGTAATGATGGCAATGACTGTCGATTTTCAATTCTTTCCTAGGAATAACTAATATACCTTTATTAAACTAAGGAATGTAAACAGATAATATGCAGAGAACTGCTACTAATCCGTTCGCATTTGGATAGATAAGCATTAAATTACAATATTATCAATTAAAAGCACACGCAATCTTATACAATCAAATATATTATTAATACGTTCATTGCCTAGTGTTGGTGAACATGTCTTAGCAGACAAGCAACCAAAATTATTATACGGGGTTAGTGTTTGACAGTTACATTATTTCAAGTTATAAATAAGCTCAAAATAATATAATATATAATATTTCACATTTCAAATTTTAGCTTAACTAGTCATCAACAGAACCGTAAACTGAATGGTATTTGACTGTATGTGAATTCACAATCTTCTGTACCAATTGGTAGTACTGATTGCGTGGGCGGGGCAAAGCGCTCAGCTGTTTGATAAACGTGATGTGTTGGCATGTAATATGTAGTTGTGTTTATGTATTTTGAATTATTTTAAAATCTACGGTTTGAGGCAGTCATAAAACTGTATTTCTTTCTCGACCCAATGTAAACAAAGCATTTTAAGACTCATCAGCATGGCCTGGCTAGGAGAAGGGCTGTCAAGTTTAAAAGGCCAGATTACAAGTTTTACTAAGGAAGTACTCTCCGAAGGAAGAGAGGAAAGTTATGGTAAGCTTAAAGATTATTTTATAATTATTTATTTTATTCCTGTTTTGGCTTTGGTAATTTAAGCGCAGCAAACATATTGCTATAACAATACTTGGTGAGGTTAGTTACGGCTCCGTGTTAGCAGCGCAAAGTCCAGTAAGTTTTGTTTACTTTGACAGTAAGACAGCAACATCATATGAAATGGCACTTTCAAACACATTCAGTTGCATAAATCATTGCGTATGCAATATCTTCACTGTAGTGTGACTTATAAATAGATAGTTCAAGTAGTAGCCTTTTATTAGAAATATTTGACGTTAAACGTCTAGTGCCATATTAAATAACTCCTAGTATCGCCTTCTTAAAGTATTTACTGTGTAAAACAATAAAAAATGTTAAACTTGCCGATTGTTTCAACGTGGAAATGTATTCTACTGAAATCAATGCAGACTTATGTTTTATTTGAACCCACATAAAACGTTTGTGAATGGCTTGAAGCTTTTGTTCAATGGTATAATCCTATTGATAGAGTGTTTATATTATATGTAAGGAAATTGTTCTTCATATTTTGATATTTATAATGAGGAATTCAAAGTTATGCCAGGAAATGATATACACAAACTATACAATATTAAGCAAATGAATTACAAATAAATCTTTATAGGACTTATTTTATTTCAGTTGTTTTGTTTAAAAAAAGGTGTTAATGCTATATATCACCTGTCAAAACCTTTAAGCATGAAAGGCAATATGAGTGGTATCATATAAATAACATAACATCTCAATCTGTAGACCCTATAGTAGCTAGACCAGCTTAAAGAAAGCTAGTCTACTGTAGGATATTATGTCATAAATACATAATTACTACTTGTATGTGAATAAATTGTAATTCTTATGAAGAGTATGTTAGAGCTAAAAATTTTTAAAACAATATTATTTATACTTAATGTATTTATAAAATTCAGCAACATTTTATAGTCAGTTATTTTTTTGAATGAAAGAAATCCTCCTCTGTATAGAAGGTGTGAGTGATGAGATATCTTTTCAATGCTAACTTGAATTTATTTTTATTAGTTTTCAGTTCCTTAATATATGATGGAAGTGAATTAAATAATACGATACCATTGTAGTAAGCCCCTTTTTGGAATACTTGTACGTTATTGCTTGGGCTGTGTAAGTCCTGTCCATTTCTGGTTTGTTTGTTGCATATGTCTGAATTTTGTATGAACACTTCTGGGTGGTCAACCACGGTTAAAAGTACAGCTAAAATATACTCACAGGCTAATGGTAACATTCCAAATGTTTTGAATAGTGGTTTACAATGAGTTGATTGCTTTACACCTGCCATTATTCTTATTACCTTTTTTTGCAAAAGAAATATTTTTTTTGCATCTACTGAATTTCCCCAAAATGTTATTCCATAAGTCATAATTGAATGAAAATAAGCACAATATATTGTTTTTAGGATGCTTTTATTTGTAAAATGAATTAATGATCTAATTGCAAAACATGCAGAGCTTAGTTTCGGTAGGATGTAGTCAGTATGGTCTCTCCAATTCATATTATGATCTATAATAAGACCAAGAAATTTTATGCTACAAGTTTCAGTAATTTCATTGCCTTCATGTTCAATTCTTATGTCTGCAATACTTTTATTTTTTGTACGGACATTGATATACTTTGGTTTTTCAAAGTTTATATGAACCAATTATTTAGCACACTGAAAATACTGTTGGATAACTCTGAGAGGGACTGATGTTATGTTCTTTAATTATAATACTTGTATCATCTGCAAAGAGTACTGGGTGAGCATGTTCATTTATTACTCTGGGGAGGTCGTTGACATATATTAGAAACAATAATGAACCCAAAACCAAACCTTGTGGAACACCATGCTTTATTTGTGACCATTTGGAATATGTTTTGGAATTATCTGCAGAATTTATTATGACCTTTTGATGTCTGTTTGATAGGTAAGATGCAGTCCATTGATATGTTTTATTCTTAATGCCATAATATGATAATTTTGATAAGAGTATGTTATGATTTACACAGTCAAATGCTTTTGATAAATCACAGAGTATTCCTAGTGTGTTACATTTATTATCAAGTGATTTCAAAATTTCATTAGTTAAGTTGAAAGTGGCATCATTGGTTGACATGTTTTTCCTAAATCCAAACTGTTCCTTTGCTAAAATATTATTTTTAATTAGGTTGGTGACATATTCGTTTTAACATAAGTTTTTCAAATACTTTGGAGAAAGCAGTTAGTAATGATACTGGTCTATAGCTCGACAGTTGTGACGTTTGCCCTTTCTTGTATAGTGGTTTAACTATAGAATATTTTAGCCTGTCAGGAAAAGTCCCTGTTACAAAGCAGAAGTTACATATATGACTTAAAGGTTTTCTAATTTTATCACCACATAGTTTTAATATCTTACTAGTTATTTCGTCATAAATATTTCACATTTAAGGTTTCTATTATTTTTTAAGTGCTAAACAGTGAAATAATATCTAGAGCGCATAATAGCAGATTCCAAGTGTTTGTTTCTTGTTCTGAATTTTAACTCTTAATGTGTGAATATATTTTTTCATTTATGACATTTAACCATGTAGTGAATGAATTTATTGGAAACTTACACATACACAATTTTAATACCAGACAAAAGGAATATCTACAAAGAGCAACAACAAATTTAACACTTATTAATAGTATATCGTTAATAGTATATCAAAATATTTGGTGCCTTACCAGACACTTAGAGAAGAAGAAGAAATTCTTACTTGGTCTTAGAACCAGAGACATATCTATGGAGGGGTTTGGAACCCCCCATACTAAAAACTGTAAAAATTAATAGCAAAAATGGCTTCGTTAAAATAATATCATTTTTTCAAGACACTTTATAATCATATCACTGGTAGCAGCATATTGATGCTGCATGTCTTAGACAATATCAGCAAAGGTGACATCATTGGTGACTTTAGATGGCATGGGTACAACCATGTTCAGATATCAAGGGCATGTTTTCGTTCCAGTGCTAAATTTTGAGTGGTTTCCAAATGAGTGCAATATCTTAAAGTTTATAACATAGCTAGAAATCCTATTTTGTAGTGAAATAAAATGGCGTACGCGGATATATAAAATACTTCACAGTGGTCATTAATTCTCATGTCACAACACATTTGCCACTTAGAATATGCAAAACATCCTATCCTAATTTTAATTGAATATAAAATTGATTTATTTAAATATTGCAACTAGGATTAATTCATATTTATCATCATTTGAATACATAAAAATTGTAAAAAAGTGGACACCTATACATATCCCCGCCCTACCTTAATTTTCTGGCTATGCTACTGCTTAGAACCATCTAAAATGGTTGGAGAGAATATACAGAGTAGTAGTAGAGGCTAAAATGCTTTATGGAACCAAGATTTGGGGTTTAGAGAGAGGGTGGGAAAATGTAAACAAGGTGCAGAGAAATTTCTGTAAATTAATTTTAGGTCTACCAAGGGCTTCACCCAATGGTGTTGCCCAAATAGAGCTAGGGAGGTTTGGTAGCAAAGCAAAAATTGTGGAAAGGGTATTAAAATATTGGTATAGAATTAAGGAATTGGAAAATAATAATTTGTTAAAACAGTGCCTAGAAGTGCAGTTAAAACTCAACAAAGAGGATACTTGGTGTAAGTATATAGAAGGAACCCTGAATGAAATAGGTTATGGAGATATTTGGAGAGAGGGGCAGGTACTAGAGATAGGGTTCTGGAGAAGGGTAAAATTGATAATTGAAGATATTGAAAGACAAGAAATTCTAGGTAGTTTTAATTTTAAATCTTCTTTATGTATATATGCAGATTTAAAAATGGTGTGGGAAAGAGAAAAATATGTCGATATATGTGATAGATCAGCATGTGAAGGTTTTGCATGGGCGAGGACAGGAGTGATGATGTTAAAAGGCTTAGGGGAAAGAGAGAATCAAGGAAAGTGTCCGCTATGTAATAGAAAGTATAATAACTATTGGCATTTAATTCTAGAATGTGAAGGAACTAAGGAATCGAGGGAAAGATGGCAGAAAAAGAAATGGGACAATTTACCAATTGAGATTATAGGTAGAAAGATGCTGAGTGTTAAATACAAGGGGAACATATTAGAAGTAGGAAAATATTTAGGTTTAATTAGAAAGAGATGGCTGAAGAATTATAGGAATAAGGAGTAAGGAGTAAGAAGAAAAGTAGGTATTGAAAAGTAGATTAATAACATATTTATTTATTCAGTCAAGTAGGGCCCATTGACTCGGTAACCACAGTGTTGGAGGATAGGGGCCCTACAAAACCAGCAACTCGGTGAAGTATGTAAAGTGGAAATTGTATACACTATGTATTTAAAGTAAATAAATATCTATCTATCTAGAACCATCTAGAGAATAAAAAGTCCACTGCTCTTTACAGGAGTCTTATTTTAAATACAAGTACAGAATCTGCTTGCTTGCTTACATATAACAAAAGTAGAACATCTTTATATTGTGTAAATGTTCATCATTGTTGAAACCTATGGTTCACGTTATTATAAAATTCACTTATTTTTTTTTTAAATCATCTATACTGACATAGGTATCCAAGGTTATTGGTGCAGGACTTGCGAGCAGGAGGTCTGCAATTCAAATCCCACCATGGCCATCGTCCCTGGCAAATGATGGGGAGGTATTCTAAACTCAGGCCTGCTACATTTACTTCCCAAATTTCCTTTCCCAATTATTTTATTTCATTTATCACCAGTGTCCATTCCTGAGGTCACAGGTTCAAACCTGTGGAGGGCAATGGATTTTTTTGGGTGTAAATCCTTAGCATGGCTTCCTTCGGAAGAAAAGTAAAGCCACTGGTCCCGTATTGTAGACTTATGGTACATAAAAGAATCTCAAGCCTGATAGATGCCTCTGAGCAAAATTTCTGGTCCTTCACGCCCAATATAGAATGGGATGCTAAGGAGCATAGTAGTTAAAAAGCATTCATAAATAAAACTCAATTTAATTTAATTCAACTGCGGTGCTGCATAGTGAGAATAGGCATTAAACAATAGTAGAGAAATTTAAATTATCAATGGTAGATATTAACTATTAACTGAATTTTGCACTGCATGTTCCCTAATCTATTGCATTGGGTTCCTAAGTTGAATATGATGGTATTTTCTATAAAATTGCATGACACATTTCTTAATCATGTGAGAATAAAGTGTTGTAAATGTGAGATATATGTAAGCTACATTATATGTAATTAGCAAGTATTATGATTGGTAAAAGTTGTTTTCTTTGTGAATGTTCGATATATGTAAGCTGTGTTCACCATGAGATGTCAAGAATGAAAGTATACAAACATACAAATGGAGTGTGTGTTATCTCACATACCATACTGTTTGAGTCACTCATAGATGGTTATGGGTAGCATTAATTGTATTCACTTCTGGTTTTCTTATGCATTTGAGACATCATTTACTTCATTTGTGTTAATATTAACATCTATTTGCTATAGAAATTATGAAATTCTAATCATAATTTTTCGTGGAGTGTTTGATTTTGGATTTATAATTGATACAAGGGCTAACTCAAAGCAAAGGATCACATGTTTGAAATTGTATGTGTATGTGTGTAAGTTTTTTTGTTTGTTTCTTTTTTTTAACAAAATTGGCCAAACTTATTTTTATGCAATTCAGTATATAATATATCCTAAGGTCCCAAATAGCTACCCTATGTTGCCTATTATTACATTTTTGAAAAATATTACATGGCAAAAGTTGATAGGCGGAATGTTTTTGACAAGTTTTGTTATGCACAAAATTTCAGTAGAATGAGTGTTCAAGAAGTTATTTTTCTTTTTCCCATTATGTGTATAAACTAATTAGCACAAAAATTGCTTTGTTCTGATCACATTGCAAGCATAAGGATGGGGCACAAGTTTGTGTACTGTTAAACCTTTTTTTTAGGAGAGGCACTCAAAACAGTTGCTTGCTTGACTATTAACAAACCAAAAAGTAGTGCTTAAGTGTCCTGGGTTGGTGAAGTCGTCATTGCAACTTTAGCAACATTGTAAACAAAATCAACACAGCACCATTCTGATTCAATGACGCTAACTTGGACTGAAATTGCCTCAGGCTTATCACTTATATTTTCACAAAACTAGACAAAGCCTTTGATAAATGAAGTGGTTCGTATGTAGCATATTAACATGAAAATAATTGCCATTTAATGTAAAAATTGCAGTTTTAAGTTGTAACTATTTTATTTACTGTTTTTCTTTTGTTAGTAACTTATTACTACACAACTTAGAGTAACAAATGTAATGAGCATGTTATAAATGATTGTCATTCGTTTAGTTAATACATATTCTAAAACAAATTTAGAATATCTATCACATAACTTTAAATTGTTCATATAATTTAGAAAGCTTTTTACTAAAAGCTATTGTGTACCCCACATATGCAAAAACTCTAGAGAACTCATCCCATATTCTGGACTCAGTTTATGACTTGTCTGGAAACACTAAATACTCCACTAAAGCCTAATTTTGCATACTTGATAATAAATAGCTATTATGTTTTAATTTTTATTAACACAGAAAAGTTTTATTACTGGTTTTCAAATTATCACATGACATGTAAATTGCACAGAGAAGGGAAGAGAGAAATAAATTGAGTTTTATTTATTGACGCTCTTTAATTACTATGGTCCTTAGTGTCCCATTCTATATATTGGGCGTGAAAGATTGGAAAGTTTGCTCAGAGGTCTCTATCAGACTTGAGGTACTTTTATGTGCCGTAAATCTACGACATGGGACCACTGGCTTTACTTCCCTTCCAAAGGAAGCCATGCTAAGGATTTTTACGCCTGGAAAAAGGCCATTGCCCTCCCCTGGGTTTGAACCCATAACCTTGGGAGAGAAGGGAAGGGAGTTGAGAGAAGAGAAGATAAAATGGGAAGTGAGAAAGTGGGACAGGGAGATAAATATGGATAGAGGGAGAAAAAGAGGAAATAAAGGACACTGAGAGAGAGAGCAATACAGTCTAGAATCTCCATAGTTAATGCAACAATGCAAGCAGAGCTGGGTTTTGCTAGGAATAATTAATATTATAATGATGCAATTTTAAAGAAATGATTGAATGTATATAATCTGATTTCATAAACATGTTTCTTTCTCTGATCTTGTTGTGAATGATGTTCAAAGATATGGAACACGTTGTGATACACACCTTCATTGTCCCATATTGCAAGAACCAGATATGAAGTTGCTTAAGGGGAGATTATAAGCCCTATCTCACCAGTGTTAAATTTGCTAAATCAATCCATTATATCCAAAACAATTTGAGATACCAGACTGAAATTTTACAAGATGTATATGAATGCTTTCTAAGTTCACTAATTTAATGAGTTTATTTATTGATAAAGATAGAATTTTTTCAATTATACCATCTTTTGATTAAAATTTATTTAAGATTTTTTTAAAATAACCAAACATGACATTAACATCAAAGTAGATCCACAACAGTAGTAAAGTTTAATTTAGTTATCTTCAGTGGTGTCTGAGAAAACATGTAATTTCAACTAGAAAATGTCACTCACAGAAAAAGATGTTCAAAGCAAAAATGGAGAAAACAAACAAAGTATAGCTCCCTACTCCAAAATGTGTAGAGTGGTGTTGAATTTATTGTACAAAATGGCAGATGCATTAGTTTTTTAAAATATATGTAAAATGTTAGTGTTACACTTTGATAAAATACGAGGGCTGATCAATAAAGACGAGACTAATTTTTTTTCACAGATATTTATTACTCCATTTCAATGTTGACATGGTCTTTTTCAAATTAGTCCTCTCCTACTTGAATGCACTTTTAAATCATCTCCAGTTCTCGAACACATGCTACAGGCCATTCTTTGTCAGGTCTTTGAGAATCACCTCTTTTCTTCAGCACTGCTTCAGTGCTCTCAAATCGAATGCCCCAAAGCTTTGCCTTTAGTGATGGGAATAAAAAGAAATCACAGGGGACAAGATTGGGGCTATAAGGCAGATGCGGCACATAGGTAATGTTGAATTTAGCCAAAAATTCCTGGACTTGATTTGCAACGTGAGGCCGCACGTTGTTGTGATAAGTTCTGGATGTTTCCTTGCAATGTGCTTCCTCGGTGTAGCCAATACTGACGTGTAGTACGCTGCTGTAACATTGGTGTGAGTGGGAACAACAATCACAGCAGCTGTGTTGATGTTGACTTCAGTCATAGCAGAAGCCGAAGCACCAGGTCTACCTTGCTTAGCACAGAGGACTCGCTCTACTTTGAAGTCTTTGAACCACCTAAACACTCTTGCACGAGGTAGTGCGTCTTCACTGTATGCTTGCTTCAGCGTTTCCAAAGTTTCAGAGGCTGTATGATTTAAACGAAAGCAAAATTTTATTGCTCCCTCTTGTGTCACCTTCATTTTGTGGTATGCGAAATTCAAGTAGGGTCAACAATATACAGCATTACTACCAACCTACCAATACGAGAATGCTGCCGCCTATGGACATTATACATGAAACCCCGCTCTTTTCAAATGTTCATGGTAGAGACAGGAAACTCTCAAGAAAGCTACAGGAAAAAATCAATCTCAGTCTTTATTGATCAGCCCTCGTATATATCAAATTAGAGAGAAAATTGCAATTTACTAGAAAACAAAAGGCTAATAATCTATTTTTGACAATTTTTACCATTTGGTCTCCCCTGTGGCTAACGAGATAGACTGCTATGGCACGAACTGAAATCAGCAATACTTTTAAACCCTGTTTCTTATAACCTTGCCCTGCAGACATGTATTCTTCTGCACTGAGCTTCCTTCCCCTTTCTCCTGGTTGGCTAATGTACACCTTTGTGTTTATAATGCTTTTATTGCCTATCATTGCACTGCACATGGTAGGTTATAAGCGATGGTCAAATCTTTTAAGTGTTGGTTGCTATGTGGCGCATTCCAATCTCTTTGCATGTCCAGGACATAAAAAAATGAATAACGAATTTGAGAATAAGTATAAGTATTGGACAATTTAAGGGAATAACAAGCAATATCTCGAAAATGGTTCACTATACAAAAAAATCTGATGTGTTACACTCACATGACTTTCTCTACTCTTGTACAATCTATTTTTACAAACGCCTATTCTCCATATGCTTTATGTTAATCGAGATATCGAGATGTCAATCTTATTGCTAATTTTCTTGTAGATGCAAGGGGAATATGGTAGCTTTTAAGCGATGGTCAAATATTTTAACGCTGGTTGCTATGCGGCGCATTCCATTCTCTTTGCAAGTCCAGGACATAAAAAAATGAATAACGAATTTGAGAAAAAGTATAAGTATTGGAAAATTTAAGGGAATAACAAGCAATATCTCGAAAACGGTTCACTCAACAAAAGAAATGTATATGACATAAGTTGTGTATTTTAACGAGATCTACATTTTTTGTGTAGTAAAATTTTGTCTATCTCTTATGGTTTACCAGTTATGCAAAAGTCGTTCACAATGTAGAATACTTTTGGAGACATTCCCAGAAAATTCGAGATATACATTTCATTTCTCATGACATTATCTTAAACATATGATATTTTAATCAAAATCGTTAGAGCATTTTTGAGAAAATTAAAATTTTCGAAAACTGTTCCATGTAAAGGGTAGTCTGGGGTGGGGGTATTTTCTTGAAAACCTTCGTGTCGCATCTCTGGAAGATACTGAACCTAAATACCAAGTTTGGTGTTTATCCGACTGTTCGTTTTTGAGTTATGCTGTTCACAGACACACACAGACAGACACACACACACACACACACACACACACACACACACACACACACACACACACACACACACACACACGGACATGTTTCCAAAAATGCTTTTTTTGGATTCAGGAGGTCTCAAAACATGTATTTCCGGTGAAATCTCGGTATCGAATTTTTGGGTGGAATGCAATACTTCCTTAACATATGATATTTTAATCTAAATCGTTAGTCATTTTTGAGAAAATTAAAATTTTCGAAAAATGTTCCATATAAAGGGTAGTCTGCGGTGGGGGATTTTCTTGAAAACCTTCATGTCGCATCTCTGGAAGATACTGAACCTAAATACCAAGTTTGGTGTTTATCCGACTGTTCATTTCTGAGTTATGCTGTTCACAGACAGACACACACACACACACGGACATGTTTCCAAAAATGCATTTTTTTTTATTCAGGGGGTCTCAAAACATGTATTTCCGGTGAAATCTCTGTATCAAATTTTTGGGGGAATACAATACTTCCCCTACTTACTATACATAGTAGAGAAAGTAAAAAACTGGTTTCTGAAGTACCTCAGGAAGAGTGGCATAATTTCTTTAAGGACTGGTTTCATCGAATGCAAAAATGTATTGATATTAAAGGGGAATATGTTGAAAAACAATAAAATAATTTAATTTTTTTTAAAATTAATCTTTGTGTGATTTTCTAAAAAAAAAAAGCATCAGGGTCACCCTCGTACATTTAATAAATTAAAATGTATTTTTATTACACAACCTCAGTATCTGAATTTTTTTATGCAGAACATGTTTCAAATGATCTTCCCTTCATCATCAGTTGGCTCTAACTGTTTCCATTCTTAAAGGGAAGACCTTTTAAAATATGTTCTGAATTAAAAAAAACTCTAGTGAAATTATGTGTTAAAATCTGCTCAACCTATTGAGTACTTGACTGCAAGTTACCAAGTAAGAAAACGTGAGCTGTACATTTATTTATAAACATAATACTGTCATATAACAGTATGATCTAACAATTATGATTCTGATTTTGCTGAGAATCCCCATAAGTTTGCAACATCCTTCCACTTAATATGCATTTTGATAATTCTGACATCTTCACATACATCCCATCTTAACCACATTGCAAAACTAAGAGCAGAAAATTCTTCGGACTCTATTCTTTCATTGCCTTTTGAATATCGATTTTTAAAGCTTATATGGTGTAACAGATGAAGGGCTTATATCAATCTCGATTTTTTACTGACTTCCTTGCTTCATCACTGTGCCCTTCAGTTGTTAAGTTTGTATTTTGTTTTTATAATGTGTGTAATCATTCTTTTTGCAGAGAACACTTCAGATTTCAAGGCAACAAAGAAAAAAGTAGAGGAACTAGAAGCTCTCTGTGCATCACAGGATCAGGAAGTGAGTATATGCTTTATTCACTACTTGCCAAACACTTGTGCAAAACTGATGCATTACATTGACATGGCTTTTCTGTACCAACTATAGTTTATTTTTATCTCTCTTCTGCAAACCATTCTTACAAGAGCTTGTTTTTATCTACTTCATGTTAATGGAGATAAACGTTTGTTGAAATAGTTTCATTTCATTGTAGATACAAGGGGGATACATGAGGCTAACGCAATAGTTAAATCTTTAAAAAGCAGGTCGCTAAATACAGATTTTGAAATTCCACACTCTTTCTGTGATATTTCAAGAAGAAAATGAATGGTGATAATCCTTAAAAAAGTGTATGAAATTTTGGAAAATTTAAACCAATAACACTGAAAACCTTGGAAATGGTTGATGCCACAATAAAATTTCACATAAAGTAGATGTTTTAACAAGATCTGCATTTTTATTTTCTCTATCATGTACATAGGTATGCAAAGTATTGCATTCCACACAAAAATTTGATACCGAGATTTCACAGGAAATACATGCTTTGAGGCCCCCTGAATAAAAAAAAATTCTGATGTTGCACTCACATGACTTTCTCTACTCTTGTACAAACTAGTTTTACAAATGCTTATTCTCCATATACTTAATGTTAATTGAGACATTGAGATATTAATCTTATTAGTAATTTTCTCATAGCTTCAAGGGGAATATGGTAGGCTCTAAGCGATAGTCAAATCTTTTAAGAGTTGGTTGCTCTGTGGAGCATTCCATTCTATTTGTATGTCCAGGACATAAAAAAAACGAATAACGAATTCCCATTTGAGAAAAAGTATTATTGGAAAATTCAAACAAATAACCAGGAATATTTCAGAAATGGCTCACTCGACAAAACAAATGTATGTGACATAAATTATGTGTTTTAATGAGATCTAATGTTTTTATACTAAAATTTTATCTATCTCATACATTTAACCAGTTATGTAAAAGCCATTCACAATGAAGAGGACTTTTGGGGACATTCCCAGAAAATTCAAGATATACATTTCATCTGACATGAAACATATGATATTTTAATCAAAATCGTTAGAGCCATTTTTGAGAAAATCAAAATTTTCGAAGAATGTTCCGGGATAGTCTGGCATGGGGAGATATTCTTGAACATCTTTGTCTCTCTTCTTTGAAAGATACTGAACCTAAATACAAAGTTTGGTATTTATCCAACTTTTCAATTTTGAGTTGTGCTGTTCACAGAAAACACATAGACCTTTTTTAAAATGTTTTTTTTACATTTAGGAGGCCTCGGTGAAATATCGGTATCGAATTTTTTGAGTGGAATGCAATACTTCCCCTACTTACCTACGTAGTGAGAAAGTAAAAAAGCATTTTTAGAAAAAGGTCTCTGTGTGTATATTTCTGAATAGAATAACTCAAAAGCGAAAAGTCGGATATTTAGGTTCAGTACCTTCCAAAGATGCACACACAGATTTTCAAGAAAATTCCCCACCCCAAACTGCTTTTTACATGGAAGATTTTTAAAAAAATTTTGATTTTCTCAAAAATGGCTGTAACGATTTTGATTAAAATAGCATATATTAAAGATATTTAAACAACAAATAAAAAATTATATCTTGAATTTTCCTGGAATAGCCTGCAAAGTCCCTTTCATTCAGAAGAAATCTGTACAACTGGTAAACGTTAAGCAATACATAGACGAAAACATACTACACCAGAAATGTAGATCTCTTTAAGGTAAACAATTTATTTAAATTAGCTTATTTGTGGCTTCCATCATTTCTGAGATATCTGTTATTAATGATTTGAATTGTTCAGGGATTCTTTTTAAGTCCTGTCGATTTGCAGTTGTTTCTCACGATTGCATGGAAAGAGTAGGAAATTTTAAGGCCAACATATAGTATCCAGTTCCTAAACATTTGACTATTGCTTGTACCCTAACAAAATGTGTAATGCAGCTATTCCTGCAAAGTTTATTTTGATTAAAATGAAGTAGATAGAAAAATAAACTTTCATAAAAATAATTTGTACACCCACTAATAAACATTAGAAGGGTAGGAGTAAGTTATATGAATGTAACAGATCAGATTTTTTATATATGTTTTATGGTTTACTAGTTATGTAAAATTATTCAAAATTCATAAAGATGAAGTAGACATTAAAATTCAAGATTATACATTTCTATTAGTCATACAGACATCTTAAATAGGTGATATTTTAATCAAAATCATTGCAGCCATTTTTTAAAAATCAAAAGTACTGAAAAAATGTTCCATGTAGTTTTGAGTATGGGGTATTTTATTTATAAGCTTTGTGTCAAATCCTTGGAAGATGTTGAACTTCAATACAGAGTTTGCTAGTTATCTGACATTTCATTTTTACTTTCTCTACTAAGTATAGTAAGTAGGGGAAGTATTGTATTCCACCAAAAAATTTCATACCGAGATTTCACCGGAAATACATGTTTTGTGGCCCCCTGAATTTAAAAGAAGCACTTTTAGAAAAAAGTTCGGTGTGTGTGTCTATGAACAGCATAACTCAAAAACGAAAAGTTGAATAAATACCAAACTTGGTATTCAGCTTCAATATCTTTCAAGGATGCGACACAAAGATTTTCAAGAAAATCTCCCACCCCAGACTACCCTTTACATGAAACATTGTTCGAAAATTTTGATTTTCTCAAAAATGGCTGTAATGATTTTGATTAAAATATCATATATTTAAGATATTTTCATGGCAAATAAAAACTATACTTGAATTTTCTGGGAATGTCCCCAAAAGTCCTTTTCTTTCTGAATGGCTTTTGCATAACTGGTAAACCGTAAGAGATAGACAACATTTTTCTGCATAAAAGACGTAGGGCTCATGAAAACACACAATTTGTGTCATATACAATTTTTTTTGTAGAGTGAACCTTTTCTGAGATATTCCTTGTTATTTGTTTGAATTTTCCAATACTTCTACTTTTTCTCAAATGGGAATTCGTTATTCTTTTTTTTTTTTTTTTTTTTTAATGATGTCCTGGACATGCAAAGAGAATGAAATGCTCCCATAGCAACCAGCTCTTAAAAGATTTGACTATTGCTTAAAGCCTACCATATTCCCCATGCACCTACAAGGAAAATTAGCAATAAAATAGTTTCTGCAAATGTTTATCTCAATTAACATGAAGTAGATGGAGAATAAGCATATGTAAAAATAGTTTGTACAAGAGTAGAGAAAGTCATGTGAGTGGAACCCATCAGATTTTTTAGTTACACACACAAAGGGTCCTCAAAATATGTATTTGCAGAGAATCTTGGTGTCAAATTTAGGTGGAATACAATATTTCCTTTACTTACTGTAGGTAAGCAGTAGAGAAAATAAAAGAAAGCTTTTTGGGAGGTATTCAAAACGTGTGTTTCTAGTAAAGTCTCAATGTTGCATTTTTATACATGTATATTCTGCATAAGGAATTCCATCAGAACCATTCCGAAGAGCCTGCACGGTGGATAAATTTAAGGTAAACATGGGAATGTCAAAAGTTGAGAACTGTTCCTACTTCCACTTCAGAATAATGTCCAAATAATATATAGAAAATGTACCATCTCATCAGTTTCTTATCTGGCAAAAGGGCTCGTGTGTAATTCAGAGTGAACATAGTATAACTATTCTATTGGGTATATGATTGTCAGGTTGAAACCTGTTAATGTATCAATAAAATTTGCGAAGAAGGTGGTAAGTACATATGCCAGAAAAATAAGATGCAAGTGGTTTGCTTCGTAAAAGAATATGTTTCTTAAACATATTGCATAGATTCCTAGGAATAGTTCATTTTTACTTTGTTTACCATGCATCTAGTTGGTGAAGGAAACATTGCATTCCATCCAAAAATTTGATATGAAGATTTCACTGGAAGTACAAGTGTTCAAGTCCCCTGAATAAAAATCTGATGCGTTGCACTCACAAGACTTGCTCTACTCTTGCACAAACTATTTATACAAATGCTCATTCTCCCTCTACTTCATGTTAATCGAGATATCTTATTGCTAATGTTCTTGTAGGTACAAGTGGAATATGGTAGGCTTTAAGCGATAGTCAAATCTTTTAAGAGCTGGTTGCTATGTGGAGCATTTCATTCTCTTTGCATGTCCAGGAAATAAAAAAATGAATAACAAATTCCCATTTGAGAAAAAGTATTATAGGAAAATTCAAACAAATTCAAGTAATAACATTTCAAACAAACAAATACTAGGAATATCTCTGAAATGGGTCACTCAACAAAAAAATGCATATGACATAAATTGTGTGTTTTAATGAGATCTACATTTTTTGTGTAGTAAAATTTTTTTCTATATCTTACGGTTTACCATTTATGCGAAAGTCATTCAGAATGAAGAGGAGTATTGGGGAAATTCCCAGAAAATTCAAGCGATATATTTTATTTGTCATGAAAATATCTTAAACATATGATATTTTAATCAAAATCATTAAAGACATTTTTGAGAAAACCAAAATTTTCGAAAAATGTTCCAGGTAGTCTGGGGTGGAGGGATTTTCTTGAAAATCTTCATGTTGCATCCTTAGAAGATACTAAACTCAAATACCAAGTTTGGTATTTATCTGACTTCTCATTTTTTAATTATGCTGTTCACAGACAGACGCACACATGGACATGTTTCCAAAAATGCTTTATTTGAATTCAGGGCATTTCAAAACTTGTATTTCTGGTAAAATCTCAGGTAAAATCAAATTTTTGGATGGAATGCAATACTTCCACTACCTACTATACATAGTAGAGAAAGTAAAAGAGAGGTATGTTTAAAAAAATTTCTTTGTGTATTATTTTTTTTTTAAATTAAAAATGAAATGCCAGATAAATACCAGCGATGTGAGATGGAGCTTCTCGAGACATTCCACCCACCCAAACTACTCCTTATATGGAAAATTGTTAGTTATGTTTTATTTATCAAACATGGCTTTAACAGCTTTTATTAAAATACCATAATATATTATATTTTCATGACAAATAAAATGTACATCTTGAATTTTCTGGGAATATCTATGAAGTCCTCTTCATAATGAACTTTGTTTGACTGGTAAACTATAGGAGATAGATAAAGCCTTATGACACAAGAAGTGTAGATTTGTTTAAAACATTAAATTTATTTCAAGTAACTCTTTTGTGGCATCAGCCATATCTGAGATATGCATAGTTATTCCTTTGAGTTTTCAATACTTTTGTAATTTTTTGAAATGCTATCATCATTTAGTTGTTTTTTTGCAATGTCATGGGTAGAAGTGGAATTTCAGGGCTAGCATATATAGTGACCTGCTTTTAAACATTCGACCATCAGTTCAGTAATCTGTATCTCCCTTTTGCTGTGATGAAATGTGTAATGAAACCATTTCTGCAAACATTTGTCTGAATCTATGTAAAGTACACAGAAAAATAAGGTTTCTGTAACCAGGGCCGCCCACGGAAGGGGGGGCATGGTGCAAGTTGTGCCATAAGGAACATTTTGGGGGGAATTCAAAATTTTGGGAATACAAAAATATTGAAGTAAATTAACGTAGGTAATGTAAAGAATTGTATTACAATTTAATCTTTAGGTTTGTTAATCTAAATGTGATGTATCCCCCCCAAAAAAGTAATGCTAAATAGAATTCATACTGTATGATATAATGTGGTATATCAGGTGATAATTCTTGCAAATGTATAAAAGGAACCATAACATGATAGGTAGGTATGTAGTTCTTCAGAGCATACGGCATTATTACACTTACTATACACCTATTGGTCTAATTAGGTATAATAGGATACATTGAAATACCAAGTAATAAAACACACCCTCTGCCAAATATTTTTATTTGTAATTTTTTGTGTAAATATTACAAATTTTTTAAAATTGATTTTAACTTTCCAATTATTTATTTAGTCTTTTGTTGTGTTCTGGTGTCACAATAGCTACTATAGTACTTATAAGATAGCCCTTTGCTAAGCTTTCCAGTGGCATAAAATAGGAACTAAATAGTTAAAATTGCGCTCTCAGAAAAATTAGGGGAGAATGATTGTTTTTGGTGGGATGGGCACCTCTGTTTGTAATAATAGATTGCAGAGGAGATAAAAATAAATCATAGTGGGTAGTGAAAGTCCTGTGAATTTTTTCCTAAAGTGATCAGATTTTGTGTAACATTTTAGGAACTACTATATATTTAATAATATTGATAAATCAGTCCATTGTGGATATCTTTGATTATTGGATAGGTAAATGATATTTGGAAGATTAAATCCTTATAAAGATTTGGGTTCATATTCTATATTAAACTGTAATAATAAATGAATTTTATGCTGTTTTACAGTGTTCTCTTTTTACAAGGAAACTTTGCATCATTAGTTCCAGTGAAGCAGAACCCAGCCTCACATTTTTGTATATGTTGTGCTTGCCCTGGAGGTTCCGTTACTGCCGGCAAAAATTTAGCAATTGGAATAAAACAAATGCACACATTTAGATTATTATTAAATGCATGTATTACTATTTATTTTGAATACTGTTGAAAATTACCACTTCTGCAGTAAGACATGCCTCACATAATTTAAACAAAGTATTTTTTTTACTTTCTGTGGTTCCATTTTGGTAGTAGACTGCATTTGACATGTTATTTTGGTTTTCATTTACTCTGTAGCATGAAATTTCAGTAAACTTTGGCTTTAAGTTTCTGCAAAGGTAATTAATAATTGCAGTAAGATTGGTTGGCTGATCTAGGGGCCCATAAACCTGTGCTAAATGTCTAACTTATATTAAAACTGGATATAAAGTGTCCATATGTGCTGTGGCACTAACCTTTTGAACATTTCTATAATAATTTTTTTGTCCTGTAAGAGTTTATTAAACTGTGGAACACATGTGTTTTAGGTCTGTATTATGATCTCCAGTTAAGGTTTCATTTAAATTTTAATTGGGAGTCAGGTTCAAATTTTTATTTTACAGCCTTTGTTTAGTAGCTAACCAGCAGTTATACTTAGCACTAACTGCCACCTTGGGTAGTACTTAGAGTACTAACTTGGAGGTAACCATACAAAACTAGCATGCTTTGTGCCTTCATTGATAGTCAGTGTTGATTCCAAGATGAAATATTGGATCAATGTGTATGAGCGACATCCAGAAAGTAAAGAACAATTTGGCATAACTAAATAATAATGAAAGATATCAACACAAAACTATTTACAAAGATACAGTACCTTACTCTATTTCCCAATGTAATTGCCATTGCTGTCAAAGCATTTTTGTAATGCGGTACCAGTTTTTCAATGCCGATGTTACACTCTTCTACCACCAAGTCTTTGAGGTCTTCATTGGTTGGAAACTCTTTTCCACCCAAAAGGTTCTTTAGTTTAGGAAACAAGTGAAAATTCTGAATTCTTTCATCAACATTTGCTTTCAGCTCATCCGTAATGAGTGATGGCCTCCCAGCCAGTCTTCGTCGTGCACACTGGTTCTTCCTTGGTTAAACATTATGCACCATTTCCTCACTGATGGCTCATTCATTGCATTATCACCATACACTTGCATTATTTGCCTCTAAATTACTAATGGCCAAACAGTTTGTGCATTAAAAAACTGAATCACACCATGCAGTTCATATTTGGCGGGATTTTCAGTTGACGCCACCATTTGGATATGTTGTAGAACAGACAGGTGTGACCTCACAGCAATGAAATTCGACTCACACTGAGGTGGAGTAAGGAGCAAACTAGCGTGCATGCAATTGTGGTGGTGCGAAACTGGCACCGAGCATGATGTGCAATTGTTCTTTACTTTCTGGATGTCCCTCATATATAACAGGGGGAAACCAAAGTAATTGGACTTAAAAAGAATGATTTCCAGGGTTGGGACAAGGAGCAATTTTGTAAACATAAGATTATCAAAAGTTGCACTGCTTGCTTTATTTTCTATTATATTTCTGCTACATTATACCTCCAATATTATTCTTAGGCATAGTTATATTATCATTTTCTTTTTGTAACATCCATGGCAGTAATATTTGCTTAAATACATATAATGCAACTATACTAACCCAGTATTCGTTAATGCATCTACCTTATTTTTACAGGGAATCTTTATAGAGTATATCAACAGCCAAACTTTATTTACCCTTATATTCCAAAGTGTCCTGTTTTCCTACTAAACTATAGGAAGTTAAAAGCAAAAATCCATATAAGTTAGTATCCTGAAATCACCCAACATAATTCCTCACTAATCTATAAGTATATTAACACCTACATCCTATGTAACATTTGCTTTCTTTTTTTTTTTGGGGGGGGGGGTTTCTTCTAAACATGAGCTTTTATTAATAACCTTATTCTTTTGCAGTAACCTATATAGAGCGTGCTAACAGCAATACTATGTAATTTTATATTCTGAAATATTTTAATCTGTAAAAGCACTGCATTGTTTCTTTTGCAGCATCACCGAGAATGAAGTGCTAAGACATTATTTATGAATGAATGAACTTTATTTGTACATCTTTTTATATACAATTCTGTTTTACAATATTTCACTTGTAAATTAACTTAACCTATGTACAAATTTTCTGGCCAGCTATGTTCTGCATGTACTCTCATTTTGCCTGGCACCCTGGCCTTATGGCTCAACTGAACAGCTCTTGCTACCCTTAATCACCTATGATCCATCCTCTCCCTCCTCCATTTGCCCTTCTACCATTCTTATCTCCCCTTACTTTTCTAATCCATTTCTCCTTTACTTTCTTTAAAAACTCTCCCATATTCTTATTTTTCTTTTCTTGTCAACATTTTAATTGCTACTGTTTTTTCCCATTTTTAGTCCCATACTTTTTGTTTCCATTCTGCTAATCCTTTGCATTCTATCATATAATGCTCTGTGCTTTCACTGCCTCCGCATAGTTCACAAATCCCGCTTTTTCTGCCTCTTAGTCCTCTCAGGTACATTGATCCTGTTCTCATCCATGTAAACGCTTCTTTTTCTGCTCTATTACAATAATCCACCTACCCTTCTCTTCCCCATTTCCTTTTTACTAGCCTATAGAACCCTAGTGATGTTTTATTCTTTAAGCTTCTCCAGATCTCTTGTCTTTCTATGTATTCCACTCTGTTTCTTACTGTTATTCGGAAGCCGTTGCTATTTCTTTCTCCTGCTCTCCAAATATCTCCCATTCTTATCCTCTCCATAATTTTTTCTACCCCTGTTCACCAGCTATTTTTATTTTTTGTACTCTTGTTGTTCCATACATATCCTTAAAATTTCCCCTTCATCTTTTTCAAGCATCTAAACCAAAATTTCAATATCCTTTCCAGTATCACTCCCTTTCTTTTTGTTTTTTCCTAATTCTGCTAACGCTGCTTCCCCAGTGCTGATCTTGGTAATGCCAATAGTTCTTTACAAAACATTCTGTAGCTCTGGTCTATTTTTCTGCTTAATTCAGATCCCCCTCCCTCAAATTTCAACTGCATGTAGCATTTTTGCTTCTATCCATTTAGTCAGCATTTCTAATTTGTATTTGCACATCTTTACTCCTGTCATTGCCGCCTTTCCTTTAGCCATAACCTCCTTGCTATGCACCACCCATTCTCCATTACTGCTCATCCTCACCCCCAAATAATCAAACTCCTTAACAACTTCTAACTTTAAGCCCCCCATCTGCCATTTCTCTTCTTTCTTTAATCTATTTCCTCTTTTAAATACTATAACTTTTGATTTGTTTATATTTGCTTTAATTCCCCATTCTTTGCAGAATTGCTGTATTCCATTGATTGCTTTCTGTAGCCCAATTACCATTATAGGCTCAACCATAAGATCATCTGCATATAGTAAACCTGGTATCTCTCTATTTCCTATTATAGGATGGTGCAGATGTTTTTCTTTCACTCTATCTAATGTGTCATCTATGAATATATTAAATAATATGGGACTCAATTTACACCCTTGTCTTAATCCTAATTTTTGCTCAGTTATTTCTGTAATTCCATTACTTCCACATCTTATACAAAATGAGACATTATTTATATAATAGGAATAAGATCTCGGAAAAATAAACTTGAGGACAGGGATGAGGAAATTGTAAAATGAGTTAGGTTATTGAAAACTGCATTATGGCTTTATTTTCTTTCACACTTATGCTCTATAATAATTTCTAGCAGCATCACAACCTCTTCATGAGTCTATGGTGTTTTTTTAACTCAGCTCATTTTCAGATACTGTTTCTTAAATGCTATCCGCACAAATTTTGATGTAGCAGAGAAGCCTTACAGCTAATACTTCTGTGCCATAAAATACTGGCAGAAATAAAATAAGTACAATGCGTGTGTGTCACGTATAGCATCTCATTCCTCCCCATTCAGTTTTAAATGTTTTAACAGTAACATTAATAAAATACATGTTATAGGGGAAACAATTTAATGGCAGTTCCCAAAATTCAAAGTAGCCGACTTTACACTAAAGTATTGCCAACCTTACAATGGGAATGACTAGTTTCAAGTCAGTCATTAAATCAAATCTTGTTTTGAAATAACACAAATTGATTGAATCGTTTCCCAGCGCTAAATATTCCATTTATTGTGCTTAATGGGAAATGCATTGTAAAACAATAATTTAAAAATATGGAACACTTATGTAGGCATTGAAACAATTCCAAATAAATGCACACTTGGAACACAATGGCCTCTATCTAAACAAAGATTATTTCCCTTAAACTCAACAGTTGACGTCTTGCAAGCCAACTTAACAGCTACAATTAACACCAACTACGGGCATATCTTTACTATGTGTATGTTTTAGAAACAGTTGCTGGTACTGATGGCAACTGAACAAATAGAATGTTACCAAAAGTAACCAGTGAGGACTGTAATGGAGGAAATATGTCACAGTTAACTTTTATTGAATTCCAATAGCTTGCGGTCCCTATAGCATATATTGTTGTTTCTAACGCATGCCCCCCCAAAGGCCAAGATACCTCATTCCACCAAACGATGACTGGACCCATTTCTGAGGTAGAGAACCCAGTGGGTGGAATTCGTTGCCTCCAATGGTAGGTGATGATGAGGATGGCAGTGGAATGAGAGGACCTACAGCTTTTGCTATGGAATCTGAACCATGTTTTTTTGTCTTGGGGATACTTTACATGAGCAAGTCAGAGGTGAAGGCATGGATAGGGCTGATCCCAGAGCCGGGAATCAAATCCTGGACTCTCAGCACGAGAGTTGGAAATGAAACCACAGTGCTACCCTGGTGCCCACATTGGCATATGTTAGAATCAAGACATACTCCATCCTCTGTTGCAGAGAACATTTATTGTGTTTCTATATATTTATTTATTTTTTTTATTTATTTGTGCTAGCAATCTTCCTTGGAATATGGCTATACATCAGCCCAAGCTGTTATCTTGCCATATTCTACCCATATTACACTCTTATTATAACATAAAAATGATGATGATGATAATAATAATAATAATAATAATAATAATAATAATAATTATAAATAGTAATAGTAATACCAAAATAATAATCTAATAATACTAATATTATAATAATGATAATTTAATTACATAACTTAACATCACATGATGAAACTAATTCACGTCTCCTTTTATTGTCCATAACCATTTCTTTTTACTTTCTCTACTACGTATAGTAAGTAGGGGAAGTATTGCATTCCACCCAAAAATTCGATACCGAGATTTCACCGGAAATACATGTTTTGAGACCTCCTGAATCCATAAAAAGCATTTTTGGAAACATGTCCGTGTGTGTGTCTGTGTGTGTGTGTCTGTGTGTGTTTGTGTCTGTGTGTCTGTGAACAGCATAACTCAAAAACGAACAGTCAGATAAACACCAAACTTGGTATTTAGGTTCAGTATCTTCCAGAGATGCGACACGAAGGTTTTCAAGAAAATCCCCCCACCCCAGACTACCCTTTACATGGAACATTTTTCGAAAATTTTAATTTTCTCAAAAATGGCTCTAACGATTTTGATGAAAATATCATATGTTTAAGATAATGCCATGAGAAATGAAATGTATATCTCGAATTTTCTCGGAATGTCTCCAAAAGTATTCTTCGTTGTGAACGACTTTTGCATAACTGGTAAACCATAAGAGATAGACAAAATTTTACTACACAAATGTAGATCGCGTTGAAATACACAACTTATGTCATATACATTTCTTTTGTTGAGTGAACCGTTTTCGAGCTATTGCTTGTTATTTCCTTAAATTTTCCAATACTTATACTTTTTCTCAAATTCATTATTCATTTTTTTTATGTCCTGGACATGCAAAGAGAATGGAATGCGCCACATAGCAACCAGCGTTAAAATATTTGACTATCGCTTAAAAGCTACCATATTCCCCTTGCATCTACAAGAAAATTACCAATAAGATTGACATCTCGATATCTCGATTAACATGAAGCATATGGAAAATAGGCGTTTGTAAAAATAGATTGTACAAGAGTAGAGAAAGTCATGTGAGTGTAACACATCAGATTTTTTACTTTGTACAGGTACTCTCCTACCTATTTACTGTCTTTTTTAAAAATCTTGCTTAAAGCTACTTTCCTGTCCAGTTTTAACCATTTCCCATTTATAGCTTGCTTTCTCCAATGCTGTATACCTTTACAATCAAAAATGATATGTTCTAAATCTTCTCTTTCCCCACATGTTTCTATATATGCCAAATTTATTTTTCCATTAACCTAAACGTTGAGAGTAAAAAATTGAGTCTTATTTATAGATGCTGTTTCAACTGCTATGGTTCTTAGCGTCCCATTGTATATTGGGCATGAAGGACCGGAGATTTTATTCAGAGGACTCTCTATCAGGCTTGAGGTTCTTTTACATGCCGTAAATCTACAACACGGGATCACCGGCTTTACTTACCTTCTGAAGGAAGCCATACAGAGGAATTTTATGCCCAAAAAAGTCCATCGTCCTCCTTCGGATGTCAGGTTTGATCCCGCAACCTCGAGAACTAAAGGCTAAGCATGGTACCACTAGACTGCAGAGGATGACAATGTTGACAGTGACATTAAAATTAAATTGAGTTTTTTTATGAATGCTCTTTAACTATTATAGTCCTTAGCATCCCATTCTATATTGGGCATGAAAGACTATAAATTTTGTTCAGAGGCCTCTTTATCAGGATTGAGGTTCTTTTACATGCCGTAAACATATGACAGGGACCACACCAGCTTTACTTCCCTTCTGAAGGAAGCCATGCTAAGGATTTTTATGCCTGAAAAACCATTGCTCTCCACCAGATTTGAACCTGCAATCTTGGGAACCAAAAGCTTGCATGGTACCCCTAGACCATGGAGGACTGTAATGGAGGAAATATGTCACAGTTAACTTTTAGTGAATTCCAATAGCTTGCGATCCCTATAGCATATGTTGTTGTTTCTAACGCACCCCCTCCCCACATGGCTTACGACTTTCGGGAGATACCTCATTCCACTAAACGATGACTGCACCCATTTCTGAGGTAGAGAACCCAGTGGGTGGAATTCGTTGCCTCCAATGGTAGGTGATGATGAGAATGGCAGTGGAATGAGAGGACCTACAGCTTTTGCTATGGACTCCAAGCCATGTTGAGAATGAAACCTGATATAACCTAATACTGCGAAATGTCCAAACCTATTTTCAAATTTTGCTACACATGTAGTAATCCTATTTTACATTACTTCTATATTAACTATATTAATCACTAATCATTACTTTTAAGCATACCAAAATGCACCTAATGTATTTCAAATGTACTTATGCTTTATATTTATAAATGTGCGGCTAAATAACCTATACACATCATAATGTTAACAGCAATTATATTTTATTACATTCCTGAATGCATCCAGCCTACTATCAGGCTACCCGAAATTATCTATATTAATCACGAAAGTTTACCATACTAATTTAATAAAAAGTTTAGATTTTATTATACACATAAATGACAGAAGGCTCAAGAAAATTACAACAGAAAGTTTATTTTGAAGATCTCATGCTACAAGTTTCCACCTAGGTGGTGTAAAATCATACACAAAATTGTTGCCAACCATACCAAAATGTTAACTCCAGGTTAACTAACCTATGGTTACATAGTTCTTCGTAATATGTGCACTGTATATCTTTCAATCAGCAATAACCACAAGTTAGCAAATCTCAGCTTTTAATCTAGATCATATTATATGCCCTTAATGGGATACAATACTCAGAAGTATCTTAACTGCTGGAATGTTTTGTAGAGCTGGCTCCCAATGCTGGGATCAGGTAGCACAGGAAGATGAGTGCTGGTGGAATGATGTGAAGTTTCTTCTTAAAATGAGAGTACTATACTCTACTTTCTTAATTACTACAAGGTGTACTATTTATATTTTGAGCCTAATAATTAAAACAAAGTAATTTCTGATTGAAAACTGCTTTATTCTTTTTCAAAGTACTCTCCTTTATGATCAATACACTTTTGCATCCATTTTAACCATTTGTCAGAGCATTTATTCCAGTCTTCTTGAGACACCTCCAAAACATGGTTTTTGAAGGCATCAATGGCTTCTTATGCCAACAAAAATCATTGTCCACGCAATTTATTCTTGATGTTCGGGAACAAAAAGAAGTAATTGGGTGCAAAACCAGGACTGTATGGCGGATGACCCATCAATTCTGTTTTTTGATCCTTTAAATACTCTGTTGCTAGATGAGATGTGTGTGCGCTCGCATTGTCTTGATGAAGAACGATCCTACGGTTCTTGTTGGTTTTCCTTACTTCACCGAAGACTTCCGGCAAACAAATAGTTGTGTACCATTCAGCATTGACCGTTTTACCTTCCTCTAAAGGCACTGTTGCCACATGGCCAGTTTGCTGAAAAAGCAGGCAACCATTTGCTTTGAAGTGCTTCGAGTGCGAACAACTTTTGTTGGATTTGCTTCATCTTGAAACACCCATACAGTCGACTGCAGTTTACCTTCCGGCTCATACGCATAGATCCATGATTCGTCACCTGTTACAATCTTATATACATCTTTTGAGGCACCACCATTGTATTTCTTGAGCATTTTTGTACACCAATCGACACGATCATCTTTTTGAGATTGCGTCAAATTATGTGGGATCCAACGAGAGCAAACCTTTTTCACGGCTAAATAATCATGCAATATTTTATATATGCTGGTGGAACTAATGCCTAGGGTTGCCTCAATCTCACAATATGTCGCATGACGAACTTTCATTATTAGTTTTTGCACAGCAGCAATGTTTTCTGACACAACAACTGATTTTGGATGACCTTCACGAACTTCATCATTGAGCGAACAGTGTCCACGATTAAATTCATTATACCAGCATTTCACAGTGTTAAAGGATGGAGCTTTGTCGCCAAATGTGGAAGTTAGTTGATCGATGCACTCTTGTCTTGATAATCCACGTCGAAAGTCGTAATAAATCATTGCACGAACATTTTTTACGAGTTAATTCCATGTTTTTGTTGACACACAATTTTCAAGTTAGTGTAAACAAACAAATGACGCTCTATTGACAAAATGTTTGAAGTAGATTATGGTAAAAAATGTCAAACTTTCCATTGGAAACATCAGATGGCACCTACAACATTCAGGGTTGCCAAGGCTCAAAATATAAATACTGCCCCTCGTACTAGAAGTGTTAATTAACTATGGTTTAACAGTTTTCTTTGCATACTTTTCTTCTGGTTTGTATGTTATGCCAGAGTGGTAGTTCCATAACTTAATTATTTTGTTTATATAAAACAATTCTTATAAGCATTTCAAATTCCTGGCCTATGCTCTGAAGGATTGAAGCATTCTTAACAAATCTAGTCCATTTATGTTTTAAAATGTTGCAGCAACTCACAGGAACACAGACATTTTCAGTGATCTCCATGATACTGTCATTTTTCTGAATTATGTGTATAACACCAACATTTGAAGTAATAAAAACATTATAGATAGAACTGGTTGTCTAAGTTTTTTTATATTCTGCAATGCAAGAAGTCTATAAAAAATCTACAAGCAGTTACAATTGTAACTTAACATTAAATTATACACAAATGTTTCCAAATGTCATGTGTGTAACCTGGAATTGCCCAATATAAAGATCATGGCAGTGAGCTTGCCTTGTGACTCAAGCTCTGAGTGTGTATGTCACAAATCTGGGTTCCCTTTCAGTGATCTCTATCAGATGCTTCTGCATATCCAGCAATAAATGACAATAGCACTAATGGGGAAAATTTATTACCACTACTAAAAATTATTAATGTTATATGTTAATAGTAACTTGCTAAATGCCTATAATATGTACAAGGACATTCTAAAAGTTCTTGGCCTGACTAAGAGCTGTCATGAAGATGGCCAAAATACTATGATAATTTCAAGTATCATCGTATAAATGATAGTAACATTTCAGATGCGTAAATGTAGTCACTTGTGATGATTGTATAAACAAACTATGTTAACATATTCTACAAAATGCATAAAATGGAATTGAGCTGTTATAAAGTACTTCGTTTTGAAGTGCTTAACCCCAAAAGAAATAAAAAGAAGTAGTTAATTCAATAATAAAGTATTATTTCCCTTCATTTTCAATGGCTAAAAGTTTGTTGAATTTAAATGTGGTCTTACATTCATTCAAGATTAGAGTTTATATATATATATATATATATATATATATATATGGACACTCTTTAACTGCTGTGGTTTCAGCGTCCTATTCTATGTTGGGCATGAAAGAACAGTAATTTTGCTCAGAGGCCTCTTTATCAGACTTGAGGTTCTTTTATGTGCTGTAAATCTATGACACAGTGCCACTGGCTTTACTTCCCTTCCGAAGAAGTCATGCTAAGGATTTTTACAGCCAAAAAAGCCCTCCGCCGGGTGAACCTGTGAACTCAAGAACTAGAGGCTAGCATGGTAAGCACTACACCACGGAGGACAACTTAGAGCATTAAGGGCAACTGCTATGATCAACTAGGTTGTGACAAAAGGTCACACTGCCATACTTGGTGATCACTAATTGAACGTATGCAAGTTGGGTGACATTGCAAACATCTTGATAGATTATGTCCACTACATTTTACATTAAGTTTTGGGTATGAGACTCGATGGGTGTTGTGTTTGTTAATAATAAAGATTCAAATGAGCATTTCTTAAGAGTGTTCCGACTTGTTTCTTCATTTCATAACAGTAGATCACTGTTCATCACTACATGCCAAAGACAAAGTATCAGTCTAAACAGTGAATGCCTACACATGAAAGTGTACCAAAGAAAGTAAAAACTGTTCCATATACACGAAAGGTCATGGGTTTATTGGGATTCCCATAGTGTGGTGCTCATAGACTACCCCAGAAAGGCAGAATTATCACCAGGAAGTATTATACTTCACTACTAGACCACTACGTCTACACTTTTCAAAAAATAAAGTTCTCTTTCATCATAATAATGTCCTTTCACACGCCTGTCATTGTTGCTGCAAAGCTGCATGACCTTCACTTCTAAGTGCTTCCACATCTCCCATCACATTTATTGTCTTTGATTCCAGCAATTATTTTTATTTCCAAACCCGAAGAAATGACTAGGTGGACAAAGATTCACGTCAAAAAATAAGGTTGAATTTGAGGCAGAAGCTTATTTTGATCAGTTGGACAAATCTTATTTTAGTTAGGGTATTAAAAAGTTGGAAAATTATTGAACTAAATATATTTTACTAGGTGACTATGTTGGTGGGCTGCATCTCTTAAGTCTTGCGTATTCTTGGTCAGGACGAAAACTTCTAGGACACCACTTGCATTTTGAATCATTGTAAGCCATAACACTAAAATCAAACAAATCAGAAGGCAGTTCGTTATTTTATTGGGAAACACTGGAGTTTCGTAGCTGTGTATGTTTAAGCACAAAAATGAATGTTCAAAAAATTCAAACACTCATTATTGCACATAGGGATAGATGGGTGCATGTGTATATTTTTATACTCTATGTTTAAGATATCTGCATGATTAATAAAACATATATCTTGAATTTTCTGTGAAGTTTTCCTCATTCTGAATGAATTTCGTATAACTTATAAATCATAAGACATAGACAAAAGCTTAGATACTACATTAAAGAAAATGATGTGATACATTCACATACATTTTCTCTACCCTCTTTCGTTTATTAGCAGTTATACAAACTATTATTACTAAAGCTGATTTTTCTATTACATTTTAATTCAAATAAACCTTTGCAGAAATAGCTACATTACACATTCCGTTATCATACAAAGGGAACAGTGATAGTCAAATGTTTAAGAACTGGACACTATACACTGGCCTTGAAATTTCATACTGTTTCCATGCAATTGCAAGAAACAACTGAATGTTTACAGGGCTCAAAGAGAATGACCAAGAAATGAACAATTCAAACCTCTAATAATGGATATCTCAGAAAAACTTATGCCACAAAAAGTTATTTGAAATAAATTGTGTGTTTTAAAGAGATGTATATTTCTTGTGTAGTATGTTTTCACCTATTGGTTAACATTTACCAGTTATATAAGATTATACAAAATTTCTTCTGAATGAAGAGGACTTCATAAGCTATTCCCAGAAAATTCAAGGTATACATCTTATTTGGCATTTATAGGGTATTTTAATCAAAATCATTAGAGCCATTTTTTAGAAAATTAAAAATTTTGAAAAATGTTTCATGTAAAGGATAGTTTAGGGTGGGGGGATTTTATTGAAAATCTTCATTTCATATCTTTGGAATATACTGTACCTAAATACCAAGTTTGGTAATTATCAGACTTTTCATTTTTGAGTTAGGCTGTTCACAGAATCACACACATGCATGGGTGTGAAGATTTTCTAAAAAATTCTTTATTTGGATCAGGGGGCCTCAAAGCATGCATTTTCGGTGAAAACTCAATATTCAATTTTTTTAGTGGAATGCAATATCTTCTCTACCTACTAAGTACATGGTTCAGAAAGTGAAAATGTAGATCTCATTGAAATATACAGTTTGTCAAATTCTTTTGTGGCATTAACATCATTAACATCTGTGATAAAAATGCAATCTAAATTGCTTGAAATTTGTAATAACTTGCACTTTCGGTTGTTTTTTATTTTCTCTACTACGTATAGTAAGTAGGGGAAGTATTGTATTCCACCCAAAAATTCGATACCGATATTTCACCGGAAATATATGTTTTGAGATCCCCTGAATCCAAAAAAAGCATTTTTGGAAACATGTCCGTGTGTGTGGGTGTGTGGGTGGGTGTGTGTGTGTGTGTGCGTGTGCGTGTGTGTCAAACTTGGTATTTAGGTTCAGTATCTTCCAAGGATGCGACACGAAGGTTTTCAAGAAAATCCCCCACCCCAGACTACCCTTTACATGGAACATTTTTCGAAGATTTTAATTTTCTCAAAAATCGCTCTAACGATTTTGATTAAAATATCATATGTTTAAGATATTTTCATGACAAATGAAATGTATATCTCGAATTTTCTGGGAATGTCTCCAAAAGTATTCTTCATTGTGAACGACCTTTGCATAACTGGTAAACCATAAGAGATAGACAAAATTTTACTACACAAAAAATGTAGATCGCGTTAAAATACACAATTTATGTCATATACATTTTTTTTTGTTGAGTGAACCATTTTCGAGATATTGTTTGTTATTCCCTTAAAATTTTCAATACTTATACTTTTTCTCAAATTTGTTATTCATTTTTTTTGTCCTGGTAATACAAAGAGAATGGAATACTCCACATAGCAACCAGCTCTTAAACGCTTAAAGCCTAGCAATTCCCCTTGCATCTACAAGAAAATTAGCAATAAGATTAACATCTCGATATCTCGATTAACATGAAGCATATGGAGAATAAGCGCTTGTAAAAATAGGTTGTACAAGAGTAGAGAAAGTCATGTGAGTGTAACACATCAGATTTTTTTTTAGTGTTATTTACAAATCTGACCTTATAATAAGGGTTTGGCATGTGACACATAATAGCTCACAGATTGATGTTTTTTTTTTTTTTTTTAATTACAAAAAGAAGGAAGTGTTAACAAAGTATAAATAAGTAAATATCAGGTAATTAGTTTTGAATTTTGACAATAAAAGTTATACGGTTGAATAGGAATTGTCAGTTTATACAATATCTTCTTTTCTTTATCCACTTCTGCTGGCTGACCGATTGTGAGACCTAAGAACTTGGCTGATCCTTTTTTCTGTCAATAGCAATTATTCAATACAATGGTTACTGCTGCAGTCAGCCACACAGTACACTTCTTCATGGACTTTAAGTCCTGTGTTACATAATGCATTGGAGAGCAGTGTTCTTACAATGTTGTGTTGCTTTATTTGTAGCAGCTCTCCCTGGTGACAATTCCCGAGTACATGTGGTAAAGTAACTGTTTAAGAAGTGATAATAATTTTAAATTACTATTATTTGTGTGAACCTATCAGCACAAGAAGCAACATTGTTCCATATTTAACATTATAACCAAAGCAGAGCTGCATATTATGTTAGGATTAAATAATATTAATATTGGATAAATACAGTTATTCTTAGCAGAGAGAGGGCTCATATTTGAATGTCAGGCTCCTGCTAAGTGGTAGCGAAGATAATATTTAATTTAATTTGGTAAACCACAGCGAAGTTTATATAACATTTGCATGCACAAACCAAGATTTTTATTATTTTAGCTTCACTTTTACACCAGAACTTTACTGTGACCTGTTTCGGAGACTGCTGACTCTATCATCAGTTTGGATTCACTTTTTCCATTTTTAAATCTATACTTGAGTTCATTGAAAACACATATAACAGAAGCTTTCCTCACTTATAGAAACTATGGTACAGATATGTAGACAACAGTTTTGCCCTAATAGATAAGTTTGTGAAGCATGCAACATCCCTACTGAATTTACAAGATACAGCAGTAAAATTTACAGTAGAAACAGAATCCAATAATTTGCTCCCCTTTCTGGACATAAAAATCATGAAGAATCAGAATAAAATAAGTTTTGGCAATACATAGTGTTTCTTTTAATTACATTAAAAATGTACTTACAACCCCAGGAAACACAAATATGCAATAATAAACAACCTTATCTTCAGACAGGTAAACATACCATAGAATACACAAAAGTCCAAAAAAAGAAAGGACTTTTTGAAAGGACTTTAAAGGATGATCAAATAGTGAACAATTTGGACAATGTAATAATGGATATCTCAGAAATGACTGATGCCACAAAAAAGTTATTTGAAATAAGTTGTGTGTTTTAAAGAGATCTACATTTCTTTTATAGTACGTTTTCATCTATCGCATAATGTTTACCAGTTATACAAGATTTTACAAAATTCCTTCTTAATGAAGAGGCCTTCAGAGGCTATTCCCAGAAAATTTAAGATATACATTTTATTTGTCATGTAAATATCCTTAATATATGATGTTTTAACCAAAATCATTAGAGTCATTTTGTAGAAAATAAAATGTTTGAAAACTGTTCCATGTAAAGGGTAATTTGGGGTAGGGAGATTTTCTTGAAAATCTTTGTGTCGCATCTTTGGAAGGTGCTGAGCTTAAATACCAAGTTTGGTGTTGATCCGACGTTTTGTTTTTGAGTTACGCTACACACAGACATATGCATGCTTTTTCTGTATTCAGGATCCCGGAAATCGTACAGCTTCGGAAATCATATGACTTCACCAAGAGATAGTAGACAGAAAGATAAAGACATTTCAAAAGAAGAAACAAATAAAGGAAATTATCACACTAAGCAATGTTAAAGAAACTAAAAAGTTTAAAAAATGTGCTTTCCACCCATGGTCCTTCCTAAAATTCACAGAAACATATTAGCCCCATTCCTTAAAAACATACTCAGGACCAATACAGAGGTTAAATTTCCAGTGGAAAAGACTTCTGGTATTTGTTAAATTGGATGTCAGGATTGCAAGAAAGTGTACACAGGGAAAACAAAGAGGAATATACTCGTAGACACAAGGTTTAAAGAACACATGAGAAATGTAGAATATAAACAAATTGAAAAAATCTGCAGTTGCAGAGCATTTTTGGTCCACAGATCATAAACTAGAAGAGAAACTGAAGCTCTTAAAGGCTCTTAGAAAAGCAGCAGAGATCACCATATGGGAAAAATTATTCATACATAAAAAGAAGCACAATATATCAAACTTTAATGTCTTATGTGAGAAGGATCTCATCACACAGTATGCAAGCCAGATAATGCCATCTACAAGTCACAAGAGGAAACACAGCAGTGAATGCAGGCTGATGATGGAGACAACAGTCTCTGAAACATGTCCCAGTAAGTTCTGGTGTAAAAGTAAAGCTAGAATAATAAAAATATAAAAAAGTAATATGTAAGTATTCATGTTATAACTTAAAATTGAGTTTTATTTATGGACGTTCTTTAACTACTGTGTCTCTTAGCATCCCATTCTATTGGGCGTGAAAGACTGGAAATTTTTCTCAGAGGCCTCTTTATTGGGCTTGAGGCTCTTTTATGTGCCGTAAATCTATGACATAGAACCAACGGCCTGACCTCCCTTCTGAAGGAAGACATGCTAAGGATTTTTATGGGCGAAAAAATCCATCACCCTTCACCGGGTTTGAATCCGCAACCTTGGGAACTAGATTTAAGTTATAACTCCAACAAAGTACAAATAACATAGCAAACCATATACTTAAAAGAAAATCTAGCACTACTATACCAAGGCTGTCTCATAGCTTAACCCCCAGGTTGCGTGTATGGTAAAGAGCGTCTGTCTGTCTGTGAACAGCATAACTCAGAAACGAACAGTCGGATAAACACCAAACTTGGTATTTAGGTTCACTATCTTCCAGAGATGCGACACGAAGGTTTTCAAGAAAATCCCCCCACCTCAGATTACCCTTTACATGGAAGATTTTTCGAAAATTTTAATTTTCTCGAAAATTTTAATTTTCTCAAAAATGGCGCTAATGATTTTGATTAAAATATCATATGTTTAAGATATTTTCATGACAAACAAAATGTATATTTTGAATTTTCTGGGAATGTCTCCAAAAGTATTCTTCATTGTGAACGACTTTTGCATAACTGGTAAACCATAAGAGATAGACAAAATTTTACTACACAAAAAATGTAGATCGCGTTAAAATACACAATTTATGTCATATACATTTTTGTTGTTGAGTGAACCATTTTTGAGATATTGCTTGTTATTCCCTTAAATGTTTCAATACTTATTTTCTCAAATGGGAATTTGTTATTCATTTTTTTGTTTTGGATATGCAAAGAGTATTAATCTGTGGGAAAGGGAATGGTGCTGCACCTAGCAACCAGCTATTAAGAGATATGTATGTGCTTAAAGGCTACTGTATTTCTATATTGCCCTTGTAAATATATATTCCCCTTACATCTACAAGAAAATTAGCAATAAGATAGAGTGCAAATGTTTATCTCGATTAACATGAAGTAGATGGAGAATAAGGGTTTGTAAAAATAGTTAGTACAAGAGTAGAGAAAGTCATGTGAGTGTAACACATCAGATTTTTAAACTACTGATCCACTTATTCCTTACTTTTCATAGAACATCCTCCATCTTATCAATGTTCCCTACCTCGTGTCTGCCAACACTTTAACTACTGCTGCCTCTTGTAGTAATTTATTCCATTTTCCATCCCAGACACTATATCTCCACATTTTTATTACTTCACACTCTATTAAATAATGATAAATGCTATCTAATTTCCCATACAAAATATATCTTTCTATGAAGGGTTTCTGTAATTCTTTTAGGAATAATCCATGCAAGTCCTCCTCTTCCAAATTAATCACAATTATCTATGTTTTCCCCATTCCCAATTTATTTTTATTTTTTAAATTTTTTTTTTTTTAACTTTCTTATAGAGATATGAAGAACTTTAGTTCTCAAAGCTAGGGAAGATTGTAAATCTTTTTAATCAGCTAGCAAAATTACTGGGGTAGATCTGCTCTGTAGTTTGTGCTGTACAGCGTCTGTGTCATAAATGCGTATTAAACTTTTTGTGTGTTTGTTATCCACTCCAGTCATGGCAGTGACCATATAGATTGCATACAGTGGATTATTCCTGGCCTGATAACTTTGTTTGGATATAAGTTGACTAATATTGAACAGATAAGATGATAGTGGGGGGTTATTCAAACAGCTTTGAGTAGATAGTAACCTTTCAGCTCCAACTTAAGTTTTAGGCAACATTTATACAGCTTAGCAAAATACATATAAAAATTCTGTACTAATATTACATAGAGAGAGTGTTTCTGTGTGTGGGGTAATCTGAGAATCCATTCAATTAATAATTATTTCATCACTGAAAACCCCCATTCTTCTTGATAGACATGGGCTATAAGACAGCTTTCTATTTCAACTCCTAAATAACTAAAATACTAAAAAGGATATACAGAGCCTAGATATTAGAATGCAAACATGTTGGAATCATACAAGGACATGCTTGCAAAGAAGGCTTTGACTTTTTGTTGAGATTACCATATAGGTAGTAGAAAATAGCTGTTGTCACTCCACAGAAATTGCAGGTAAACTAAGACAAAAAATCTGATGTGTTACACTCACATGACCCTCTCTACTCTTGTACAAACTATTTTCACAAACTCCTATTCTCCATCTATTTCATATTAATGGAGATAAATATTTGCAGAAACGATCTTTTGACATGCAAAAAGAATTACATTTTACGCATAGCAACCAGTTCTAAAAATATTTGACTATCGCTTAAGGCGTACTATGTTCCCCTTGTTTTGTATTTGCAAGGGCAATATAGAAATACAGTAGCCGTTAAGCATAGATATATCTCTTAATAGCTGGTTGCTATGTGCAGCACCATTCTCTTTGCCACACATTAATACTCTTTGCATATCCAAGACAAAAAAATTGAATAACGAATTCCCATTTGAGAAAATAAGTATTTAAAATTTTAAGGGAATAACAAGCAATATCTGAAAATGGTTCACTCAACAAAAAAATGTATATGACATAAATTGTGTATTTTAATGCGATCTACATTTTTTGTGTAGTAAAATTTTGTCCATCTCTTATGGTTTACCAGTTATGCAAAAGTTGTTCACAATGAAGAATACTTTTGGAGACATTCCCAGAAACTTTGAGATATACATTTCATTTGCCATGAAAATATCTTAAACATATGATATTTTAATCAAAATTGTTAGTCATTTTTGAGAAAATTAAAATTTTCGAAAAATGTTCCATGTAAAGGGTAATCTGGGGTGGGGGGATTTTCTTGAAAACCTTCGTGTCGCATCTCTGGAAGATACTGAACCTAAATACCAAGTTTGGTGTTTATCCGACTGTTCGTTTCTGAGTTATGCTGTTCACACACATGCACGCACACGCACACACACACACACACACACACACACACACGCGCGCGCGCGCGGACATGTTTCCAAAAATTCTTTTTTTGGATTTAGGGGGTCTCAAAACATGTATTTCTTGTGAAATCTCGGTATCAAATTTTTGGATGGAATACAATACTTCTCCTACTTACTATACGTAGCAGAGAAAGTAATAACAACAGATATATCATCCCAAGCCTTATACATAGATGGCCACAATTTATCAACTAATATAACAAAAGACACAGCAAAATAAAACACAATCGGATCTGCTTATAACAGTATAAACTTATATATGCCAAAACCTTGTAGTAACCCTTATGTAATAAAGTTTTACTATATTTCCTCTCGATGTAATCAAGTTTATTATTTACTACTTTGTGCTAAGTAAATATACTTATAAAGAGAAAGACTTGCACTGCCTAGCATTAGGCTTGCAAAACACCAAAATTGAGTAAGGATGACTGAAGGTGAATATCGCCAAGCATATTTGTTTGTTATTGATGTTTGCGAAAGCAAATTGCAAATATTGCACTGCAAAATGCTCCAAATGTTCTTGGATTAAAAGAACAAAGTTTCAGTGGAGCTCTAGACAGAAGTAAAGTAAATGAGATCAACACGTTTATTTTGTACTTATTCATGTATAGAGAAAAAGTGTGTGTGTTTAGTGGTGTGTATGATATCATAAAAGTAATGTTGCAAATTGAAATCTTGAAAGATGCTTGTATTAATTTCAGTAATCTTTTCCACTTATATCCTTTGGACAAAGATTCTAACAAGGATTTTTATTTTGAGAGAGAGAGAGAGAAAGAGAGAGAGAGAGAGAGAGAGAGAGAGAGAGAGAGAGAGAACATACAGCTATAAAAATGAAATGAATGCCTCTGAAATATGTTCTTTTTTGCAGAGGGGGGGTGAAGATGAATGTCAACTCTTAAACTCTATGAAGCCCAGGCTCATTTGATGTAATATGTGACGTGTTAATGCCACTGACATGATTTAAACTGACAAAGTAATAAACTTGTGAAATCATAAAAACTGAGCCTCTTTGTGTTTTTGATGCTCAGGATGGCTGTATTACTTGCTCTTCTGGTTCCACCTGTGATGTTCCACTTCATTTAAGAAATGATTCACTTTGTTACTTTACCTGCCACTTATTGATAGTATTCTGCCCAAAAATTTGGTATCAAGATTTCACTGCAAATACATACATCACAGTCCACTGGGCCCAAAATAGGCATTTTTTGTTTTTGAAAAAGTTCCATGTGATTTGTGTATGAGAAAGAGAGAGAGAGAGAGAGAGCGAGCAACATAAAAACAAACAAAAAGGCAGGTAAATACCATATTTCATATCTAAGTCAGACATTATATAAGCATGCCATGCAGGTATTTCCAAAAAGACACCTCCCCACCCTAAGCTACTCTTTACAAGAAAATTGTAATTTTTAATTTTCCCAAAAATGAGTTTAACAATTTTGATTAGAATACCAAATGTCGAAAATATTTACATTGCTAATAAAATATATGCCTTGAACATTCTGTAAAATAGCCTGTTAAATCCTCTTATTCAGAATGCATTTTTGTATAGTTTTGTAAACGTGGTAAGTCATAAAGGATAGACAAGAGATATGCTATACAAAAGCTGTAGAGCTCATTTAAATATATAGTTTGTTAAATAATTTTGTTGAAGTTTAAATGTCATGCAGTGTTTATAAAGCATCTTAGAAAATTTGTGATTCTTATTTTTACTTTCTCTACTACGTATAGTAAGTAGGGGAATATTGTATTCCACCCAAAAATTCGATACCCAGATTTCACCGGAAATATATGTTTTGAGACCCCCTGAATCCAAAAAAAGCATTTTTGGAAACGTGTGTGTGTGTGTGTGTGTGTGTGTGTGTGTGTGTGTGTGTGCGTGTGCGTGTGCGTGTGCGTGTGCGTGTGCGCCCATGCGCGCGCATAACTCAGAAACAAACAGTCGGATAAACACCAAACTTGGTATTTAGGTTCAGTATCTTCCAGAGATGTGACACGAAGGTTTTCAAGAAAATCCCCCCACCTGAGACTACTCTTTACATGGAACATTTTTCGAAAATTTTAATTTTTTCAAAAATGGCTCTAACAATTTTGATTAAAATATCATATGTTCAAGATATTTTCATGACAAATGAAATGTATATCTCGAATTTTCTGGGAATGTCTCCAAAAGTATTCTTCATTGTGAACGGCTTTTGCATAATTGGTAAACCATAAGAAATAGACAGAATTTTACTACACAAAAAATGTAGATCGCGTTAAAATACACAATTTATGTCATATGCATTTTTTTTGTTGAGTGAACCATTTTGGAGATATTGCTTGTTATTCCCTTAAATTTTTAATACTTATACTTTTTCTCAAATTCGTTATTCATTTTTTTATGTCCTAGACATGCAAAGAGAATGGAATGCGCCACATAGCAACCAGCTCTTAAAAGATTTGACTATCGCTTAAAACCTACCATATTCCCCTTGCATGTACAAGAAAATCAGCAATAAGATTAACATCTCGATATCTCAATTAACATGAAGCATATGGAGAATAAGCATTTGTAAAAATAGTTTGTACAAGAGTAGAGTAAGTCATTTGAGTGTAACACATCAGATTTTTTTCTCATTAGTTCCTTAGTAACAAAAATGACTTACAAACAGTTGTGTTTTGTTTCTCTATTGCCCATGCAGCCAAATTTTGTTTCCCTATTGCTCATGCAGCCAAATCCATGTTGCTTAAATTTAAATTGCTTCTAGTCAGATATTTATCATAATTCAACACAAATAAAAGAATCACTTGTATGAATTCTATAATCAAATAATTACATTAAAGAAACTGAATCAACATTAAGCACTCTTAATGCTCCAATTATCAAATTACTGGCAGGACATGTTTCAAGGACATACTGTCCCCATTTTCAGTTGCTACTCAACTAACTTGTGATTTCCTGATCTTCTTCCCTAGGTTAAATTAAATTGAGTTTTATTATGGACACTCTTTAACTGCTATGGTTCTTAGCATCTCATTCTATATTGGGCATGAAAGACTGGAAATTTTGCTCAGAGGCCTCTTTATCAGGCTTGAGGTTGCTTTACGTGCGTAAATCTATGACACGGGACCCCCGCTTTAGTTCGCTTCTGAAGGAAGCCATGCTAAGGATTTTTACACCTGAAAAAATCCATCATCCTCTTCTGGGGCTGTCATCTGGTTTGAAGTTGGTGAATTTATAAATTATCTTATGATCTGCTGGAATTTCGAAGATCATAATTCAACATTCAGAACTTTTGATATATGTTCTTTCTCATAAGCTCGGTTCTAGAGGGTTATGCACTGTTATTATTTTGTTCTGTATTGTGAGACTTTCTTCCCAGAAGTAATTGGTTGTGGCTGATTTATTTGTTTGTATCTGATATTTCTGAAGTGTTCTTGGCAAGATTAAAGTAGACTGCCTCTGCGGTTTAGTAATCAGCATGCTGGATTCCAAATCCGGAGGTCCTGGGGATGGCTGAAGGATGGGGAATTTTTCCTTAACCAGGATTATTCCCTGTGCTCCCTAGAATCTGTAAGTATGAATGGGAGTGTACTAGTTGACCAAAATATGAGTGCATGTGGTTGGAAGAAGAGCTAAACTTACCAAACAAGTGGGTGGGGCATCAGAAGGACAGTCAGGTAAAGAAAGCATCCGCAATTCCAAGTTGCATTTACTAGCGAGGCTGAGGCCTGCCAATGTAGTACTGTTTTCATTGTGCAGCTGTACATTCCCCTACCACCTTGTCCCTCACTCTCCTCTGATCCTTAGCCTTGATTGTCAACAAAAAATAGTGGCACCCTCCTCCAAGCACATTCATATCGTGGCTAACTAGTAAATGTGTGTGTGAATTTAATTTTTATAAAGAAAACCCAATGTAAACAAACCTAAAGATTAACAGAATAGTGGCCGCTGCTATACAAGAGCACTTGAACACCCTCACTTTTAACATCTGGAGAATTTATTGGTATTTTTCTGTGAATGCCATTAAATTAACTATATGCAGTAATTTAAAATCTACCACACTACTCCTCAGGATCGATAGCACATCATGACTTGTGCACGTTTTAAGGAGCTTCTGTGCATGTACAACTGGTATGGCATACTTATCTTCTGGAGCCAAATACATACAGGCTGTGTACACTTTAAGAAGTGCAGGAGCTGTCGAAATCTTTTCCCGTACTCTGTTTTCATACTAATACTACCATTTTACGCAACCACTAGGTGCTAGCACACTGCAGCAGAAGTTAGAACCACTGCAGCAGAAGTAGGTAACATGCATGAGCTCAGAAACTTCTCTTAGTTTCTCTTCCATAATCAACTACAATTTAATTTACACATTACTTTGTCCTTGCCCTAACACGGTATGCTTAATTATGTACACAACAAACATCCACAAAAAACCCTTTCTTTCATCAGACAAGTTATACATTATTATCATCATCATCATCTGCTGCAGTTGTATCAATTTGTTCATAATAACTATTATGCAGCAGATGCTATTTCGCATTTTCAGGGCTGTCTGACTTTTGTGAACACCCAAAATGTACACTTTTGAGCCCCTACTGACAGTAAACAAATGAACATCAATGAATAATTGTTCCAAAGGCAAAGCTGTTAACATGACCTTAAATGTTAAACAGGACATATGAATGGAAAAGAGAAAGAAGAAAAAAATGCTTTGCAATTGCAATACTTTTAGTTTGAGAGTCATTCAATTTTACACAGCCTGTCAGACAAATGATTGACCCTAGAGAGTTAAAATTTTAAATTGATGAAACTAACATTAGTGTTTAAAGTATTCACTTTCCAGTTTGTAATAAATAGTTGTATCACTATAAACTTGCTCAAAATAAAGTGTTTAAAAATTTTCAGATATTGGAGTTGCGGCAATGTAATGCAGAACTTCAGCGTCAGTTGATAACTACTGGAGCAGTTTCATCAAGCAAGGTAGGAAGTTGTTGAATCTCACTTGAAAGACATTAATATACTGAAAGGATATCTATATAATATCCTTAAAATATTGATAAAGCACCTTCTGCGTACCGCCTAAACAGATTATAATTGAATTAAAGCTTTCCTCTAAACCAATGAAACAACATGCTGTTGTGAACATTGTTTGTTAATAATATTTTTAATCTATCTTTTAATATAATGTACTGAAGTAAAATCACATATATTTAGGTTGGATAGAGGGCAGTGTAAACTGCTACACTCTCAGTTTGTTTGTTTCCTTTTTTTACCTCCTTCAGGCCTAAGGAAAAACCCCTCTAGTCACATTCCTCACCAATTCTGGCGAAACTTAGGCATGCTTTTGAATAGCTGTATTTTAGCAGTCCTCAAACTTTTCCAGCTGGTGTCAGAACTGTGCAATTTAATTTATTATCTGCATGGCACATTTAGTTGAATGTTGCCCTTCTGTGGGAAAAGTTGTGGGTTTGCTCCTGACCCATAATGATGGCATTTGTAAGTGCTCAAATGTGATAGTCTCACACTGGTAGGAATGGCATGTAAAAGATTTCCAGCAGAATGGGAATATCTAGCATTGTTAAGTACTCTATAATAATAATAATAATAATAATAATAATAATAATAATAATAATAATAATAATAATAATAATAATAATAATAATAATAATAATAGTAGTAGTAATAATAATAATAACAATTATTATTATTATAGCCTCTCCCCCATATTATAACAAATATACTTCTCAGAAGCCTACACCAAGGGTGGCGAAAATGCCTTTCTCTCTCGAGTCATCAAATATGTAATATGCACTACACTACTCAGCAGCACATGGAAAGCAAATGAATAGATGGCTAGAAAAGGAGTTGCACCTGCGAGTCACAGTTCCTCGCGAGTCGCGCTTTCGCCACCACTGTCGTACACCATTAAATGAGTTAGATATCTCCCGTAACTCTCTCTGTTTTCATGGGTTCCCCTTCTTTTCTTTTTCTTGAAATCTGTTCATTGAATTTTGAAGAAATTTTTAGAGGGTGGATAGGTTTCATCTCCAGAAAAATGCATTTTTATAGAATTTTTACTTTCTCTGCCATATATCTAGTAGGTAGAGGAAAGTGTTGCATTTCAGCCAAAAATTTGATATTGAGATTTAAGTACTTTTTGAGGCCCACTAAATCCAAAAAATCTGATGTGTTACACTCACATGACTTTCTCTACTCTTGTACAAACTATTTTTACAAACGTTTATTCTCCATATGTTTATGTTACTCGAGATATCGAGATGTCAATCTTATTGCTAATTTTCTTGTAGATGCAAGGGGAACATGGTAGGTTATAAGCGATAGACAAATCTTTTAAGCGCTGGTTGCTATGTGGCGCATTCTATTCTGTTTGCATATCCAGGACATAAAAAATTGAATAACGAATTTGAGAAAAAGTATAAGTATTGGAAAATTTAAGGAAATAACAAGCAATATCTCGAAAATGGTTCACTCAACTAAAAAATGTATATGACATAAATTGTGTATTTTAACGCGATCTACATTTTTTGTGTAGTAAAATTTTGTCTATCTCTTATGGTTTACCAGTTATGCAAAAGTCGTTCACAATAAAGAATACTTTTGGAGACATTCCCAGGAAATTCAAGATATACATTTTATTTGTCATAAAAATATCTTAAACATATGATATTTTAATCAAAATCGTTACAGCCATTTTTGAGAAAATTAAAATTTTCGAAAAATCTTCCATGTAAAGGGTACTCTGGGGTGAGGGGATTTTCTTGAAAACCTTAGTGTTGCATCTCTGGAAGATACTGAACCCAAATACCAAGTTTGGTGTTTATCCAACTGTTCGTTTCTAGTTATGCTGTTCACAGACACACACACGGACATGTTTCCAAAAATGCTTTTTTTGGATTCAGTGGGTCTCAAAACATGTATTTCCGGTGAAATCTCGGTATCGAAATTTTGGGTGGAATACAATACTTCCCCTACTTACTATATGTAGTAGAGAAAGTAAAAAGGCATATTAGAAACTCTCCTTTATATGGGAATTGTTTCATTATTTTTGGTACATTCAAAAATGGCCCAAACGATTTTGATTAAAAATATCAAATGTTTCAGATATTTGCATGACTAATAAAATGTATATGTTCTTCTGCTCTTCATTCTGGATGAATTTTGTATAATTTTGTATAACTAGTAACCATAAGATATAGACAAAAGCTTACTACACCAAAATGTAGATTTTGTTAAAACACACAATTTATGTGATATAACTTTTCTTGTCATGTCAGTCATTTGGAGATATGTGTTTGAATTTTTCAGTGCCTTATCTTTTTTTGAAGCTCTTTCTAGTGATGTCTGGGAAAGAGTATGGAATATAAAAATGAGCATATAGTGACTCACATTTTAAACATTTCACTTACTGCTTCAGTTCCGTGTATCCTCTTGTACCTGCAATAAAATACGTAATGGAACTATTTCTGCAAACATGAGCATGAAGTATGTAGAAAATTAAACTTTTGTGACAAAATAAAATGTAGAAGAGTACGCAGAGAACTCATGTGAATGTAATACATACATTTTTTGTAAAGTACAATTTATTTTTGCAAACAATGTTGTACAAGAAAAATTCTAATGTGATACATTCACATGATTTTCTCTAGCCTCTATCTTTATTATTGGGTATGCAAACTATTCCTAGTAAAGCTTATTTTTCTATCTACTACATTTTAATCCAAATAAACCTTTGCAGAAATAACTACATTATCCGTTTCATTATAGGTACAAAAAGCACAGCAATAGTCAAATCGCAGATGCTGGCCTTAAAAGCCCATACTGTTCCACACAAACACAAGAAACAATTGAATGTTGACAGGACTTTAAGAGAATGGCCAAGTAATGAACAATTCAAACCATTAATAACAGATATCTCAGAAATGATTTATGCCACAAAAAACTTATGAAATAAATTGTGTGTTTTAAAGAGATCTAAATTTTTTGTGTAGTACGCTTTCGTCTATAACGTTTACCAGTTATACAAGATTATACAAAATTCCTTTCAAATGAAGAGGTTCACAGGCTATTCCCAGAAACTTCAAGATATGCATTTTATTTGTCATTTAAATATCTTTAATATACAGCATTTTAATCAAAATCATTATGAGCCATTTTTTAGAAAATCAAAATGTTCTATGTAAAGGGTAGTTGGGGTGGGGGATTTTCTTGAAAATCTTAATGTCACATTCTTGGAAGATACTGAACTTAAATACCAAGTTTGGCACTTATCCGTTGTTTTTACTTTCTCTACTATGTATAGTAAGTAGGGGAAGTATTGTATTCCACCCAAAAATTCGATACCGAGATTTCAACAGAAATATATGTTTTGAGACCCCCTGAATCCAAAAAAAGCATTTTTGGAAACATGTCCGTGTGTGTGTCTGTCTGTGAACAGCTTAACTCAGAAACGAACAGTCGTATAAACACCAAACTTGGTATTTAGGTTCAGTATCTTCCAAGGATGCGACACGAAGGTTTTCAAGAAAATCCCCCACCCCAGATTACCCTTTACATGGAAGATTTTTCGAAAATTTTAATTTTCTCAAAAATGGCTCTAACGATTTTGATTAAAATATCATATGTTTAAGATATTTTTATGACAAATAAAATGTATATCTTGAATTTCCTGGGAATGTCTCCAAAAGTATTCTTCATTGTGAACGACTTTTGCATAACTGGTAAACCATAAGAGATAGACAAAATTTTACTACACAAAAAATGTAGATCGTGTTAAAATACACAATTTATGTCATATACATTCTTTTTGTTGAGTGAACCATTTTCGAGGTATTACTTGTTATTCCCTTAAAGTTTTCAATACTTATTTTCTCAAATGGGAATTCGTTATTCATTTTTTTGTCTTGGATATGCAAAGAGTATTAATCTGTGGGAAAGGGAATGGTGCTGCACCTAGCAACCAGCTATTAAGAGAAATGTATGTGCTTAAAGGCTACTGTATTTCCAAATTGCCCTTGTAAATATATACTCCCCTTACATCTACAAGAAAATTAGCAATAAGATAGACTCTGCAAATGTTTATGTCGATTAACATGAAGTAGATGGAGAATAAGCGTTTGTTTAAATAGTTTGTACAAGAGTAGAGAAAGTCATGTGAGTGTAACACATCAGATTTTTTTTCTATCTACTACATTTTAATCCAAATAATCCTTTGCAGAAATAACTACATTATCCGTTTCATTGTAGATACAAAAAGAAAAGCGATAGTCAAATCGCAGACGCTATATGCTGGCCTTAAAAGCCCATACTGTTCCATGCAAATGCAAGAAACAATTGAATGTTGACGGGACTTTAAGAGAATGGCCAAGTAATGAACATTTCAAACCATTAATAACAGATATCTCAGAAATGATTTATGCCACAAAAAAGCTTACAAAATAAATTGTGTGTTTTAAAGAGATCTAAATTTTTTGTGTAGTACGCTTTCGTCTATAACGTTTACCAGTTAAACAAGATTATACAAAATTCCTTTCAAATGAAGAGGACTTCACAGGCTGTTCCCAGAAACTTCAAGATATCCATTTATTTGTCATGTAAATATCTTTAATATACAGCATTTTAATCAAAATCATTATGAGCCATTTTTTAGAAAATCAAAATGTTCTATGTAAAGGGCAGTTGGGGTGGGGGATTTTCTTGAAAATCTTAATGTCACATTCTTGGAAGATACTGAACTTAAATACCAAGTTTGGCACTTATCCGTCTATTTTTAATTTCCTGATCTCGCACACATGCGCACGCGAATACACGAACTTTTTTTACTTTCTCTACTACGTATAGTAAGTAGGGGAAGTATTGTATTCCACCCAAAAATTCGATACCGAGATTTCACCGGAAATACATGTTTTGAGACCCCCTGAATCCAATAAAAGCATTTTTGGAATCATGTCTCTTGTGTGTGCATGCGTGCGTGCGTGCGTGTGTGCGTGTGTGCGTGTGTGTGTGTGTGTGTGTGTGTGTGTGTGTGTGTGTGTGTGTGTGAACAGCATAACTCAGAAACGAACAGTCGGATAAACACCAAACTTGGTATTTAGGTTCAGTATCTTCCAGAGATGCGACACGAAGGTTTTCTAGAAAATCCCCCCACCCCAGATTACCCTTTACATGGAACATTTTTCGAAAATTTTAATTTTCTCAAAAATGGCTCTAACGCCTTTGATTAAAATATCATATGTTTAAGACATTTGTATGGCAAATAAAATGTACATCTCGAATTTTCTGGGAATGTCTCCAAAAGTATTCTTCATTGTAAACGACTTTTGCATAACTGGTAAACCATAAGAGATAGACAATATTTTACTACTCAAAAAATGTAAATCGCGTTAAAATACACAATTTGTCATATATGTATATATATATATTTTAGTGAACCATTTTCGAGATATTGCTTGTTATTCCCATAAATTTTCCAATACTTTTTCTCGAATGGGAATTCGTAATTCATTTTTACTTTCTCTACTACGTATAGTAAGTAGGGGAAGTATTGTATTCCACCCAAAAATTCGATACCGAGATTTCACCGGAAATACATGTTTTGAGATCCCCTGAATCCAAAAAAAAAATTTGGAAACATGTCCGTGTGTGTGTCTGTCTGTGTGTCTGTCTGTGAACAGCATAACTCAGAAACGAACAGCCGTATAAACACCAAACTTGGTATTTAAGTTCAGTATCTTCCAGAGATGCGACACGAAGGTTTTCAAGAAAATCCCCCCCACCCCAGACTACCCTTTACATGGAACATTTTTCGAAATTTTAATTTTCTCAAAAATGGCTCTAACGATTTTGATTAAAATATCATATGTTTAAGATATTGACATCACAAATGAAATGTATATCTCGAATTTTCTGGGAATGTCTCCAAAAGTATTCTTCATTGTGAACGACTTTTGGATAATTGGTAAACCATAAGAGATAGACAAAATTTTACTACACAAAAAATGTAGATCGCGTTAAAATACACAATTTATGTCATACATTCCTTTTATTGAGTGAACCGTTTTTGAGATATTGCTTGTTATTCCCTTAAATTTTTCAATACTTATACTTTTTCTCAAATTCGTTATTCATTTTTTTTATGTCCTGGACATGCAAAGAGAATGGAATGCGCCACATAGCAACCAGCGCTTAAAGGATTTGACTATCGCTTAAAAGCTACCTGTTCCCCTTGCATCTACCAGAAAATTAGCAATAAGATTAACATCTCGATATCTCAATTAACATGAGGCATATGGAGAATAAGCGTTTGTAAAAATAGTTTGTACAAGAGTAGAGAAAGTCATGTGAGTGTAACACAGATTTTTTTTATGTCCTGGACATACAAAGACAATGGAATGCGCCACATAGCTACCAGCTCTTAAAAGATTTGGCTATCGCTTAAAGCCTACCATATTCCCCTTGCATCTACAAGAAAGTTAGCAATAAGATTAACATCTTGATTAACAAGAAGCATATGGAGAATAAGCGTTTGTAAAAATAGTTTGTACAAGAGTAGAGAAGGTCATGTGAGTATAACACATCAGATTTTTTACTTTCTCTACTACGTATAGTAAGTAGGGGAAGTATTGCATTCCACCCAAAAATTCGATACCGAGATTTCACCGGAAATACACGTTTTGAGACCTCCTGAATCCAAAAAAAAGCATTTTTGGAAACATGTCCGTGTGTGTGTCTGTGTGTGTGTGTGTGTGTGTGTGTCTGTGTGTGTGTGTGTCTGTGTGTGTGTCTGTGTGTCTGTGAACAGCATAACTCAAAAACGAACAATCGGATAAGCACCAAACTTGGTATTTAGGTTCAGTATCTTCCAGAGATGCGACACGAAGGTTTTCAATAAAATCCCCCCACCCCAGACTACCCTTTACATGGAAGATTTTTCGAAAATTTTAATTTTCTCAAAAATGGCTCTAACGATTTTGATGAAAATATCATATGTTTAGGGTAATGTCATGACAAATAAAATGTATATCTCGAATTTTCTGGGAATGTCTCCAAAAGTATTCTTCATTGTGAACGACTTTTGCATAACTGGTAAACCATAAGAGATAGACAAAATTTTACTACACAAAAAATGTAGATCGCGTTAAAATACACAACTTATGTCATATACATTTCTTTTGTTGAGTGAACCGTTTTCGAGATATTGCTTGTTATTTCCTTAAATTTTCCAATACTTATACTTTTTCTCAAATTCGTTATTCATTTTTTATGTCCTGGACATGCAAAGAGAATGGAATGCGTCACATAGCAACCAGCGATAAAATATTTGACTATCGCTTAAAAGCTAGCATATTCCCCTTGTATCTACAAGAAAATTACCAATAAGATTGACATCTCGATATCTCGATTAACATGAAGCATATGGAGAATAGGCGTTTGTAAAATTAGGTTGTACAAGAGTAGAGAAAGTTATGTGAGTGTAACACATCAGATTTTTTTTATTCAGGGTGCTTCCAAATATGTATTGCCGGTGAAATCTCGCTATGGAATATTTGGGTGGAATGCAATACCATATCTACCTACTATGTACGTGGTAGAGAAAGCAATTGACCGTTTAATTCTCTAAGTCTCGTACTGAGAATTTGCTCAACTGCAAGAGGGAGTGTAAACGCTACGTTAATGATAAAGAAAACAAAGGCGAAACGTTTGTACGCATTTTGCGTGCCAGTTACACACGCCGCAGCTGCCAAACAGAAGATATTATGAGGGTTGCCAGGTGTCCAGCTTTTGACTTGCCCAAAACGGAAAGTAGAACTAGTGGCAATCACCAGCTGTTGTTGCCATACTCTTTGCTGCTTAATTTCTGTCGAGTCGAGAAACAATTCTTTACTTTTTCTGGCGCTTATTGCATTTCATTCAAAAATCTGATATCGATACAACACCGGAAATACACATTTTGAGGTGTCTGCATCCAAACAAGGTCGTGAGAACGTTGAAAGGGAGAAGAGCATAACTCAAACTTGAAAAGTGGGATAAATACCACCTAAAATTCCATACATGAATCCAACACCATTCAAGAATGCGAAGGCGAAGATTTTCAAGAACCCCACTCCAAACTCCCGTACATATAAATCGTGTCGTTATATTTAATTTTCTTTAAAATGACTAACGCTTTTGATTCAAATACCACAAGATTAAAATATACTATGCATAACTAATAAAATGCATATCTCGAAATTCCTGCGAATATGCTGTCCTCTTAATTTCGATTGAACTTGTAATAATTTTGTATAACCGAGAAACCATAAGAAATAAACAAACACTTAAAATTCACAATTTGTGTCAGAAATTCATGTTTCGTAGCATTAGCTATTTTCGAAATATTCTGTATTGCATGTTTACACTTTCCCCAAATATATCTGATAGATATGCTCTAAGTTAGCGATTCGCCTTTTTTCTTTCCTTCGTAAGAGCCCAACCCGTTATTACAACAAAGTATTTTAATGCTGTTTCGACATGTTTTATGCATAAGCACATAGTGCAGAATTTGTAATCATTCCTAAGTAGAAATCTTATCATGGGTAACGAATGCGGATAGAACAATCACTATATGAGTATTACCTATAATTATATAGCAGATATATGTGAATTTGTAATGGGCAGGAAAAGTGTGCGCTTACATCCGATTTTTTCTTCTTTGCTTTGCTTGAGCTCGCAGCTATGACGTGTTACGATACAAATAGTTGAATGTTTTCCTGCATGTTGTATGTATGTACTCAGCCGCTATCATTTTCATACAAAATGTATCGCTAATAACGTAAGTGGATAGAAGGGCATTTTGTATGAATAGTTTAACGCATAAAAGTTCTTTGTAATCAGAGAAAATCATGCAAGTGTTATACCTCAGATGTTTTTACTTTCTCTACTACGTATAGTAAGTAGGGGAAGTATTGCATTCCACGCAAAAATTCGATACCGAGATTTCACAGGAAATACATGTTTTGAGGCCTCCTGAATCCAAAAAGGTACTTTTGGAAACATGTCCGTGTGTGTTCTGTGTGTCCCTGTCTGTGAACAGCATAACTCGGAAACGAACATTCGGATAAACACCAAACTTGGTATTTAGGTTCAGTATCTTCCATAGATGCGACACGAAGTTTTTCAAGAAAATCCCCCCACCCCAGATTATCCTTTACATGGAACATTTATCGAAAATTTTAATTTTCTCAAAAATGGCTCTAACGATTTTGATTAAAGTATCATATGTTTAAGACATTTTTATGGCAAATAAAATGTATGTCTTGAATTTTCTGGGAATGTCTTCAAAAGTATTCTTCATTGTGAACGATTTTTGCATAACTCGTAAACCATAAGAGATAGACAATATTTTACTACACAAAAAATGTAGATCGCGTTAAAATACACAATTTATGTCATATACATTTTTGTTGTTGGGTGAACCACTTTCGAGATATTGCTTGTTATTCCCTTAAGTTTTCCAATACTTATACTTTTTCTCAAATTCGTTATTCATTTCTTTTCTGTCTTGGGAATGCAAAGAGAATGGAATACTCCACATAGCAACCAGCTCTTAAAATATTTGACTATCGCTTAAACCCTACCAATTCCCCTTGCATCTACAAGAAAATTAGCAATAAGATTAACATCTCGATATCTCGATTAACATGAAGCATATGGAGAATAAGCGTTTGTAAAAATAGTTTGTACAAGAGTAGAAAAAGTCATGTGAGTGTAACACATCAGATTTTTTAAATATGAACTCTGTTACGGATATGGAAACTTCCCTCAACTGTTTCACAGTCGAATTTTCTTAGTCGTAGGCAAAGAATATTTATACAAACTGTTTTGTTATGAGCTGGTTCAAAGAAAGTGAATTCTTCGATTTGAAATATTCATAGAAGGCGCAGTGGAATAGACTTCAGCAGACTGAGTCTAAACATAGGTATCTATTAGTAGTGAATATTTCGAAAAGGTTGTCAAAAAAAAGTTATTTAGATTAATGAGTTCTGCACGTTTCTTATGGTGACTTTTCGTCTTTTATTTGTTTTTATATGCAAGAATGAAGAAACTTCACCGGCTATTTACAAAAAATTGAAATACGCATTTTATTTACCGTACCAAATCTCAAAATTGTGATATTTTAAGCACACTCCTCGAACATTTTTTTAGAAAATAGCCGAAAACGAAGATTTGTCCCTTTAAGCGTTTTTATAGTGGGGACAATTTCATGAAAACCTTCCCAGCATCCTTAGAAGATCCTGACTTCAATACCAACTTAATATTATGTATTTTCATCGAAATACTGTGCTTTTCAGGATAATGTGGTACAAACTGTCAAATTGAGACAGTAATACATTTCTGAGTTTGTGAATCACTGTAAACTTGGATTTGGGCGACTTCCTTAGAAAAACCCCTAAAAGGTCGTACCAATGTAATAAAATGATCGCTGAAAGTGTCGCGGCGGATGTTCACATTTTTTATCTGTCTGTACAAGCTCATTTCCGCCGGCCCCCTCCTTCGGTAAATAACAAACAGTCCAAATCGGGTTATCTCAGAATACCAAGAAGTTTTTGCTTTCTTCCCATCTAGGACACACCTTTCTTCATATGTTCCATTCCGGGAAAGAATTTTACAAGAGTAGAAACGGGATAGCTTAATAATATATTCTGAGGCAGAATAATTAATTCCCTCTCAACCGCCTTTTGTCACGCAGCATGGCAACTTCAGGTAGCCTCAAGAACATCCGTTTGATTTATCCTATGACTATACCTCGGAATTTTAGGCATGAAAACTTGATTTAAGTATCTAAAGTATCCAAAATTTGGTAAACCTATAAATCGTACATTACAGGCTTTCTGCATAAACTACTCTTACATTTCTTACGATTACATTCATGAATATTCGTTTAGCATTTGTTAACACCTTCACTTGTTCTCCCGTTATTTAAATAATACTTACCAATATAACCGGTATGTCTTTTCATTACATCAGTGTACATTTAGCAAGGCTGCGACCGTGAGTAGGGATATACCGTTACGTTGTGTGATAGGGTGTTTTGAAAATCTATGTTTCCCAAGGTTTTATTTCTTTTAATTGCGTTATCTTAAGGGGTGGCCAGGCAAAGCTGGCATTTCTGGGCCTTGCCATTGGACCTGAGATATTTATAAAACGCAGCAGTTCATGATCTCCCTCGAGATACAGATAATTAAACATACCTTAAGCTTCAATTAGACATATTAACATTTTAATATCCAGAACAAAATTTTAATCTCCTCCGTTTCAAGCGAGAGCACAAACCATAACACCACCAGAACTGTTTGGAACAGTGTTTCGGCCACTACCCTGGACTCTATTACGATTGTATTCGCTTCTGATGGTAATAAATATTAAATAAAAAGGCAGTATATTTATTTCTTCGCTAGTATGCAGTCAATCAGTGTTATAAAAAGAGAAATCCCTATGTGTGGATGCGTATATAGGATAAACTCGAAAATTTAAACTGATTTTGATAATTCTATCTCAATTGTAAACCACTGTTCTTCTCAGCGGATAAGGCTATAAGATACCTTCTAATTCCATTTCCTAAATTATTAAAGTACTAATATTAGAATACGAACATGTTGAAGCCATAAAAGAACATGGCTGTAACTTTTCGTTGAAAATGCCATGGAGTAGAAAACTGTTGTTGCTTCTTCATAGGAAATGCCCGTAAAATAAGAGAAAAGCCGCGGATATTTCATTCCAAGCAATTCAACAACTGAGAAAACAGAAGACACGGCAAAACAAAAGACAATCCAATTTGCTTATAATCAAAACTTGCAGTAACCCATATAAGAAAATGCCATTGTTTCTCTGTATGTTGAAATAGAGTTCTTTACCAGCGTATGATAAATAGTTATAACGAGAGAAATTGCGTACAACGTAACTTCAGAAATTGTTCACGATATTTCTAATCAGCTAAGAAAATATTTTTCAATGGTTACAGACTAAGCGCCAAGTTAAAGCGTATAATAGGAATGGAATACTTAGGAGTGAGGAAGCTTCAGATGCATCAATTTTGTTCTATTTCGTTCTACATTGATGTCGGGGTTTTGTATCACATGGAAACAGTGTAGCCTATGAACAACGAAACATCGAAGATTTTAAAATTGTATTACCCAAAAATTACTGGACCATTCCAATAATTATTTCACTTCTAAAAGATACAGACTATAGCAATTCTAGAGACTGCATCTGTGGTGCGGTGGTTAGAAGCCCCGGATTCGATTCCCGGCTGGAGGATGAATTTTTCTTTAGCCAGGATTATTCCCCATCCTCTTTAGAGTCTGGAAGTACGAGTGAGAGAGTAAAGTCTGGTTCACAACCACCCGGTAACGGTAGCCAGAACGGAAACGAAAACGGGAAGCAAGAAATTTTGATTCACAACAGCCCGGTAACGAGAACGGGAATTCATATCGATCACAAAGCGAAAGTCGATTTTGCGCATTGGGATTTCATTTGTTTTTAATTGACCAATGACATTTTTTCACCTACTTCCAATTTAGCCAAGCCAACGTCAAAATTCGATAAACATTATCTAAATGCATACTCATTACATTTCCGATCCCTCTACTTATGCCAAACTTTCATTCCTTTATTTAATGGCATACATCAAAATTGTTTATTTTTCTCTTTTCATTTCCACCGGTTTTAGCTGTTCTTTGTAGCTTTTGCCATTGTTTTTTAGGTAATAGCCAGTTTTGAGTTGCATATAAACAAACTACAAATGATCCCTTCACCAGAGAAACCAACGTTGATTAGATTTGCGGGTGTCGGGATGAGGTTAGGAAGCACATTTACTACTAATTCTTTCCAGTTTCATGTTTCCAGCTTGCGACTATAGAGAGCACTAGTGGCTGTTTCATGTTACGGCCACTTAGAATAACCCAGAATAATCTCTAGAGTAAAGAGTCTAATATGCACAATAGGGATCTAATATGCCGTGCCCGGGAACGAGAACGAGAACGAGAACGAGAAAGTTAAAAGTTGGGCAACTCTTCTTTCCGTTACCGGGGCCCGGGAAGCTTCCCGTCGGTTGTGAACACTCCCATTTGAATACAAGTATTTCAACTTTCTCGTTCTCGTTCTCGTTCTGGTTACCGTTCTCGTTGGTTGTGAACCAGCCTTAATGCCTGTGTAAAAGTAATGCTTATAAAGAAAACCTAAAGTAAACGAGTGGGCTCTTGCCATGAGCAATTGTTCCAGTTGTTAAAGGCGCCATATAAATGGGAGGGGGAAATCTAGGATTTGAAAGATTTATTAGGGGAGGCTAAAGAAATCAGAAATGCAACATGTGCCAGTATTTCATATCCATTTGTGTGAATATCAGGGGAATATTTATGGGTTTACAGGAAAATCAAGGGGCTTTACGAAATTTTAGTTCTAAGGGATAATTGGGAGAATTTATCATTAAAGCTCTAGATCTCATAGAATAATTTTATAAAGGTTACGAAAGGAGGTAAATGAAATTAACTAAATCGGCATTCGAGGTTTAAAAGGTCACCAAATCAACGCGGAGTAGGCCAGCTAGTTATGTATATACCACTATGTATGTATTTAATTGCAGTAGTTCTAGTAGCTAGTAAAGTTTCAAAGCTTTTAGCTTTAGTTCAGAAATACTCAACTGCAACCGCGATTCAAAGGCTGATTATCTTAATTAGTATCCTTAATTTTCTACCTATTTCAACCAAATTTGGAATGTGTCGGTATATTTTGTTCTAACTCCTATGTATAACATTTCAACTCCATACTTTTTAGTATCTCTACCACGTGAATAGAAAGAGAGAGTGTTGCATTCCACCCAAAAAATTCGATACAGAGATTTCCCCAGAAATACATGTTTTGGGGTCCTTTGAACCCCAAAAAAGCATTTTTAGAAAAACGTCCAGGAGCTCGCGGGTCTGTAAGTGAACAGACAAATACCAAACTTGGTATTTAGGTTCAGTACCTTCCAAAGATACGACACGAAGATTTTCAAGAAAATCCCTTTACATGAAACATTTTTAGAATATTTTTATTTTCTAAAAAATGGCTAACGATTTTGATTAAAATACCACATATTAAAGATATTTACATGACAAAATGTATATCTTAAATTTTCTGGGAATAGTCTGTATAAACTCTTCACTCGGAAGGAATTTTGTATAATTTTGCTTAACTGATAAACGTTAAACGATAGACGAAAACGTATTACACAAAAAATGAAGACCTCTTTAAAACACACAATTTATGTTAAGTAAGCAATTTCTGAGATATCCGTTATTAAAGGTTCAAATTGTTCATTTCTTGGTCATTCTCTTAAAAGTCCTGTCAGCATACAGTTGTTTCTCGCGATTCCATTGAAACAGTATGGAATTTTAAGGCCAGCGTAAGAGTCCAGTTCCAAAACATTCGACTGTCGCTGTTCCGTTTGTATCTATAACGAAATATGTAATTTTGTGTTATTTGGATTAAAATGTAAATAAACGCAAGAATAAGCTTTAGTAAGAATAGCCTGTATACTCACTAATATACTATAGAGGGTACAGAAAGTCATGTAAATGTAACACAGAATTATTTTTCGTGCGTACGAATTCGACAAAGCGACGCCAATAAGTGTTCCGCAGTAGTGTACGCACACATTATATACGACCGAAACGACGGAAGAAGTACGAAGTCAGAAGAACAAAGGAAAAACAAAGAAAGAAGGAAGGAATGAGCAAAAAATACGATATGCTCAAATTCGCTCTGGAACGTTGGATGCTAGCCTCTAGTTCCCGAGGTCGCGGGTTCAAACCCAGCGCAGGGCGAGAGTGTTACGTCGGAGGACCGAGGAGGCTACAAATCTCTACTAATAATTCAATCCTCAAACGCACTTTCAATTGTTCTCATCGAAATATTGGCCGCAAAAGCTGTTGCATAGTCTTGTTGAAAAAAGGTAAAATCACGCTCCCTGGCTGTTAATTTTCTAAAAAGGGGAGGCAAAATTGTATTCACATATGTACGGGCTTCAACTTTGACTCGAAAAAAATTAAAAGTGTGTTTGAGGACATAATTATTAGTAGAGATTTATGACGGTCCCCCGACCTAATACCCTGCGATTTCTCTCTCTGGTGTAACTAAAACAAAGTGTACAAGACAAACCCACACACCCTGGAAGAATTAAAACAAAATATCCGCCAGGAAATTGCCAGCATTTCTCAACGTAAACTACGGCGAGTGATGGATAGTTTCCTAAAGAGGTGCCAAAATGTATGGACAGCGACGGTGGCCAGTTTCAGCATCTCCTTTCAGAAAGTTGGTAAATAAAGCCCTTAAAAGTAGTTTTAAAAATGTTGTATGGTTTCATCCGCGCCTTTCTATGATAGCGACAGACGGCAACGAGCGCCGAGGACGCGGACAGGAAAAACACCGTGCAGCCGGTTCGTAGTTTTTTGGCTCTCCCTGTAAAAGTACTGTGGGGATGTTATAAAATGAATGCCTCCAACAGAAGAATCGGTGCAAAATATGCGGCGGGACTAAATTTTGAGGATTCTCAGCGAATTAGTGATTTACTTAATGTTGTTAAGAAAAATCTGACGTGTTACACTCACATGACTTTCTCTTGTAAAACAATTTTTACAAACTCTTATTCTCCATCTATTTCATATTAATCGAGATAAACATTTGCAGAAACGATCTTTTGACGTGCAAAAAAATTACATTTTACACATAGCGACCAGTTCTAAACATATTTGACTATCGCTTAAGGCGTACTATGTTCCCCTTGTTTTGTATTTGCAAGGGCAATATACAAATACAGTAGCCTTTAAGCATAGATATATCTCTTAATAGTTAGTTGCTAGGTGCAGCACCATTCTCTTTACCACAGATTAATACTCTTTGCATATCCAAGACAAAAAAATGAATAACGAATTCCCATTTGAGAAAATAAAAATTGAAAAATTGAAGGGAATAACAAGCAATATCTCGAAAATGGTTCACTCAACAAAAAAAAATGTATATGGAATAAATTATGTATTTTAACGCGATTTACATTTTTTGTGTAGTAAAATGTTGTCTGTCTCTTATGGTTTACCAGTTATGCAAAATTCGTTCACAATGAAGAATACTTCTGGAGACATTCCCAGAAAATTCAAGCTATACATTTTATTTGTCATGAAAATATCTTAAACATATGATATTTTAATCAAAATCGTTAGAGCCATTTTTGAGAAAATTAAAATTTTCGAAAAATCTTCCATGTAAAGGGTAATCTGGGGTGGGGGGGATTTTCTTGAAAACCTTCGTGTCGCATCTCTGGAAGATACTGAACCTAAATACCAAGTTTGGTGTTTATCCGACTGTTCGTTTCTGAGTTATGCTGTTCACAGACACACACAGACATGTTTCCAAAAATGCTTTTTTGGGGTTCAGGGGGTCTCAAAACATATATTTCCGGTGAAATTTCGGTATCGAATTTTTGGGTGGATACAATACTTTCCCTACTTCTATACCTAGTAGAGAAAGTAAAAAGATAGTCTCTCCCTTCTATGCTTTACGGGCGTTAATGCAAAAATCAAATAAACAAACACTCCTAATGGGAGATAGGGTCTAAAATTGTTCGATGGGAGGCATTTTGTAGCATTTTAAGTGCGAATTTGATATACATGTTCATTAGGACAAGACTAAACATAATGTGGGGGTGCTATCAGAAACACCACACTTAAAGTAAGCGTGAAGCAATTTTGAAGTTTTTTCAGCATGAACGAGGCTGTTTTTTCAATACTTTTGTGAAATAAAAATATTCATTGTTCTCTTCTTATTTTAGAGGTGGTATAACGAAAACCAACGCCAAAGGGAGAGGGAATGAAAAATTATCTTGAGTTAAGTGTAAATAAACAGATCTTTGTAAAATGTATATTTTTACCAAAATCGTCAAGGCCCTTGGCAACACTTGGTCGTATATGCTCGGTGGAAGTGCGAAATAGCGGGCAAAAGTTGGACTTTACAGCTTATTTAGTTAATTACACGTAAAATGTTGCAATAAGGTTTGTGGTCTCGCTACCTATCACGTTGGCAGACATGGCCGCCGATAAGATTACTGTTATCATTATCTTTTGAACGTTCCCCGTAACGAACGCTTTGAAGCAATAGCGGAAGGATGGATGAGGTGGAAAGTCAACATGGATATTGCGTGAGATACGTGTCCTGTGTGCATCATACGCTAAGAGCAATGCAAACACCGACATCTGCCGGTGCAATATGTCCCTGTTGTCTTTCCACAGGCCTCGTGTGCGAAATGGATGTGTACCATTGTATTTCTGTTTAACTTCCTCTACCACTTACCTATAGTAGGTAGAGGAAGACACCCAAAAATCTGTTATAGTGATTATACGGAAATACATGTTTTTGAGGTCTCGTGACCCTCTCTACCTACACTACGAGGTGACACAGAAAAAGTTTAGAAAGTCAAACAAGGATTAGTTTTAAAAAAATCTGATGTGTTAAACTCACATGACTTTCTCTACTCTTGTACAAACTATTTTTACAAACTCTTATTCTCCATATGCTTCATGTTAATCGAGATGTCAATCTTATTGGTAATTTTCTTGTAGATGCAAGGGGAATATGGTAGGCTTTAAGCGACAGTCAAATATTTTAAGCGCTGGTTGCTATGTGGCGCATTCCATTCTCTTTGCATGTCTAGGACAAAAAAAATGAATAACGAATTTGAGAAAAATTATAAGTATTGAAAAATTGAAGGGAATAACAAGCAAAATCTCGAAAATGGTTCACTCAACAAAAAAAATATATATGACATAAATTGTGTATTTTAACACGATCTACATTTTTTGTGTAGTAACATTTTGTCTATCTCTTATGGTTTACCAGTTATGCAAAAGTCGTTCACAATGAACAATACTTTTGGAGACATTCCCAGAAAATTCAAGATATACATTTTATTTGTCAGGACAATAACTTAAACATATATTTTAGTCAAAGTCGTTAGAGCCATTTTTGAGAAAATTAAAATTTTCGAAAAATGTTCTATGTAAAGGGTAATCTGGGGTGGGGGGATTTTCTTGAAAACCTTCGTGTCGCATCTCTGGAAGATACTGAACCTAAATACCAAGTTTGGTGTTTATCCGACTGTTCACAGACACACACACACACACACACACACACACGGACATGTTTCCAAAAATGCTTTTTTTGATTCAGGGGGTCTCAAAATATATATTTCCGGTGAAATCTCTGTATCGAATTTTTGGGTGGAATACAATACTTCCCCTACTTACTATACGTAGTAGAGAAAGTAAAAATTAAATGATTTTATTGTTTTTCAAAATATTACCCTTTAACATCAACACGTTTTTGCATTCGATGAAACCACTCCTTAAAGCAATGATGCCACTCTTCCTGAGGCACTTCAAAAACCAGGTTTTTATAATATTCCACTGCTTCATCTGAGGACGAAAAAGCGATTCCACGTATTTAAATCTTTAATTTTTGGAAACAAAAAGAAACACAAGGTGCTAGGTCAGGGCTGTATGGGGAGGTCCATGGTGGTGTTAGTTTGCTGTATACGACGATGCATTGTCATGATGTAACATTATTTTTCCTTGTGGGCGTTTTTCACGAACTTTAATGCTATAATAGCAATATGGCCCGTTTTAGAAAAAAACCAAAAAAACTAGCAACCATCTTCTTACCAGCACTGCGAATTCGTCGAACTTTCTTAGGCTTAGGTTTTGTTCGAAACACCCATCGAGCCCATTGACTTTTCTTTTCTGGATCATAACAATGAATCCAAGATTCATCACCAACAACTATATTCCAAACCAAATTTGAAGTAACGGCTTGGAATTTTTACAGTTTTTTTTTCTGTACCAATCAACGTGTTGTTGTATTTGATCTGGAGTCAGTTTACGTAGAATCCATCGTCAACAACGTTTTTCACGTGTGACTGTTGATGTAAAATATTTTGGATTTGATTCATACCCATGCCGAATGTCGTCCGAATAAATTCATAAGTTGTCCGTCAATCTTCTTCAAGCATGCGTAATATTTTCATCAGTAACGGTAGTTCTTGGTAGTCCTTCACGAAATTCATCACTAAGAAAAACCCGATCTGTTTTGAATTCGCTGTACCAATTATAAAGTGTTGCCTTAGATGGGGCTCCTTCGCCAAATGCATTTCTAATTTATTGTCTACCTAGAATGCTTTGAATTCCTCAACTGACCGCTGTCGTTAACGGTGCCAGATTCCGTTCAATACTTATTACGACATGCTTTCTTTTCGCTGACATCTTAAACATAAATAAACCACACTGACCAATACTAACAGTGAGCTCCGCATTGAATGTGCGTGCAAACGAGCACATATTTAGGATTGGGGCAACGTTGCCAGCACCAATTTGAGCTTCTCATGTTTTGTCGTTCATTGTGTTTTACTTTATATTTATTCCATTCGTAGTTTCGGTTAAGCGGGGTTTTACTGTACTTCATATTAATCAGGGAGACATTTAGGGGGGGCAAGGTGCAACTGCCTCCATAAGATACAAGAAATAGGCTACTGATTATTATTGCTTTACCAAAAGAAAAATCTGATGCGATACAGTCACATACTTTCTCTAGCTTCTATCGTTTATTAGTGGGTATACAAATTATTTTTACGAAAGTTGATTTTTCTGTCTACTTCATTTTAATCTAGATATATGAACATTTGCAGAAATAGCAGTATAACATATTTCGTTAGGATACACAGGGAACAGCGATAGTCAAATGCTTAAGGACTGGACGCTGTACGTTGGCCTTAATATTCCATACTGTTTCCATGCAATCGCGAGAAACAACTGAAAATCGACGGGACTTAATTAGAATGAAAAAGTATTCAACAAATCGTACCATTAATAACGGATATCCCGGAAATGGCTTATACCACAAAAAATTGTTTGAAATAAATTGTGTGTTTTAAAGAGATCTAGAAAAGAGATCTACGTTTTCGTCTATCGCTTAACGTTTACCAGTAATACAAGATTATACAAAATTCTTTGCAAATGAAGAGCACTTCATTGGCTATTTCCAGAAAATTCAAGATATACATTTTATTTACCATGTAAGTAGTTTTAATATATGGCTTTTAAATTGAGTTTTATTTATGGACGCTCTTTAACTGCTGTGGTCCTTAGCGTCCCATTCTATATTGGGCATGCAAGACCGGTAATTTTGCTCAGAGGCCTCCTGAGACCACCGGCTTTACTTCCCTTCCGAAGGAAGCCATGCTAAGGATTTCTACGCCCGAAAAAATCCATCGCCCTTCGCCGAGTTTGAACCCGCGACCTCGGGAACTAGAGGCTAGCATGGTAACCACTACACCACGGAGGACGACTTAATATATGGCTTTTTAATCAAAGTCGTTACAGCCATTTTTTAGAAAATAAAAATTTCGAAAAATGCTCCATGTAAAGGATAGTTGGAGTATGAGAATTTTCTTGAAAATTCTGGTGTTGCATCTTTGGAAGGTATTGAACCTAAATACCGAGTTTAGTATTTATCCGACTTTTTGTTTTTAAGTTTTGCAGACACATGCACACACAATCCTTTTTCTAAAAATGCTTTTTTTATTTATTTAGGGGTCTCAAAACGTGTATTTCCGGTTAAATCTCGGTATCGAAATTTTAGGTTGATGCAGTAATTTGTATCATAAATTATTTAAATGTAAAGAATGATTATAGTATGAATATGCATTTTTATGTGACATTGATTTGAGATGTTTATTGATTGTAATTATTGTTGAGAAGTAAGTTTATACGGCCTTACTGAAACTGACAATAATAGCGTGCAATAATGCAGCGAGGGGGTGAGCTGTTTATCATTATTAGAGACGAGGAAGTTACGTAATGTTGGCGCGTTTTTCTTTAGAATTTTCTGGAATATTTTCCCTAGAGCATATGTGTTCATAATTTTCATTGGATATAAAAATAGACGCTAATGTTGGCGCGTTTTATTAGCCAATAGTAACTCAGTTATAATCTTTAGGCATATCGGGGTGTAGGAGTATAAAAAGGGCTAGGTTAGAGGTAAAGTCCTTCAGTCCGTCAGTTCGTCGAAAATATTTGTACGTTACACGTCGCCTTCAGTCCAGCAGAAATATTAGTACAGTACACGTCGGCTATCGATTCGCAAGTTACGCGTAGCAGAGTTATGAAAAATCTCAAGTGTTGTAAAGTTAATCACACAAAAAGTTGAGGTACGCGAATTAAGAATGATAAGTAATGAAGTTATTATAACAGTTTCAGTTTGGCGAGTGTCAAGATCAAAGTGTAAATGTGATAGTAAATGTGTTCGACAATAAAAAGTGTAAAACAAATTCTTTCATCAGTGTTATCTTTGGATAAAAGACTCCTTTCCGTTTACACAACCTGTATAAAGAGAAGTGCTCGACCAGAAAGATCATAGCTAGCCGGAGGACAGTGAACCAAAATTAAATAAAATAACAGTAGCATTCTTTCAAACAAACACTAATACTGCCGCAAATTGCTAACACCAGATGGAGCTAACAAACCTAACAAAGAATCACGTCACAAAATGGCTTCACCACGTGGAGTAAACACAAATACACAAACATTATAAATAATACCGCCGCAGGGTGGAATGCAATACCTTCTGTATCTACTATGCACGTAGTAGAGAAAGTAAAAACGACAACTGTACATTATAACAAACATTTTACATGTAAGAAATGGAGATCTTTTTAGGCTAAACGAATCGTTAGAAATTCACACGAAAATTCGGGAAATTGCGTCAACCAATCTTATTCACCTCCCCCAAGCAGAAATTGAATTGACGCCCCTTATATTAATCGAAATATTATTGGCGAAATGATTTCATTACACATTTCGTTGTATGTATAAGAGGGATACAGGAGGCTGAAGCGGGCTTTAGAATTCTATATACTCTGTACACACAGCTAGAAACAAACGAAGGGCGACTTAGCACTTCAGAAAGTATAACGTAGATATATGAGAATTCTAATTAGTAGCAAACCTGTCTTGGAAATGAAATGGTGTATTTTCTTTTTCTTTCTTTTTTGTTTTGTCGCTCTAATTTCCTGTTCATGTTGCGACGTTACTGTAGGCTCCTTGGTTCACGCGAGTCACTGTATGCCAGACAGATGGCCTTAGTTGCATAGTCACCTTTCTGTACCACCTTCTTGAGGAGCTTGCTGATGGATGGTCTTGGTTGGATCGCCTCTTCCTTATCTATTCTGTTGCTATTGAGTTTTGGCAGAATGTGGACTTGGGAATCGTGGAACTGCTTACTATTCTTTGAGTGTACACACCTAGTCATTGTGATGCTGGACTGATTGTCTTAGTTGCGTAGCCGCCTTCCCGTACCATCTGTTTTGTTGCTATTAAGTTTTGGCGGAATGTAGAATTTGATTGTGCAACTGCTGGCTGAATTTTAGTATATACGTAGTCATTGTGATGCTGAATAGATGGTCGTATTTACATAGTCGCCTTCCTGTATCACCTATTACTTTCTCTACTACGTATAGTAAGTAGGGGAAGTATTGTATTCCACCCAAAAATTCGATACCGAGATTTCACCGGAAATACATGTTTTGAGACCCCCTGAATCAAAAAAAAGCATTTTTGGAAACATGTCCGTGTGTCTGTCTGTGAACAGCATAACTCAGAAACGAACAGTCAGATAAACACCAAACTTGGTATTTAAGTTCAGTATCTTCCAGAGATGCGACACGAAGGTTTTCAAGAAAATCCCCCCACCCCAGATTACCCTTTACATGGAACATTTTTCGAAAATTTTAATTTTCTCAAAAATGGCTCTAACGATTTTGATTAAAATATCATATGTGTAAGATGTTTTCATGACAAATGAAATGTATATCTCGAATTTTCTGGGAATGTCTGCAAAAGTATTCTTCATTGTGAACGACTTTTGCATAACTGGGTAAACCATAAGAGATAGGCAAAATTTTACTACACAAAAAATGTAGATCGCGTTAAAATACACAATTTATGTTATATACTTTTTTTGAGTGAACCATTTTCGAGATATTGCTTGTTATTCCCTTAAATTTTCCAGTACTTATACTTTTTCTCAAATGGCAATTCGTTATTCATTTTTTTGTCTTGGATATGCAAAGAGTATTAATCTGTAGCAAAGGGAATGGTGCTGCACCTAGCAACCAGCTATTAAGAGATATGTATGTGCTTAAAGGCTACTGCATTTCTATATTGCCCTTGTAAATATATATTCCCCTTACATATAGTATTGAATATCCAATTGGTATTTACTTGGTATCTAAGGAGACCACGATAAAACTCCAGTCAGATTGGCCGGTATATGGAATTTGAACCCGCGACCTTCCGAATACGAACTACAGACTTTGTCGTCATACATCTCATTCGGTTCTTAATTGCTTTCTTAAAGTTAAAAGTGTGTATTAACTGGCATTGCAGCTCGAGAACTAGTTGAACCAGCATTCAGCTGCAATTATTCAAGCATAATCATTAGGACAAATATGATAGGTTATTGAGCTTAGTGAAACAGCTGAAACATGCTGGTGCTACTTCTCCTCCTTTTAGGTGTGACGAACTTGGGGGAGGGGTGAATGCACATAATGTTTTCTTGCAATCGGCCAGTTCAACTTCCAAATGCAAACGTTCCAAACAGTCCAGTAATTGGTTGTTGGTGAATTTTTGAAGTCATGTTTATTCTCCACACCATTTAAGGAAACCCCTTTGCTTCCGCCCGTATGTTACTGCGGCGAGCATTGGCACATCTGCTTCTCGGTGCCAAGGGGGAAGAGAATGGCACATGGATGTTCCTAAGCTTTATCAGGAAGTCGCTGTTACTTTGTTAAACGGGGGCTTGGATTTTTCGGTGCTAAACCTTGAGAAATATTTATTTCTTTATGCGCTGAAAATATAAAAAATATGTGCCAAAATTAAAATATTTGGTAGCATCTGAATGCTCGCTCAAAACAAATGTACCTGGTATTCACCAGACATCATTCAGGAAGGGAGCACCAAGTAGTGAAGACCTGCAGTACACGACAACATGCTTACTCAAATTGTCCATCCCGAATGATTGACGATTTCAAAGAAGTAACTTGAATTTGGAAAATGACCGCTCCACGCCACCAGAATTAAGTCTGGTATAATTATAGCATGGAATGTCACTCTCACTCACATTTTGTTCGTGTTGCCCATCCAACACATTTGAAACTTTTGAGGCAGTATTTTTAACACTTAAATAATTTCAGTCTAATTATATAATATGTAAATTCAATAACAGCCGCCTTGAAGCAATATGTGTATAATATAATTTGTAAAATGTATGTAACAGTCATTGCATATGCTTTATATTATTGTATACATGTTTAATAATGTTATATGAATGTATTACGTAATTTAATAATGTAGGAGCTGTGAGAATAATAAGTTAAAAGTTGCTAACAATGCGGTAACAATGAGGTAACCTTGAGGCAATAATGAGTTTGAGAATTTAAATGTTACTTGTGATTCTTGGAAGCATTAATGTGATTTTAGTGACAGTTTATAAAAAATAGCCAATCAACAACCAGAAAAAGCTTTAGTTAAATGCAGGTATTCTATTGGAGTAAAAATAGCAAATCAGAGACTTGAAATACAGAAATTTACAAGTTTAGGCGTTTGAAATCAGTTCAGTTGCCTGCAGACAGAGCTGCTAACTAGACGCGAGATGTGTCCTCGAGAAATTAATTACATATTCGTGTGAGACGAACATAGTATACGTGTTAAAAAGTGCAAGTATTAAATAAAAGAATCTCACAGCTCTCGATATCAGTGAAATGCTATTTAATTTGTGTCAAGGATTAATAAAAAGGCGTGAATTAAATGTTACAATCTGTGTAAGCCTACATTCTTGTCGCATCACGCCCTGCCAAGACATCCATGTCTCTAAAATAAATACTGACGCAGCCGAGGCAAACATAAATATAATATCTAAAGAAACAGTCAAATTACAAAGTTAATATTTTTTAAATTGGGGCAAAGGCCACCTGAAAGTGCATTTGGGGCGAAGGCTACCGGAAACTGTTTACCATACGTGCGGTTGCATACACTACAAGTTCGGCTCCCCAACAGACGAAATACGATACAACTCCTTCAATACACCTTCAAATTAACGCCCAAAGCGTGGTGCAAATAACGCAAAGATACCATATTCTTCAAACTGGCTTTTCCATACGTGAAACAATAATCTAATCTCACTTTACACATGTTAAGTCCGCTATTATTTTCATACACTTCCTTGTATTTTCTTTGTATACTTTGCGTTGCAGAACCAGAAAGAATATTCAGGGTTTTCTCCACATACTGATTCACTTTAACTACTATCAAAAGAATTCCTACTGATTCAAGTTTGTATACGGAATCATATCGGAAACTCAGGTTTGCGGAAATGTATGCCAAGTCGTTTATTAATGACTTCATTATGTCACTTAAAAGTTTTTGAAGAATTTTAAGTGAACTGGCATCTTTACTGTTTACATACGGTGGTATGGGAATTACCCACTCCTATCTATCGGGTGATGAGGTCACATATGGATAGTAGTTATTGCGTCGATTGCCTTCCTGCTTGAGAGATATCCGTTATTGATGGTTCGATTTATTCAATACTTTGTCATTCTTTTAACATCCTATCGATATTCGGTTGTTTCTTGCGATTGCATGGAAAGAATATGGAATTTAAATGCCAGTTCTTAAACATTTGACTATCGTTGTTCCCTTTGTATCTATAAAGAAATGTGTCCTGTAGCTATTTCTGCAAAGGTTTATCTCGATTAAAATGAAGTAGATAGGGGAACAAACTCTCGTAAGAACAGTTGGCATACCCACTAATAAGCGATAGAGGGTAGAGAAAGTCATGTGAATGTAACACATCAGAATTTCTTATCATTCATCTGCGTTAGTTACAGATCAAAATTATACTTGTCCATAGCTCTTACAGTTGACATAAGAAATGCATTGTTTTCTTGCAATAAGTGCTTGTAAGATTCTTGACAAGATTTAGTTTAAACTGGTTTAGAGGCTGGTACACAACAGCCGAGAACAGTAACGGTAACCAGAACGAGAACGACGAAGTGTATTTTAATGTGAGCGTTTACAATCGACGGGAAGCTTTCCCGGCCCCTGGGAACGGTAAAGAAGACTTGGCCAAGTTTTAACTTTCTCGTAGTCGTTCCGGGGCACGGCATATTAAATCCAAATTGTGCATATTAGACACTTCGCTGTAGAGATTATTCTAGGTGGGCGTGATATGAAACAGCCGCTAGTGCTCTCTCTGGAAAGCTGGAAACTAGAAAAAAATTCTACCATATGTGCGTCCTAATCTCAGATCCCAATACCCGCAAATCCATTGAGCTTGCTTCTTCTAGTGAAACGGTCATCTGTGGTTTTCTTCATATGCAACTCAAAATTGGATATTGCCACAAAAACAATAGCAAAAGACATAGAAATTAACAAGGAACAACAAACAACTTTAATGTTCGCCATTCGGAATCGGAAATAGTAATGAATCTGCATTTAGATAATGTTTACTCTATCCAATTTTGACGTTGGCTATTCCGAATTTTGTTAGCTAAATTGGAAGCAGGTGAAAAAATATCATTGGTCAGTTAAAAACAAATTAAACCCCAATGCGCAAAATGTGATTGACATGATCATCGATATGCATTCCCGTTCTCGTTACCAGGATATTGTGAACCAAAATATTATATGCTGGATAGCTTCCCGTTCTCGTTTCCGTTTTGGTTACCGTTCTCGTTACCGGGCTATTGTAAGCCAAAATATTATATGCTGCATAGCTTCCCGTTCTCCTTTCCGTTTTGGTTATGGTTCTGGGTCTATTGTGAACCAAAATATTATTAATGCTGCATAGCTTCCCGTTCTTGTTTCTGTTTTGGTTACCGTTCTCGTTATTGGGCTAATGTGAACCAAAATATTATATGCTGCATAGCTTCCCGTTGTCGTTTCCTTTTTTGTTACCGTTCTCGTTATCGGGCTGTTGTGAACCAAAATATTATTAATGCTGCATAGGTTCCCGTTCTCGTTTCCGTTTTGGTTACCGTTCTCGTTACCGGGCTCTTGTGAACCAAAGTATTATATGCTGCATAGCTTCCCGTTGACGTTTCCTTTTTGGTTACCGTTCTCGTTACTGGGCTAGTGTGAACCAAAATATTATATGCTGCATAGGTTCCCGTTGTCGTTTCCTTTTTTGTTACCGTTCTCGTTATCGGGCTGTTGTGAACCAAAATATTATTAATGCTGCATAGGTTCCCGTTCTCGTTTCCGTTTTGGTTACCGTTCTCGTTACCGGGCTCTTGTGAACCAAAGTATTATATGCTGCATAGCTTCCCGTTGTCGTTTCCTTTTTGGTTACCGTTCTCGTTACTGGGCTAGTGTGAACCAAAATATTATATGCTGTATAGGTTCCCGTTCTCGTTTCCGTTTTGGTTACCGTTCTCGTTACTGGGTTAGTTGAACCAAAATATTTTATGCTTCATGGGTTCCCGTTCTCGTTTCCGTTTTGGTTACCGTTCTCGTTACTGGGCTAGTGTGAACCAAAATATTATTAATGCTACATAGCTTCCCGTTCTCGTTTCCATTTTGGTTACCGTTCTCGTTACTAGGTTAGCGTGAACCAAAATATTATATGCTGCATAGGTTCTCGTTCTCGTTTCCGTTTTAGTTACCGTTTCCGTTACCGGACTGTTGTGAACCAAAGCATTATAATGCTGCATAGCTTCCCGTTGTCGTTTCCTTTTTGGTTACCATTCTCGTTACCGGGCTATTGTGAAACAAAATATTGTTAATGATGGTTACCGTTCTCGTTACCGGGCTATTGTGAAACAAAATATTGTTAATGCTGGTTACCGTTCTCGTTACCGGGCTATTGTGAAACAAAATATTGTTAATGCTGGTTACTGTTCTCGTTACCGGGCTATTGTGAAACAAAATATTGTTAATGATGGTTACCGTTCTCGTTACCGGACTATTGTGAAACAAAATATTGTTAATGCTGGTTACCGTTCTCGTTACCGGGCTATTGTGAAACAAAATATTGTTAATGCTGGTTACCGTTCTCGTTACCGGGCTATTGTGAACCAGAATATTATATGCTGGATAGGTTCCCGTTCTCGTTTTGGTTACCGTTCTCGTTACCGGGCTATTGTGAAACAAAATATTATATGCTGGATAGGTTCTTGTTCTCGTTTCCGTTTTGATTACCGTTCTCGTTACTGGGCTATTGTGAAGCAAAATATTATTTACTGCATAACTTCCCATTTTCGTTTCCGTTTTGATTACCGTTCTCGTTACCGGGTTATTGTGAACCAAAATCTTATATGCCATATTGCTTCCCGTTGTCGTTTTGGTTAGCGTTTTTGAGTTATTGTGAGCCAGCCTTATTAGATGGTTTGAATAAGAAATTTGTTTTCCGCAAGGTAGTCGGTGTCCATGAGCATTATACCATGGTCTAAATTATTCCTTCCTTCTGGCAGGTTTAAACCATGGTTTAAGTTAAATTTTTTGAAATAATAGGACATAATAGTCATTTCCAGGAGAACAATTTTTTTTTCTGCAGTTTAGTCACGTTTGTTGCGTTTGCCACAAAAGGACATGCAGAAATTCGTGGATATTTTAATGTAATAAGGGGAAATTATATCTGGAGGCAGTTATCTAATCTTAAAATTATTCCTGCAAGAACAAATAATTTTGAAATTTGGGATGAAAATGATTTTTTACAATGGTTTCTATTGCAAAACTTAGCGCAAATGTCTTATATAACTTAAGAGTCAAATGTAACAAAAAAAAAAGCTACACATAAGACAAACAATGTTGCCTCATCAGAACAAATAATATTTGTTATGCCTCGCTGGGTTTACTAATTAATGTTGGAGATCATAATGAATCCATGTCTCCACCACAAGCAAGAATTTATGTTTTATACGCGGGATAGGCGCTATAAAAGGATACACATAGTGATAGCGATTAAGTATTCTCTGGCTGTTATTAAGGACAAATAAAAAAACGAATTAATATGTTAAACAATCGAGAACACGTCTAAGAGTTTCAAGATAAGTACAAACCATGCTGCCTTTCGTTAAAACCTAGACTGTTGAATTAAACCCGATCCAAAAGAAAAAAATCTGATGTGTTACACTCACATGACTTTCTCTACTCTTGTACAAACTATTTTCACAAACGCTTATTCTCCATCTATTTCATATTAATCGAGATAAACATTTGCAGAAACGATCTTTTGACATGCAAAGAGAATTACATTTTACACATAGCGACCAGTTTTAAAAATATTTGACTATCGCTTAAGGCGTACTATGTTCCCCTTGTTTTGTATTTGCAAGGGCAATATAGAAATACAGTAGCCTATAAGCATAGGGATATCTCTTAATAGCTGGTTGCTAGGTGCAGCACCATTCCCTTTGCCACAGATTAATACTCTTTGCATATCCAAGACAAAAAAATGAATAACGAATTCCCATTTGAGAAAACATGTATTGAAAAATTTAAGGGATTAACAAGCAATATCTCGAAAATGGTTCACTCAACAACAACAACAAATGTATATGGCATAAATTGTGTATTTTAACGCGATCTACATTTTTTGTGTAGTAAAATGTTGTCTATCTCTTATGGTTTACCAGTTATACAAAAGTCGTTTACAATGAAGAATACTTTTGGAGACATTCCCAGAAAATTCAAGATATACATTTTATTTGTCATGAAAGTATCTTAAACATATGACATTTTAATCAAAATCGTTAGAGCCATTTTTGAGAAAATTAAAAATTTCGAAAAATGTTCCATGTAAAGGGTAATCTGGGGTGGGGGATTTTCTTGAAAACCTTCGTGTCGCATCTCTGGAAGATACTGAACCTAAATATGAAGTTTGGTGTTTATCAGACTGTTCGTTTCTGAGTTATGCTGTTCACACACACACACACACACACACACACACACACACACACACACACACACACACACACGCACACAGACCTGTTTCCAAAAAAAAACCCAGATCTAAGATTACCTATCTATATCTAAGAAATCTAAGCTCAGATTTTTTTAGGCCTCCTTCGATAGTGACTGTCGCGTTAGTTTTATGGGCTTCCATCCTTTTCTTATAGCATTTATGGCACGAGCCATTAAGCACATCCTTTGTTAGTTTATTTGGTTTCCACAAATTGCACGTCACACTTCTAACTTGTTTCGCAAGCAGTCGATTTTTCACAGTTTCGGCTTTCAGACTTGGTGGTTTTAGCTGAAGAGTGAGTAAAGTCTGCCATAAACTGTGATAATAAACCGTACTTTGGTTTGTTGAGACACTTTAGACCATCCTTTATATTGCGTAATTCTTGCCAATATTCTGGAATGCATTTGGCTGAATGGTTACACTCCTTTGAAAGACGAAATGATCACCATTCATCATCCAAGGCATTAATCTTATTCTCTGTTATGAGATTTGGAAAATTTAAAGCTAACTTTGAAATTGATATGGGTGAGCTACTTCTGGATCAAGAATATTTAAGCTTGCAATTATACTATCCTCATCGAGGGGAAATATTTTCCTGATTTGCATGCAGAGTTCTTCAAGGAAGTTGATACAGTGTGTCTTGAAACGTTTGGCACATTTAAGGGGTTTTGGATCATGTGTGTCATAGCTCTTCTCCTAGATACATCTTTTCAATATCTTTATGTAATCTTCAATCACTAAGTTCTATATCACTTCATTTACTTGGCTGCAAAAATGTTTTTTACAGAAATAGCTTTAGAATATCTCTGTATTTTGTTGAAACTTTTGAGTATAAGACATGCAGTCTGAAATGTTCACACTGAAATTCAATGTTCAAGGCATTCAGTTTATGTAATATATACAGCGGAAATAAAAGCATATGTTTGGTTCCTCGATTAGTTTTACTAAATTTTTCTTGCCTCCATGGACTTGTCAGTCTTAATTTCTGAATAAAAATAAATTGTTAGAGAATCCCGCTATTTCAAAATAATATTACATTTTCCCTTGAAAGCCCCTATCTTGTGATAGTTTTGGAATTTTGCTGCACACTGTTAGCTACTCTTGAATTAACCATTTTGTCTTTTACTACTACGGGAAAACTACGTTGTTGTATCTTTCAGGAATGTTCCCCAATAGTAAGGTGGAACTTTTAACAGCATGGCTTGAGTAGAGGGAAAATGAGTGATACATCCCATTACAAAAACTGAAGGGATATCAGGTTTCGGAGCAGTTGTCACTATCAAATCCAATGATATTACCTATTGGAATATTATTTTCTTTAAGAAGATATTTAACAGAATTATATAGACCTTTGATCATTTTAATCTCTACTCTATAAAGAAGAAATCTGATGTGTTACACTCACATGACTTTCTCTACTCTTGTACAATCTAATTTTACAAACGCCTATTCTCCATATGCTTCATGTTAATCGAGATATCGAGATGTCAATCTTATTGGTAATTTTCTTGTAGATGCAAGGGAAATATGGTAGCCTTTAAGCGATAGTCAAATATTTTAACGCTGGTTGCTATGTGGCGCATTCCATTCTCTTTGCATGTCCAGGACATAAAAAAAATGAATAACGAATTTGAGAAAAAGTATAAGTATTGGAAAATTTAAGGAAATAACAAGCAATATCTCGAAAACTGTTCACTGAACAAAAGAAATGTATATGACATAAGTTGTGTATTTTAACGCGATCTATATTTCTTGTGTAGTAAAATTTTGTGTATCTCTTATGGTTTACCAGTTATGCAAAAGTCGTTCACAATGAAGAATACTTTTGGAGACATTCCCAGAAAATTGGAGATATACATTTCATTTCTCATGACATTGTCTTAAGCATATGATATTTTCATCAAAATCGTTAGAGCCATTTTTGAGAAAATTAAAATTTTCGAAAAATCTTCCATGTAAAGGGTAGTCTGGGGTTGGGGCATTTTCTTGAAAACCTTCGTGTCGCATCTCTGGAAGATACTGAACCTAAATACCAAGTTTGGTGCGTATCCGACTGTTCGTTTTTGAGTTATGTTGTTCACAGACACACACACACACACACACACACACACACACAGACACACACACGGACATGTTTCCAAAAATGCTTTTTTTGGATTCAGGAGGTCTCAAAACATGTATTTCCGGTGAAATCTCGGTATCGAATTTTTGGGTGGAATGCAATACTTCCCCTACTTACTATACGTAGTAGAGAAAGTAAAAAGAAAGAAAAAAAATCTGATGTGCTACACTCACATGACTTTCTCTACTCTTGTACAAACTATTTTTACAAACAATTATTCTCCATATGCTTCATGTTAATCGAGATGTTAATCTTATTGCTAATTTTCTTGTGGATGCAAGGGGAATATGGTAGGTTTTAAGCGACAGTCAAATCTTTTAAGCGTTGCTTGCTATGTGCGCATTCCATTCTCTTTGCATGTCCAGGACATAAAAAAAAATCTGATGTGTTACACTCACATGACTTTCTCTACTCTTGTACAATCTAATTTTACAAACGCCTATTCTCCATATGCTTCATGTTAATCGAGATATCGAGATGTTAATCTTATTGGTAATTTTCTTGTAGATGCAAGGGAAATATGGTAGCTTTTAAGCGATAGTCAAATATTTTAACGCTGGTTGCTATGTGGCGCATTCCATTCTCTTTGCATGTCCAGGACATAAAAAAATGAATAACGCATTTGAGAAAATGTATAAGTATTGGAAAATTTAAGGAAATAACAAGCAATATCTCGAAAACGGTTCACTCAACAAAAGAAATGTATATGACATAAGTTGTGTATTTTAACGCGATCTACATTATTTGTGTAGTAAAATTTTGTCTATCTCTTATGGTTTACCAGTTATGCAAAAGTCGTTCACAATGAAGAATACTTTTGGAGACATTCCCAGAAAATTCGAGATATACATTTCATTTCTCATGACATTATGTTAAACATATGATATTTTCATCAAAATCGTTAGAGCCATTTTTGAGAAAATTAAAATTTTCGAAAAATCTTCCATGTAAAGGGTAGTCTGGGGTGGGGGGATTTTCTTGAAAACCTTCGTGTCGCATCTCTGGAAGATACTGAACCTAAATACCAATTTTGGTGTTTATCCGACTGTTCGTTTTTGAGTTATGCTGTTCACAGACACACACACAGACACACACACACACACACACACACACACACACACACACACACAGAGACACACACACACACACAGAGACACACACACGGACATGTTTCCAAAAATGCTTTTTTTGGTTTCAGGAGGTCTCAAAACATGTATTTCCGGCGAAATCTCGGTATCGAATTTTTGGGTGGAATGCAATAGTTCCCCTACTTACTATACGTAGTAGAGAAAGTAAAAATGAATAACGAATTCGAGAAAAAGTATAAGTATTGGAAAATTTAAGGGAATAACAAGCAACACCTCGAAAATGGTTCACTCAACAACAAAAATGTATATGACATAAATTGTGTATTTTAACGCGATCTACATTATTTGTGTAGTAAAATTTTGTCTATCTCTTATGGTTTACCAGTTATGCAAAAGTCGTTCACAATGAAGAATACTTTTGGAGACATTCCCAGAAAATTCGAGATATACATTTCATTTCTCATGACATTATGTTAAACATATGATATTTTCATCAAAATCGTTAGAGCCATTTTTGAGAAAATTAAAATTTTCGAAAAATCTTCCATGTAAAGGGTAGTCTGGGGTGGGGGGATTTTCTTGAAAACCTTCGTGTCGCATCTCTGGAAGATACTGAACCTAAATACCAATTTTGGTGTTTATCCGACTGTTCGTTTTTGAGTTATGCTGTTCACAGACACACACACAGACACACACACACACACACACACACACACACACACAGAGACACACACACACACAGAGACACACACACGGACATGTTTCCAAAAATGCTTTTTTTGGTTTCAGGAGGTCTCAAAACATGTATTTCCGGCGAAATCTCGGTATCGAATTTTTGGGTGGAATGCAATAGTTCCCCTACTTACTATACGTAGTAGAGAAAGTAAAAATGAATAACGAATTCGAGAAAAAGTATAAGTATTGAAAAATTTAAGGGAATAACAAGCAACACCTCGAAAATGGTTCACTCAACAACAAAAATGTATATGACATAAATTGTGTATTTTAACGCGATTTACATTTTTTGTGTAGTAATATTTTGTCTAACTCTTATAGTTTACCAGTTATGCAAAAGTCGTTCACAATGAAGAATACTTTTGGAGACATTCCCAGAAAATTCGAGATATACATTTCATTTGTTCTGAAAATATCTTAAACATATGATATTTTAATCAAAATCGTTAGAGCCATTTTTGAGAAAATTAAAATTTTCGAAAAATGTTCCATGTAAAGGATAGTCTGGGTTGGGGGGATTTTCTTGAAAACCTTTGTGTCGCATCTCTGGAGGATACTGAACCTAAATATCAAGTTTGGTGTTTATTCGACTGTTCGTTTTTGAGTTATGCTGTTCACAGACACACCACGGACATGTTTCCAAAAATGCTCTTTTTTTTAATTCAGGGTGTCTCAAAACATATATTTCCTGTGAAATCTCAGTATCGAATTTTTGGGTGGAATACAATACTTCCCCTACTTACTATACGTAGTGGAGAAAGTAAAAAACCAGAATCCTAGCACTGGTACAAACTAAATGAGGTTATGTAGCTTATTAGGAACTTTTTTCATAACGGTTTCAAGTATACATCTGTTTACAGAATTTAACTTCTTACTTAGAACTTTGTAATTTAATTCTGCACATACTTGTTTTCCCTCTATAAGGGATAAGCAGAAAACGTTACTCTGATAGGCCAACTGGTTGTCGACACGATAATTCAGTGTAGCTAACTTTAGTTTAAAGAACGCCGCCTAACTCAGTCCCGTTATCTTTGTGAGTAAAATGTGAACCCACTCGGTCCCGTAACTACGTGAATGCTGTTAGTTTAAAATGTCTCCCAGTTTCAAGCCATTAACGTGTGCCCATGTGGTAGATAGTTTTATGACGTGCATTTAGCAAATATTTTAACCGTAAACTTAACAATGCTTAATTTTAACCATATCTGAACACCTACAGTGACTGCAGAAGGTGTTCGTTCACTTGAAAATTTTTAGCAGCCATATTAATGGAACGATTATACAAAAGAAGAAACATTGTTACAGATTAGGTATTTTGACTTTTTCAAAATCTATCATTTGATTAGAATTATAATTTTCTTTAATAATGCATAAATTTCACTACTTTGTGTGTGGAGTTCACAGAATTGTTACATTTCGTAGAGCAAATTTTTTGTATAACATCCCATTTTGCGGTTAAAGTTGGTTTTGATGAAACATGAAACTACAGCATCGTTTTGCAGTCCTATAGGTCTGCTGAAAGTCATAAGCCTTTTAAAATGGAATTGGAGATTATGCATTATGAATTAGATTGAGATTAATTTCCTACAGGACCGAGTTAAGTAGTTTTCATTTTGAATTTAGGATTCGAAAGCAGAAAACGGGACCGAGATGGGTTTCACAGAGTGTAAACTATAAGGAGAACGGATCTTGGGTTAAACCGATCGCTGAGGTCAAACTGATTTAGTTTATACCAGGTTTAGACCATTTTGGAGAAAATGGCCCTAAGTCGTGTATTCTAAAGGATCTAATGACTGTATTAATGACCGATTCGTTTCTTTGTTCACTGGGCGTTGATTAGAGAAAACATTTTCAATCGCTGCATTACTTCTCGGAACTCCAAAGTAAGATTGGCAAGCTTTAAGAGAGCTCACTGAAGGTTTCAATGTATTGTCAGTTCTGAAAAAATTCACACAACTCTTAAGAGCTAAATTTTGATCTACGAGAAATTCTAAAATAATTTTGAAGACCAAATATTTCAAATCATAGTAGGTCACACTTTCTATTTGAAGATACTCCAGACAAGGAATAATTTCATCGAACTTTCTTTAATGGTTTTGGAATTTAATTTATTGTAAAAGACTCACTTGTGGTGGACAAAGCGGCGTCTGGGCGTGTTTTCTCCGCGTTCTCCGGTTTCCCCCGCCATTCATTCCACCAACTGCTCCATCATCACCTTTCCTTTCATCCATTTCGCCATCATTCGTTTCATCTACTTCCTTCATCCCATTCCAGGCATCGGGCTGATCACCCATCCTGGACGTTCTGTCTGCTCCATGAGTGTGTCTGCTCCTCGACGGGCCTCTGATCCCAGGCACCCGCCTGTAAGTCCTGGGGGGTGTAAGTCCTACATAAGATGAGTTTAAACAGTGAATGAATGAATGAATGAATGAATGAATGAATGAAAAAGACTCACCGAGCGGAATGGTTCAGGCGGTAACGTCTGCGACCCGCATTCAAAAGGTGGCGGGTTCAATTCCTCGGGGCCCACTAATCTGACCGAAGGTTTTTTTTCGCGGTTTTCCCCGGCCGCGGGCGAATGCTGCGTTGGATAACTTGATCCGCGAAATTTACTATCATCCCTTTTATCACAACATTTTATTTCCTCCTCCTTCGCCGCCATACCAGGCATTGGGCTGATCAGCAGTGTTGCCAACACTTCCTCGCAAATAATGGCGAGATGGTAGCTTTAAAAATACATTATTTAACAAAAAAAAGGCTATATATAATTTACGTCTAAAACCATCCATATTTTGTTTGCAGAAGTTAAACCCCATTAAACCCCATTAAGCCATTCTAAATATCATAACATTAGATAATTCCTTGATATTTAAATATTGTAAAAGAATAATTTATTTAATATAAAATTGTAATGGAATAACATATATTTTTGCTAATCACCAAACCGTACGTTAAATATATCTGATATTGAGATATGAAATTTACTGAAATTCTTTAGGTAAAATATGCAAAAACTGTATGTCAAAAAGTCATAGATTTTGAACGCATACTCCAGAAAGTCAGCCTTATGATTAGTACACATTTTGATGACATGCCAAGACCCATGATGTAGGAACATAATACAACTATACAGGTAGTGGGGATTCAGCCTAACCTTTTATTCCTTTTGCATAGCTAAAGCGCAGATGAAATGCTATTTAGGCTAGGTTTTGCCTAAGGATTTTTGTTAAATGGGCTATATTTCAGGCTATCAGCATTTTACGATTTTATATGGCTAAACGCTACTGTAAAAATGCTAGATTTAGCCATAAAATAGCTAAGTTGACAAGTGCTGATCACCCATCTTGGAGATGCTATGATCCAGAGATTGCCTGCTCCTCGACAGGCTACTGACCCAAGCGCTTATTTTTATATAGCCTATAAAGCTATTTTTGCAAAATCCTGTTTTTTTTAATCTAGTCCATGTTACTCGAGATAAACTTTGCAGAAGCAGTTTCATTACATTTCGTTGCAGGTACAAGGGAAATACAGGAGGCTGAAGCGATAGCCAGATCTTTAAAGCTCGGGTCGCTGTACGGTGGTCTTGGAGCTCGAAACATTCCACGAAATCACGAGAAACAAAAGAATGGTGACAACGCTTCAAAAAATGTAATTATATTGGAAAATTCAAACCTATAACAACGAATATTTCGAGAATTGCTGATGCCATAAACACATTTTGAAATAAACGATGTGCTTTAAAGAGATCTACATTTTATTGTATTCTAAGTATTTGTCTGTCTCTCATGTGTTACCATCATATAAAATTCATTCCAAATAATGAGGATTTCACAGCTATTCGGAGAAAATTCAAAGATATGCGTTTTATTAATCATGCAGATGTGTTGATCAAAATCGTTAGTCATTTTTGAGAAAATAAAAAATAACTAACATTTTTCCACATAAAGGGTAGTTTGGTGTAGGGGGGATTATGTTGAAAATCTTCATGTCGCTCTTTTCGTTTTTGTGTTGCGCTGTTCTCTCTCTCTCCCTCTCTCTCTCTCTCTCTCTCTCTCTCTCTCTCTCTCGTGCACGGACGCACGCACGCACAAAAACTCGCTGAACTTTTCCTAAAATGGTTCTTGGGTTCAGTTGACCTCAAAATATCTATTTCCGGTGAAAACTCAATTTCGAATTTTTGGGTTAAACTTTCTTTCCCCTAACTAAAGAAACTAAAACTTTTAATATCGCCGTGAACGTGGGAAATGGAATCCAGCCCTAAGTTGACATCCTGCCTTCCCAACCTTAGTTTTCTTCCTTGGCGTGTATGAATGAACATAGACTACGGAAAGTGTGCAACTAATTTCTGTGTTTGTTGATTGTTAGATGCTTGAATTCGAAATATCTCACAATACTGTCGTACAGTTGGACATAGAACCACAACTGAAACAGTAAACTGACTGTATCGGGAAACGTTAACCTCTAGATGTCGAAGTTCAGCAGGTGTTTGTGGAAACAATACGATTTCATTACAGTTCCCCTTCCTTCACAGGTGTTATTTGCGTCTCCTCCCTCCACTTCATTAAAACATTATTGTATTCCAGTGTCACAGCACGTATTTGGTCGCTAACTGCATCTCGCGTTGCAAAGTTCCTTTAACCGTTACCCAGAGTGTTGCATTCGTGCCCTAAATTTGACATCGAAACTTAAAATTATTGGCAAAATGAATAAAAACGAAAAAGAAAAATAATGCCTAGGTGTGCACAACAAAGCTTGTACACAGAAAGGCTGTTAATACCAAATTTGTTATTTAAGTCACGCACATCTTCCAAAAACGCAGGTCCAACATTTTCAAGCAATTTATACCTCTCAAACACTCCTTCTTATATTCGAAAAACATTCGTCAGTTTTACTTTCTCTAGTAGGTAGAAAAAGTATTGCTGCCCAGTAAAGAATTCGATATCCGGATTCATCGGAAATGCATTTTTGAGGTCCCATGAATCCAAAAAGCATGTGTGTTTGTGGGGGAGGGGGAGAGAAAGAAAGAAAGAACAAATAGCATAATCCAAAAACGAAACATCGGATAAAAGCCATGCTTGTAATTTAAGCTTATTATCTTCCACTTTGAAGAAAATCTCCCCATCCCAAGCTTCCCTTTACTTGGAAAAATGATTAATTTTCTCAAAAATGAATCTTAACATAGAACACGACAAATAAAATGTCTGTCTTGAATTTTTTGAGAATAGCCTGTGAAGTCCTCTTCATTCGGAATGAATTTTGTAAGCCATAGGAGATAGACAAAAACTTACTGCGCAAAAAATATAGATCTCTTTTAAACACACAAATTATTTTAAATCAAGTTTTTGTGCCATCAGCCATTTCCGGAGTAGCCGTTATTGTTGGTTTGAATTTTTCAATACTTTTGTCATTTTAAATACTGTCGCTATTCAGTTGTTACTCTCGATGTCAGAGAAAGAGTATGGCATTTCAAGGCCAGCATTTAGCATAGCTTTTTTACTTTCACTACTACGTATAGTAAGTAGGGGAAGTATTGTATTCCAACCAAAAAAGCATTTTTGGAAACATGTCCGTGTGTGTGTGTGTGTGTGTGTGTGTGTGTCTGTGAACAACATAACTCAGAAACGAACAGTCGGATAAACACCAAACTTGGTATTTAGGTTCAGTATCTTCCAGAGATGCGACACGAAGGTTTTCAAGAAAATCCCCCCACCCCAGACTACCCTTTACATAAAACATTTTTCGAAAATTTTAATTTTCTCAAAAATGGCTCTAACGATTTTATTTAAAATATCATATGTTTAAGGTATTTTTATGACAAATGAAATGTATATCTCGAATTTTCTGGGAATGTCTCCAAAAGTGTTCTTCATTCTGAACGATTTTTGCATAACTGGTAAACCACAAGAGATATACAAAATGTTACTACACAAAAAAATGTAGATCGCGTTAAAATACACAGTTTACGTTATATGCATATTTTTCGTTGAGTGAACCGTTTACGAGATATTGCTTGTTATTCCCTTAAATTTTCCAATACTTATACTTTTTCTCAAATTCGTCATTCATTTTTTTTATGTCCTGGACACGCAAAGAGAATGGAATGCGCCACATAGCAACCAGGGCTTAAAATACTTGACTATCGCTTAAATCCTACCATATTCCCCTTGCATCTACAAGAAAATTAGCAGTAAGATTGACATCTGGATATCTCGATTAACATGAAGCATATGGAGAATAAGCTTTTGTAAAAATAGTTTGTACAAGAGTAGAGAAAGTCATGTGAGTGTAACACATCAGATTTTTTTACTTTCTCTACTACGTATAGTAAGTAGGGGAAGTATTGTATTCCACCCAAAATTTCGATACCGAGATTTCACCGGAAATACATGTTTTGAGACTCACTGAATCCAAAAAAAGCATTTTTGGAATCATGTCCGTGTGTGTGTCTGTCTGTGTGTCTGTGAACAGCATAACTCAAAAACGAAGAGTCGGATAAACACCAAAATTGGTATTTAGGTTCAGTATCTTTCAGAGATGCGACACGAAGGTTTTCAAGAAAATCCCCCCACCCCAGACTACCCTTTACATGAAACATTTTTCGAAAATTTTAATTTTCTCAAAAACGGCTCTAACGATTTTGATTAAAATATCATATGTTTAAGATATTGTCATGACAAATAAAATGTATATCTCGAATTTTCTGGGAATGTCTCCAAAAGTATTCTTCGTTATGAACGACTTTTTCATAACTGGTAAACCATAAGAGATAGACAAAATTTTACTACACGAAAAATGTAGATCGCGTTAAAGTACACAATTTATGTCATATACATTTCTTTTGTTGAGTGAACCCTTTGCGAGATATTGCTTGTTATTCCCTTAAGTTTTCCAATACTTATACTTTTTCTCAAATTCGTTATTCATTTTTTTTATGTCCTGGACATGCAAAGAGAATGGAATGCGCCATATAGCAACCAGCGTTAAAATATTTGACTATCGCTTAAAACCTACCATATTCCCCTTGCATCTACAAGAAAATTATCAATAAGATTGACATCTCGATATATCCATTAACATGAAGCATATGGAGAATAAGCGTTTGTAAAAATAGTTTGTACAAGAGTCGAGAAAGTCATGTGAGTGTAACACATCACATTTTTTAAACTATGACTCTCGATTCAGTTTCTTCTTCTTGTGGTAGTGAAATTATTTTTGTAAACGTTTATCTCGATTAACAAGAAGTAGAATAGTTGTAGAAGAGATACGAATAAATGATAATTATTAGAGTGTCATGTGAATGTAACACATTTAAAGTTTTGCTTTTAACTTTATTTCTGTTATTCTGGGGCAGTACTTTAGTTCTTGGTAATTAATATCCGGTGCTCACTTGAGGTAAATCCCGGGAAAAAAATTTCTGATGTGTTATACTCACATGACTTTCTCTACTCTTGTACAAACTATTTTTACAAACGCTTATTCTCCATATGCTTCATGTTAATCGAGATATCGAGATGTTAATCCTATTGCTAATTTTCTTGTAGATGCAAGGGGAATTGGTAGGGTTTAAGCGATAGTCAAATATTTTAAGAGCTGGTTGCTATGTGGAGTATTCCATTCTCTTTGCATTACCAGGACAAAAAAATGAATAACGAATTGACATTTGAGAAAAAGTATAAGTATTGGAAAATTTAAGGGAATAACAAGCAATATCTCGAAAATGGTTCACTCAACAAAAAAAATGTATATGACATAAATTGTGTATTTTAACGCGATCTACATTTATTTGTGCAGCAAAATTTTGTCTATCTCTTATGGTTTACCAGTTATGCAAAAGTCGTGCACAATGAAGAATACGTTTGGAGACATTCCCAGAAAATTCGAGATATACATTTCATTTGTCATGAAAATATCTTAAACATATGATATTTTAATCAAAATCGTTAGAGCCATTTTTGAGAAAGTTAAAATTTTCGAAAAATGTTCCATGTAAAGGGTAGTCTGGGGTGGGACGATTTTCTTGAAAACCTTCGTGTCGCATCTCTGGAGGATACTGAACCTAAATATCAGGTTTGGTGTTTATCCGACTGTTCGTTTCTGAGTTATGCTGTTCACAGACACACACGCGTTTCCAAAAATGCTTTTTACTTTCTCTACTACGTATAGTAAGTAGGGGAAGTATTGCTTTCCACCCAAAAATTCGATACCGAGATTTCACCGGAAATACATGTTTTGAGACCTCCTGAATCCAAAAAAAAGCATTTTTGGAAACATGTCCGTGTGTGTGTCTGTGTGTGTGTGTGTGTCTGTCTGTGAAGCGCATAACTCAGAAACGAACAGTCGGATAAACACCAAACTTGCTATTTACGTTCAGTATCTTCCAGAGATGCGACACGAAGATTTTCAAGAAAATCCCCCCCACCCCAGACTACCCTTTACATTTTAATTTTCTCAAAAATGGCTCTAACGATTTTGATGAAAATATCATATGTTTAAGATAATGTCATGAGAAATGAAATGTATAATTCGAAATTTCTGGGAATGTCTCCAAAAGTATTCTTCATTATGAACGACATTTGCATAACTGGTAAACCATAAGAGATAGACAAAATTTTACTACACAAAAAATGTAGATCGCGTTAAAATACACAGCTTATATCATATACATTTGTTTTGTTGAGTGAACCGTTTTCGAGATATTGCTTGTTATTTCCATAAATTTTCCAATACTTATACTTTTTCTCAAATTCGTTATTCATTTTTACTTTCTCTACTACGTATAGTAAGTAGGGGAAGTATTGCATTCCACCCAAAAATTCGATACCGAGATTTCACCGGAAATACATGTTTTGAGACCTCCTGAATCCAAAAAAAGCATTTTTGGAAACATGTCCGTGTGTGTGTCTGTGTGTGTGTGTGTGTGTGTGTGTGTGTGTGTGTGTGTCTGTGAACAGCATAACTCAAAAACGAACAGTCGGATAAACACCAAACTTGGTATTTAGGTTCAGTATCTTCCAGAGATGCGACACGAAGGTTTTCAAGAAAATCGTCCCACCCCAGACTACCCTTTACATGGAACATTTTTCGAAAATTTTAATTTTCTCAAAAATGGCTCTAACGATTTTGATTAAAATATCATATGTTTAAGATAATGTCATGAGAAATGAAATGTATATCTCGAATTTTCTGGGAATGTCTCCAATAGTATTCTTCATTGTGAACGACTTTTGTATAACTGGTAAACCATAAGAGATAGACAAAATTTTACTACACAAAAAATGTAGATCGCGTTAAAATTCACAACTTATGTCATATACATTTCTTTTGTTGAGTGAACAGTTTTCGAGATATTGCTTGTTATTTCCTTAAATTTTCCAATACTTATACTTTTTCTCAAATTCGTTATTCATTTTTTTATGTCCTGGACTTGCAAAGAGAATGGAATGCGCCGCATAGCAACCAGCGTTAAAATATTTGACCATCGCTTAAAAGCTACCATATTCCCCTTGCATCTACAAGAAAATTAGCAATAAGATTGACATCTCGATATCTCGATTAACATAAAGCATATGGAGAATAGGCGTTTGTAAAAATAGATTGTACAAGAGTAGAGAAAGTCATGTGAGTGTAACACATCAGATTTTTTTATGTCCTGGACATGTAAAGAGAATGGAATGCACCGCATAGCAACCAGCGTTAAAATATCTGACTATCGCTTAAAACCTATCATATTCCCCTTGCATCTACAAGAAAATTACCAATAAGATTGACATCTCGATATCTCGATTAACATGAAGCAAAAATAGATTGTACAAGAGTAGAGAAACTCATGTGAGTGTAACATCAGATTTTTGGAAACATGTCCGTGTGTGTGTCTGTGTGTCTGTCTGTGTGTCTGTGAACAGCATAACTCAGAAACGAACAGTCGGATAAACACCAAACTTGGTATTTAGGTTCAGTATCTTCCAAGGATGCGACACGAAGGTTTTCAAGAAAATCCCCACACCCCAGAGTACCCTTTACATGGAAGATTTTTCGAAAATTTTAATTTTCTCAAAAATGGCTCTAACGATTTTGATTAAAATATCATATGTTTAAGATATTTTTATGAAAAATACAATGTATATCTTGAATTTCCTGGGAATGTCTCCAAAAGTATTCTTTATTGTGAACGACTTTTGCATAACTGGTAAACCATAAGAGATAGACAAAATTTTACTACACAAAAATGTAGATCGCGTTAAAATACACAATTTATGTCATATACATTTTTTTAGTTGAGTGAACCATTTTCGAGATATTGCTTGTTATTTCCTTAAATTTTCCAATACTTATACTTTTTCTCAAATTCGTTATTCAATTTTTTATGTCCTGGATATGCAAACAGAATACAATGCGCCACATAGCAACCAGCGCTTAAAATATTTGACTATCGCTTATAACCTACCATATTCCCCTTGCATCTACAAGAAAATTAGCAATAAGATTGACATCTCCATATCTCGAGTAACATGAAGCATATGGAGAATAAAGTTTGTAAAAATAGTTCGTACAAGAGTAGAGAAAGTCATGTGAGTGTAGCACATCAGATTTTTTTATGTCCTGGACATGCAAAGAGAATGGAATGCGCCACATAGCAACCAGCGATAAAATATTTGACTATCGCTTAAAAGCTACCATATTCCCCTTGCATCTACAAGAAAATTACAAATAAGATTGACATCTCGATATCTCGATTAATATGAAGCATATGGAGAATAGGCGTTTGTAAAAATAGATTGTACAAGAGTAGAGAAAGTCATGTGAGTGTAACACATCAGATTTTTTTGTATTCAGGGAGTCTGAAAAAGGTATTTCCAGTGAAATCTCGGTATCGAATTTTTGGGTGGAATACAATACTTCCCTTACTTACTATACGTAGTAGAGAAAGTAAAAATGACGGTCCATGGGATTTGAAACCGCGACCTCCCGAATGCAAGCACTAGACGCTACCATCTCGCAAGGTAGCTTCCCTGTTGTGAGTGGAACCGGCCGATAAACCTAACAAGAGAAAAGTGCCCTAAGCGAGGCTAGCAAACAATAACCCGGTGTGCGTTATCTGGTAGTGAGCGATATTACACTACGTGCTGGGGATGTCCAAAACGTTCCCACGACATCTAGCGATAGTGCTAGCGTGCGAAAGGCAACCCCTAGCAACGGCTTCTGTGTCTCCATTCATTACCGTTCTGCATTCCTTTCACTTTATGTCACACACATCTCTGCGAAGTGGCATATAAGAATAGAAACATGCGTTCGGTTGCAAAATTTCACTTCTGCTGGCGGTTCTTTTGCTAGTGCAATGCTCGTTGCAAACATTAGTGGTGAAGGCAAATCATCCGAACCTTCAGGCACGTAAGTCGCTAACATTTCAGAAGTATATTTACCTGTAGTAAGTAGAAAAATATATTGCATCCCACCCAAAAATTGATGTCGAGATTTCACCGAAGATCCACGTTTTGAGGCTCCCTGAACCGAAAGCAAAAACGTCTGATGTGTTACAATTGCACTCGTCCACTGTTGTTTTTATATATACCTTTGCAGAAGTGGCTTCATTACGTATTTCGTTTATGTACAGTGCGTTCCTTATATTGTCAGGCCGCGACTCGCGCGTATGTTGCTCTGTGCGTGCTATTACACTAGAGGGTTTTCCGTTCTAAAACTCACGAGTGATGGTAACATGCACTATAATGACTACCAGCGTTGTAATAATTTATCTTGAAAGTGGTGTTCATCTGCATTGAGACATTCCTGGCATTCCTCGTTGTCACGAGGTTGTGATTCATGAACATCCATGTCGTCCTCCGTGGTGTAGTGGTTACCATGTTAGCCTCTAGTGACCGAGATCGCGGCTTCGAACTCGGCGGAGGGTGACGAATTTTTTTCGGGCTTGCGTTTAACTTTATTACTGTTTTCTAGGGCAGAACTTTGGTTCTTGGTAATTAATATCCGGTGCTCACTTGAGGTATATCCTGGGGGTAAAAAATGACGGTCCATGGGATTTGAAACCGCGACCTCCCGAATGCAAGCACCAGACGCTACCGTCTCGCAAGGTAGCTTCCCTGTTCTGTGTGAAAGCAATCCTTAGAATGGCTTCCTTCGGAAGGGAAGAAAAGCCGGTGGTCCCGTGTCGTAGATTTACGACACGTAAAAGAACCTCAAGTCTGATAAAGAGGCCTGTGAGAAAATTTACCGGTCTTTCACGCCCAATATAGAATGGGACGCTAAGGACCACAGCAGTTAAAGAACGTCCATAAATAAAATTCAATTTATGAACATTCATGGACAATAGTCACTGTGTAGGGCTTCAATTTAAAAGTTTAGCTCTGTGAGGAGAGGTTTTTAAAACATCCACTTGCTCTGCAATACTTCTGAGACATTTTTTTTAGGAGAGCGTTCGAATGATGCACCAATTTCGTCAATTTTTTTCCTCGTTAAACATTTCTTTTTCGCCTCTTAGTTAGTAACCAGACTTCTTACATTCTCTCCATCTGAACTGCAATACCAAGAAATTTCTGCTGAAATTGTCTGTACACCTGTCCACATGTTTCTGCTTTATGTATCGTACATTAAAAATTCTTTGTTTAAGCGTGAATTTTCCGATAGGCATTTCAGGGGACTAATAAAAATAATATGATATAGGTACGTAATTCACATACAACACGAATGTCTTAAATAAACTTTCACATTTGAGATGCATAATGAACAAACTCCAATCTTTACAGCTCGAACTGAAGGCAGCAACTGACGCAGCTGATAAATGTAACCTTGAGCAGGTCACAGTGGAAATATACCGAGGTCACTGCAGTGAAAGCGAACTACGCATACACGCAACCTATGGCCCGGCTATAAATGAAATGCATGGTACAAGGTATAGTGGAAACCGAATCCATAGTCAGATGTTTAAATGCGAGTGCTGTGTGCTGGCGTTAAAATTCCTACTCTCCCCATGAAATCGCGAGAAACAACTGAATAGTGACAGTAGTTACTTTAAAAAAATGAGGAACGTATTGACAACAAAATCAAATCAGTAACAACGGATATCTCGGAAATGGCTGATGACACAAAATTTATTTAAAATAATTTGAGAGTTTTAAAGATATCTACATTTTTTGTATAGTATGTTTTGGTGTATCTCTTAGCATTTACCAGTTATACGAAATTATACAAAATTCCTTCCCAATGAGAACTTCACTAGCTATTCCCAGAAAATTCAAGATATACATTTTGTTTTGCATGTAAATATCTTAAACTTGTGCTATTTTAACCAAAAAAGATTAAAGAATATTTTTTTTTTAGAAAATTAAAAATGTTTAAAATGTTTCCATTTTGGGGATATTCTTGAAAATCTTAATGTGACATCTTTGAAAGATACTGAACTTAAATACCAAGTTTGGTATTTGTCGAACATTTCATTTTTGAGTCATGTTGTACCCCCCCCCCCCCCCACACACACACACACACATGGAGCTTTTCTAAAAATGGTTTTGTTGGATTCAGGGGACCTTAAAAGATTCTGTATTTCCGGTGAATCGATATCGAATTTTTAGGTGAAATGCAATACTTTCTTTACGTACTAGGTACTTGGTAGAGAAAGTAAAATGCAAAATTCTAACCAACAGCAACGAATAACTCGGAAATAGCTGATGTTACAAAAATTTGTATTTGACAAATTGTGTGTTTTAACGCGCTCTGCATTTTTGTCCCTGTAGAAAGTGTTTATTTTTATGGTTACCCTTTTCTATAGAATTATTCAAATTCAGTCCGAAGAAGATCTCACAGGCTTTTCACAGAGAATTCAAGGTAGGTATATCATATTGCTCATGCCTATTTGTCAAACAGAGGCTATGTTAATCAAAGTCGTAAGGGATAGTTTGGGGTGAGGAAAATTTTTTGAAAATATTCGTGTCACAACCTTGGTAGATGCTGAACTTCAGTACCAAGTTTGGAATTGAACCAACTTTTTGTATCAGTTATGCCATTCACGCACACGCGCATACCTTTTTCCAAAGTTTGTTTTTGGAGGGTGTTCAGTGGGCTTCAAGAGTTGTATTTCTGGTTTAATCCCGATACTAAATTTTGAGTTGACTACAATACTTGCTATGCCTAGTATAGAAATGAGGTAGAAAAAGTAAAAAGAAACGTAAACTGTGACACCGAAAAAGAAGAAAGTTATTAAAATAACTCGTCGCATTATTGTATTCGAATATTTGTTGTATGTGTTACTATTTCTCGGATGAGAATCTGCTTTGACCGCCATTTATGCGCATTTGAATCTTGAGCGCATCTTCTTTAACTTAAATAAGACAAACAGAATCGACTTATGATATAAACTACTGAATGTACTACCCTCATTTTTCCAGTGCCTAATTTGAAACCATCTCTATAGGCAGACAGGTTGCGGCGAAGGTCCACCTGGGTAAGAACCTAAGCTCAAACCTCCTATTAATAAACCCAGGGTTAGCGCCATCCGAGCGGTTCTCCAACCGTGGGGTCTCCCATGAGGCCAATTCCTTGTTATCCTAGAAAGGCCCCCCCCGCTTGCGCGGGGAATGGAAGTGGCCACTTACGCGCGTCACCCTGATAGGGTGACTATCGATACCCTCGGTGGAGTCGACAGTAATCTAGCATACCGTCTACGGCTGTCCAGGTCAGTACCGGAGAACATTGAGACTTCTTACAACCCTGTCTGCATGGAAAACCATACAGACGTACCCAATACCCATGGGTCTCGGGAACCACTACCCCGCCGAGTCCAACCCAATCCGAACAACTCCCCAACGGGAGGGGCTCGAAACGTTCGGCCCAGCGTACTTCTGGTAACGTCAGAAGTACCACTAGTGCTAAGGGTCCACACTGCCCGCACCACGGCAGCTGAAGGTGTCGGAACCCCCCCCCCCCTACGGAACTCTATAGGCAGACAGGCATATTTCGTAAATCATTTGCTACTCAAAAAGTTTATGAATCATTAGTTTGACACGCAAGTGAAAAATCGTTGGTTTGCTCCGCCATTTTATTTTTCAGTAGTTAACAGGAATGTCCTGCGCCATGGTGCTGTGGAGTAGAGCGTGGAGCTCTGGTTCCCGGTCATGGAATGCGCCCGGAGTGCCATCCCATCCAAGGGGGTGCGGATTTTAAGCTCCGTGTATAAGAACGATGCCCACTCAGCATCTTGAGGAAAGTGAGGAGCTGCGATAGGCAGCGATTCCGGCCACAAAGGCAACATTCTGGCTGGGAGATGCGTGGTACTGGCCACGTCATCTCTTTGTCACCTCTCCCTTCATGGAATGTAGCGTCACGAGGTTGTTGTTGTTGTTATTATTATTATTATTATTATTATTATTATTATTATTATTATTATTATTATTATTATTATTATTATTTAGCAGGGAGGCTGCACAGCCGAAAGAATAGTTTGTAATTTGATTCATTGAAACAATATATTTTCACATGATCGTGTTTCACCCCACCAATTAACTTGCTCATGAAGCTATAGAATTACCATTCCTTAACTGGTAGAGGAGGGTCGATCTCATGATCACCATGAAGTCCAGATCTTACAACTTTTTATTTTTTGCTTTCTCTGCCACCTACCATATTAAGTAGTAATATTGTATTCCACTCAAAAATTCAATATCGAGCTTTCACCGGAAGACGTTTTGGGAGCCACTCAATAAAAAAATAATTTTTAGAAAAAGGTCTGTGAGTTAATTAAGTTTGCCCAGAATGCGACACGAACATTTTCAACTTAATTTCTTTATCCCAAACTACCCTTTGCATAGAAAACATGTCATTTTATATTTTCTCAAAAAAGACAATTTTGATTAAAATATCAAATGTTTAATATGTTGACATGATTAAAATGTATGTATATATTGAAATTTTGTTAGCCTGGGAAGATTCTCATTTTGCATCTGAGCGAAATTAATATAGCGATGAAACCAGAAGAGATAGACAAAAAATGTAGGGCATTTTAAAACATGGAATTTGTTTTAGGTTACCTTCTTTCTAGATTTGGACGTTTATGAGTTATTTTCTGATGTTCGGAATTTCACACTTCATCAGCCCACGTTAGAGTATTCAAAATATCGAGTCCAGCATACATATGGCGACATGTATTTGGCTATTATATTAACCTCCTGTATGGTTTTGTGTAGCTAAACAAAATGTGCATTTAAATCATTTCGAAAACTATTTATAATGACTAACAATAAGTAGAAAATCAAGACTTTTTACGAATAATCTGTAGTATAGACTATAATAAAACAACTCTAAAGGTATATGAAACAATAATATTTAACCAGAGCAAACCCAGCAACAAAAATACACGTCAAACAAAAAAGATTAAGCTTTCCAGGATTTTCGCTAATGATGTAAGCGAGTATATGCATAAAAAGGGGGGGAAGAAAAAGAATTCTGATGTGTTATATTCACATGACTTCCTCTACCTGTATCGTTTATTAGTGGGTATACAAATTATCCTTGCGAACGCTTATTTTTCTGTTTACTTCATTTTAATCCATATAAACATTTGCAGAAATAGCTAAGTTACACATTTCTTAATGGTACAAGGGGTACAGCTTAGCCAAATGTTTAAGAACGGAACGCCATAAAATGTTGACCTTGAAATTCCGTACTTTTTCCATGCAGTTGCAAAAAACAACTGAATGTCGACAGGACTTACAAAAGAATGGCAAAGTGTTGAACAATGCGAACAATTAGTAACGGATATATCGGAAATGGCTGATGCCGAAAAAACATTATTTGATATAAAATTGTGTTTTTAAAGAGATCTCGATCTACATTTTTTGTGTAGTATGTCTATCGCTTAACTTTACCGGTTATACAAGATTACGCAAAATTCCTTCAGAATGAAGAGGACTTCACAAGCTATTTCCATAAAATTCAAGATATACATTTTGTTATGTAAATATGTTTAATATATGATATTTTGATCAAAATTGTAAAGAGCCATTTTTTAGAAAATAAAAAAATTCGAAAAATGTTTATGTAAAGGGTAGTTGGGGTGGGGATTTTCCTGAAAATCTTCATTTCTCATCTTTTGAACATACTTTTTAACGACTTTCCGTTTTTTACTTTCTCTACTACGTATAGTAAGTAGGGGAAGTATTGCATTCCACCCAAAAATTCGATACCGAGATTTCACCGGAAATACATGTTTTTAGACCCCCTGAATCCAAAAAAAAGCATTTTTAGAAACATGTCGGTGTGTGTGTGTCTGTGAATAGCATAACTCAGAAACGAACTGTCGGATAAACACCAAACTTGGTATTTAGGTTCAGTATCTTCCAGAGATGCGACACGAAGGTTTTCAAGAAAATCCCCCCACCTCAGATTACCCTTTACATGGAACATTTTTCGAAAATTTTAATTTTCTCAAAAATGGCTCTAACGATTTTGATTAAAATATCATATGTTTAAGATATTTTCATAACAAATGAAATGTATATCTCGAATTTTCTGGGAATGTCTCCAAAAGTATTCTTCATTGTGAACGACTTTTGCATAACTGGTAAACCATAAGAGATAGACAAAATTTTACTACACACAAAATTTAGGTCGCGTTAAAATACACAATTTATGTCATATACATTTTTGTTGTTGAGTGAACCATTTTCGAGATATTGCTTGTTATTCCCTTAAATTTTTCAATACTTATACTTTTTCTCAAATTCATTATTCATTTTTTTGTCCTGGTAATGCAAAGATAATGGAATACTCGACATAGCAACCAGCTCTTAAAATATTTGACTATCGCTTAAAGCCTACCATATTTCCCTTGCATCTACAAGAAAATTAGGAATAAGATTAACATCTCGATATCTCGATTAACATGAAGCATATGGAGAATAAGCGTCTGTAAAAATAGTTTGTACAAGAGTAGAGAAAGTTATGTGAGTGTAACACATCAGATTTCTTTATTTAGGGATCCACAAAACGTGCGTTACGTGAAATCTCGTATCGAACTTTTGGGTGGAATGCATTAAGTACTTTCTCTACCTGCTATGTACGTGGTAGAAAAAGTAAAACTATGATAGTGATCGGTTGTAGAGAAATACTATTTGTTATGATCTCTTAATATGCATTCTCAATCTCAGACCGGTAAAACTTTGATCTAATCCCGTATTAGTTACGCAAGTTTGAATACGTGCTATATTGACAGCTTTTATCATTGTGGAATGGAGATAAGCAAAATTGCAACAAGCCAAAGTAAACTAAATAGCCAAACACACCCATCTTGCCTTTCCCTCCACAGACTTATCAACATGTTGACTCAGAAGAAAGGTGATGCAGAGCTTGAAGATTCTGGGAAAAATCGTCCCGTCATTTCAGTGTTTGGCGCGCGTTAGCTAATTGAACGGATTTGCACTTGAGCTCCAGCTCTGTGTTTCTTGCATTCTTTCTCATTATGCGAGTTGTTTTGGTTTTCAGAGCGTATTCCATTAGCTAGCCTGTTGATGGCACCACTAGAAAATCTTACAGCCTCAACAGCCGCACCAAAAATGCAACTCTTAAGGAACCTTCACAAGCTGTTCACAGGAAATTCAAACATAATTTTATCGCTCACGCCAATAGAGCGAAAATATATCATTTTAATCGAAATCGTTAAGAGCCATGTATAAGAAAATTGTCCATGTAAATAATAATTTGGTGGATTGTCTTGAAAATCTACGTGTCGATTCCTTAAAAAATGTTGAACTGAAACATGAATTTTTATATTTACCGATTTTTATTTTCTCTACTACGTAGGTATAGTAAGTAGGGGAAATATTGCATTGCACCCAAAAATTCGATACCGAAATTTCGCCGGAAATACATTTGAGGCCCCCTAAATCCAAATAAAGCATTTTGGAAACATGTGTGTAGAAAGCTCAAAAACGAAAAGTCGGAGGTTCGATCTTCCAAAGATGTGACACGAAATTTTCAACAAAATTCACCCACCACAAACTACCCTAACATGAAACATTTTTGGAAACCTTTTATTTTCTACAAAAATGGCTCTAATGATTTTGAATAACATACCATATATAGATATTTACATGGCAAACAAAATGTATATCTTGAATTTTCGAAGCATACTCCGTAGCCTTTGAAGTTTTTTTTTCAATCAAAAGGAATTTTGTATAATCTTGTATAACTGGTAAACGTTAAGCGATTGACGAAAACGTGCTACACAAATATGTACATCTCTTTAAAACACACGATTTATTTAAAATAAGGATTCTTGTGACATAAACCATTTCTGAGATATCTGTTATTAAAGGTTCTTGGTCATTCTCTTAAAGTCTAGTCAACAGTCAGTTGTTTCTCGCGATTGCATGGAAACAGTATGGAATTTTAAGGCCAACATATAGCGTCCAGTTCTAAAACGTTTGACTATCGCTGCTCCCTTTGTATCTAACGAAATGTGTAATGTAGCTATTTCTCCAAAGGTTTATTTGGAATAAAAATAAGAACAAGAATAATTTGTATACCGACTAATAAATGATAGAGGGTAGAGAAAGTCATGAATGTATATCATCAGATTTTTCGTTATGTTGTTCACTGAAAAAAAGTGTACACAACACATACACGGCCAATTTTCTAAAAGCGTATTTTTATTCAAGGAATATGAAAACGTATATTTCCGGTGAAATTTTGATATCAAAATTTTAGGTGAACTACAGTACTTCCTCTACCTACCACAGTGACAGAGAAAGTAAATACATGATGTGTAAACGCCCATAAATGTTTTCTATAAATTACCATTCGCTTTACATTCATTATGATAAATGCTTGCTTGGAAATTGGGAAATACATGCTGAATACAAGTAAACAACTCTGTAAACTCCACACACGAGAAGGATGAAATTAAAAAATTATACAACTAATAAAATGAAAAATCCAGAAAAACGTCAGAACACTAAACTAAATTATTATTACTTTCTCTACTACGTATAGTAAGTAGGGGAAGTATTGTATTCCACCCAAAAATTGGATACCGAGATTTCACCGGAAATATATGTTTTGAGACTCCCTGAATCCAAAAAAAGCATTTTTGGAAACACGTCCGTGTGTGTGTGTGTGTGTGTGTGTGTGTGTGTGTGTGTGTGTGTGTCTGTCTGTCTGTCTGTCTGTCTGTGAAGAGCATAACTCAGAAACGAACAGTCGGATAAACACCAAACTTGATATTTAAGTTCAGTATCTTCCAGAGATGCGACACGAAGGTTTTCAAGAAAATCTCCCCCACCCCAGATTACCCTTTACATGGAACATTTTTCGAAAATTTTAATTTTCTCAAAAATGGCTCTAACGATTTTGATTAAAATATCATATGTTTAAGATATTTTCATGACAAATAAAATGTATATCTTGAATTTTCTGGGAATGTCTCCAAAAGTATTCTTCATTGTGAACGACTTTTGCATAACTGATAAATTATAAGAGATAGACAAAATTTTACTGCACAAAAAATGTAGATCGCGTTAAAATACACGATTTATGTCATATACATTTTTGTTGTTGAGTGAACCATTTTCGAGATATTGCTTGTTATTCCCTTAAATTTTTCAATACTTATTTTCTCAAATGGGAATTCGTTATTCATTTTTTTTGTCTTGTATATGCAAAGAGTATTAATCTGTGGCAAAGAGAATGGTGCTGCACCTAGCAACCAGCTATTAAGATTCCCCTTACATCTACAAGAAACTTAGCAATAAGATAGTGTCTGCAAATGTTTATCTCGATTAACATGAAGTAGATGGAGAATAAGCGTTTGTAAAAATAGTTTGTACAAGAGTAGAGAAAGTCATGTGAGTGTAACACAGATTTTTTTTGTTATTTCTGCACGTTAAAAATCAGATTTTTTTCTAAGCTAATTTGGCGCTAATATTTTTTAAGTGGAGCAAAATACTTTCTGTATTCTGAAGTCGGCCAGCGCCTGCGAGGTATGTTTCCCTCACAACATTTCATCGAAGTTGGCTTGAACTTGCTACACTACTAATAAATACCGGAACACTTGGGCTGATAAACTACACGTATATCACATAAAAATAGCGCGAACATAAGGAAAAATTAACCGACTTGGAAAGGGGTCTGATAATAACTGGCCACTCTTGAGGCTACTAGAAACAAAAGCAAGGCATCTACAGATGTTACTAGGGACCCATGGCTTTTTACTTTCTCTACCACGTACATAGTTGGCAGACAAAGCACCTATTGCAATCTACCGAAAAATTAATACCGAGATTTCACCGGAAATGCATTACTTGAGGACCCCTGACTCCAAATAAAGCATTTTTAGAAAAAGGTCCGTAGTGCGTCTGTGTCCAAAGATGCGAAACGAAGATTTTTAAGAAAATTCCCCCGCCGCAAACTACCCTTTACATGTGACATTATTCAACATTTTTTATTTTCTAAAAAATAGCTGCAACGATTTTGCTTAAAATACCATACATTAAAGATATTTATATCACAAATAAAATGCATATTTTGTATTTTCTAGGAATAGCTTTGAAGTTCTCTTTATTCGGAAGAATTTTGTATAATCTTGTATAGGTGGTAAACGTTAAGCGATAGAGGTGTTGCACTCACATGACTTTCTCTACTATTGTACAAATTATTTTTACGAACGCTTATTTTCCATCTAACGAGATAAACATTTCCAGAAACTATCTTATTGCTAATTTTCTTGTAGGTACAAGGGGAATACGGTAGGCTTTAAGCGATAGTTAAATCTTTTAAGAGCTGGTTGTGGAGCATTTCATTCTCTTTGCATGTCCAGGGGATAAAAAGAACGAATAGCGAATTTCCATTTGGGAAAAAGTATAAATACTGGAAAATTCAAATAATAAGGAATATCCCGAAAATGGTTCACTCCACCAAAGAAAAGTATGTCAAATAAATTTATGTTTTAGATGATCTACATTTTTTGTGCAGTAAAATTTCGTCTATCTCTTACAGTTTACCAGTTATGCAAAAGTCATTCAGAATGAAGAGGTCTTTTGGCGACATTACCAGAAAATTCAAGATATTCATTTTATTTGCATAAAAATATCTTAAACGTATGATATTTTAATAAAAACGTTAGAGCCATTTTTGAGAAAATCAGAATTTTCGAAAAATATTCCATGTAAAGGTTTGTCTGGGTTGGGGGAATATTCTTGAAAATCTTTTTGTCGCATCCTTGGAAGATACCAAACTCAAACACCAAGTTTGGTATTTGTCCGACTTTTGTTTTTGGGTTATGCTGTTCACAGACAAACAAACACACACACACACACACACACACACACGTTTCCAAAAATGCTTTACTTGTATTCAGGGCACCTCAAAATATCTATTTCCGGTGAAAACTCGGTATCGAATTTTTTGGTGGAATGCAATACTTTACGTAGTAGAGAGAGTAAAAATGTAGATCTCATTAAAACACACAATTTATTTCAAGTGACTTTTTTATGGCATCACCCATTTCCGAGATATCCGTTGTTAATGGCTCGATTTGTTCATTACTTTGTCATTCTTTTTAAATATGATTGAAGTTTTTAAGAGTGTGAAGCTATAAGATGCAGAGCTTCTTAATTTTTTTTTTTTTTTAAACTTTAGACGCTCACGAGATATTTTCCTGTTGTTGGTCGGAATTGTCCAGTAATTCAAACTATACATTGCTGAAATACGTCGGTTCTTTAGTTTCTCATCAGGTCATGCAGAAAGTATTGAAAATATTTAGTCCAGTATGCAGATAGCGATTTTCTTTTTAAACATTTGACTGTCGTATTAGCGTCCTGTATGCTTCAAGTATATATACACTTATGATTATTACTCGCGCAAAACTTCTGGAATCGTGACCTTGATTGCTACACCAGCTGCCGAGCCTACTAACAGAATGAAGCCCTTTACGCACTGCAGGCAAGACAAGACCTCCAAATCCAGAACGAAATATAAATATAGGCGATTTCGACATGTGCTCATTAAGCGGACAATAATGGACTTCTACGTCAATAAAAAGATAGTTCCGACATGCAGAAAGTTACTCCTGTAGTTAGAAGTAAGATACAATTTCCTTGGGGGGAGAGTTAAGGAGAGTTATTCGGAAATTGGGATTTAGATGGCGCAAGTGCCGAGGAAAGCGAACAATCTTAATCGAAAAGCCAAGAATTGTTGAATGGAGATGCAAATACTTGGATGAGCTAGGGGAATACCGAAGTCAAGGCAGGGATATCCTTTATTTGGATGAAATGTGGATGGACAATAATTTAACATTCAAGAAATGTTGGCAAGCTGATGGGATCACAGGGGTGCTTACTGATGGTAGTGCAGGAAACACTCATTGACCAAGAGAAAAGGTATTTAAGATTGACCGCATCCTTAATGCACATGGACACTCCACTCTGTATCTGCCGCCTTACAATTGCGATCTTAATCCCATTGAGGTTGCATGGGCGACAGTAAAGCACTTCATACTGGGGAATTTTCGTTATTTCGTTTATTGAGTTTAACCAACGAAGGAATCTCTGCGGTACCTGCAGAACAGTGGGTAGGATATCACTGGCATGTTAGAAAATTAGAAGATGGTTACTGTCCATGGATCGTGTGGTTTCTGATGTGATCGATCAGATTATTATTTCAAATGCAAACGACAGTTCTTCTGATGAGCAAGAAGGGATATCATCCGATGACTCGGACTCCAAATCATCTGCATCGATCTTGCATACCCTTTGGATTAATGAGGTTAGTAAAATAATATTCCACATATATACTGTTTTACATGTATACACGCTTTACAAGTTCACTTATTGAAATTATGATCATAATTGTTTTGTTTGATGCGGTAATAATGTAATATTGATGTTACTTCGCCTAATATTTGTTGTCGCGGAAAGAAAGGATAAGTACCTTTGGAACAGGGTGTAAACAATAAAGCGATAGGAAAGAATAACACAACCCTCTCTCAGGTTCGCTTACGTCAACCTCAAGGACAAAGCTAAACCCCTGAGTCACAGACAGTAGGAATGGTTTATGTTTAGCTTAATCAACGAAAGCGATATAATACCTTTGCTTACTCACAGTGGTAACACATACAGTCTGCATAGAAAGTGTCTGCATCTGGTTGTAATTTTAAAGAGAGCTGCAGTATCTAAATAGTACTTATTTTATATTTGTTATATTTATAACCATGGCTCCTATGTTTTCAAAGTTAAGTGATAAGGTGTTACATAGTCAAAGTAGGGAAATAATTGCAAATGTCATCGACTTCATGAAGCAAGAAGCAGAGATGAAGGAAGAAATTATATCCGAGTTCCATAAAAGCCTTAAGAGAGTGAAAGAAAGAGTAGTCAAAGCAACTGGTGTTTCACCGAGTTCCGTTTCCAGAGTTCTCAAAGATAAGAGAAAAAAACATATGGATGTAAGAGTACCATTTGACACACCTGGGAATAAACAAAAGGTCCCTAAACGTATTACAGAAATAGACGATTTCGAATGCGTCATTCGGCGCACGATTCACAATTCCTATGTGGAAGAAAAAACTGTGCTAACAATAAGCAAATTGCTCATCCAGCTGAAAGACAGCAGAAACTTTCAAGGTGGTGCTACAAATCTCAGAAAAATTATTAAAAGATTTAGGGTTCAAATGGAAGAAACCGAAATCAAATAGAAGAGTTCTAACAGAAAAGCAAAATAAATAAATAAAATAAAAAACTAATAATAAAATAAAAAAAATAAAAATAAAAAGTAAATGTTGCCATGATAGCTTAGTCGGTTAGAGCAACGGCACGGAAAGCCTAAGATCCGTGGTTCAAATCCCGGCTATGGCATTGAATTTTTCAGTCTGATTCTACCTTTCCAAATGACTATAATTTTATATGTACTTATATCAGTGTGTACTTATATCAGCATCAATTTTCAAGGTGGTGCTACAAATTTCAGAAAAATACTATAATGTATGAAGATGAGTCATACATACACAGCAGTCATACAGCATCTAAAAGTTGGAGTGGCGATAGTGAATTAGGTTTGCAGGCACCTGTTGGCAAAGGGCAAATACTTATTATCGTTCGTGCTGTTGAAAGATCGGCTTCGTTCCAAATGCCCTTCTTTTACAAGTCGCAACAAACAACAGGAGATTTTCATCAAGAAATGAATACAGAAAATTACATGAAGTGAATCAACGCCATGTTGATACCTAATATGCCTGCTGGGTCTGTTCTGGTCATCGACAATGCTTCACAATGCGTCAACACTCAAATTCACAAACCACCTACCTCAACTTCCTTGAAAGAAGAAATGAGCGCTTGGTTACTTAGACATAATAAAGCTTTAGATGAAAGCATGAGTAAAACAAAGCTATATAACTTAATTAAAGCCAACAAACAGCTTCAGAAGTCATACATACGTGACCAGATAGTAATACAACATCGCCATAATGTACTTAGACTGTCATCGTATCGCCCAGATCTAAACCCAATCGAATTAATCTGGGCTGATATCAAAAAATGGGTGGTATGCAGAAATATCAGTTTTAAATTAAAATATGTGGAGCAGTTATAACGCCAGCAATTTGCTGAAATTGGAACGCCAGAATGGGAAAATGTATGGCGACATGCTGAATAAATTAAGAATCATTATTCCGAAAAATACGGAATTGCAGAAAATCAAATAGAAATAATTCTCATCCAGGATAATGGTGCAGAAAGTAGTGACAGCAGTGATGACGGCAATAATGTGATTCCGCAGAAGAGGAAGGGTTGTTAGATGTGGAAGAATTGGAGGCAATGATTGACAGCGTTTTTTATATTAAGCGCTTTTTACAGCGTGGATTTTAATATACTGTATATAACTAAGTTTATCAGCGCAACGCAGTGCATAACCGGTGTGGATATTTGACGATGACTGTCCTACGCACTCCTGCAGCATGCAGTCGACCGGTCACCACCTGATCTGGTAAGCAACTCGCACCATAGCTCTCATTAAGATTTTCACGTGTCTAGAACTGTTGCGCCGATTTATAACAAGAAGGAGAAACATAAGCCGACTGCCTCTTGTGTTCCAATGGTCAGCGTTCTGGCTTAACAAGAAGGAGAAACATAAGCCGACTGCCTCTTGTGTTCCAGTGGTCAGCGTTCTGGCTTCTCAACCCAGAGGTCCCGGGTTCAATTCCCAACTAGTGCGAGAGAATTTTTCTTTACAAGAGTCCGGTATTATGCTTGTGGGAGTGAATGTGAATGACAAATGTTAAAAATGATTAAAAACTAACATTAAAGAACTTACAGTCGAGCTGTTTCTCAAGTCAAAGTCATCGATAAAACCATGGAAGTTAAAGGAGGCAAAAAAAAAAAAAATAAGAAGAAGAATACAACACTTTTCAGGAATAACTGCCAGGATAGATATAAAAGTGAATTAATGAGAGTAGGATATATAGGAGAGAGCTGGCGCAGTTTTTTGCGTTTATATGGGAAAGGATAGGGAAAACGAGGCTAGATGCGTCGGTTCAAGGAGGAAAATGCGTTTATATGGGGGAGATAGGGAATACGAGGACTGACGCTAGGCTAGACAGTGGTAGGAGGGGGAGTGCGCTTTATATGAGACAGATAGGGAATACGTGGAGAGGTGCTAGGCTAGACAGAGGCTGAGTAATGTATGGTTTATATGAGCGGTATAGGAAAACGATGAGAGGTGTTAGACTAGACAGGGCTTGAAACGTAGTGCATGGTTTATATGAGAGATATAGGAAAACGATGAGAGGTGTTAGACTAGACAGGGCTTGAAACGTAGTGCATGGTTTATATGAGAGATATAGGAAAACGAGGAAAGGTGTTAGGCTAGACAGAAGTCGAGGAGTAGAGTATGGTTTATATGAGAAGTATAGGAAAACGAGGAGAGGTATTAGGTTAGGAGAATTGAGTTTGTGTTTAATAAGGAGAGACGAGAAAACGGAGAGAGATCCTATGCTAGGATAGACAGGTGTTAAAGTTAGGTTAGATAGGAAACCAAGGAGTGATACTCAGCTAGAGGGGGGGCAGGAGGGAATGAGCTTTTGAGAGGTAGGGGATACGGGGAGTGGTGTTAGCCTAGACAGGGCTTGAAATGTAGGGCATGGTTTATATGTATGAGAAGTATAGGAACAGGAAGAGGGGTGCTAGGCTAGACAGAGGTTGAGGAGTAGAGTATAGTTTATATGAGAGGTATAGGAAAACGAGGAGAGGAGTTAAGACTAGACAGAGGTCGAGGAGCAGAGTATGGTTTATGTGAGAGTCATAGGTAAACGAGAGAGGCGTTAGGCTAGACAGAGCTAGAGGAGTAGAGTATGGTTTATATGAGAGGTATAGGAACAGGAGGAGAGGTGTTCGGCTAGACAGGTAGTGTAGCAGTAGGAATATGGACTTATATACAGGAGAGATAGGGAATAGGAGGTGCTAGACTTGAAAGCGACTTTAGACGTGAACTTATTGGAAAACTGTTTCATGTCAATGTTCTAGACATGCCCATCACGTAACCTATTCAGGGAAAAGGTGACTCGTTCAGGGGAAAAGGTGACTGCTCAGGGAAAAAGGAGGCCCACAAAGGGAAAAAGTTGACTAGCAAAGGGAAAAACGTAACCAGCAAAGGGAAAAAGGCGACCAGCAAAGGGAAAAATGTGACCAGCAAAGGGAAAAAGGTGACCAGCAAAGGGAAAAAGGCGACATGCAACGGGAAAAAGGGACCAGTAAAGGGAAAAATGTAGCCAGCAAAGGGAAAAAGGTGACCACCAAAGGGAAAAAGGTGAGCCATAAAGGGAAAAAGGTGACCTGCAACGGGAAAAGCTAACCCACTCACACTAACAGGTAAGTAATTCAGCTAGTATTGCAAGAGGTTGACTGCATCATAGCAGTGTATGATTTCACAGGTAATTCAGCTAGTATCGCATGTATTTAGGCTAATTCATCCAGTAACACAGAATAGATTCCAGAGGCTAACTGCATCATGGCTCTGCATAATTTCACAGGTAATTCAGCTAGTATCGTAGGTATTTAGGCTAATTCAGCTAGTATTACAAGAGGATAGATTCTAGGGTTGGGTATAGCTTAGTGTCGTATTTCACAGGTAATTCAGAGAGTATCGTAGGTATTTAGGTTAATTCAAGTATCACAGACGTTTAGAGTAATTCAGCTAGCATTACAGGAGGGTAGGTTCCAGGGGTTGGTTATAACATAGTTTCGTATTTTACAGATAGTTCAGGTAATATCGTAAGTATTTGGGTAATCAGCATAGTTTCACAGATGCTCGTAATAATTTCGATCAGAGATTTGTATCACAGCTATTTAAGGTAAATGCAGGTGATTCAGGTTGTATCAATGGTATTTGAGTCATTTTAACAGGTAATTCATCTAGTATCATTGGTATCTAAGGCAAACCAGATAGTATCACAGGTGCTCGTGCTAATTTAGAGTAGGAATTCGTATCAGAGCTAGTTAAGGTAATTTCACATGATTCGGGTAGTATCACAGGTATTTAAGTCATTTTCACAGGCAATTCAGCTAGTATCGTAGGTATTTAGGCTAATTCATCTAGTATCACAGGAGACTAGATTCCAGAGGCTAAATGCATCATAGCTATGCATGATTTCACAGGTAATTCAGCTAGTATCGTAGGTATTTAGGCTAATTCAGCTAGTATCACAGGAGGCTAGATTCCAGGGTTGGGTATAGCATAGTTTCGTATTTCACAGGTAATTCAGAGGGTATCGTAGGTATTTAGGATAATTCAAGTAACATAGGTGTTTAGAGTAATTAAGCAAGTATCACAGGAGGCTAGATTCCAGGGTTGGGTATAGCAGTTGTTACACGATGAATGAACGAATCAGTGTCCATATACATAAGCTTCAGGTTTTCAGCTCCATAATAAGGCAACAAAACGTCGTAATGATAGTTATACATTTATTTCTTGCAGATGTCCAACACACTCATACCAATGTATATAGGCTTGTTGAATACAGTCTGACGAGAGGCCATATGTACAGCAGCTAGATTATCAGCATATATCGTCCTGTCGATAAACGTAGGCTTGGCGAGCAGCTTCTCTAGAGTTTTTTCATTGGTCACCAGGCGTATATCCATACGGTTACGCAGGTTCTCCATAGTTTTTCCAAACAGCGTTGTTAAAGAGCTTGTAGAGATCCTTCTCGAAATCATTTGCAGCTTGTTGTCGTAGCCTGTTCTTAAATTCCACATAGGGTTTCAACCACTGAGACTGTCGGAATTGTAGCACACGATGGATTTTTGTTAGTCGTAGTCCATGACTAAGAGCTTGCTTCAAAGCCATGTAATGCACTACATACTTCTTTCGAGGTCCAAGATGAGGTATCAGTTTCTTTGTAGATGATTCCAATGGTTTCATACACTCTGGCAGGAAAGGTAGATCGTTGTGTAGATCGTGAAGTTCAGCAGGATACTCGATGTCGACTTCTAATATGTACCCATGAGGATCATCTTCTTGTAGTGTTTCTAAGTTGATTTCTTCAGGTGACACCCACTGAAATCCACCAAAAGGAAGGGCGTGACACATTGCCCACCCATATTGGTTATTAGCGTCCTCGTATGTGATAAATTGGGTTGGTCTCGACGGATCAAACCTATCCATATAAGTGTTATTAGCCTCAGCATACCGATGGGAAACTTAGCATAAACCTCCTCTTACACCTGATTCCTTCATGAGTAGTTGATCATAATCTTGTAACAGCTCCAGCTTAATTCCAGTATACAGTAACATGGCGTCCCATGTAAGACCTGGAGAGGTAAAATAATGGGGAGGATCAACTTTGTGTGTTTTAAGGGTTTGCTCTCTGAACGTCTCAAAGACATCAGCTAGGAGAAGTACATCCGAAGTTAAGTAGAGATCGCTGTACTCTCCCAGGTTTCTCACATTAAACAGCTCCCATACATTTCTAGCATGATCGTAGTCAGTATCAGTAATTTCTTCTTCATTTAATCTATTGTAGAAGTAGTCCTTAGGAGGCAAGCAGGTCTCGTTCAGGACATCCCATGACGTAACAAAATCATACGGAAATACACCCTTACGGGTCATCAACTTCAATTTGTCTTCTCCAAAGTACTTTAGCGTTTCAGGATACGAGGTTAGATTTTTTACTAACTTATCCAAGCTTGTACTGAGGAATCGGAAGCTATCCACAAATCGAAGCTTTATATCTCCTACATACTTGGTGAATGAGATATAGCTTTCTTCAGAGTTAGGAATTACCTCCACACGTTCACTTGTACAACCCAGCTCCTTAACAATGAAGTGAGAGTCATATCCGCTAAGGTTATGCATGAAGACTGGTATATATTTAGGTGTTTTACAGGCTAAATTACATTCATTATGAAGACTTCCACGATATTCACCGCTGATGTGATCATGGTCGCGTACTTTGTAGTTTTCTCCTGTAAAGCCTTTTCCACACAAGTAGCGTGCCGTAGAAGACTCAAAATCCTTTTGCTGTTGTTCCGTAAGTTTCAGAGGCTTAGTAGATTTGTATATGTCATCAATCATTTTTGCAAGAGATGTCAGGTACAGCATAAACTTCTGAGCAGCATCAGCACCACGATACACATAGGGTTGCTTAGGAAGACCAGTTTCGAGATGTTCAACACTGGATGTAGGCTTCACGTAAACACAGAAGCTCATTGGTGTGTGCTCTTGATAAGGGGTTGTATAGGAAGTTTCAGGATTGGGTATACACGTATGGCATGGAGTGAGAATACTCTCAAAATCAGCATAGATGGCATAAGGTACTTTCAGCATCCTCTCAACATTTTTAAACTGAACAATTGATTTCTCCTTGGTAGGCATAACTACCCTCGCAACACCATGTTGAATACAGACGGCTACATGTTCTTGCAGTTTTTCCTGTCCACTTAGTCCATATCGATCATCAAAATGTGTAAAGCAGCGCTTACAAGTATAAACCCGTCCATTATGGCTAGTTTTCTGGCGTCGAACGAGTTTCTCAAAATTCTTTATATATACGTAGTGATGTTTTCCACTACTATCATTCAATAGTAGCAGGTCGCGATGTTCAGGTAGTTCAATATCAACAACCTTTATCGGATACACTTCATGCTTCTCATCCAGCCCGAAAACGTTAATAGATATCTTGTTAAACTTCTCAGATTTTGGTATTTGAGAAAGTGGAGTAGGATAGGAAACACAGCTGAAGTCGTACTTATCTTGAAGTTGTTTGTATTTGTTCACACGCTGTGCATCCTTCCCTATGAATTTAGCTAATATAGAGTACATGAAACATTTCTCGTCGGTAAAGTTCTGAATGTTTATACATGCTTTCCTTGCTTCAACAGCTGACGGTAGTGGTATGTAGCTACTTCCTCGCAACGGATTGTACTTGTTGATACGAAGTCGAACTCCTTCCACAGCAAGCAAAGCCCAGCTGCTACCCTTAAGCTGAGACTCCTCCATTTCAGTCACCAATTTCTTGAATTTCACTTCCATCGCTGACTCCAGATCAGTTTCCAGGAAAACAGCTTGATTCTGTGTTTTAAATGTTTTGTCAGAGGTTTCACCAATACTGTTAACAAATCGACACTCAGCCAGCAGATTAATTTTAACACTCTTATGAATGCTAAGCTCTTTATGCACAGCCTGGATTATCCGTTGTTTTGCCTCTTGCAGATACATATTCAGGTCCTTAGGTGACTCGCATCGTATAAAATACGATTTCAATCGTCCTTCGAATGAAGATTCGTATTCTTTCATATCACAGTCCTCCATTGTTGACAGCAACTCATGTTTAGTTGGCTCCAATCTTCTTTTCTTCTGAGGGCTGCTTATTTCACATATATCTTCGTGACGCTGCCCCTTATAACCATCTCTGAAGGTTACATTACAATGTTTACATTTGAAGAGCTTCTTGCAGCTCATCTCGTGTCTTCTCTTGTCATAACCTCGGAGGAACTTCTTCCCACATTTTCCGCATGCACATCCAGTAGCGCTTGGAATAATATCCTTATACGCTGAGTTATTCATCTTTATTCTTGATGTAATAACGTATTAATCACTGATCAATGAAATGTAGACCTCTTCACCTCGATACCACTTTAGAAAGCTGATTATTCTTGGAGAGAACACGATGTTAACACCTCAAGACTAATTAGCACAATGAAGTCCAATGACCTATATCACCATATTTATAGAGGGAGCACGAACCTTTTAGATCAATCATAAACTCGTTTCATAACCAGATGTATATGATCGCTCAACGTGTATTAACCCCCCCCCCCAGCCATATAACCTCAAGTCTAGAGACAGGATGTTTATGACGTCACACCCAGAGACAGAATGTCTGACAGCATCAAACACGTTTAAACTCGTCTAATAACTACCTGCTTATGCTGTCACACCAACAAGAGAAGCATTCTCCCACGCTCATTCAGACATATATTACAAATTCAAAGCCTGCCACCACCATCACCACCTATTGTACCAAGGTTAATTCCAGCTGTATTATCACAATACTTAAAGTTAAAGCTTAAAAGGTAAGGAGAAGATGTCCCCCTTATTTACTTAATTATCTCATGTTTTCATTCCCTTTTCAATTCTTCCTTTCCATCTTCTCACAGAAAGCCCATTACATTTAACTACAATCACGAGAAAAGCAATTTTTTCATAGTTACACAGATTCTAAGCTTCTAAATCGAACCGGGTAATACTTTTAATAAATGTATTTTAGCTCCCCAATATCAGCATCAAGCATTTAATCTTTACTTGAACCTGATATGATTCATAAGCTTGAAGATATATGAAATCACCCCTTCGGGATTCGATCTGAGTACTTTAAAGTAATATTTGTCATGATAACGATATTTAAGGACTAGATACTCTGTTTACGTTTACCTTGACATGTATATCTAAATTAAATTACGAGTTATTAAATTTTTGCAAGTAAATTTCATTGAATCGGTATTCGAACCCAGAACACCAGGAACAAAATAATTTATAATATTAGTCTGACATGTTAAACAAAGCTGTATGCAGTTACATCTTCGATCTAAGTGATATATTCTAGTGTACAGAGGAAAATTAAGGAAGTCATTAAAAGATGGGGAATCGAACCAAGCACAACTGATTGACAATTATATACAGCATTAATCACCCAGTACAGAACCTATCAATCATGCTTTGGTGCACTCCTCTACCTCACTTAGTTCCGAGATAATGAAAATTTCAAAATTAAGAATCGACCCCAGGACGTCAGGTATCTAATTACACATCTACAAGATACTACCTAATAACATAAATGCAATAAAGTTTATTTGGTGTCTTTATTATAATTAGTTTAGGAGTTATTAAATTTATAATTAAATTACATTCTATCAGTATTCGAAACCAGAACACCAGAAACAAAATTATTTACAATGTTAGTTTGATATGTTTAAAAGAGCTGTATGTAGTTACAGCATCAATGTAAGTGATATATTCTAGAGTATAGAGAAAAATTAAGGAAGTCATTAAAAAATCGGGATTCGAACTAGAGACAACTGATTGAAAATTATATACAGTATTAATTACACATTATAACAGCTATCAAACATGCTTTGGTCCATTCCTCTAGCTTTCTTAGTTTCCGAGATAATGGATATTTAAAAATTAAGGATCGAACCCAGGACACCAGGTACCAAAATATACATTGAAAAGAAACTACCTAATGACATTAATGTAATAAAGTTTATTCGGCGTCTTTATCTTAATTAGTCTCTGAGTTATTAGAAGATAAATTTGTAATCACTCCTAGAATTCGAATCCAGGCATCCCGGTCAACTTGGAACAATGTCCTAATGACGCGGCGCATGACTAAGAATTGATTAGTTTTTATCTCATTGTTCTATCTCTTTTGATTCAGGAGATATAAGCGATTAAACAGTAGAAATAATATGGGCGGGGCATGCCGGCATAGATCAAAGAACCTTATCAGATGTCGGCATCTCCCTTTGCGCTAGAACCGGCAGTAGAAATAATAAGCCGGTTCTGGCTCGTATCAACAAGTACAATCCGTTGCGAGGAAGTAGCTACATACCACTACCGTCAGCTGTTGAAGCAAGGAAAGCATGTATAAACATTCAGAACTTTACCGACGAGAAATGTTTCATGTACTCTATATTAGCTAAATTCATAGGGAAGGATGCACAGCGTGTGAACAAATACAAACAACTTCAAGATAAGTACGACTTCAGCTGTGTTTCCTATCCTACTCCACTTTCTCAAATACCAAAATTTGAGAACTTTAACAAGATATCTATTAACGTTTTCGGGCTGGATGAGAAGCATGAAGTGTATCCGATAAAGGTTGTTGATATTGAACTACCTGAACATCGCGACCTGCTACTATTGAATGATAGTAGTGGAAAACATCACTACGTATATATAAAGAATTTTGAGAAACTCGTTCGACGCCAGAAAACTAGCCATAATGGACGGGTTTATACTTGTAAGCGCTGCTTTACACATTTTGATGATCGATATGGACTAAGTGGACAGGAAAAACTGCAAGAACATGTAGCCGTCTGTATTCAACATGGTGTTGCGAGGGTAGCTATGCCTACCAAGGAGAAATCAATTGTTCAGTTTAAAAATGTTGAGAGGATGCTGAAAGTACCTTATGCCATCTATGCTGATTTTGAGAGTATTCTCACTCCATGCCATACGTGTATACCCAATCCTGAAACTTCCTATACAACCCCTTATCAAGAGCACACACCAATGAGCTTTTGTGTTTACGTGAAGCCTACATCCAGTGTTGAACATCTCGAAACTGGTCTTCCTAAGCAACCCTATGTGTATCGTGGTGCTGATGCTGCTCAGAAGTTTATGCTGTACCTGACATCTCTTGCAAAAATGATTGATGACATATACAAATCTACTAAGCCTCTGAAACTTACGGAACAACAGCAAAAGGATTTTGAGTCTTCTACGGCACGCTACTTGTGTGGAAAAGGCTTTACAGGAGAAAACTACAAAGTACGCGACCATGATCACATCAGCGGTGAATATCGTGGAAGTCTTCATAATGAATGTAATTTAGCCTGTAAAACACCTAAATATATACCAGTCTTCATGCATAACCTTAGCGGATATGACTCTCACTTCATTGTTAAGGAGCTGGGTTGTACAAGTGAACGTGTGGAGGTAATTCCTAACTCTGAAGAAAGCTATATCTCATTCACCAAGTATGTAGGAGATATAATGCTTCGATTTGTGGATAGCTTCCGATTCCTCAGTACAAGCTTGGATAAGTTAGTAAAAAATCTAACCTCGTATCCTGAAACGCTAAAGTACTTTGGAGAAGACAAATTGAAGTTGATGACCCGTAAGGGTGTATTTCCGTATGATTTTGTTACGTCATGGGATGTCCTGAACGAGACCTGCTTGCCTCCTAAGGACTACTTCTACAATAGATTAAATGAAGAAGAAATTACTGATACTGACTACGATCATGCTAGAAATGTATGGGAGCTGTTTAATGTGAGAAACCTGGGAGAGTACAGCGATCTCTACTTAACTTCGGATGTACTTCTCCTAGCTGATGTCTTTGAGACGTTCAGAGAGCAAACCCTTAAAACACACAAAGTTGATCCTCCCCATTATTTTACCTCTCCAGGTCTTACATGGGACGCCATGTTACTGTATACTGGAATTAAGCTGGAGCTGTTACAAGATTATGATCAACTACTCATGGTGGAATCAGGTATAACAGGAGGTTTATGCCAAGTTTCCCATCGGTATGCTGAGGCTAATAACACTTATATGGATAAGTTTGATCCGTCGAGACCAACCCAATTTATCACATACGAGGACGCTAATAACCAATATGGGTGGGCAATGTGTCACGCCCTTCCTTTTGGTGGATTTCAGTGGGTGTCACCTGAAGAAATCAACTTAGAAACACTACAAGAAGATGATCCTCATGGGTACATATTAGAAGTCGACATCGAGTATCCTGCTGAACTTCACGATCTACACAACGATCTACCTTTCCTGCCAGAGTGTATGAAACCATTGGAATCATCTACAAAGAAACTGATACCTCATCTTGGACCTCGAAAGAAGTATGTAGTGCATTACATGGCTTTGAAGCAAGCTCTTAGTCATGGACTACGACTAACAAAAATCCATCGTGTGCTACAATTCCGACAGTCTCAGTGGTTGAAACCTTATGTGGAATTTAAGAACAGGCTACGACAACAAGCTGCAAATGATTTCGAGAAGGATCTCTACAAGCTCTTTAACAACGCTATGTTTGGAAAAACTATGGAGAACCTGCGTAACCGTATGGATATACGCCTGGTGACCAATGAAAAAACTCTAGAGAAGCTGATCGCCAAGCCTACGTTTATCGACAGGACGATATATGCTTATAATCTAGCTGCTGTACATATGGCCTCTCGTCAGATTGTATTCAACAAGCGTATATACATTGGTATGAGTGTGTTGGACATCTCCAAGAAATTAATGTATAACTATCATTACGACGTTTTGTTGCCTTATTATGGAGCTGAAAACCTGAAGCTTATGTATATGGACACTGATTCGTTCATTCATCGTGTAACAACTGAAGATGTGTACGAGGATAAGCTACGTTTTCTTGAGCATCTCGATACAGCTGCTTACCCTGTCATCCATATATGCCATTCAACTCTAAACAAGAAGGTATTGGGAAAATTTAAAGATGAGGCTAATAGCAAAATCATCCTACGCTTTGTTGGACTACGTCCTAAGATGTATGCCTTAGATATTCAAGGATCAATGATAAAAAAGATTAAAGGTATAAAACATAGCGCTATTAAGCAGTACATTTCGTTTGACAGCTATACAGCCTGTCTTAAAACCAGTGAAATCATCAGAACACCTATGAATCTGATCCTATCACGAAAGCATGCTCTTGCTACAGTGCAAGTGAATAAAATTGCATTGACTCCGTTTGATGATAAAAGAATTATTGCTGAGGACGGGATAACGACATATGCGTATGGACATTACAATATTACAAACAGTGCTTAAAAGAATGTAAGTTAAAGATAAAGATTTTCTCGTGAGTCTACAATCTTAAAAAAGAAAGTTATCTGTGTGCTGTATATGCTGATAGCTGACGCCTGATGAAGAAAGAAGAAGATAGAAGGGAAGGTGGTAACCCTGCCATTAGGAGCAATCCTAGTGCTAGTCTCAAGCCTAGATAAAAGGGGAGAGACATCTACAACGAACTAAAATAAAGGTATGTTGACGTAAAGCTTTTCAATTTGTGAACCAATATGCAGTTTATCCCTGTCCGCATCGTACAATAACTGTTTAACATATAATAAGTTTGTAAGATTTAGAAAAAAAGTATATAAATTGTTGTAACGATGGATGCGAAATGTTTATAATCTAATTTCTCTCTATATTACCATGAGTACCTGTGATACTAGTTGAATTGCCTGTTAAAATGACTTAAATACCTGTGATACTACTCGAATCAAGTGAAATTACATTAACTAGCTCAGATACGAATTCCTGCTCTAAATTAGTACGAGCACCTGTGATACTATCAGAATTATCTGTTAAAATGACTCAAATACCATTGATACAACCTGAATCACCTGCATTTACCTTAAATAGCTGTGATACAAATCTCTGATCGAAATTATTACGAGCATCTGTGAAACTATGCTGATTACCCAAATACTTACGATATTACCTGAACTATCTGTAAAATACGAAACTATACCAACCCCTGGAACCTACCCTCCTGTAATGCTTGCTCAATTACTCTAAACACCTATGTTACTTGAATTATCCTAAATACCTACGATACCCTCTGAATTACCTGTGAAATACGAAACTATGCTATACCCAACCCTGGAATCTAGCCTCCTGTGATACTTGCTTAATTACTCTAAACACCTATGTTACTTGAATTATCCTAAATACCTACGATACCCTCTGAATTACCTGTGAAATACGAAACTATGCTATACCCAACCCTGGAATCTAGCCTCCTGTGATACTAGCTGAATTAGCCTAAATACCTACGATACTAGCTGAATTACCTGTGAAATCATGCATAGCTATGATGCATTTAGCCTCTGGAATCTAGTGTCCTGTGATACTAGATGAATTAGCCTAAATACCTACAATACTAGCTGAATTGCCTGTGAAAATGACTTAAATACCTGTGATACTACCCGAATCATGTGAAATTACCTTAACTAGCTCTGATACGAATTCCTGCTCTAAATTAGCACGAGCACCTGTGATACTATCTGGTTTGCCTTAGATACCAATGATACTAGATGAATTACCTGTTAAAATGACTCAAATACCATTGATACAACCTGAATCACCTGCATTTACCTTAAATAGCTGTGATACAAATCTCTGATCGAAATTATCAATAATATCTGTGAAGCTATGTCGATTACCTCAAATACTTACGATATTACCCGAACTATCTGTGAAATACGAAGCTATGTTATAACCAACCCCTGGAACCTACCCTCCTGTAATGCTAGCTAAATTACTCTAAACGTCTGTGATACTTGAATTAACCTAAATACCTACGATACTCTACCCTAGAATCTATCCTCTTGTGATACTAGCTGAATTAGCCTAAATACCTACGATACTAGCTGAATTACCTGTGAAATTATGCAGAGCCATGATGCAGTTAGCCTCTGGAATCTATTCTGTGTTACTGGATGAATTAGCCTAAATACATGCGATACTAGCTGAATTACCTGTGAAATCATACACTGCTATGATGCAGTCAACCTCTTGCAATACTAGCTGAATTACTTACCTGTTAGTGTGAGTGGGTTAGCTTTTCCCGTTGCAGGTCACCTTTTTCCCTTTATGGCTCACCTTTTTGCCTTTGGTGGTCACCTTTTTCACTTTGCTGGCTACATTTTTCCCTTTACTGGTCCCTTTTTCCCGTTGCATGTCGCCTTTTTCCCTTTGCTGGTCACCTTTTTCCCTTTGCTGGTCACATTTTTCCCTTTGCTGGTCGCCTTTTTCCCTTTGCTGGTCACGTTTTTCCCTTTGCTGGTCACGTTTTTCCCTTTGCTAGTCAACTTTTTCCCTTTGTGGGCCTCCTTTTTCCCTGAGCAGTCACCTTTTCCCCTGAACGAGTCACCTTTTCCCTGAATAGGTTACGTGATGGGCATGTCTAGAACATTGACATGAAACAGTTTTCCAATAAGTTCACGTCTAAAGTCGCTTTCAAGTCTAGCACCTCCTATTCCCTATCTCTCCTGTATATAAGTCCATATTCCTACTGCTACACTACCTGTCTAGCCGAACACCTCTCCTCCTGTTCCTATACCTCTCATATAAACCATACTCTACTCCTCTAGCTCTGTCTAGCCTAACGCCTCTCTCGTTTACCTATGACTCTCACATAAACCATACTCTGCTCCTCGACCTCTGTCTAGTCTTAACTCCTCTCCTCGTTTTCCTATACCTCTCATATAAACTATACTCTACTCCTCAACCTCTGTCTAGCCTAGCACCCCTCTTCCTGTTCCTATACTTCTCATACATATAAACCATGCCCTACATTTCAAGCCCTGTCTAGGCTAACACCACTCCCCGTATCCCCTACCTCTCAAAAGCTCATTCCCTCCTGCCCCCCCTCTAGCTGAGTATCACTCCTTGGTTTCCTATCTAACCTAACTTTAACACCTGTCTATCCTAGCATAGGATCTCTCTCCGTTTTCTCGTCTCTCCTTATTAAACACAAACTCAATTCTCCTAACCTAATACCTCTCCTCGTTTTCCTATACTTCTCATATAAACCATACTCTACTCCTCGACTTCTGTCTAGCCTAACACCTTTCCTCGTTTTCCTATATCTCTCATATAAACCATGCACTACGTTTCAAGCCCTGTCTAGTCTAACACCTCTCATCGTTTTCCTATATCTCTCATATAAACCATGCACTACGTTTCAAGCCCTGTCTAGTCTAACACCTCTCATCGTTTTCCTATATCTCTCATATAAACCATGCACTACGTTTCAAGCCCTGTCTAGTCTAACACCTCTCATCGTTTTCCTATATCTCTCATATAAACCATGCACTACGTTTCAAGCCCTGTCTAGTCTAACACCTCTCATCGTTTTCCTATATCTCTCATATAAACCATGCACTACGTTTCAAGCCCTGTCTAGTCTAACACCTCTCATCGTTTTCCTATACCGCTCATATAAACCATACATTACTCAGCCTCTGTCTAGCCTAGCACCTCTCCACGTATTCCCTATCTGTCTCATATAAAGCGCACTCCCCCTCCTACCACTGTCTAGCCTAGCGTCAGTCCTCGTATTCCCTATCTCCCCCATATAAACGCATTTTCCTCCTTGAACCGACGCATCTAGCCTCGTTTTCCCTATCCTTTCCCATATAAACGCAAAAAACTGCGCCAGCTCTCTCCTATATATCCTACTAATGAGTAGGGAAAGTCCTGTGTTTGCGACACATTAGATCCTTTTACTTTCTCTACTAAGTAAGTAGGGGAAGTATTGTGTGCCACCCAAAAATTCTATGTCGAGATTTCACAGGAAATATATGTTTTGAGGCCTCCTGAAACCTCCAAGAAAGATTTTTAGAAAAAGGTCCGCTCGCGCGTGTGTCTTCTTGAATAGCGTAATTCAAAAATGAAAAGTCGGTCCAACATTGGTACTTAAGTTCATCGTCTTCCAAAGATGCGACACGAAGGTTTTCAATAAAATTTCCCCACCCCAAACTACCCTCTACGTAGAGTTTTTTGAAAATTTTGATTTTCTCAAAAATGGCTCTTAACGATTGTGATTAAAATACCATATATTTAAAATATTTTCATGGAAAATGTAATGTATATGTTAAATTTTCTGGGAATAGCCGTGAAGTCCTCTTCTTTCTGAATGACTTTTGCATAACTGGTAAACCGTAACAGATAGACAAAAACTTACTACACAGGAAATGTAGATCTCATTAAAACACACAATTTATGTCAAATACTTCTTTTTATGCCCTTAACCATTTCCGAGATATTCCATATTATTGGTTTGCATTTTAAAATACTTCGACATTTTACTTTCTCTTCTACTAAGTAGGGGAAGTATTGCATTCCACAAAAAAAATTCGATACCGAGATTTCACCGTAAATACATGTTTTGCAGCCCCCTGAATCCATAAAACTCATTCTAGAAAAAGGTCCGTGTGTGTGTCTGTGAACAGCATAACTCAAAAACGAAAAGTCGCATAAATACCAAGCTTGGTTTTTAGGTTCAATACCTTTCTAAGATGCAACACGAACTTTTTCAAGAAAATCTACACCATACTACCCTTTACATGGAAAATTGTGATTTTCGCAAAATTTGCTCTAACGATTTTGATTAAAATATATGTTTAAGATATTTGCACAGCAAATAAAAATGTATATGATGAATTTTCTGGGAATGTCCCCAAAAGTCCTCTCCATTCTGAATGACTTTTGCATAACTGGTAAACCGTAAGAGATAGACAAACTTTTACTACACAAAAAATGTAGATCGCGTTAAAATACACAATTAATGTCAAAAAAATTTTTTTTGGTCGAGTCAACCATTTCCGAGATATTTCTTGTTATTTGCTTGATTTTAAAAATACTTATACTTTTTCTCAAATGGGAATTCGTTATTAACTTTTTACTTTCTCTACTACGTATAGTAAGTAGGGGAAGTATTGTATTCCACCCAAAAATTCGATACCAAGATTTCACCGGAAATACATGTTTTGAGACCGCCTGAATAAAAAAAAAAGCATTTTTGGAAACATGTCCGTGTGTGTCTGTCTGTGAAGCGCATAACTCAGAAACGAACAGTCGGATAAACACCAAACTTGCTATTTAGGTTCAGTATCTTCCAGAGATGCGACACGTAGGTTTTTAAGAAAATCCCTCCATCCTAGACTACCCTTTACATGGGACATTTTTCGAAAATTTTAATTTTCTCAAAAATGGCTCTAACGTTTTTGATTAAAATATCATATGTTTAAGATATTTTCATGACAAATGAAACGTATATCTTGAATTTTCTGGAAATGTCTCCAAAAGTACTCTTCATTGTGAACGACTTTTGCATAACTGGTAAACCATAAGAGATAGACAAAATTTTACTACACAAAATGTAGATCGCGTTAAAATACAGAATTTATGTCATATACATTTTTGTTGTTGAGTGAACCATTTTCAAGATATTGCTTGTTATTCCCTTAAATTTTTCAATATTTATTTTCCTAAATGGGAATTCGTTATTCATTTTTTTGTCTTGGATATACAAAGAGTATTAATCTGAGGCAAAGGGGATGGTGCTGCACCTAGCAACCAGCTATTAAGAGATATGTATATGCTTAAAGGCTACTGTATTTCTATATTGCCCTTGTAAATATATATTCCCCTTACATCTACAAGAAAATTAGCAAATGCAAATGTTTATCTCGATTAACATGAAGTAGATGGAGAATAAGCGTTTGTAAAAATAGTTTGTACAAGAGTAGAGAAAGTCATGTGAGTGTAACATAAGATTTTTTTGAAATGGGAAGTGGAATTTCAAAGCCATCACATGGCGACCAGCTCTTAAAAATGTTGACAATCGCTTAAAGCCTACTATATTTCTCTATTCCCATTGTATCTACAAGGAAATAGACAATAAGACAATTTCTGCGAAAGCTTTTCTGATTAATGAAGTAGATAGAAAATAAGAGTGTAAAATAGTTGTATAGGAGTGAGTAGGGAAAGTCATGTGAGTGCAACACATAAGATTTTTAATAGTAGATATAGCAGTGGTCAAGCAATAGATGTTGATTACAAGGACATGATGCACTTCGATATTATTGTATACGGCTGAGAGCACTCCGGTCACAACGGTTGCCCTCCTAATGTGCTATTATGGGCCGGAAGTGATTGCATCACCCTTCCCTACTTTCTAATGTGGTGGTGACATTTCCTTGTCCTGAAACACGATTGATTTAATTATGCTCTGTCTGGAGATTACCCCTTACAACTCTACATTGGGAAGTAAACAAATTTGATGTAGTGCATTCACACGACTTTCCCTATCAGATACCTCCTGTATGTATTACTCATAGTCGCCAACATTTACGGTTTGGCCGTAAAATATACGGGTGCGGAGGACATATTCAAAGTTTACAGATTTTCACCACTCGCATGGCAAAGCACTACGTTCTATTGCGTTATATTGCAACTTAAGATTGCGGACTGAATGATATACAGTGCCAAAGGTTATCTGTGTGTCTATCCTTCTCACGATCATGGTCCGCATTCGCTGGGCTGTAACAAAATGCATATTGTGCAGATTTAAAATGTGATTACACCGCTAGTAAACAGCAAGTAAATGGGCGCGAACATTCTTAATGGACGATGTGAATCACGAAGTCAACTCCGTCATGTAAATTATTACTTTCTCTACTACGTATAGTAAGTAGGGGAAGTATTGTATTCCACCCAAAAATTCGATACCGAGATTTCACTGGAAATACATGTTTTGAGACCCCCTGAATCCAATAAAAGCATTTTTGGAAACATGTCCTTGTGTGTGTGTCTGTGAACGGCATAACTCAGAAACGAACAGTCGGATAAACACCAAACTTGGTATTTAGGTTCAGTATCTTCCAGAGATGCGACACAAAGGTTTTCAAGAAAATCTTCCCACCCCAGATTACCCTTTGCATGGAACATTTTTCGAAAATGTTAATTTTCTCATAAATGGCTCTAACGATTTTGATTAATATATATCTTGAATTTTCTGGGAATGTCTCCAAAAGTATTCTTCATTGTGGAGACTTTTGCATAACTGGTAAACCACAAGAGATAGACAAAATTTTACTGCACAAAAAATGTAGATCGCGTTAAAATACACAATTTATGTCATATACATTATTTTTGTTGAGTGAGCCATTTTCGAGGTATTGCTTGTTATTCCCTTAAATTTTTCAATACTTATTTTCTCTAATGGAAATTCGTTATTCATTTTTTTTGTCTTGGATATGCAAAGAGTATTAATCTGAGGCAAAGAGAATGGTGCTGCACCTAGCAACCAGCTATTAAGAGATATGTCTATGGTTAAAGGCTACTGTATTTCTATATTGCCCTTGCAATTACAAAACAAGGGGAACATAGTACGCCTTAAGCGATAGTCAAATATTTTTAGAACTGGTCGCTATGTGTAAAATGTAATTCTCTTTGCATGCCAAAAGATCGTTTCTGCAAATGTTTATCTCGATTAATATGAAATAGATGGAGAATAAGAGTTTGTCAAAATAGCTTGTACAAGAGTAGAGAAAGTCATGTGAGTGTAACACATCAGATTTTTTTTATTTTATTTTGCTTTAATACACGTTTATTTGTAAAAAGTAAGAATTTCAGTGTGTATGACAGAAAGAAGCAGTAGTACTGGATTTTCAAGAATTCTTATAAAACGAAATCCCATTTATTTTACATGGAGTGTTTTATATTCACTGCACTGAATATTTCACGCATTCGAAATTGCAATTAATCGCAACATTATTAGGATTTGCCGGATAAGGGAAACTAGTAATTTTACCAATAACTATTATTCCACTTAAATCAAACCTATTAACCAAGATGGTAAATACATTTACTGCATTCTATAAAAAAATCTGATTACGCTCAATGACTTTCTCTAGTATTGTACAAACTATTTTTACAAACACTTATTCTCCATTTACGTCATGTTGATTGAGATAAACATTTGCAGAAACTAACCTATTGCTACTTTTATTGTTGGTGCAGGGAGAATATGGTATGATTTAATCAATAATCAAATATTTTAAGAGCTGGTTGCTATGTGGAGCATTCCATTCTCTTTGCATGTCCAGGGCATAAAAAAACCAATAGCGAATTTCCATTTGGGAAAAGGTATAAATAATAGGAATATATTGGAAATGGCTCACTCCACAACAAACTAACTAACAAACAAAAAGTGTATGACATAAATTGTGTTTTAACGAGATCTATATTTTTTGTGTAGTAAAATTTTGTCTATTTCTTACGGTTTACCAGTTATGCATAAGTCATTCGGAATGGAGGACTTTTGGGAACATACCAGAAAATTCAAGGTATACATTTTATTTGAAATAAAAATATTTTAATATATAATATAGTAATCAAAATCGTTAGAGTCGTTTTTGAGAAAATCAAAAATTTCTAAAAATCTTCCCTGAAAAGGGTAGTCTGGAGTGGGGGGATTTTCTTGAAAATCTTCTTGTCGCATCTTTGAAAGATACTGAACCTAAATACCAAGTTTGGTATTTATCTGAGTTTTCGTTTTTGAGTTATGCTGTTCACAGACACACAGAACGACATACACACACACGGACCTTTTTCTAAAAATGCTTTATTTGCATTTAGGGAGCCTCAAAACATGTATTTCCGGTGAAATCTCGGTATCGAATTTTTTGATGGAATGCAATACTTTCCCTACTTACTATACGTAGTAGGGAAATTAAAAATTGGGTGTGTTACATTCACTTGATTTTTATATGTACTCCCCCACCAACTATTCGTAGTAAGACTTATTTTACTATATCTTCTGTTAATTGAGATAAAGTTTGCAGAAGTGGTTTCATTGCCCATTTTGTTGTAGGTACAAGAGGGATACGTGAGGCTGAAGCGATTGTAAAATGTTTAAAAGGTGGGTCGTTATGGCTTTGAAATTGCATACTCTTTACATGGCACTGCATCGAACAAATATAATGGTGATTTAGCACTTTAAAAACCTATAAACTATTTTACAATTCAAACCTTCAGTTGTTTCTCGTGATGTCATGGAAAGGGCATAGAATATCCAGGCCAGTATATAACGACCGCTTATGAACATTTGACTTAGCTATTTCATTCGTGTCTATAACGAAATATGTAATGAAACTATTTATGCAAACGTTTATAAAAAAAATCTGATGTGTTACACTCACATGACTTTCTCTACTCTTATACAAACTATTTTTACAAAGGCTTATTCTCCATCTACTTCATGTTAATCGATATAATCATTTGCAGACTCTATCTTATTGCTAATTTTCTTGTAGATGTAAGGGGAATATATATTTACAAGGGCAATTTGGAAATACATTAGCCTTTGAGCACATACATATCTCTTAATAGCTGGTTGCTAGGTGCAGCACCATTCCCTTTCCCACAGATTAATACTCTTTGCATATCCAAGACAAAAAAATGAATAACGAATTGTCATTTGAGAAAATAAGTATTGAAAAATTTAAGGGAATGACAAGCAATATCTCGAAAATGGTTCACTCAACAACAAAACTGTATATGACATAAATTGTGTATTTTAACGCGATCTACTCTTTTGTGGAGTAAAATTTTGTCTATCTCTTATAGTTTACCAGTTATGCAAAAGTCGTTCACAATGAAGAATACTTTTGGAGACATTCCCAGAAAATTCAAGATATACATTTTATTTGTCATGAAAATATCTAAAACATATGATATTTTAATCAAAAACGTTAGAGCCATTTTTGGGAAAATTAAAATTTTCGAAAAATGTTCCATGTAAAGGGTACTCTGGGGTGGGGGATTTTCTTGAAAACCTTTGTGTCGCATCTCTGGAAGATACTGAACCTAAATACCAAGTTTGGTGTTTATCTGACTGTTCGTTTCTGAGTTATGCTGTTCACAGACAGACACACAGACTGACAGAGAGACACACGGACATGTTTCCAAAAATGCTTTTTTTGGATTCAGGAGATCTCAAAACATGTATTTCCGGTGAAATCTCGGTATCGAATTTTTGGGTGGAATACAATACTTCTACTTACTATACGTAGTAGAGAAAGTAAAAATAAATAACTGTTTATTCCTTAGTATCTTGGTTTAAAACACCACACGTTTTTCCTCACTCCACTACGAGTTGGGCAACGAAATTGCGAAGAGGCTTATAAGAAATTGGAATGGGATACAGTTGGCTACAGGGGAGGGACTGGGACGTAGCGCATGGAAGATAATTCAGAGACGACTACGGGATATTGACAGAATTTAGAATCACAATGTACGGCTAAAATTTTACTTCACTTACAGTGTCAAATAGCGCAGGGCTGGGTGAGGGAGGCCTGTTTAGATAACTACGCGAGAGGAAAGAAGTGGTTTGGCGTGACTAAGATTGGGCGCCTGGAAAGGCAACAAACTGATGACACCGGAGTGAGAATGTGTCTACTCTGGGGAAGGGAAACATGGAATCATATTCTGGCTGAGTGCAAGGAAACGGAATTGCTAAGAAAACAATATTTACCACCACAGTTTCTGGGGTCCAGTAGGGGGATGGAGGCCTGCTTGGATGTAATGTTGGACGCGGGCTGTCTTAAAATGGGCTCTTTTTTGTGTAAGATTCGGCAAAGGAGGTTAACTGCCCTGGAGAACGGAAGAGGGGGCGACGGTACATAAGAGCGAGTTCTTAAGGGTCAGGTCACTGTATATATTTGTAATATAATTGTAATTCATATTATTATTATTATTATTATTATTATTATTATTTCTTCCTTCATTATGTTAATTTCATAGTACAGAGTGAGCCAAAAGACTCCGAACCGCCTGCGCGGTGTTTATCCTGCCCGCGTCCTCGGCGCTCGTTGCCGTCTGCCGCTATAATACAAAGGCGCGGATGAAACCATACAACATTTTTAAAACTACTTTTAAAGACTTTACTTACCAGCTTTATGAAAGAAATACTGAAACTGGACACTGTCGTCCATACATTTTTGGCACCTCTTTAGGAAACTATCCATCATGGAATTTTTGAGGGGAATTTTCCAAACGATGATTAGATTTCTTAGCCTGAACACTTCCTGTGGCCTGGAATTTACTGTAAAGTTCATGGGTTGTTGTACGGCCAGGAACTTTTACACCTGGAAATCTTTCTGCAAATCGTACTTTCACTTGGCGAACTGACCAAGTTAACACATACGAATCATAAATAAATACATGCTGTGCAGTAGAAAACATATACTGAGCCATAATATACTTTATGACTAAGTAGACAAAATAATAAATAACTCGTAATAACTGAACTACATCACATTACCGTCAACTCAAAACTGCACTTCACACTGCAAAGCGAAACCACAACAGCGTGACATTGTTTATAGCAGCAGCGTGTTATCATGTTTTTATCATATTTCCACACGCCCAGTGGAAAAACACCGCGCAGCCGGTAATATTGTTCATAAAATACCCCTCCGGGGTAACTTAAAGTGTGCAAGACAAACCCACACACCGTGGAAGATTTAAAACAAAATATCTGCCAGGAAATTTCTCAACGTGAACTACGGCGAGTGATGGATAGCCTTTAAAAGTAGTTTTAGAAATGTTGTATGGTTTCATCCGCGCCTTTCTATGATAGCGGCAGACGGCAACGAGCGCCGAGGACACGGACAGGAAAAACACCGCGCAGACGGTTCGGAGTCTTTTGGCTCATTCTACATATTAATACATATGTATAGATAGTGAGTGTATATTTAGTAATATACACACAGTGTTAGATTATAGGGACTGGAAAAGCATGTACGGCAATGAGGTCCATGCGAATGTTGTATTGTGCAAGAGTAGACTGAAACTGTTCACAATAAAAGTCATTATACCACCACCTAGTTAATCCAGCCGTCGCACAGAATTACCCATCATAGTTCAGTTTCCAATAGGCAACAACCATAGTAAGTTCTGTTAAAATGATACCATCTATAAGTACTGTAAGGTTTGTGTATACACGTGATTATGAAATGAATAATTTGTTTTTATACACAAGTCTCTAAAACAGTCCGGAAGAGCGAATTATATAATCTTAAGGGAATGCAAAGTTTCAAAATTAGAAAATTTGTAAAAAAGCAGGAGACAATTTTTAGAAATAGAGCAATAGATTTCCCAAAAATCTGATGTGTTACACTCACATGACTCTCTCTACTCTTGTACAAACTATTTTTACAAACGCTTACTCTCCATATGCTTCATGTTAATCGAGATATCAAGATGTCAAACTTATTGCTAATTTTCTTGTAGATGCAAGGGGAATATGGTAGGCTTTAAGCTATAGTCAACTCTTTTAAGAGCTGGTTGCTATGTGGCGCATTCCATTCTCTTTGCATGTCCAGGACATAAAAAATGAATAAGGAATTTGAGATAAAGTTTAAGCATTGGAAAATTTAAGGGAATAACAAGCAATATCTCGAAAACGTTTCACTCAACAAAAAAAAAATGTATATGACATAAGTTGTGTATTTTAGCGGGATCTACATTTTTTGTGTAGTAAAATTTTGTCTATCTCTTATGGTTTACCACTTATGCAAAAGTCGTTCATAATGAAGAATACTTTTGGAGACATTCCCAGAAAATTCAAGATATACATTTTGTCATGAAAATATCTTAAACATATGATATTTTAAACAAAATCGTTAGAGCCATTTTTGAGAAAAGTAAAATTTTCGAAAAATCTTCCATGTAAAGGGTAATCTAGGGTGGGGGGATTTTCTTGAAAACCTTCGTGTCGCATCTCCGGAAGATACTGAACCTAAATACCAAGTTTGGTGTTTATCCGACTTTTCGTTTCTGAGTTATGCTGTTCACAGACACAGGCACAGGCGCGCGCGCGCGCGCGCACACACACACACACACGGACATGTTTCTAAAAATGCTTTTTATGGATTCGGGGGTCTCAAAACATATATTTCCGGTGAAATCTCGGTATCGAATTTTTGGGTGGAGTGCAATACTTCCCCTACTTACTATAGTAGCAGAGAAAGTAAAAAAGCAGAAAATCTTCTGCGAAATCAGTAGACATGGCAAGCCTGGTCTTGACTGAGTTCAACACGTTATCGAACGCCGGGAAGAGAGAGGAGATATTGCACAATTAGAATTGAAGTGCTACAGTGCAAGAAAAATCAAATGGTGGCTAGAGAATGCGGCAGGGTAAGTCACTATTGCTTGCAAAGCGTACCGGATTTATAATTTTCAAAGAACAGCGAAAGACACACGGCGTCCCAGCAACTGTTGACATTTATCTTTCCGAAGGAACTGAAATAATTTTCTCCCACTAATCATTTGCCCTACTTCCCACCAAATGACAGCGCAAATTATTCGCACGGTCCCTATTATGTATGGAAACCAATGGACTGGTTTGAACCACAGAAGTGTGAAATAGTGAAATTAATATGACTGAGAGACAATCATCGAAAATAAACATTAATAGAGCGGAGTTAGTTTCGGAATTAGGCCAAAGTATCATCCAGTTAATCTACCGCCGAAAATGTTTTGCAAAATACCATTTTAGATCCGCTTATCTTGCTTATGCAACTAAAGAGTGTTTCGGTAAATAACAGATTAGGTATTACATGAATGCTTTTATTCAATCGATACTTTCTTATCAGGTACTTGAGAGAACAATTGGTTAACTCAGCAAAATATATCTTGCCATTCTGATGTATTTCCTTGATAATGAATACGCATGGTTGAAAATGTCCTGTTTCCTTATTTTTGGGGGTTTCCAATCAAACAAATTATTGGAAACTGAAATCCGACCTGAGAAATTAAATGCCATGACCACTGCCGAAAACCAGGGATATTTGGCTCTCCATGCCAATGCTCCTACCGGTAAACTTTCAAGGTAATCTCAAATACTAGAGATTAACTCAAAGGTGACTTGCAACGTTGTAAGTGTTTCTAATTTCCGGACGCCATAGTAAACCTACTGCTTCTCGCCATGGTAGCTCAAGCGGTAAGAGCGTCGGTACGAAGAGCCGAGGATCTGCGAATCCGTGGTTCAAGCCCTGGCCGTGATAATGAATTTTTCAAGCTTGGTTCAACTTTCCAGCTTAGTGTCTACACAGCTAGTGTAAAAGAACTATTATTATTATTATTATTATTATTATTATTATTGTTGTTATTATTATTTACTACTAACACTACCAAAGCAACTTACAATATATGTACATCTTCTGATAAACCATTATACGTAAGTCACAACTTCCTCGTATTGCATAAAACCACTTTGCCTTCTGTCCAATTCTTCCAGAATGCACTTTTCGTTGCTTTTCCTCAATTTCCTCTTCTTGTTGGAATCCATTCATACACCTTATACCACAATTTTTACGCTGTGCATATTGCATCTTATTGAAATGTTCAGCTTTCCTTATTTCATTAAAAATTAAAGGAACCGTAAATGAAAGAACAAGGCAAGAAATTGTGTCCTTTTTACTGTCTCCACCACTTAGCTATAGTGGGTAGAGGGATATTGCATTTCGCTCGCTTGAAGGAAGGAATTGGAGATGAATTTAATGTACAATTTGCGTCAAACTTTCTCTTGACATTTCCGTATATTTTAAGCAATTCACTTTGTGTTTCTCGTAAAGAGTGAGATATCAAAGCAAATATAGGAATACAAAACAGTTGGCTGTCGTATCAACCTCCTATATGCTCTTGTATAACTGCTACAAAATTTATATTGTGAAGTGGAACATTTGTTGGTAGTTGGAAGATGCTTCATGTTTATCTGCACAACGTATGGGAGCCAATTTGTCGCAGTAACTTCGTGTTATCTTTATGCTGGGCGCCTGTTATTGTATTACTATTTTTAAATTTGGGTTCTTTGTCCTCCGGCTAGCTATTATTACTACTCAGTCAAGCATATCTCTTGAACAGGGTGTGTAAACGGAAAGGATTTGTTACTGAAAGATAACACTTATAAAAGAATTTGTTTTTACACTTTTATTACCGTCACAATTAATTAATTTCACATATTGACTCTTGATACACGCCAGACTGAAACTGTTATATTTTCTAATATCACTTATTTACTGCACGTTATTAATTCGCGTATTTCACATTTATAACTAACTTTACAACGCGAGAGATTCTGTAGAATTGCGCGACGTATAACGCGTGAACGATTCTCTTAAACTGTGCGACGTATAACCTTTGTATGATTCTATTGGACTGAACGACGTTTACCTTGTGAATTATTCTGTCAAAACTGCGCGTTACCCGTCTCTGGCACGGAATTTATACTCCCTCACCCCAATATGCCTAAACATTATAACCGAGCTGCTATTGGTTAATACAACGCGCCAACATTAGTGTACATATTTATATCCAATCAAAATTACGAACACATATGCTCTAGGGAAGAAATTCCCTCCATTTCTACAGAAACGCGCGCTACTCTGACGTCATTTGCTTGTCTCTTCTAATTAATAAACAACTCACCCCCTCGCTCATTGTTGCCCGCTCTTATTGTCAGTTTCAGTGAGGCCGTGTAAACTTATTTCCTAACAATGCTTATAATTAACAAACATCTCAAATCAATGTCATACAATAATGCTTATTTACACTACAATTACTCTGGCATTTACAGTGTTGTGATATAAAATACTGCGTCAATTGAAGTCATAACTACCAGTATTTATTGTCCTTAACAGGAAGTGTGCAGAAAAGCAAACTTTTGTATGAATTGTAGAATACGACTAGGTTTACTCGACGTTGCACGGATATCTTTTTTAACCCGAATGACTAGGTCTATAATTAACTTCATTTACCCTCCCCCCCCGTTCTTTATGAAACTTTAGAACTCTCAGCACACTATAAAGAACAAAATAAAAGTACTAAGAAAACACTATGCAAAAACACTGTTGAACAATCACAAATACCACAGTTTGTGTTGATTTCTCGTGAATGCAGCTGACTAACTTCTAAGTTGTCACATTCAGGCTGTCTATTTATTTAGAATATCTCAGTGTGGAGGAAATAAAAGTAGTTTAAGCAACGTTAGTATAAACTTTTTATTCTCAGTAACCAACATACCTAAAATTATTAAGAAACCACAACAAAACAAAAGAAAGACTAAAATTAACATTAAAGTAGAAGAAGAACAAAAATGAGAAGCTACAAATTGTAATACGAGGGACACTATTTATATTTTGAGCCTTGGCAACCCTGAATGTTGTAGGTGCCATCTGACGTTTCCAACGGAAAGTTTGACATTTTTTACCATAATCTACCTCAAACATTTTGTCAATAGAGCGTCATTTGTTTTGTTTACACTAACTTGAAAATTGTGTGTCAACAAAAACATGGAATTAACTCGTGAAAATGATCGTGCAATGATTTATTACGACCTTCGACGTGGATTATCAAGACATGACTGCATCGATCAACTAACTTCCACATTTGGCGACGAAGCTCCATCCTTTGCTACTGTGAAACGCTGGTATGACGAATTTAATCGTGGCCGCCGTTCGCTCAATGATGAAGTTTGTGAAGGTCGTCCAAAATCAGTTGTTGTGCCAGAAAACATTGATGCTGTACAAAAACTAATAATGAAAGATAGTCATTGTGAGATTGAGGTAACGCTAGGTATTAGTTCCACCAGTATATATAAAATATTGCATGATTATTTAGCCGTGAAAAAGGTTTGCTCTCGTTGGATCCCACATAATTTGACGCAATCTCAAAAAGATACTCGTGTCGATTGGTGTACAAAAATGTTCAAGAAATACAATGGCGGTGCCTCAAAAGACGTATATAAAATTGTAACAGGTGACGAATCATGGATCTATGCGTACGAGCCGGAACGTAAACAGCAGTCGACTGTATGGGTGTTTCAAGATGAAGCAAATCCAACAAAAGTTGTTCGCACTCGAAGCACTTCGAAGCAAATGGTCGCCTGCTTTATCAGCAAAACTGGCCATGTGGCAACAGTGCCTTTAGAGGAACGTAAAACATTCAATGCCGAATGGTACACAACCATTTGTTTGCCGTGAAGTAAGGAAAACCAACAAGAACCGTAGGATCTTTCTTCATCAAGACAATGCGAGCGCACACACATCTCGTCTAACAACGGAGTATTTGAAGGCTCAAAAATAGAATTGATGGATCATCCGCCATACAGTCCTGATTTGGCACCCAATAACTTCTTTTTGTTCCCGAACATCAAGAATAAATTGCGTGGACAACGATTTTCGTTGGCAGAAGAAGCCGTTGATGCCTTCAAAAACCATATTTTGGAGGTGTCTCAAGAAGACTGGAATAAATGCTTTGACAAATGGTTCAAACGGATGCAAAAGTGTATTGATCATAAAGGAGAATATTTTGAAAAACAATAAAACAGTTTTCAAGCAGAAATTACTTTGTTTTAATTATTAGGCTCAAAATATAAATAGTGCCCCTCGTACATGAACATCCGAACATCAGAGTATGATTGCAGAATGTGTGAATGATGCTAACTTCGATTTGTTTGTTACTCCTATGTTAGCAATGTTTGAGTACCATATAGACGTTTATAGTCAGTGCAATTATGCTGAATCCTTTTGTGTTATTTTATATGAATTCGCAATAAATAGTCGTGTGAAGATAAATAATAAGAAGAAGCAGTGGTATTTAGTCTGGTTTGATGCTGTTATCACGGTCTAATTTCGAATTTTTGTTAATTTTTCAACCAAGCGTTTGTAGCGCCTTTACATTTGCGCGAGCATAGCCACGTGGCATAGATATTGCGATTATTTATTTGACTCCGTAATAACTCCACCATCAATATCACAGTGAAGATCAACGAATAATATGTGAACACGCTGTTCCTTTATTATTTTGTGAGGCTGTGAAAGCCTAAGCAATTACGATTCTTACATTGGCAATGTCGACCTTCAGAGTGAGCCAAAAGACTCCGAACCGCCTGCGCGGTGTTTTTCCTGTCCGCATCCTCGGCGCTCGTTGCCGTCTGCTGCTATCATAGAAAGGCGCGGATGAAACCATACAACATGTTTAAAACTACTTTTAAAGGCTTTACTTACCAACTTTACGAAAGGAGATGCTGAAACTGGCCACCGTCGTTGTCTATACATTTGTGGCACCTCTTTAGGAAACTATCCATCACTCGCCGTAGTTCACGTTGAGACATTTCCTGGCGGATATTTTGTTTTAATTCTTCCAGGATGTGTGGGTTTATCTTTTAATATTTATGTTTTAAGTTACCCCGGAGGGGTATTTTATGAACAATATTACCGGCTGCGCGGTGTTTTTTCACTGGGCGTGTGAAAATATGATAAAAACATGATAACGCACTGCTGCTATAAACAAAGTCACACTGTTGTGATTTTGCTTTGCAGTGTGGAGTGCAGTTTTGAGTTGACGGTGATGTGATTGATTCAGTTATTACGAGTTAATTATTATTTTGTTCTGTACTTAGTCACAAAGTATATTATGGCTCAGTATATGTTTTCTACTGTACAGCGTGTATTTATTTATGATTCGTGTGTGTTAACTCGGTCAGCTCGCCAAGTGAAAGTACGATTTACAGAAAGATTTCCAGGTGTAAAAGTTCCAGGCCGTACAACAATCCATGAACTTTACAGTAAATTCCAGGCCACAGGAAGTGTTCAGGCTAAGAAATCTAAAGCCTTTAAAAGTAGTTTAAAAATGTATGGTTTCATCCGCGCCTTTCTATGATAGCGGTAGACGGCAACGAGCGCCGAGGACGCGGACAGGGAAAACACCGCGCAGGCGGTTCGGAGTCTTTTGGCTCACTCTGTATTATGATTATAACTGAGAAAGATAGTCTTGTGAGCATTTTTAGGCATCACATACAATTAAATAATTAAAAAGCGTGAATTGGCCCGGAGTTTCGAATTCTAAGTTAGACAGTAATTTATGTCAAAGGCTACCTGTGCCAAGTTTGGCCGAAATCGGTGCAACGGTGCAGAAGCCTATATGGAACACACACTAGCTTTTCAATAGGCTAGATTGTGGGCCCTTCAGTCCGGAAAACATTTAGTTTATGGATATTTGTAACAATTTGGTCGTGTCACTTTTAATGACTCATTCGGTATATGTTTTCGCAGCTGTTTTTCGTCTGTTGTCAAGGTAATGAAGTTGGCAACAAAGACGAAGTACCATTTTAAATTCAACATGGAACACGGCAATAAAACGCTTACATGCTGGCTGCGTTCTCCGGCATAGGATGGACGGATTGTAATTCCCGAGGTCTTTGCAGAAGCCACTACTGGTGGGTACTTTCTGGTTAGTATTGGGGAATTCCAGGTGTATTGTGCTTCCTCAAAAACAAATCTGCTGCAGTTTTTACCGTTAGAACTTTCAAATTCTTTCTGTGAGACCGTTTAGAATAAGCACCTCGGAACGAAACTTCACAGCCTATCGAGGTAATAACATAAATGTTATGTTTGCTTTTTTACTTTCATGTACATAGTAGGTAGAGAAGGTATTGCATTCCACCCAATATATCACTGGAAATACATGTTTTGAGGCACCTGAAACAAAAGCAGCATTTTTAGAAGAGGTGCGCGAGAGATATTGTTAACAGCATAACTCAAAAACGTAAAGTCAGTTAAAAACCAAACTTGGTATATAACTTCAGCATCTTTCAAGGATGTGACACGAAGGTTTTCAACAAAATTCCCCCCACCCCAAACTACCCTTTACGTGGAACATTTTTCGAAAATTTTGAAGTCCGCTTCATTATAAAGGAATTTTGTATAATTTTCTGTAACAGGTAAACATATAGCGATAGAACGAAAACGTACCACACAAAAAAATGTAGAGTTCTTTAAAATATACAGTTTATTTCAAATCAATTTTTTGTGGCACAAGCCGTTTCTGAGATATCCGTTATTAACGGTTCGATTTGTTCAATACTTTGTCCTTCTTTTAAAGTACTGGTGATTTTCAGTGTTTCCCGCGATTCATGGAAAGAATATGGAATTTTAAGGCCAGCATTTAGCGTTCAGTTTTAAAATGTCTGACTATCGCTCTTCCCTTTGTACCATAACTAAATGCGTAATGCGGCTATTTTAGCAAAGATTTATCTCGATTAAAATTGAAGTCAGATAGAAAAATAAACATTCGTAAGAATAATTTTTTTCTTGTAATAAGTAGAGGGTAAGTTATACCCCCCAAAACAATTCAGTATAGAGATTTCAGCAGAAATACGCGTTTTGAGGTTCATTAAACCTAAGAAAGCCTCTGTGTGAGACACAGAGAGAAATATTATTGTAGATGACAGTGCACTCTGGTGAAATTACCTGTCTAAAACGTTTCTTTGTGCACAGCTAATATGGGAAAATAGAGCAACAATTTTTAGAAAATACTGTTTCGGATAGGTGGTGTAATTTTTTTGAGCACATGCACAGAAGTGTCGAAAATTGTTCAGTTATTCTTTTTAATCCCAGTACATAAGCAGTCTTGGAAAGGATTTTTTTCCTTATTAATCGTTCACTGGTCAAATGAGAAAAATATTTAGTCACTAGAATCTGGTGATATTCGGGTTGTTAGATTCGATTCATAAACGGCAACTCCTCCGCAAATACCCATCTGTTACATGTATTGGGAAGGTTAGTTATATATCTGTTACGTTGGCGCTCTGTTGTTATATTCGCAGGTGTTCAAACCTTGCACGCCGACCATTTTTAGTCGCCCTCCGTGGTGTAGTGATTACTATGCTAGACTCTAATTCCCGAGGTCGCGAGTTCAAACCCTGCGGAGGGCGATGGATTTTTCGGGCGTAAAAAATACTTAGCATGGCTTCCTTCGGAAGGGAAGTAAAGCCGGTGCTCCCATGTCGTTCGTAGATTTACGTCACGTAAAAGAACCTCAAGCCTGATAAAGAGACCTCTGAGTAAAACTACAGTCTTTCACGCGCAATATAGAATGGGACGCTAAGGACCACAGAAGTTTAAAGAGCGTCCATAAATAAAACTCAACTTCATTTAATTTTTGACCATTTAGTCACCAACTGACGCACTGATTATAATATAAATTAAATTGTATATTATATTGTATTAATTGTACTAGTATTTATATTAAATTTGTTTATCAATTAGGCTAATTATAGAGCATTTAATTTTTAATTATAAGATTATTGCTATTATTATTATTAGGCCTTACCTATCGACCTTTGTACTTAATTAGAAAGTTTGAGTTGTTTTTGCAATTTTTGGTGTAAGCATTGTGTGTGTGGGGTTTTATTTTTAGAGGAAGAGACCTGCATAGGAGAATACCAAGAAATTTAATTGTTTGGCTTAGGCAAGTACCCCGAAAACATAATCAAACGTAATTATAAGTTGTTCTTCATATTGTCGCAGTACAGTAATTTGCAACGTTTAATAACATACGTATGTTGTATAAATTAAGTCTGTAGCTCGGTTCAGTGCTTTTTTAACTCAAGGTTATAGGTTATAGCAATCAACGATTATGGCAGAGAAGGAAGGCGATGGCCAAACCTTTGCACCGAAGAAAAGAATATGATAGTGTCATAATATTAGCAGAAGACCGAAATAGTGCGTGTTTTGTGAATAGGTTGCGTGGTGATTTCTCTGGTTATGTGTCTAGTGACTCAAGTTGGAACGTTGATCGCCCTGACATGCGGCATCAGCCATTTTTGTTTTTTAGTAACCTGTGTTAGGCTGCCTTCAGTATGACATTTGGTGACTGGTTCATATAATTGTAAAGATGTCAGTTCTCAATTCTGACAGTATTAAATGTAGACATAATGTTTCTCAGAAAGGTTTGACGGAATGAAAAGAAAGGTCTACCCAGAGCCGGAGCTAACCCTCATAAGTTTCGCGAGAGTTGGAAATATTTTTTCCTCAGAAAGTAAACATGAAGAATGCTTATGTGCGGAAAACCCTCCCACCGGTATTTTTCATTTTGGAATTTGGTAACTCTAAGGGCCAGTTTCACAGTTTAAGCTTAAGCCGAAGTTTAAGTAAGCTACCGACGCCACTTAAGCAAGGCAGCAAGGTTTAAGCAAAGCTTAAGGTTTGATTTAAGCTTTGTGAGTTTCACAGTAGGGCAGCAGGTTCGGCTTTACTGAGCAGAACAGTTCCGCGGTACAATAAAGTTGGTAACGTTTGTGCATCGGATGAATTCCCATCTTTTGTTTATGGCGACACTGTTCCTAAAATAAGCTTTTGTAGGTTATCAATAAAGTTTTAAAAATAACTGAAATATCAGTTCATAACTTAGAACTTTACATTTCAAGAAGTCGGCATTCCCCTAGAAATTGTGAAGCAGTATAAGCATGTAACGGATTATTTATTTATTACTCTATTCATTTTACATCGCTTTAACTGCATGGTCATATCGCGACGGATCTGTTAGTGAATAACTCTTAGATTGATGCGTTAGCCCTGTAACCCTGTGCCTCATCCCTGTAACCATGCCATCTTGCTTCGTCACATGTCCACAGAGACCTTAGTGCATAGCAACTGGATCTTCTGCTTCGTACCGTGCAGATGGCATTAGGGTGCCGTCCAGTCTACCTGTTTTCATTGTCTGTGGATAGATGGCACAGCATTCGCTATTACCGCCTATTTTTCATTTCTACTATTGTTTTAGACTTGAGGAGGAACTTTGGGTCGTGGTATTAAATATCCAATCCGGTATTTACCTTAGCGGCTGAGCGAAACCATGAGAAAACCTCATCCGATTGGTCGGCCCACGGGATTTGAACTCGGGAACTCCAGAACGCGGGCCACAGACGTTACCGCCTGAGCCATCCCGCTCGATGCATGTAATAGAGTGGAAGCAAACGGACAAACTACTATGGAGTAAGAAAAACCAACGTTATAGGTACAGTGAGTGTAAAATGTGTTCGTACACATAGGAAATTACCTACATTAAAATACCTGGAGGAAGGAATGGGACGTTGGGCAAATAATATGTAAATAATAATGTTCAGTAACGCATATGTTGTATTTGGTCATATTTTATATCACAAAACATATACAAATTAATTAATAATCTCTCCTTAATATAAACAAATTATATTATTTCTCACAAAAAGTGACCGTATACCTACAATTTTAGTAACATTTTTAAAAATATCTACATACGATCATCCAATATTTGGTAGACTTCCCTTTTGCTTTTATAACTGCCTCCAATCTCCGTGGTATTGATTTCACTAGCTCTGATGTTGTCTTTGGCTCAATTTAAGCCCCATTCTATTTGAAGTGCCTCTTTCAAGCCTTCTTTACTGGAAAAGGTGTGATTTCTGATTTTCTGCTCCAAAATAGCCCACAGGTGTTTTGTAGGCTTGATATCTGTTGATTGAGGTGGTATATGAAGTTGCTTTGGTATGTTGTAAAGTAGTCACAAGCGAGCATTTCCAACCTTTGGTGTCGTTGTCCTGCTGAAAAATAAAGCTGTTCCCAAGACCTAGTTTCTGTGCATTAGCATGAAGATTTTGCTTTAAAATGCTCATATACATTATATGATCCATCATTCCATCGATAAAGTGCTGTCGACCCACACCTGAAGTAGTCATTCACACCCCGACCATCACTGAGCCACCTCCGTGTTTTACTGTGGGCACTAGATGTTTGGATCCATCTTCGTTTCTTCTTGCGCCAGACCATACGTCTTCCTTCGGAACCAAAAATGTTAAACTTGCCAAAAAATAACCCTTTTCCAGAAGTCTGGTGCTCTTTTGTGAAATTTAATCGCTTTAATTGATTTCTCTTATTGACCCAGAACTTCTCCCAGGGTACTCGACCTGCTATCCGGCTTCTCGATAAACATTGCGCACAGTACTGGCCGGTCTTCCCAGATTCGCAGCCAACTTCACAGCACTGATTTTCGGATCCTTTATTTCCCGTCATGCTCAACAACTTTGTTCTTCCAGTTCTTGGCATGTTTTGCACCGTATTTAAAATACAACACTATTAATTATTGCGGAGCGAGATCTATTAAGTTGAGATATTTCTTGCAGCGATTTGCATTGATGTTGCAGTTTAATAATTATTACTTTCTCTACTACGTATAGTAAGTAGGAGAAGTATTGTATTCCACCCAAAAATTCGATACCGAGATTTTACCGGAAATATATAAATATATGTTTTGAGACCCGCTGAATCCAAAAAAAAAAAAAAGCATTTTTGGAAACAACTCGGAAACGAACAGTCGGATAAACATCAAACTTGGTATTTAGGTTCAGTACCTTCCAGAGATGCGACACGAAGGTTTTCAAGAAAATCTCCCACCCCAGATTACCGTTTACATGGAACATTTTTCGAAAATTTTAATTTTCTCAAAAATGGCTCTAACGATTTTGATTAAAATGTCATATGTTTAAGATATTTCCGTGACAAATGAAATGTATATCTCGAATTTTCTGGGATGACTCCAAAAGTATTCTTCATTGTGAACGACTTTTGCATAACTGGTAAACCATAAGAGATAGACAAACTTTCACTACACAAAAAATGTAGATCGCGTTAAAATACACAATTTATGTCATATACATTTTTGTTGTTGAATGAACCATTTTCGAGATATCGCTTGTTATTCCCTTAATTTTTTGAATACTTATACCTTTTCTCAAATGAAAATTCGTTATTCATTTTTTTGGTCCTGGTAATGCAAAGAGAATGGAATACTCCACATAGCAACCAGCTCTTAAAACGTTTGACTATCGCTTAAATACTACCAATTCCCCTTGCATCTACAAGAAAATTAGCAATAACATTAACATCTCGATTAACATGAAGCATATGGAGAATAAGCGTTTGTAAAAATAGTTTGTACAAGAGTAGAGAAAGTCATGTGAATGTAACACATCAGATTTTTTGGAAAGCGTGCTTTTTTGTAAGACACATTCTGATGCAAAACAATACAATACGAACACTTCCTACACTCACTGTAGACGTGACGGCAATGAGTGCGTTAATGTATACGATAAACGTATAAAGCATAAATTTGAAATTAAGAGCATGACAAATTAAGTTTTGCTTCTTACCAGTCGGTTATATGTTTATTGTAACATAACTAATTTCTGGTACCATCATTGTCAACTATTTCCTTATGTAATCGAAATCGCTTGTAGAATTCTCGGTCATTCCATGCGTAAAAATGGAACATTCTGAAAATTCCAGATCGTCTTCTGTTGTGCATATGGGTTAAAATAATTTGCACTTCCTCATCACTAATATCGTCTTTAGATAACATGGCGACTCCCTTAAATCGCAGCTCAGTACGGTTTAAGCCAAGTCAAGTATAAGTTCAGCTTATCGCTTGAACTACGCACTGCCAAACTCTATGATAGCTTAAGCCAGATTCGAAGCTTAAGCTTAAACTGTGAAACCAGGCATAAATGTACAGGAAAAGTTGTGTCGGAATATTGCGCGTCTACCAATAAAACGCGTTCCTCCGGATGTGGCAGCACTGCTTACAGATACAGCAAGGATATTGAGACAGTATTTTATATCACAACACTGTGAATGCCAGAGTGATTGTAGTGTAAACTAACATTATTGTATGACAATGATTTTAGATGTTTGTTAGCCATAAGTATTGTTAGGAAATAAGTTTACACGGCCTCACTGAAACTGAGAATAGAGTGGGTAACAATGAAGCGAGGGGATGAGTTGTTTATCACTAAGAAGAGACAAACAAATGACGTCAGGATAGCGTGCCTTTCTTTAGAAATGGAGGGAATATCTTCCCTAGAGCATATGTGTTAGTAATTATGATTGGCTGACAAAACAGACGCTAATGTTGTCGCGATTTAGTAACCAATAGCAGCTCTATTATAATGTTTAGGCATTTCGGGGAGAAGGAGTATATATTCTCGAGCAACAAGCATGTTTCACGCAGTTCTAAGAAATCTCTCGCGAGGTACACGTCAGGCAGTTCTAAAGAATCATTCGCGAGTTACACATCACGCAGTCTTGAAGAATCTATCGTGAAGTGCACATTATACAGTTTGGAAGAATCTATCGCATCGTAAAGTTAGTTACAAAATGTGAAGTAGGCGGCAACTAATAAGACAGTAATTACATTCGGAAATACGACAGTTTCAGTCAGGCGTGTATAAAGATTAAAGATGTGAACTATTAATTAAGTGTGACGGCAATAAAAGTGTGAAAATAAATTATTTTATCAGTTTTAGCTTTTAGTAACAACTCCTTTCCGTTTAAATGCCCTGCTCAGAGATATTTGCTCGACTGAGTAATAATAGCTAGCCGGAGGACAAAGAACCCAAAATTCAAAATAGTAAAACAATAACAGCCGCAACTAAAAAAAATCTGATGTGTTACACTCACATGACTTACTCTACTCTTGTACAAACTATTTTTACAAACGCTTATTCTCCATCTACTTCATGTTAATCGAGATAAATATTTGCAGACTCTATCATATTGCTAATTTTCTTGTAGATGTAAGGGGAATGTATATTTACAAGGTCAATATAGGAATACAGTAGCCTTTAAGCATATACATATCTCTTAATAGCTGATTGCTAGGTGCAGCACCATTCCCTTTTGCCACGGATTAATACTCTTTGCATATCCAAGACAAAAAAATTGAATAACGAATTCCCATTTGAGAAAATAAGTATTGAGAAAATCTGATGTGTTACGCTTACATGACTATCTCTACTCTTGTACAAACTATTTTTACAAACGCTTATTCTCTATCTACTTCATATTAATCGAGATAAACATTTGGAGACTCTTATCTTATTGCTAATTTTCTTCTAGATGTAAGGGGAATATATATTTACAAGGGCAATATAGAAATACAGTAGCCTTTAAGCACATTCATATCTCTTAATAGCTAGTTGCTAGGTGCAGCACCATTCCCTTTGCCACAGATTAATACTCTTTGCATATCCAAGCCAAAAAAATGAATAACGAATTCCCATTTGAGAAAATAAGTATTGAAAAATTTAAGAGAATAACAAGCAATATCTCGAAAATGGTTCACTGAACAAAAAAAATGTATATGAAATAAATTGTGTATTTTAACGCGATCTACATTTTTTGTGTAGTAAAATTTTGTCTATCTCTTATGGTTTACCAGCTATGCAAAAGTCGTTCACAATGAACACTTTTGGAGACATTCCCAGAAAATTCAACATATACATTTTATTTGCCATGAAAATATCTTAAACATATGATATTTTAATCAAAATCGTTAGAGCTGTTTTTGAGAAAATTAAAATTTTCGAAAAATCTTCCATGTAAAGGGTATCCTGGGGAGGGGGGATTTTCTTGAAAACCTTCGTGTCGCATCTCTGGAAGATACTGAACCTAAATACCAAGTTTGGTGTTTATCCGACTGTTCGTTTCTGAGTTATGCTGTTCACAGACAGACAGACAGACACATAGACACACACACGGACATGTTTCTAAAAATGCTTTTTTACTTTCTCTACTACGTATAGTAAGTAGGGGAAGTATTGCATTCCACCCAAAAATTCGATACCGAGATTTCACCGGAAATACATGTTTTGAGACCTCCTGAATCCAAAAAAAGCATTTTTGGAAACATGTCCGTGTGTGTGTCTGTGTGTGTGTGTGTGTGTCTGTGTGTGTGTGTGTCTGTGTGTGTGTGTGTGTGTCTGTGAACAGCATAACTCAAAAACGAACAGTCGGATAAACACCAAACTTGGTATTTAGGTTCAGTATCTTCCAGAGATGCGACACGAAGGTTTTCAAGAAAATCCCCCCACCCCAGACTACCCTTTACATGGAACATTTTTCGAAAATTTTAATTTTCTCAAAAATGGCTCTAACGATTTTGATTAAAATATCATATGTTTAAGATAATGTCATGAGAAATGAAATGTATATCTCGAATTTTCTGGGAATGTCTCCAAAAGTATTCTTCATTGTGAACGACTTTTGCATAACTGGTAAACCATAAGAGATAGACAAAATTTTACTACACAAAAAATGTAGATCTCGTTAAAATACACAACTTATGTCATATACATTTCTTTTGTTGAGTGAACCGTTTTCGAGATATTGCTTGTTATTCCCTAAAATTTTCCAATACTTATACTTTTTGTCAAATTCGTTATTCATTTTTTTATGTCCTGGACTTGCAAAGAGAATGGAATGCGCCGCATAGCAACCAGCGTTAAAATATTTGACCATCGCTTAAAAGCTACCATATTCCCCTTGCATCTACAAGAAAATTAGCAATAAGATTGACATCTCGATATCTCGATTAACATGAAGCATATGGAGAATAAGCGTTTGTAAAAATAGTTTGTACAAGAGTAGAGAAAGTCATGTGAGTGTAACACATCAGATTTTTACTTTCTCTACTACGTATAGTAAGTAGGGGAAGTATTGCATTCCACCCAAAATTTCGATACCGAGATTTCACCGGAAATACATGTTTTGAGACTCACTGAATCCAAAAAAAGCATTTTTGGAAACATGTCCTTGTGTGTGTCTGTCTGTGTGTCTGTCTGTGTGTCTGTGAACAGCATAACTCAAAAACGAAGAGTCGGATAAATACCAAACTTGGTATTTAGGTTCAGCATCTTTCAGAGATGCGACACGAAGGTTTTCAAGAAAATCCCCCACCCCAGACTACCCTTTACATGGAACATTTTTCGAAAATTTTAATTTTCTCAAAAACGGCTCTAACGATTTTGATTAAAATATCATATGTTTAAGATATTGTCATGACAAATAAAATGTATATCTCGAATTTTCTGGGAATGTCTCCAAAAGTATTCTTCGTTATGAACGACTTTTTCATAACTGGTAAACCATAAGAGATAGACAAAATTTTACTACACGAAAAATGTAGATCGCGTTAAAATACACAATTTATGTCATATACATTTCTTTTGTTGAGTGAACCGTTTGCGAGATATTGCTTGTTATTCCCTTAAATTTTCCAATACTTATACTTTTTCTCAAATTCGTTATTCATTTTTTGTATGTCCTGGACATGCAAAGAGAATGGAATGCGCCACATAGCAACCAGCGTTAAAATATTTGACTATCGCTTAAAACCTACCATATTCCCCTTGCATCTACAAGAAAATTACAAATAAGATTGACATCTCGATATCTCGATTAACATGAAGCATATGGAGAATAGGCGTTTGTAAAAATAGATTGTACAAGAGTAGAGAAAGTCATGTGAGTGTAACACATCAGATTTTTTTTATTCAGGGGGTCTCAAAACATGTATTTCCGGTGAAATCTCGGTATCGAATTTTTGGGTGGAATACAATACTTCCCCTACTTACAATACGTAGTAGAGAAAGTAAAAAGATAACACGAACAGGTTACCGCGACAATATTGGCTTCAATTGTTAAGTGTCGATAACAGAAGATATGCACGCTTTCTTTGAACTTTAAAATTAAATTTAAAAAGCATGGAAAACATATGTTAATGTCCGATAAGACATTTATAAATGCGGTGCTTAAATATAACCCCCTTGCTGTGCACAGTTCAATGTACCTGGTAAGAATAACGCAAATGCCATTTACACGCTGAAGTAGGAGAAACGTTATAGCTTGGATCTGAGTTGCACGACATGTGATATTAAATGTATACGATCTTAGGTGTCGGGTTAACTACCTCGTTAAAGTCTAAAGGTGAGTTTTATTCCCCACTATCAAGAGAACGGAACTCCAAGCCATTTCCGTTCAGTAACACCGTGACAATACCTGGTCTTATAGAGAGAAAAATTAACGCCGAGATACACACATACAGTTTCTGGCAGAAGTTTGTACACCTGCTTCCTAGTCCAATAAAGCACAGTAATTTTTTTTTATGAAATTAGTTACTGCTCCCTTCATTACATTTTAATTTTTACTAAACTTACCTCAAATATCAGAATGTCTGTCACCTTTACTGAAGGCAATTGTCCTTCAAAATATTGCATTTTTACTTTCTATATCACCTACGAGTACTTGTCGTAGGTAGATTGTAAGAGAGAATTACCCAAGGTGTGCAAAGATTAGATGGGACGTTCCACGATTTCATTGGTTCACTTTTATGCAGAATACACCGCGTCTCAAAATGATGTACACACTCTTTGAAACACTATTTCTCAACGAAATGAGACAAACACAATTTTTGTTCTGTTGTATTCCTTAAACCCGTACATGTTCAAAATTTCCTCTTTCCGTAACAGTACACTCTCAACAACGACGTAGAACAGAACATGCCGCCTGTATTGTTGCTAGTGAAATATCATTACAGGCATGTTCAATCTGAGCAGTGCTCAAGAAAAGTGAGGCGATTCTCAAGGACCTGACAAAGAATGGTCTGCAGCACGTGTTCAAGGACTGGCAGAGACGCTATAAAAATGCATTGAAGTAGGAGGGGACTACTTTGAAAAAGATCATGTAAACATTGAATTGGAGTAATAAACATCTGTGAAAAAAAATCAGTCTCAGTCTTTGTTGATCAGCCCTCGTATACTCTGCCCAAAAATTCAGTATTGAGATTTCATCTTTTGAGATCCAATTTATGTTTAGAAAAAAAAGGTTCTATGTGTAAGTCTACCATCTTCCAGGGATGCTACACGAAGATTTTGCAAGAAAATCCGTCCACTCCAAAGTACCCTACGTGGAAAATGTTTCCTTATTTTCTCAAAAACGACACTTAACGATTTTTGATTATATATATTATATATATATTATATATTATATATATTATATTCTTGAGAAATAATGTAAGTCTTGAAATTTCTGCGAATAGCCTGTGAAATCCACACTGTTTGATCGACTTTTGTATAAATGTATATATAAAAAAAAACTGAAGAGACAGATGGTTAGAAGCGGGGGAGATTTCAGCGCTGCGGCAAGGCTAGGCCTATTGTGCCATCTAAACCTCCGGGAGGAAGGGATGAGGTGAGAGAGTACGAAGGGCGCCGGATCTAATGGCAGCAGGGGCAGCGTATCGGTTCCATAAGTTTTCCAAATTGAACATCCATGGCTATGATTAACAGATTCTTTTAATGAAATGTAGACACCAGTGGTCCAAAATGTAGAACATATTGGAAGAAAAAAAAACGTTAAATTTAGGAAAATTAAAACTCCAGAGCTAAATTACTACTCAAACATGTATAGATAGCTGTCATAGAAGCTTAACAATTTTATTGCACTTGTTCGAGGAACGTATTTCATACAAAATATCTAGCTTTGATATATAATCATGACATTCTACACAACTTAAATGTTTAAAGTTGTAATACCTTTGACTGAGTCAATCAGTAACCTTTTCTTTCGTGTTTCTACTGTGCTGATGTGTGTCCCACCCAAAAAAAAAAAAAAAACCCCACCCTTCTCAACATTAGCGTTGTGTGCAAGAATAGCAAAGTATTTCTGCTATTTTTAACGAATATTTTTCTTATCCTTATCGAGTTTGCTAATGAGTTTGAAACTAAAGAATGTTTATATTTCTGAAAAAATAGGACATTCTAGATATTTCAGGAATTCCCTAGACGCCGAGTAGGAGGTAAAAATGTAGGATATATCCGGGATTTTCCGGATGTCTGGTAACCCTATCCCCGGCTGCACCTCCGATGTCCCCCACTATCCAAACGGATAACTTCGAACAGAAGGTTCCTTGCCAGGTAAGAAACGGTTCTCTTCTGAAAATACATTCGCCGCACACCACTCCACCGCGCCTAACCCTGCCATCCCGAAACGAAGTGAGGGGCTGCAAAATTCTGGTAATATATAATCCACCCCAGTATTCATCTAATGGCAAAACCCGAAAAAATCCAAGGTCTGGGTGGCCGATCCAACAAGGTTCCAATGAACTTTATATAATTTTGTATAACTGATAAACAGGGTTAGGATTTTTAGGTGCAAATTTCAGATGAAAAAAGGAAGGGAAAAGGTGCTCAAATAAGGTGAAAAAAGAGACAATAAGGGGCTGGTTTATTTAAGGGGATGCACAACTGAAATTGCTATTTTCTAAACTATCCATTCAATTGGGCTGAAATTTTAACCACATATCAGTCTTCTTTAGATATAATTGTTTTGTGAATTTCAATCCAAAATCTTAATTAGTTTAAGTTATTAATTTTCAAAATATAAAATTATGGGTATATGCAAAATGCAGCACATGATGCATTTTTCAAAAAAAAATCTTATGTTGCTTCTATGTCAAGGAACTACAAATCTGTCATATAATTTTTTTTCTACCATTCTTAGTTTAAGAGAAAAAAAAGTTTTGCAGTTTTGTATTTTCATTTTTGCTTACATTGTTATCTTCAAAAATTAGTAGTGCAAAAGTTATTCATTACACAGAAAAATTATATGACAGTTTTATTTATTTGCGTTTTTGAAATAAGCATAAAAAATATCAGTATGAATGGATGAAAACTACATGCAGAAATGCTGAAAATAAGAAACACCTTAAAATGAAGTTTTAAAAATATAAACAGCTAGCAACCAAATACGCAAGGCTATTTAAAACGCCTCGTAACGATCCTGAAGCGTTCGCTAGGTGAAAAATAAAAGTGGATTCTAAAACTACAAGCAATGGAGAATTTTTGGGTAACATTTTTTTTTTTTTTTTTTTTTAGATTTTTTTGGATTTTGGGTTAATTTCAGCTGTGCATTCCCTTAACTAATTCAACGATTTCTTTCTTCTATTCTAATTTATTGAACTACAAACAAGTACATCAAGTTATCACTCATCAGAAGAAGGAAAAAATATGGAGCTGTTGTACTTCAAGACATTATGCATCTCCACAATTTTAAAAGTAATCTGTTTCTATTAGGAGATAGAATGTCTTTGTAGATACTAAAGCTTCTTTCAACATCCACAGAAACCAATGGGGCAAACCTTGTATTCATCGGAATGGCAACTCTTCAGATGTGGCGAATTCCTCAATGTCAGGATTCTTTTGAAGACTAGATTCAAGTTTGTCTTTGGCAAAGCCATCTAACTGCTCCCTCACGGAAGTAAAAATATCCCATTGTTTTTCCTTTTCCAGACCTTGTTCTTCCAATCGTTTAATAGCTGCAGGCAGGTACTTGTAACTATGGACACAATATAGTTGTGTCTGCAAATTATGTATTTTCTCCGGTAACAGAAGTTGCTGTGCCTTGGAAATTGCACCTCTGTCGGATGGATCCAAAGAAAGCACAAACTCTTTAATTTTGTCAACATTCTCACACAACATAGCAGCACACTCAATCCAAGATCCCCAGCGAGTAATGACCTGGAAATTTGAAGGGGCAGGCCAGTGATTTCCCTGTAGTAAACAACCGGGTCGGAGCTTTCAGTAGGAACTTCTTCAGGGCAGAGATGAATTGATTTGCGATGTCGTATATTCGTTCCTTATGGACTCACAAACCCTGTGAAGGGCATGAGCCAAGCATGTCACATACTTCAAGTTAGGAAATAAGTTTTCAATTGGTTAACAGCTGAAACCATGTATGGAGCCTGGTCCGTAACCACAAGAAGAAGTTTTTCAAACTCGTTACCAGTAGGCCAGAGGTTTTAGCAGAAGTCCATTACTGTACTGGCATTGGCTTTCTGCAGCTCGTACATTTTTAACAACATGGGCTTAACTTTCTCCCCTGCTAAGGGAAAAACTAAAATGTTCAAAACATATCGTTCCATTGAGTCTATGGTTTCATCCACAATGATTCCCACATCGCAATCGGACACTTTCTCCTTGATTCTTTCTATGGTTTCTTGGTAAACAGGCTCCATGTAGTTTTTTCTTAAAGTACTCTCATCCGGCATTGCCATCTTTGTGTATTTTTCAAGAAACCCCTTGAAGGCTGGATGGTTCACCTTATTGAGTGGAATTCCTGCTTGTGTAAGAGCTGCACACAAATCAATGTTTAATTCCTTCAAATTTTGGCTTTTTGAAGAACTCTGTTGAAACGCATTTCGTAATAGAGGTTGCCGTGATTTGTTTGGTTGAAGAGTCTTGTTCATTTGATGCTTAAAGCTGAAAATGTGTTGTTTGACGCGATCTCGCTGGTGTTTTTCATCTAACAAAATTCCTGAATCGCAAATATGACATCGCATAACAGTTCCATCAGTGTCTATGAAATCTTGTTTGAATTCCTCAGCCAGAACAATAAATCGAGCACTGGACACCTTTGGCATGTAAAATCTAGTACTAGTACACTCGTTTGGAGAGCTAACACTAGTTCACTTGCTAACACAATGCGAATGTCACACAACTCACTCTTGCGCCCATTCGCTGTCCACATTCTCTTATAACACCGCGACAATTACCAGAATGTTCTCATTTATGCTGGAACTTCAGTCTCAGCGATTTCTAGTAGTTTCGAGCAGAACCCAGTTTTAATAATTCGCGGGTGAGGTTACGGTTACTGCCGTCTCTGCGTGCCCAGGCATCGCCTCCACGCAAACAGATGACGTCTTTCACAGTAACAAACTCACATTCACGAACAACAGATTCTGGTGGGATAGAATCACTCATTGTCAATTGCACTATTGCGAGCGACTTTATAGCGGTTAAGCGAGAGAAAGAGGTTTTCGTCGAACACAATTATTTTCCATTGCTGCGGGTGTGCTTTCAATTCCCGCGCGGCGTTTACTGAAAGAGGTAGGCTTACTATTCGCACGTACACAGCAAGCTGAGGAGACGCTAATTGAAAGTTAAAGAATAAATTGGAATGAAACTTAAAAGAAAAAAGGGGGGAAATGGGATTATGGGCATGGTTGGGGGAAAATGAGATAAAGGTGCCAAAAAGGGGTAAAGGTCCCAGAAAAGCTGCGAGAAAAAATGCCTCTCTTCGCAATTAGAAACAAAATTTCACACTGTGATATCTTTCCGCACAGCTTTAACTTACCCTAAGAAAAAAGGTGCGCACCTAAAAATCCTAACCCTGCTGGTAAAGCATGCCTGAGAGTTAAATAACAATTTTCTGTAGTAAGAAAACGTAGAGCTTATTGAAGTATACAATTTATATCAAAGACGTTTCTTCTTCTTCTTCTTCTTCTTCTGTTTTTCCCTGTTGTGCATGTATTGTATTGTACCTATTGCTTAATTTGAAATTATTTATAGTAAAAAGCTGATCGTAAGTAACGCATTCAGTTACGCTCTTTTATACCGTTCTATTCCACATACTTAATAAATAGAGGAAGTATTGCATTCCACTCAAAAATTCGATACTGTGATTTCATCGGAAATACATGTTTTGAGGCTTCTGAATAAATAAAAACTTTTTTTTTAGAAAAAAATGTGTGTGAACAGCATAACCCAAAAAGTTCAGTATCTTACAAAGATGCTACACGAATATTTTCAAGAAAATCCCCCACCCCAAATTATCCTTTACGTGGAACATTTTTTAATATTTTTGATTTTCTCAAAAATTGCTCTAAGGAATTTGATTAAAATGCGTTATATTAAAATATGTTTACATGACAAATAAAGTGTATATCTTAAAATCTGGGAATAGCCTGTGAGGTCAACTTCATTCGCAGGGAAATTTTGTACAGGGAGAGCCAAAAAACTACGAACCGCCTGTGCGGTGTTTTTCCTGTCCGCGTCCTCGGCGCTCGTTGCCGCCTGCCGCTATCATAGAAAGGCTTGGATGAAACCATGCAACATTTTTAAAACTACTTTTAAAGGCTTTACTTACCAACTTTATGAAAGGAGACGCTGAAATTGGCCACCATCGTTGTCCATACATTTTTGGCACTCTTTAGGAAACTATCCATCACTCGCCAATTCAATTGTTTTCGAGGCAACAGTTGAAGCCCGTACATATGTGAATTCAATTTTCCTCCCCTGTTTTAGAGAATTAACAGACAGGGAGCGTGATTTTGCCTTTTTTTAAACAAGACTCTGCAACAGCTTATACGGCCAATATTTCGATGAGAAAAATTGAATGTGTGTTTGAGAACAGGATTATTAGTACAGATTTGTGGCCCCCTTGTTCCCCCGACCTAACCCCCTGCGATTTCTATCTCTGGGGAAACTTAAAACAAAGTATACAAGACAAACCCACACACCCTGGAAGAATTAAAACAAAATATCCGCCAGGAAATTGCCAACATTTCTCAACGTGAACTACGGCAAGTGGTGGATAGTTTCCTAAAGAGGTGCCAAAAATGTATGGACAACGACGGTGGCCAGTTTCAGCATTTCCTTTCATAAAGTTGGTAAGTAAAGCCTTTAAAAGTAGTTTTAAAAATGTTATATGGTTTCATCCGCGCCTTTCTATGATAGCGGCAGACGGCAGCTGGCGCCGAGTACGCGGACAGGAAAAACACCGCGCAGGCGGTTTGTAGTTTTTTGGCTCACTCTGTATAATCTTGCATAACTGGGAAACTTTAATCGATAGACGAGAACGCCCTGCACAAAGAAGTAGATCTCTTAAAAGCACGCAATTTATTTCAAATAACACTTTTGCGGTGCAGATGTTTTCGAGAAATTCGTTATTAGTGGTTCGAATTGTTCAATACTTTGTCATTCTTTCAAAGTCCTGCTGATATTCAGTTCTTTCTCGCGATTGCATGGAAACGGTATAGAATTCCAAGGCCATCGTATAGTTCTATAACAGAACGTCCAGTTCTGTAACGTTTGACTATGGCTGTTCCCTTTGTATCTATCGTATAACGGCATGTGTAATGCAGCTATTTTTGCAAAGGTTTATCTCGATTAAAATATATTTCCCGGGTCTTCGGAAGACTATCAGCAAGGACTGGATTTTCCCCATTTCCAGTACACATATTTCTGTAAAGTTTGCATTTGCTTGGGGAACTCGATAATAATCATCGAGCACATCCGGTCGGATTTCCGCAAAGTTGATAGGGCGTTTTTATTTAATATAGTTATTCGGAAATGTGTCGTGATTGTAGGCAGAACATTTTTTGTTA